>CM038147.1:347901267-349101267 GCA_021437245.1 Aegilops speltoides
CAATGAGGTAAATGAGAAGGATGTTGAGATATGGAAGCTTGGTTCATCTATTATCTTCGTGCAGGTCTCCCAACCACCAACACCATTCTCGAGGCATACTTTGATGCCTAAGTCGAGACCACCGCATGATAAGAGGGTATTCTATCAACATGCTGCACATTCTAGATCGAAGACACCTTTAAGGTGATGGACCCGATAGTTGAGACTATCAAGAGGACAAAGACAGACTGTAAGAGGTCGTGTGGGTTTGCTCCGCATATTCAGATGCTCATTAATGCCAAGTTTGGCACGGACACCTACTGTTGGATAGACCCCACTTGCCACCGCAGCCCTGAACATGAGGATAACGAGGTTGTGATGACCGAGGATGCTCCCACATCCGTAGAAGGACATGCTAAGTCCTGAAGCTGCCAAACAAGCTAAAGCTGAGAAGGAAGAAGAAGAAAGCCCAAGAGCGTTGCAGAACAACTTCTTGAAGCCACTCAGAGAATTGAGCTACGCCTGCCAAGATAGTGCGCCTCGGGAGAGCCTTGAGAGGATAGTTGAAGATAAGTTCCATGCTCGACGCTGTCGATCAAGTGCAGTCACCACAACAAGCTTGAGGCGACATCGAGGAAGCTAAGAGGGAAAAGGCAGAGCTCATGAGAGAGATGGAAGGTGATATGGTCCAGATGACTATGAGCAGCCTGCCCAAAGGCTGCCACAAAGCCCAGATCACTGCTATTCCAAAGGTCGCACCCTGTGGCTACTACATCAAGACCTCCTACAGCTCCATCGGCCCAAAGACCAGCTCCAAAGATCCACTCCTCCAGCTCCACAGACTTCAGCAGAAGCTTTGCAGATCAGCTATCTCCACTCCATCGACGCAGCAGAGCCGCCACAGAGTCCCGAGTGACGATTAGCTCTATACCTTTCGAACTTTTGGTAACTTGTTGCCAAAGGGGAGAAATTGTATAGATCATAGGGCTTTGAGAGAGAGAGTGCTCGCTTTTTGCTCTTTCGCTTTGCGGTTTTCCTTGAGATACTTTTGAGTTCTTTGAGATACTTCGTGTGTTTGATACTACGCTTGTTTCTATCTTGATGAGTGCTTGATCATACTATGCTTAATGTGTGCTTGATGCTTATCATATTCCATTCATATCTTGTATGATCATTTACTCATGTCTTGGTGATTGGGTGCATGTTATTCATTCTTATCATTTTGTGCGCTTCCACCAAGATGTATGTGACATGGAAGAGTAACCCATGATCCTAATCGATTGTGCATTTGCATTCAAACGCAAATCTTAAATAATGCACAAATTTAGGGGAGCTCTTGCTTATCACATACTTCTCAAAGCTTAATTTATGTTATTCATTGATTATATCATTTGTCGAAGCTTTGATCTATATGTTGTCATCAATTACCAAAAAGGGGGAGATTGAAAGTGCAACTAATCCCCGGTGGTTTTGGTAATTAATAACAACATATATATCATTGAACTAATCATTTCTTGAGAATATTTCAGAAAGTTCAGTGATATGGGTATGGCAATGACCGATGATGTGGACCCTCAAAATGCTAAGGAAAACATTGGCAAAAGCTCAAGACTCCATTTTTGGTTTAGTGATCCAAGATCACATTGAGTCCATAGGAAAGCCAATACTATTAAAAGGGGTGAGGTTATGATGATGATCCGTTGCTCTAAGTGCTTAGTGATTTATCTCTCAAACTATCAGCAATCTTTCATTCCAACATAAACACATAAGTAATCTCGGTCCCACCGATTCCAAACTCACCACACCGAGATGAACCACCTCACCATATAGCCAAACCCTAAGAATTTCGGATTTTCCGATTCCAAACTCGGTCATACCGAAATTGGTGTTGCCAAGCTTCAGAATCTTCAGACTCAAATCGGTGTCACCGAGATGAGAAAGTCGGTCCCACCGAAATTGGCAAACCCTAGACTTTGGAAGAATCGGACTAACCGAGATTGTATTTTCGGTCCCATCGAAAATCCCAACGCTCACAAGATTTGAACTTTCGGTCTCACCGAGTTGTCAACTTCGGTCCGACCGAGATTGGTCAAATGTGTGTAACGGTTGGATTTTGTGTGGAGGCTATAAATACCCTCCACCTCCTCTTCATTTGTGGAGAGAGCCATCGAAAGAACTACCACTCCTACCTTACATTTCTCGAGAAGAAAACTACCTACCCTTGTGTTGAGATCAAGTTGCTCCACTCCCACCATATGAAACTTGATTTCTAGCCTTCCCAAGTTGCTTTCCACTCAATCCTTTCTTCCACCACAGCCAAATCAGTGAGGAGAGTTGAGTGTTGGGGAGATTATCATTTGAAGCACAAGAGCAAGGAGTTCATCATCACCAACCCCATCTATTACCTTTTGGAGGGTGGTGCCTCCTAGATTGGTTAGGTGTCGCTTGGGAGCCTCCGTCATGATGTGGAGTTGAACCAAGGAGTTTGTAAGGGCAAGGAGATCGCCTACTCGTGAAGATCTACCCCGAGTAAGGCTAGTCCTCCGTGGACGAGGCCATGATGGCATAGACAAGGTTGCTTCTTCGTGGACCCTTCGTGGGTGGAGCCCTCCGTGGACTCGCAGCAGCTGCTACCCTCCGTGGGTTGAAGTCTCCATCAACGTGGATTGACGATAGCACCACCTATCGGAACCACGAGAAAAATCTCCGTGTCTCCAACTTGCGCTTGCTCTTCTCCACCTCTCATTTACTATACGTGCAATTTACTTTCCGCTGCCACAACTCTAGAATTGCATGTGTAGGGTGATACTTGACTTGGTTATCATTGTGAACTTGCTAAGAATCCACTCCAATCAAAAGGCAAAATTTTTAAGTTGTCAAGTAGTCTAATCACCCCCCCTCTAGACATACTTCCGATCCTACAACAAGGTTGCTTCTTCGTGGACCCTTCGTGGGTGGAGCCCTCCGTGGACTCTCGCAGCCGTTACCCTCCGTGGGTTGAAGTCTGCATCAACGTGGATTGATGATAGCACCACCTATCGGAACCACGAGAAAAAATCTCCGTGTCTCCAAATTGCGTTTGCTCTTCTCCACCTCTCTTTACTACATGTGCAATTTATTTTCCGCTGCCAATACTCTAGAATTGCATGTGTAGGGTGATACTTGACTTGATCATCTTGAAATCTGCCAAAACTTGTCTTAATCAAAAGGCTGAATTTTTATATTGTCAAGTAGTCTAATCACCCCCCCTCTAGACATACTTTCGATCCTACAAGTGGTATCGAGCTTTGGTCTCCATTGTATTGGTTTCCATTGCATTGACTCCATAAGCTTGGTTTCACAACCTAGGAGAGTATGGCGCCTAGTGAGGGTAATTTTCAGAGAGGTCCTTACTTTGATGGTTCAAATTTTGCTAGTTGGAAGCATAAAATGAAAATGCATATTCTTGGACATAACCCCGCCGCATGGGGCATTATTTGTGTTGGCTTGCAAGGTGAGTTCTTCGAGGAAGGAAAAGTTCCGGATCGTGAAGCTACAAATGGATGAATTGCGGATGTTGCAAAACAATGCTCAAGCTTGTGACATTCTCTTCAATGCTTTGTGTCCCGAGGAGTTCAACAAAATCAGCCGCCTTGAGAATGCAAAAGAGATTTGGGATACTTTGGTCGAAATGCACGAAGGTACCGAGTCCGTGAAGGAATCAAAGCTAGATGTTCTTCAAGGTCAACTTGACAAGTTCAAGATGAAGGAAGGTGAAGGAGTCGCTGAAATGTACTCTAGGCTTGCTCTCATCACAAATGAGATTGCCGGCTTAGGAAGCGAAGAAATGACCGACCGATTCATCATCAAGAAGATTCTTAGAGCTTTGGATGGAAAGTATGACACCGTGTGCACTTTGATCCAAATGATGCCAAACTACAAGAATCTCAAGCCTACCGAAGTCATTGGAAGAATTGTTGCTCATGAGATGACACTAAAAGATAAGGAAGAGCTTCACAACAAGTCAAGTGGTGCTTACAAAGCTACTAGTGATGCTCCCACAACCTCAAGTGACAAGCTAGTTTCCAATGAAGAGATAAGCCTAATGGTGAAGAACTTCAACAAATTCTACAAGAGTAGAAGCAAGGAAAGAAGCTCAAAGTCTAGATCATATGATGAAAAGAGATCTTCTAGTCGTGATCGAAACTGCTACAATTGTGGAAGACCCGGACACTACTCAAATGAGTGTTCGACTCCCCACAAGAGAAGAGAAGAATCTCCAAGAAGAAGAAGCTCAAGAGAAGAGTCGCCTCGGAAAGAGAGAAGGAGTAGAGATGATCGTTATGAACGAAGATCCTCTCGGAGAAGCAAGGATTCGGAGAGGAAAGACAAGTCATTAAGGAGCTACACAAGAAGAAAACATCAAGCTCATGTAGGTGAATGGGTCTCCGGCCCGACTCGACAATCACTCCAAATAAGCTATCACTCCAACTCCGAATACCAAGATGAAGGTGTTGCCGGTCTTGCTCTCAGATCCTCCAACTCCAACTCCTATGACTTATTTGATTCACCAAATGAGGGAATTGGAAGATGCTTCATGGCTAAAGGCCCCAAGGTATCACACCCTGAATTTATTGACTTTGATAGTGATGAGGATGACTTGCTTGGTGAAGATGAGCTTTTACATGACAAATCTAGTGAGCCTAGTAATGATGAACATGCTAGTAGTCTTTATAGTCGAGAAGAGTCGAATGACAATGCTATGAAGGAGATTGAGCGCCTAACTAAAGAACTAAACACTCTTAAGTTAGCTCATGAAACAACTCAAGAAGATCATAGAGAGCTCCTAAGATCTCATGAGAAGCTACGCTCGAGAAGCTCAATCTAGAGCAAGAACATGAGTTCCTAAAAGCAATCAATGACGATCTTCGAAAGAAGAGTTCTTCATATCTTGCCAAACGACTTCTCTTGTCTAATTTCTTGCCACCTATTAAAACTAAGCATGACGAGCACAAGAAAAATTCTTCATCTAGTAGTAACAATAACCATGCTAAATCCAATGTTGTTACTTCTAGTAATTCTCTTGATTCCACTAACAATGTTTCAAGCCAAGTTACACTTGAGCAATAAAATAGTTTATTGAAAGGGATTATAGAGAAAGGTGTCTACAAGAGCCTTGCCGGAAGCAAGAACTTTGAGGAAATTGTTCGCAAGCAAGGAAGGCACTGGAAGAATCAAGGAATTGGTTTTGAGCGAAATTTCAACGCCGAGGGTGTTGAATGGGAAGAAGGTCAATATCCCACTCCAAAGTTTGTTTCTCAAAAGGAGAAGTATGATCCTACTTCTTCCAATGTGGAACAAGCTCAAGATGACCTTCCACCACAAGACCACAAGCTAAAAGGCAAGGACAAGCTTCAAGAGGAGATTGATGCATTTATTGAAGCACCTAAAGCCATGGTCAAGTGGGTTCCCAAGGAAACGTCAAGTTCTACTTCGTCAAGCTCAACTATAACCCCAAGGATTCCCATCAAGATGATGTGGATCCCGAAGAAGAAGAACTAGAGAGTTCTTGAGGGTGACTCCGCCAACATACTTCACTCACATTCATTTTGGCAAGAACTTGTGCAATCAACTTCCACATCTTGCACTAGTTCATGGAGTCACAAACCCTCTTGTTGGTAAGTCAAGGGACAAGGTAATCATTGCTTTCATGGACATCATCTATTGTGTACTTCAATCTATGTCCATGGATATCCTTGTTTGTTCCTTGTGGGACTAACCCATGTAGGTATTGAAAGTGCCCGAATCCAAAGGATTGCTCCCAACTCTTGATGATCTTCATCAACATTGAGCATCCACATCTTCAACATCTACATGAAGTCTTCTACGACAACCCAAGGTTAGTTTGACCCTTTAAAAGGGGTTCTCACATCAAGGGGGAGCTTTGCTCTAAAGATTTGAGCTAAAGCATCTTCAAATGATGTGAACACGCTTTATGTAAAAGTGGTAACCCCACTTGTGCTTAAACGATGAGTATGACCTATGATCAAATGTTTTCATTTGACTCCTAAGTCAATATACTCATATATAGATGACCTAGTCATCGACAAATTGTGTGATAGTAGCTAGTGTTTTGTTTGTGCATGTTTGACACATATTTCATTTGCTATCTTATTGTGTGAGCATGTTGGATGCATGATTTTATCCATTCGAGGACATCCATTTGTTGCTTTGGTCTTTTGGATTCTTTTTGACCAAATGGATGGACAAGAATGCCTAAGTTCCTCCCCTAGCTATCTATGCTTTCTTGTCTCAAACTCTATTCATGCTTATATCACAAACTTTGATCAAGTATTTTTCGGACCCACCGAGTGAGGAGCACTCGGAGCCACCGATCCGTCAAAAGCTTAATTTCCAAAACCTTCTAAGTATTTTCGGTCAGACCAACCCACTCAAAATCGGACAGACCGAAAGCACTTGGATTGATCTAGGTTTTCACCTCGGTGAAACCGAGTTGCAATTTTCGGCGTGACCGAAGTGAGTAACTGCTTGCAGTTAACCATCTCGGTGCCACCGAGTTTTACAACTCGGTCCCACCGACAGGCTAAAGGGTATATATACCGAGGGCAGCGCTGATTCTTTCTTCAAAACGCCGCCTCCAAACCTTTTTGCCGTCGCCGTGGTCTCCGGATCGCCTCCGTTGCCGCTTCAGGCCCTCGCCGCAGTCTCCGCCGCCAACGGTCACTTCTCTCTGCGCCAGTTGCCAGAGAGAAACTCCACCAAGTTAGGGTGAGTTTCGATCCCTCTCGTGCTTCAACCTCCGATTCAATGCACGATTGGTTTGCCTAGCTTCTTGCCACGTTTGAGATCTTCCTATCCAGCAGATTAGTTCTTAGAACGAAATTCGAGTAAAAGTTTTAGGGTTAGGTTTCCGCCGAACACATCTCGGTGAGACCGATTCTACATTCTCGGACTGACCGATTTGGCCTCTGGCCATTGCACTGCACTTTTCGGTCCAACCGAGTTGTGCAAATCGGTGTGACCGAAATGAGGATTTAGTGAAACTCTAGTGTTCTCTCGCTAGATCGAAACCCATTTCGTCCAACCGAAAGTGGTGTGAATGGTTCTATTTAGACACTTCGGATTCACGAATTTTAGCCTCGATCCGACCGAAATGCATTCTGTGAAAACCTAAAACTGAAATTTGAACTCATTTTTTTGCAAAATCTTCTCGTAGTTTGTGATAACTCTTCTATTCTCGCCTACACCTAATCTATTCACAGGTTGTCAGCCATGTCAGATGCCAGTGACAGCCAGAACAGGTCTGAATCACCAATTGCTGAGATTCCAGAGGAAGGCACTAGTCCTGAGGCCAGCAGCTTTTCTGATGATGGTGAGAGGAGCACACCAAGTGGTTTGCCTCCTGCAGCCACCAGGCCAGGAAGAAGAGAAATTCGATGAAGAAGATTCGATTTCATAGCTGAGGAAGAGATCTCATCTAAGCCAAAGAAGAAAGTTGTTGCCAAAGAGCATCAAGGGCAACAAACCAAGAAAGGCACCAGCAAAGTGAAGAAGTCCACAGTTGCTAAGAAGCTGAGCATGGAAGAGGAAACTTCGAGCAAAGTGAAGAAAACTTCCAAGAGGAAGAGAATTGTGCATGATGAAGCAGCAAATTCTGATGATTCTGATGAGGATGCACCCCAGCCTCCTCAGAAGCCTAAGTTGATGGGTGATGCCATCAGGGCAGGAGCACCTTCAAAGTCTAAGCCATCTACTCCAGCAAAGTCAGCTCAAGCCAAGCCTGCCGCCAAGCCCAAGAAAACTGTGAGAAACATCCCAGCTTCAGAGAAGAAGAAAGACAATGTGCCACCAGCTGAGTCAGATGATGAGGCACCTGTGTTGCTGAAACTCCGTCAGAAATTGCCTATTCACAATGATGCTCATCCTCGAGCTGAAAACATGAAGGAAAGAAAGGATAAAGGTCTCAGGCTATGGAGACAAGTTGATCCATATGCTGTGAGGAGAAGGACTTCCGTTGACCCAAGGTTCCACACCAGAGAGCAGCAAGATTTCTATGAGACTGTGCTTATGGACAAGAAGCCCATTGTTGCAGACACTCGCTATGTTGACTGGGCGTATATTGATAGTGAAGAGCACAGAGACTACTTTCCACATGTGCATGAGAGCTTCACTGCATGTGGTGTTGCTGATTTCGTTGGTCAGAAGTTGACAGATTGGAATGATGAGATGATCATGCAATTCTATGCCACAACTCATTTCTATCCAGATGGCAGGATTGTATGGATGACTGAAGGTCAGAGATTCTCTTCAACTGTTGAAGAATGGGCAGCACTGCTGAATGCTCCAGTGTCAAGAGAAGATGATGTTGATGTCTATGTTATTCCCAAGAAAAACCATGAGTCTATGAAAAATATGTACAATGAGGTACCAGCTAAGGATGTAGAGATCTGGAAGCTCGGCTCGAGTGTATCATCTCCAGCAGGTCTCCCTACCACGAACACAATTTCGAGGCATACCTTGATGCCCAAGTCCGAGATCATCGCATGATCAGAGGCTATTCTATCAACATGCTGCATATACTTGATCGAAGGCACCTTTCAAGGTGATGGACCCGATAGTTGAGACTATCAAGAGGACTGCAGCAGGACCAAAAGAGGTCATGTGGATTTGCCTCGCACATTCAGATGCTTATCAATGCCAAGTTTGGCACGGGCACCTACTTGTTGGAACGACCACACTTGCCATCGCAGCCCGAGCATGAGGACAATGAAGTTGTGATGACCGAGGATGATCCCACGTCTGTTGAAGGTCAAGCAAAGTCCTGAAGCTGCCAAACAAGCTAAAGCGAGAAGGAAGCAAGAGAAGCAGCAGCTAAACCCAAGAGTGTTGGAGAGCAGCTCCTTGAAGCTACCCAGAGGATTGAACAACGCCTGCCAGCATTGTGCAGCCTCGGGAGAGTCTTGAGAGGATAGTTGAAGACAAGTTCCATGATCTCGATGTCAAGTCGATCAAGTGCAAGTCACCGTCAACAAGCTTGAGGCAGATATCGAGGAAGCCAAGAAGGAGAAGGAAGAGCTCATGCGTGAGATGCAGGATGACCTAGTCCAGGATGATTATGAACAGCCTGCTCCGGTTCCCACAAGACCCAGATCAGCTGCTATTCCAAAGGCAGACACGTGACTACAGCCTCAAGACCTCCCACAGCTCCATCGGGCCCAGCTCCAGCCCAAAGGACCACTCCTCCAGCTCCACAGACATCGGTGAAGCCTTTGCAGATGCAGCTATCTCAACTCCATCAACCTGCATAGAGCCGCCAACAGAGTCCCTAGTGACGCTTAGCTCTATACCTTTCGAACTTTTTGGTAACTTGTTGCCAAAGGGGGAGAAATTGTATAGATCATAGGACTTCGAGAGAGAGAGTGCTCGCTTTTGCTCTTTCGTTCATTTGCGGTTTCTTTGAGATACTTTTGAATTTTTCGAGCCATTCCGTGTGTTTGATACTACGTTTGCTCTACTTTGATGAGTGCTTGATCATACTATGCCTTAATGTGTGCTTAATGCTTATCATATGCTATTCATATCTTGTATGATCATTTACTCATGTCTTGGTGATTGGGTGCATGCTATTCATTCTTATCATTTTGTGCGCTCCACCAAGATGTATGTGACATGGAAGAGTAACCCATGATCCTAATCGATTGTGCATTTGCATTCAAACGCAAATCTTAAATAATGCACAAATTTAGGGGGAGCTCTTGCTTATCACATACGTCTCAAAGCAACGATATTATTCATTGATTATATCATTTGTCGAAGCTTTGATCTATAAGTTGTCATCAATTACCAAAAAGGGGGAGATTGAAAGTGCAACTAATCCCCGGGTGGTTTTGGTAATTAATAACAACATATATATCATTGAACTAATAGTTTCTTGAGAACATTTCAGAAAGTTCAAGTGATATGGGTATGGAAATGATCAAGAAGTGGACCCTCAAAATGCTAAGGAAAGCATTGGCAAAAGCTCAAGACTCCATTTTTGGTTTAGTGATCCAAGATCACATTGAGTCTATAGGAAAGCCAATACTATTAAAAGGGGATGAGGTTATGATAATGATCCGTTGCTCAAAGTGCTTAGTGATCTATCTCCCAAACTATCAGCAACCTTTCATTCCAACATACACCCATAAGTAATCTCGGTCTCACCGATTCCATAAACTCACCACACCGAGATGAACCACCTCACCATATACCCAAACCCTAGAAATTTCGGATTTTCCGATTCCAAACTCGGTCTCACTGAAACTAGTGTTGCCAAGCTTCTGTAACCTTCTGTCATCAAATCGGTGTCACCGAGATGATAAAGTCGGTCCCACCGAGATTGGCAAACCCTAGTCTTTGGAAGAATCGGACTCACCGAGATTGTATTTTCGGTCCCACTGAAAATCCCAACGTTCACAAGATTTGAACTTTCGGTCTCACCGAGTTGTCAACTTCGGTCTGACCGAGATTGGTCAAATGTGTGTAACGGTTGGATTTTGTGTGGAGGCTATAAATACCCCTCCACCCCTCTTCATTCGTGGAGAGAGCCATCGAAAGAACTACCACTCCTACCTTACATTTCGAGAAGAAAACTACCTACCCTTGTGTTGAGATCAAGTTGCTCCACTCCCACCATATGAAACTTGATTTCTAGCCTTCCCAAGTTGCTTTCCACTCAATCCTTTCTTCCACCACAGCCAAATCAGTGAGGAGAGTTGAGTGTTGGGGAGATTATCATTTGAAGCACAAGAGCAAGGAGTTCATCATCACCAACACCATCTATTACCTTTTGGAGGGTGGTGCCTCCTAGATTGGTTAGGTGTCGCTTGGGAGCCTCCGTCAAGATGTGGAGTTGAACCAAGAAGTTTGTAAGGGCAAGGAGATCGCTTACTTCGTGAAGATCTACCCGAGTAAGGCTAGTCCTCCGTGGGCGATGCCATGATGGCATAGACAAGGTTGCTTCTTCGTGGACCCTTCGTGGGTGGAGCCCTCCGTGGACTCTCGCAGCCGTTACCCTCCGTGGGTTGAAGTCTCCATCAACGTGGATTGATGATAGCACCACCTATCGGAACCACGAGAAAAAATCTCCGTGTCTCCAAATTGCGTTTGCTCTTCTCCACCTCTCTTTACTACATGTGCAATTTACTTTCTGCTGCCAATACTCTAGAATTGCATGTGTAGGGTGATACTTGACTTGATCATCTTGAAATCTGCCAAAACTTGTCTTAATCAAAAGGCTGAATTTTTATATTGTCAAGTAGTCTAATCACCCCCCCTCTAGACATACTTTCGATCCTACAAAGAAAGATCTCAAGACTTCACCTGATGTCTCGTGGAGCTGGAGGAGTGGTCACTTTGGAGCTGGAGCTGGAGCAACCGATGGAGCTGTGGGAGGTGCCGAGGCTGTAGTCCCGTGTCTGCCATCGAATAGCAGCTGATCGGGGTCCTGTGGGAACCGGAGCAATCTGCTCATAAGCATCCTGGACTAAGTCATCCGCATCTCACGATAAGCTCTTCCTTCTCCTCTTTGCTTCCTCAATATCCGCCTCAAGCTTGTTGACATTATTTGCACTTGGCCGACTTCACATCCAGAGCATGGATCTTGTCTTCAACAATCCTCTCAAGGCTCTCCCGAGACTGCATAATGCTTGCCAGCGTTGTTCAATCCTTTGGGTAGCTTCAAGTAGCTGTTCTCCAACACTCTTTGGTTTAGCTGCTGCATCGCTGCTTCCTTCTCTCGCTTTGGCTTTCTTGGCAGCTTCAATCTTTGCTTGACCTTCAATCGACGTTGGATCCTCCTCATCCATCACAACAACATTATCTTCATGCTCAGGCTGCAGGAGGCAAACCACTTGGTGTGCTCCTCTCACCATCATCTGATGAGCTGCTGGGATCAGGACTAGTGCCTGCCTCTAGAATATCTTCAATAGGTGACTCTGACCTGTTCTGGCTGTCACTGACATCTGACATGATTGACAACTTGTGAATAGATAAGGTGTAGGCAGAGTAGAAGAGTTATCACAAACTGCAGAAGTTTTTGCAAACAAAATGAGTTCAAATTTCAGTTTTAGGTTTTCACAGAAGACATTTGGTCGATCGAGTTTAAAATTCGGTGAATCCAAGTGTTCAAATGAAGCATTCACACCACTTTCGGTTGGACCGAAGTGGGTTTCGGTCCTGCCGAAAACACTAGGGTTTCACTAAATCCTCATTTCGGTCACACCGATTTGCACAACTCGGGTGGACCGAAAGGTGCAGTGTAATGGCCATAGGCCAAATCGGTCATACCGAGAATGTATCGGTCTCACCGAGATGTGTTCGGCGGAAACCTAACCCTAAAACTTTTACTCGAATCTAGTCCAAAGGAACTATTCTAGTGTTCAGGAAGATTTCAATCGTGGCAAGATTACAGCAAACCAAACGCATTGAATCGGAGATGGGAGCACGAGTGGGATCAAACTCACCCTAACTTGGTGGAGTTTTCACGGTGGCAACGGCGCGGAGAAGATGTCCGCTGACGGCGACGGAGACCTGCGGCGAGGGCGACAAAGCGACGCAACGGAGACGATCCAGAGACCACGGCGACGGCAAAAAAAGTGCGGGGCTAAACGCTTGAAGTAGAAATCAACGCTGCCCCTCGTATATATATACCCTTTGTTGTCGGTGGGACCGAGTTGTAAAACACGGTGGCACTAAGATGGATAATCGCATGACGATTACACACTTCGTCACGCCGAATTCACAACTCGGTTTCACCGAGGTGAAAACCTAGATCAATCTAAATGTTTTCGGTTTGACCGAATTTGAGTGGGTTGGTCGACCGAAATCACTTAGAAGGTTTTGGAAGTTTAGCCTTGACGGATCGGTGGCTCGAGTGCTCCTCACTCGGAGGGTCCCAAAATGACTTGTTCAAAGTTTGTGATGTAAGCATGAATAGAATTTGAGACAAGACAGCATAGATAGCTAGGGGAGGTACTTAGGCATTCTTGTCCATCCATTTGGTCAGAAAAATCAAAATGACCAAAGCAACAAATGGATGTCCTTGAATGAATAAAATCATGCATCCAACATGCTCACACAATAAGATAGCAAATGAAGTATGTGTCAAACATGCACAAACAAAAACTCTAGCAACTAACACACAATTTGTCGATGACTAGGTCATCTATATATGAGTATATTGACTTAGGAGTCAAATGAGAACATTTGATCATAGGTCATACTCATCGTTTAAGCACAAGTGGGGTTACCACTTTTACATAAAGCATTGATGTGTTCACATCATTTGAAGATGCTTTAGCTCAATTCTTTAGAGCAAAGCTCCCCTAGATGTGAGAACCCCTTTAAAGGGTCAAACTAACCTTGGGTTGTCGAGAAGACTTCATGTAGATGTTGAAGATGTGGATGCTCAATGTTGATGAAGATCATCAAGAGTTGGGAGCAATCCTTTGGATTCGGGCACTTTCAATACCTACATGGGTTAGTCCCACAAGGAACAAACAAGGATATCCATGGACATAGATTGAAGTTTACAATAGATGATGTCCATGAAAGCAATGATTACCTTGTCCCTTGACTTACCAACAAGAGGGTTTGTGACTCCTTGAACTAGTGCATAATGTGGAAGTTGATTGCACAAGTTTATGCCAAAATGAATGTGAATGAAGTATGTTGGCGGAGTCACCCTCAAGAACTCTCTAGTTCTTCTTCTTCGGGATCCACATCATCTTGATGGGAATCCTTGGGGTTGTAGTTGAGCTTGACGAAGTAGAACTTGACGTTTCCTTGGGAACCCACTTGACCATGGCTTTAGGTGCTTCAATAAATGCATCAATCTCCTCTTGAAGCTTGTCCTTGCCTTTTAGCTTGTGGTATTGTGGTGGAAGGTCATCTTGAGCTTGTTCCACATTGGAAGAAGTAGGATCATACTTCTCCTTTTGAGAAACAAACTTTGGAGTGGGATATTGACCTTCTTCCCATTCAACACCCTCGGCGTTGAACTTTCGCTCAAAACCAATTCCTTGATTCTTCCGGTGCCTTCCTTGCTTGCGTAACAATTTCTCAAAGTTCTTGCTTCCGCAAGGCTCTTGTAGACACCTTTCTATAATCCCTTTCAATAAACTATTTTCTTGCTCAAGTGTAACTTGGCTTGAAACATTGTTAGTGGAATCAAGAGAACTACTAGAAGCAACAATATTGATTTAGAATGGTTATTGTTACTACTAGATGAAGAATTTTTCTTATGCTTGTCATGCTTAGTTTTAATAGGTGGCAAGAAATTAGACAAGAGAAGTCGTTTGGCAAGATATGAAGAACTCTTCTTTCGAAGATCGTCATTGATCGCTTTTAGAAACTCATGTTCTTGCTCTAGATTGAGCTTCTCGAAGCGTAGCTTCTCATGAGATCTTAGGAGCTCTCTATGATCTTCTTGAGTTGTTTCATGAGCTAACTTAAGAGTGTTTAGTTCTTTAGTTAGACGCTCAATCTCCTTCATAGCATTGTCATTCGACTCTTCTCGACTATAAAGACTACTAGCATGTTCATCATTACTGGGCTCACTAGATTTATCATGTAAGAGCTCATCTTCACCAAGCAAGTCATCCTCATCACTATCAAAGTCAATGAATTCAGGGTGTGATACCTTGGGGCCTTTAGCCATGAAGCATCTTCCAATTCCCTCATTTGGTGAATCAAATAAGTCGTAGGAGTTGGAGTTGGAGGACACGAGAGCAAGACCGGCAACACCTTCATCTTGACTGTAGTCGGAGTTGGAGTGATAGCTTCTCTCGGATTGATTGTCGGAGTCGGAGCCGGATACCCATTCACCTACATGAGCTTGATGTTTTCTTCTTGTGTAGCTCCTTGATGACTTGTCTTTCCTCTTCGAATCCTTGCTTCTCCGAGAGGATCTTCGTTCATAACGATCATCTCTACTCCTTCACTCTTTCCGAGGTGACTCATCCCTTGAGCTTCTTCTTCTTGGAGATTCTTCTCTTCTCTTGTGGGGAGCCGAACACTCATTTGAGTAGTGTCTGGGTCTTCCACAATTGTAGCAGTTTCGATCACGACTAGAAGATCTCTTTTCATCATATGATCTAGACTTTGAGCTTCTTTCTTTGCTTCTACTCTTGTAGAATTTGTTGAAGTTCTTCACCATTAGGCTTATCTCTTCATTGGAAACTAGCTTGTCACTTGAGGTTGTGGGAGCATCACTTGTAGCTTTGTAAGCACCACTTGACTTGTTGTGAAGCTCTTCTTTATCCTTAAGTGTCATCTCATGAGCAACAATTCTTCCAATGACTTCGGTTGGCTTGAGATTCTTGTAGTTTGGCATCATTTGGATCAAAGTGCACACGGTGTCATACTTTCCATCCAAAGCTCTGAGAATCTTCTTGATGATGAATCGGTCGGTCATTTCTTCGCTTCCTAAGCCGGCAATCTCATTGGTGATGAGAGCAAGCCTAGAGTACATTTCAGCGACTCCTTCACCTTCCTTAATCTTGAACTTGTCAAGTTGACCTTGAAGAACATCTAGCTTTGATTCCTTCACGGACTCGGTACCTTCGTGCATTTCAACCAAAGTATCCCAAATCTCTTTTGCATTCTGAAGACGGCTGATTTTGTTGAACTCCTCGGGACACAAAGCATTGAAGAGAATGTCACAAGCTTGAGCATTGTTTTGCAACATCCGCAATTCATCCGCTTGAAGCCGCGATCCGAACTTTTCCTTCCTCAAGAATTCACCTTGCATACCAACACAAATAATGCCCCATGCGGCTGGGTTATGGCCAAGAATATGCATTTTCATTTTATGCTTCCAACTAGCAAAATTTGTACCATTAAAGTGAGGACCTCTACGAAAATTACCCTCACTAGACGCCATACTCTCCTAGGTTGTGAAACCAAGCTTATGGAGTCCAATGCAATGGAAACCAATACAATGGAAACCAAAGCTCTGATACCACTTGTAGGATCGAAAGTATGTCTAGAGGGGGGGGGTGATTAGACTACTTGACAATATAAAAATTCAGCCTTTTGATAAAGACAAGTTTTTGGAAGATTCACAATGATGATCAAGTCAAGTATCACCCTACACATGCAATTCTAGAGTATAGGCAGCGGAAAGTAAATTGCACATGTAGTAAAGAGAGGTGGAGAGGATCAAACACAATTTGGAGACACGGAGATTTTTCTCGTGGTTCCGATAGGTGGTGCTATCGTCAATCCACGTTGATGGAGACTTCAACCCACGGAGGGTAACGGCTGCGAGAGTCCACGGAGGGCTCCACCCACGAAGGGTCCACGAAGAAGCAACCTTGTCTATGCCATCATGGCCTACGCCCACGGAGGGCTAGCCTTACTCGGGGTAGATCTTCACGAAGTAGGCGATCTCCTTGCCCTTACAAACTTCTTGGTTCAACTCCACATCTTGACGGAGGCTCCCAGGCAACACCTAACCAATCTAGGAGGCACCACCCTCCAAAAGGTAATAGATGGTGTTGATGATGATGAACTCCTTGCTCTTGTGCTTCAAATGATAATCTCCCCAACACTCAACTCTCCTCACTGATTTGGCTGTGGTGGAAGAAAGGATTGAGTGGAAAGCAACTTGGGAAGGCTAGAGATCAAGCTTCATATGGTGGGAGTGGAGCAACTTGATCTCAACACAAGGGTAGGTAGTTCTCTTCTCGTAAATGTAAGGTAGGAGTGGAAGTTCTTTCGATGGCTCTCTCCACGAATGAAGAGGGGGTGGAGGGTATTTATAGCCTCCACACAAAATCCAACTGCTACACACATTTGACCAATCTCGGTCGGATCAAGTTGACAACTCGGTGAGACCGAAAGTTCAAATCATGTGAACATTGGGATTTTCGGTCGGACCGAAAATACAATCTCGGTTAGTCCGATTCGTCCAAAGACAAGAGCTTGCCAATCTCGGTGGGACCGACTTCATCATCTAGGTGACACCGATTTGATGACAGAAGGTTATAGAAGCTTGGCAACTCAAGTTTCGGTGAGACCGAGTTCAGAATCGGAAAATCCGAGATTTCTAGGGTTTGGCTATATGGCTGAGGTGGTTCATCTCGGTGTGGATGAGTTTGGAATATCGGTGGGACCGAGATTACTTATGAGTGTATAATGGAAGTGAAAGTTGCTGATAGTTTAGGAGATGTATCACTAAGCACTTTGAGCAACCAGATCATTATCATAACCTCATCCCCTTTTAATAGTATTGGCTTTCCTATAGACTCAATGTGATCTTGGATCACTAAACCAAAAATGGAGTCTTGAGCTTTTGCCAATGCTTGCCTTAGCATTTTGAGGGGTCCACTCTTCAGTCCTTGCCATACCCATATCACTGAACTTTCTGAAATGATTCTCAAGAAACTATTAGTTCAATGATATATATGTTGTTATTAATTACCAAAACCACCCGGGGATTAGTTGCACTTTCAATGCGGCACCGCTCCAAGGAATTGCTGCAGTAAGCCGAAGTAGCTCGTCGCCTTGGACCTCTCTGTCCAGACATGGGCCACGATGTCAGTCATGGCAAGTCCGGACAATCTATTTAGCTCGCCCATTCGCCAACCGTCCGTCAGTAGAAGGGAGCGATCCGGACTGTGGAATTGAGACCAATACAGCTCTTCCGTCTCGTGATCCCCCTGGCTCCGGAAGTGCTTAACGGCATCAGCCGCACTTGCAGCTAAGTCCATATACGGATCCTCCGGACTCCACAGCTGCTCAAATTGAGCATACGTTGCATCCATAAACCGGCGACGCAGCAGAATAGGCTTGCCAGCCACGATCTCTCCGGCCTGGCGCAGTTCCTCCTTCCTAGCCCGCATTGCAGAGCGGGCATCCTTGGCTTCGGCGGTGGCCTTCTTCAGGTCTTCCCGCTCCGATAAGCGATCCTTTTCAAGAGCCTCATAGCGGTCGGCAGCATCTTTTACCTTCATGGCCAATTCGGCCACCTCCGCCTCGCTTAGGCAAAGCGCAGCCTTTTCTTTAACTCTTGGCTGCCGCCGAGGCAGCCGCGTCCTCCTTCGGGCTTGCTCCTTAACTCGAGCAAGTTCGCCCAAGGCTCTCCACAAAGCAGCAACACCGTCTGCATAACAAAGCATACAATTTATCGAGGAGGGCTCCACCCCTTAAATAAAGCAACTGCGGAGAATTCATTTACCTTGCGACTCGTCAAGTCGCTGGTTGACAAGCGCGATATCAGCATCCGCCATGTCAAGTTGCCGACTTAATTCGGCAAACTCATTAGTCCGGCTGGCCCTCGGACTATCCACCACCTGCATAAGGATGGCGGTATTCATTACATGAGATTTCGAGATTTCGATCCTTGGCACGCTGTCGTTTCCGACAACCTACCAAGCCTCAGGGGCTACTATCTATACAGGGTGCATTTTTATGTGCAAAACTATTAAAAGACAAAAGGATGCGTCGTTTTTGCATACCTCAAATCCCGCCAACAAACTCATGGCGGCATTACGCAATTCGCTCTCGGCGGACGAAATCCTTCCAATCACCATACGCATTAACGCACGGTGATCTTCTGAGATGGACGCCCTCTCAAGCAGATTCTTCAGTTCTCCCGGCTGGACACTAGTAGGTGCCGAACACTCTGGCCCCTCCGGACTCGGGGATACCCTCCGTGATGACACTTCGGGTTCGCCTGCCTCATCTGGCGGCGCTGCAGATGGAGGTGTATCGCTCTCCATCATCTCCGGAAGAAGGTCCCCCGAAGATGAACTCATCTGAGAAGGCTGTAGATCCGAACTGCAATATAAATATTTCGGTTAGCTACAAAAGCACAAATGAAGGTATTTCCTTACTAATTAATTCCCTCTTTCATACTCACGGCTCGCTGGAGGGCCGATCCTTTGGTGATGATTGTGCGTCCGGATCCTTTCCGGGCGCCGGACCCCCCGGGGAAGATCTCTTCCCACGCTTAGGGGCTTTGGCCTCCGGATCTTCGGAGGCGGTCCTCTTCTCCCCCTGAAGGGAGGGGTTCTTGTTTCCCCCCTCTTTAGTCGCCCCTTTGGGCGAAATACTAGCTCCTCTATTTTCCCCGTCGCCCATTTCTGTGGGGGCAACCTCCAACATTCTCGACCAAAGACGGGCTCCAAAGGCGGTCTCTCGAGGGGGGCGGACACCTTATCAGCCTTGATCGCGCCACCCATTCCTCAGAAGAACAAAGGGTCGATGCGAACTCTAGAAAGGCACGTAAAATGTAATGTCCGGACTCGAGCTACTTACCCGAGTATCCGGCGATCGCGCTTAGGCCCTGCATCCTCGGCTAAATCCGGACACGCCACCGCGGTCCGAAGAACAACTTGTACATCTCCACGGGTGTCGCACCCATGAAGAGTTGGAGAATCGAGGTCCCTCGGGTTGAATTCCCATAGACGGAGAGGACGGCGTTTGCGAGGCGAAGGTGCCGATTAGCATAACTCGCATCACCTTGATCAGTCGATCTCCCTCGCTTGGAGATCTCGAACCGCCCGCAGTGAGGGCACGTCTTGGACGGCCCCGCTTGAGCTCCTTGGTCGACCCACGACATCGGTTGGCGTGGAGGTCCCGGCGGAATGAGGGCGGCGGCTTTGCTGCTGCCCTTGGAGCGGTGATATAGAACCACTCCTCGCTGCCATAGTCCGAGTTCCTCTTGAAGGAACCTCGTGCCATGGGGCATTGACCTTCTTGCTTATGGTCGCCCCGCCGCACTTCGCTTGACGCCCCCCGACCATCTTCGGCTCCACCTTGAAGGTCTTCAGCCATAGGCCAAAATGGGGGATGACGCGGAGGAAGGCTTCGCAGACGATAATGAATGCGGAGATATGGAGGATAGACTCCGGAGCCAAGTCGTGAAAGTCCAGCCCGTAGTAGAACAGGAGCCCTCTCACGAAGGGATCCGTCGGGAAGCCTAAACCCCGGCGGAGGTGGGATACGAAACGACGATTCACGGGCTCTGGCTGGCACAGCCTGCCCTTGGGCAGCAAACCAGGCGTGAAACCTCGAGGCTGTACTCGGCCTCACGCAACTTCAATATGTCCTCCTCCGTGACGGAGGAGGGCATCCATCGGCCCTGGAGGTCGGAGCCGGACATGATTAAGGATCCGAGGCGCTCGAATCTGAGGCTCTAGGTGTTGGAACTGGGAGCGGAGAAGAGATTTGATGCGAGATTGAAGAACAAGGACAGGCCTTGGTCCTCTTATAAAGGGGAAGAAATACCAAGGGCCGTCTCCGTGACCGTTTGAGATTCCCCTTCGATAGAGGAGGCGTGGCGATGGGAACGGTAGGGTTACCCACGCACATATTGATGAGGATCCCGGAATAAGGGGAACACGATCTCTGCTTCGACAAGACGTGCCAAGGAAACCGCTTCGCTAAACGCGCTGAGGTGGTATAGTAAAAAAGGATTTAAACAAAGGCTTGGTTGCGGTGTGATGACACGCCGCATAATACGTCAGCAGATTGAGCTAAGTGTACATTTTATTCTCTCTACGGTGGAATGTGGAATTTATTTTGCGAGCCGACACTATCCTCGGTGTTCGTGATCTACTCGATTATTCAAGGGAGGAACCCGCCTTGCAATGCCGAACATTATGCGCTACCGGACTTATCGTCATTGAAGACTGGTTCAGGGGCTACCGAGGGAGTCCTGGACTAGGGGGTGTCCGGATAGCCGGACTATCAATATCCGCCGGACTCCAAGACTACGAAGATAGAAGATTGAAGACTCCGGCCGTGTCCGGATGGTACTTTCCTTGGCGTGGAAGGCAAGCTTGGCAATACGGATATGTAGATCTCCTACCATTGTAACCGACTGTAACCCTAGCCTCCTCCGGTGTCTATATAAACCGGAGGGCTTTAGTCCGTAGGACAACATACATCTCAACAATCATACCATAGGCTAGCTTCTAGGGTTTAGACTCCTTGATCTCGTGGTAGATCTACTCTTGTACTACCCATATCATCAATATTAATCAAGCAGGACGTAGGGTTTTACCTCCATCGAGAGGGCCCGAACCTGGGTAAAAACATTGTGTCCCTTGTCTCCTGTTACCATCCGCCTAAACGCACAGTTCGGGACCCCCTACCCGAGATCCGCCGGTTTTGACACCGACATCCGCCTTCCTATCACCTTTGGACAGCGCAACAACTACCGCACCGAGCTCATCGACTTCGACGTCGCTCACATTCTCCTGCCATACAATGCCATCCTTGGGTATCCGGCCCTGGCCAAGTTCATGGCAGTGGCTCACCATGGCTACAACATCCTCAAGATGCCAGGAAGTGGCGGGGTCATCACACTCCCCTGTGAAGAGAAGGATGCGGTGTTCTCCCTCGAGCGCGCCTTCCAAGCCGCATCGATCGAGGAACCGGGCAGCAAGAGTGGAAACCTCCCTAGAGCAGCTCCCAAGAAGAAGACATCACCTGGCTCAAGGCCTTAGGAGGCAGGCACCTCCGGAAGCGCCACACCTGTACATGCGCCCCGTCCAAGGGGCGCCACCCTCCGTCACATAGGAAGGCGCGCCCGGCGCCCTCCTCGGGCAGGGCTCGGGGGATCTCTCCTGGGGAGCCACTAACTTTGCCAAGATCACGAGGGAGGCATTTGGGCACCACTTGGAGGCGTGCTTCACGGCACGCTTCCCTCAGGAAGGCGTAAGGAAAGAAGGACCCAGCCCTTAGGAGTTCATCACCAAGGCCGCTCTGGAGTTACAGGAATCGAGGGTCATGCGCGGCAGCCGCTGCCTGCCCAGTGTAGCTCCCCATCTAGGTGAGGATGGCGGGCTGTGCGTCTGCATCGACTACCTAGGGCTCAATCAAGTCCTGATCATAACCTTATGGATATGCTCTTGGAGGGAAGGAAGCAAGATACCCATGGATGCTTTAAAGAATGTTTGATTGCTGGATGCTGGAGTCTCTGGAAACACAGAAATAGCATTATTTTTTATCACAAGGTCAAGAATATGGCTTATTGCATTGCCACTTTCAAGGAGCACTTCAGCATGATTATAAAGAAGGCAAAACCTGGATTGAAAGAGGGCATGCAAAGCTGGCTAGATCATTTGTAGACTTCTTATTATCCTGTAATATATCCATCATGTAAATCCATATGTAACTGTTCCCCTCTTATACATGAAAATGAGAATCACAATGGGGGTCTTCCCCAATGTTTTTGTCAAAAAAAAGGGCTCAGTCGAGTCGCTTCTCAGGAGTGCTTCTGGCCCTCGCGCATGGGGCGTTGCGCGGGCCCACCGCACAGCTACGTTCCCATGCCCTTCGGCCTGCCGAACACGGCTGCAGCCCACCAGCGCCTGATGAGGAGCATCTTGGAAGCTTAGGTGGCCAAGCATCACGCGTTCCTGGAGGAGATGGAGATGGACCTCAGCGAGCCGCCCGGACCTCCTGAACCTCCCGAGGCTTGGAGTCCCGAGGGCTCGTGAGGATCGACTTCTTCACCCTGCACTGCCAGCTACTCCGACAATCGTTCTGCAACAGTATCAGGTGACTTCTTTCGAGTTGCATTTCAGCTGGGAGCGCCCCCAGGACTGCATCATTCCCAGGTCGCGTGGGTCCGTCCCTGCGGAATGTATCCGTTTTGCTTATGTCTTCTGCTTACCTTGTTGGGGGCGCCCCTCGGGCTGCATCATCCCCAAGCTGCTCGGGCCTGACCCAGTGGCGTTTGCTTTCTTCGCATCTATCTAAGTTGATTTGCTCCTTCATGCTTGACCTACTCATGATTGTCGCCCGCCGCCCACCACGGGCCTATTTCTCCTCATGCGAATCGCTTGAACGTTAAAAGGGGGGCGCCTGAGCATCGCGACTCATGGGATCTTACTGGCTCTCCAGCCCTCACCCCCTGGCCTTGACCCACGGCATCGCGACCTGTCATACCAGCGGCGACTGAGCTTGCTTGAGGGCCGGGACCTGAGGACGTAGAGCATTTGCATTTTAACCACCCTGCAGGAACATACCACTGACAAAGGCCCAAAGCCAGGCGCAACCCGCCTCGAGGTAGGGCCTCATGAGTCCCGTGCTGGCTCACGGGTGCCCAGATACACCTCCCTTAAGCCCTATCGTGCCGGCCACGTGTCAAGGCGGGGCTGTACACGCCCCGGGGGCTCCTCCCGGAGGGGAGCCCCCCTCCCACGCACCAGTGGAAACACCATGCTTCGCGCTGGCTGACAACACTGCCGAGGAGCGGCTATGCCCGTACACATATGGAAGCATTATGCTCTGCGCTGGTGATAAACAACTGAGGGCAGCCCACGGCTGTATCAACCTCAGGGATCCTAGAGCTTAGTGTTTGGCACCATCGCAAAGCCTTCCCTCGGGAGTGCCGCGCGAGGGGGCTGGACACGGGGGCTGCGCCTGGGCCACGCCCAGGCACATGCCACCCAGCGAGGTCCCTCGGACCTGGTCATCGCGCGCCCCTCCCCGAGCGGAGCCAAGGTATGAAGACTCGTTTGAGCGTCAAGGGGGACTCCTGAGCATCGCGACTCAGGAGCCTAACTGGTCATGTAGCCCATCACTCCTTAGTTCCGAAAGGCTAACGGTGGTTGAGGTATGCGCGGGGCCGGGCCCTGTCGATGTTGAATGACAAATCCTCTCCTTCACCCCTCCCTATTTGTTGTTCGCGCGTCAAGGGGAATCCTGAGCATCGCGACTCAGGAGCCTAACTTGTCATGTTGCCCCTCACTCCTTAGTCCCGTCCTGGTGATTCGGTCGGGGCTAACGGCGGCTGAGGTATCTGCAATGGCTCACGACGAGAACACAAGCAAATAGGAAGGAAATCGCAAAATCTAGCAAATCCAGAAGCAAATATTACAGACCATAAATTGTTCTCACAATACCAGACACAAATTTAAACGCCTCCACGAGGCATGGTGCATGTTGCAGGAATCAAAGCAGGAAAAAGGCCGCGAGAAGATCACCCTTGGGCCGTTCCACCGCTCGTGGTAGATTTGCGCTTGGCAGCCCCACCTCCTGGAGCTGCGGGGTCGGCAGCACCTCGCTTGGGCGCGGTGTTGAAGGCACGGAACTTCGACAGCAAGGCCTCCGCTCGACCCTTGACGGCTTCAGCAGCAGCGGAGGAGCGCTTGGCGTCCACGGGCTCCAGAAGGTCATCGAGGTTGGCATCGGGGTTGCGGAGGTAGATGTGGCTGAGGATCCGCGTCAGCGCCACGGAGGAGAGGACGCGAGCCTCGACTTCAGCCATGGGTTCGATGCCGACCACGACTTCTTCAAGTGCCTCGACGAGGAAGGGAACCAGCTTGGCGGGGCCTTCCTTGGCTCCGGCCAGCGGCTTCTCCAGGCCACTGTCATAGGGCATTTTCAGCGCTATGCGGGCTCTCTCCTCATAGCGCGCAAAGGCCGCGCGGTCCTCGTCCAAGACCTTCACCTCGACGTCCAGTTCGACCCTCTCTGCCTTCAGCGCCTGCTCCAGCTTCTTCAGCCGGTCGCGGTCGGTTGAGAGTTTGGTTTCGCGCTCCTTGACGGCAGCCTCATGAGACTTCATCTCCTCCTCCTTCACCTGGTGGTCGCGAATCTCCTTGGCGAGCTCATCACGCAGCCCTTGCAATTTGCCCTCCAGCGTCTCGCAGTGGACCTTGGCGGTGGAGGCATCCTTCAACGCCTCGTTGCGAGCGGCCATGGCCTGGGAGGTGGCTTGCTTCCCCTCCTCGAAAGCCATCACAGCCTGGCTCAGCGCCGCTCGGACAGAGGCATCAGAGCGAACCCAGCTGGAGATCAACTCCAGGCGCCCGGCCACCAGGCAGGGGTCCGCGCTCCGAAGATCCTCCCGCAGCCGACTCAGTTTGTCGGCAGCATGGTCCAAGGCGACAGAGGAAGCAGAGGAGACGGGGGCCGGCGGAGTAGGAGGAGAAGACGGCAGCGTGATCATGGCTTGGGAGGAAGGGACCCCCTGAGCCTTGGCCACCTCGGCGACAGCATCAAGCGCAGGCACCTCCAGAGTCAGCGGGGCCACGGGGGCTGACTCCTCGCCGGAGCGTCCTTGCTGGCCTCGCGAGGATGATCGGGCAGGGGACGTGCGGGCCCTGCTACCTCCCTTTCCCGCAAGTGAAGACGCGGCCGCGGTCGAGGAGCCCGTCCCAGGTGGGGTCGCTGCACCTCCCTTCAGCCTCTTCGCCGCGGGCAGCAACCTGCCCAATAGAAGATGTCAGATCTAGACAGCAAGAGATAGGAGCGAGGCGAAATTCGAACACTTACTGATTGACTGCCGCTGGATCCCACGGGCTCCGGCCAAGCTTGAAGCCTGAAAGCCTCTTGCGGGGCTCAGCCTCGGGAGGCCCAGTCGCAGGAGAAGGCATGCCTGAAGGGCTAGAGCTGACTTTGGCTGATGCAAGGGCCGGGGTAGACCATTGGGGGATCAGCCCGGACCTGTCCTTCCTCGAGACCAGGGCGGCGTCCTGCCCCTCTCGCCGGGCGTCGTCCTCGTCGTCATCAGGCAAGGAGCAGAGGGTGCTGGACCTGTGCCAGGGGGAAGTATCCCCCGTCCCCTCGAAGGTAGCCTCCGAGTCACGCTCCTCGTCCTCGTCGTCATCTCCCTCCTCTTCTCCACTGGATTCACCGGAGGATAGGTTCACCGTCACCGTCGCCGCTTGACCCTCAGGATCCTCCGCCGGCACCAGGCCGACCCCGTCGAAGGTGGGCATGGCGTCCACCACCAGCTCCCAGTCATCACGGAGGAACAAAGAGACCGGAGCACCCACCGGGCCTGCCACTTCCTCTCCAACCAAGCAGCATAGGGCCGCGGTCAGATCCTCATCTCTCAGGGCGTCCAAGCTCAGGCGGAGGACGACATCCGCATCCGTGAGCCTCCATAGTGGGCGCGAGTGCGCCTGAAGTGGGGCCACCCGATGTGATAGAAACTCCCTCAGGAGCGAAGCCCCGGTCAGCTTCGCTGCCCTTAGACTGCCCGGCCTCAGGTCGACATTCATCTTCTCCAACACCAGCTTCGCCCGCCGATCATAAAGCTTCACGCGGGACCACGTCTCAACGGCCTCAGGCTGCTTTGTTGGCAGCTCCAGCAGGGGGTTGTGGCACCTAGCGTTCACCATGACACACTTGCTCCGGAAGCCCTCGGCCCTCTTCTCGGCCTTCGAGATGGCATTGGACTTGGAATACGTGACAAAACTCACGCACGCCGAGATATTGCCGCCGGAGACCCGGAGGGAGAAGAAGTGGCGCAGCAAGGCCACGGAGGGCGCCACCCCGACGTGCACCTCACAGTAGTAGGCGAAGATCGACAAGAGGAGGATGGAGTTGGGGTGGATATGCACAACATGCAACTGATACTGGCAAAGGATGGCAAGGAAGAACTCAGAGAAGGGAGGAACCAGACCAGTGATGACGGCATTCATAAAGAGGGGGTAGAAGGTGCTCCCCTTGTCCTCCGGCTGGGCAGAGCCAAGTCGGAGCGCAGTCTCCCCCATCTCGTTGATCTGCGACGCCGCCATCCGGCGCGTAAGGGCAAGATTCTTCTCCGTCACGTTGGGAGAGACCAGGGCCGGCGAGTACCAGGTCGATGCAGCCCCAACCGGAGTCTTGCAGGGGGCCATCGCTCACCGGAGGAGAAAGAATGCAGCAGATCTGGAGATTTTGGAGGCAGGAAGGCGAAGAGCAAGAAAGGGGATCTAGAGCAAGGAGAACGAGAGGTAAGGCTAACCCAGAGCCAGACTTTTGTCAGTCGAGCAGTTGTCGAGGCAGTGTGGGGGAGCGGAGGCGCCCATGTCCAATCAACCGCCACGCAGCGCCCAAGGTCGTAGGCTGATGAGGACCGCGGCACTCCGCACTTGCCCCTTCGCTTCTCTGCTAAGCCAAGTCCGAGCATGCCTTGGGCCCGGGGGCTACTGTCGGCGTTCTGGGAACGGGGGACCCCAGACTTGCCTGCCTGCGGCCTGCGGCGTGGCTCAAGTGGTGGCCCAGTATGGCCCATCTTCATCAGCACAAGACTCAAGACCCTCGCGAGTGGCCAAGCCTCGCGGGGCGAATGACGCTAGGCTTCCTCAGGGACGGCCTCGCCAGGCAGGCTTGCGAGGAGGCAGAGAGATCAAGGCAGGGTACCTCGCGAGGTGCTCGTGACGCAAGCCATGACGATCGAGACCAAAGGGCGCCCGGCTCTTGAGTGTCCTTGTTTCCTCTTTGGTGCAAAGGGGGCAAGCACAGACGCGGAGTACCGAGGCATCAGGCAAAGGTTGCCATTTCAGTGCAACGAGACCAAGACCAGTGGGGCGGCAGGATGGAGGTCACCATGGAGCCCAAGACGGCGTCATTGCTAGTGCTTTTGGTAGCCGAAGACCAACTTTAGTCAGGATAACTTGTACTAGATGTTCCCCTTCAAAATGGCCGTTGTTGGCGCCCTTCCAGCTCAATATTTGGGAAGAGGACCAGGGCCTCTATAAATAGAGCTATCCACCACAGTAGAGGGCATCTCAGATAGCCCTAGATAGAGAGAGAGAGAGAGAGAGGCGATCGAACTCACCCAAGCAGTTCATCACACCAGCTCAAGAACACCTCTCGCGAGGCTGTTCTTCCCTTGTACTGTTCATCATCCGCCCTAGAGGCAATCCACCACACCACACACTGGAGTAGGGTATTACACCACAACGGTGGCCCGAACCAGTATAAATCTTGTGTCCCTCATGTTGTTCATCATTTTCAGCTTAGATCTCACGAGGCGATCGGACGTAGATCGGTAGGGGAGAGATCTTCGTGCGCACCCCAGTGTTCGAACCTGAAGGGTCTGCGGGAACCCAATGTCCAACAGTTGCTAAGTGGAACATCAAGCTGCAAGCATTCCAGTTGGAGTTCAGAACCACCAGAGTCATCAAGGGCGCGCCCCTCGCTGACTTTGTGGCAGAGTGGACTGATGCCCCTGACCGAGGGGTGGGTGAGGACCACTCCCTCACTCCCAAAGATGAAGCACCAGATGGTTGGGTCATGTACCTTGACGGCGCATTCGCACGCCAGGGCGCACGGGATGGAGCCATGCTCATCTCGCCTACCCAGGACAAGCTCTACTATGCCGTGCAGCTCTGCTTTCAGCATGGTGAGAAGGTATCCAACAACATTGCCTAGTACGAGGGGTTGATCGCCGGCCTCAAGGCCATGGCAGCTCTGGGGGTCAGGCGCCTCACCATCAAGGTTGACTCCCTGCTCCTCGTCAACTTCTCAACAAGCTGTACAAGACAAAAGACGAGCACATGGAGGCATATCTTGAAGAGGTACACAAAATTGAGAAACGATTTTGGGCTTGGAATTGCAGCATGTACCGCGTGGCACGAACAAGGAGGCGGACGACATCGCCAAGAGGGCGTCTCGTCGCGACCCCCAGCAGCCTGGCGTCTTCAAAGAGCAGCTCTTCAAGCCATCGGCGACTCCCCCACTGCAGGACCAGTGCTGCCTCGGGAGGAGCCGCCCATGGCACCCTCCTCGGGCGCCCCGGCATGCGTCCTAACCCCGAGGAGTTCAAGGCGTACCTGCTCAGAGGCGCCTTGCCGGAGAAGGAGGAAGACACAGAACGTGTGGCCCGTCAGGCCACCGCGTACTGCATCCAGGATGGTGAGCTCTACCAAAGGCGCCCAAACGATGTCTCTCTACGGTGCATCTCCAAGGAGCAGGGTTGCAAGCTGCTAGCCCACATCCACAGTGGGGACTACGGGCATCACTCCTCATCGCGCACCCTCATGGGCAAGGCATTCTGCGGCGGGATCTACGGCCCATGGCGCTCAATGACGCCATTGAGATGGTGAGATCTTGCGAGGCATGTCAGTTCCATGCCAAGCAGATCCACCAGCCCGCTCAGGGCCTCCAGACCATCCTGCTCTCGTGGCCGTTTGTGGTTTGGGGGCTGGATATCCTGGGCCCGTTCCCTCGAGCGGCCAGGGGCTACCGCTACCTCTACGTTGCCATCAACAAGTTCACCAAGTGGGCGGAGGTAGGGCATGTGTGCACCATCCCGGCAGGCTCGACTGTCAAGTTCATCAAGGGCCTCGTGAGATGCTTTGGGGTCCCCAACTGTATCATTACTAACGATGGCTCTCGGTTCACGAGCAGCCTTTTCAAAACATATTGTGCTAACCTTGGAACGTAGATATGCTAAACTTTGGTGCCACACCCACGCAGCAACAGCCAAGCTGAACGCGACAATGCGGAGGCCCTAAGGGGCCTCAAGACAAGGAGCTTCAAGAATAAACTCAAGGCCTGCGGCAGGGAATCGCTCAATGAGCTCCAGTCCATGCTGTGGTCCATCTGCACTACCGCGACCAAGCCTACAGGCGAGACCCCGTTCTTCCTCGTCTACGGGGCTGAACTGGTCCTCCCTCATGAGCTCAAACATCGCTCCCCACGGGTCTTGGCGTTTGACGAGGCACGCCAGGATGCCTCGCGGGGGATGGACCTCGTGCTGGGGGAGGAGCGCCGCCAAGCCTCGCTCCGTGCAGCGAGGTACCAGCAGGCGCTGCGGCGCATTGTCGTAGCGTCCGCTCCATGACCCTCGGGGTGACCTCGTCCTGAGGCGGGTGCTCTCCGGGGAGGGGCTTTACAAGCTCTTGCCCATGTGGGGGGGCCCGTTCAGGATCGCCCGTGTCTCCAGGCATGGAGCCGTGCACTTGGAGACACAAGACGGGGTCCCCATCCATAATGTCTGGAACATCCAGCACCTCCGGAAATTCTACCCAGGACCAAGGCCATGCGGCCCTGAAGATCTCCGCTCGTGACACTCTCACGTAATAATAAGTTGGGGTTGTACACGCCCTGGAGTCTCCTGAGTGCCGCCCCTGGGCCTCACTGGGCTCCCACCCACGTCCTAGTGGAGTCCCCATGCTCCGCGCTGGTGGGAAGACAAGAAGACTAGTGTAGGTGCCGGACACGGCTGTCCTTTTGCTTGGTTTCTGTAGCTGGTTTGCAACTTCTTGAAATGAAAATCAGAGCTTTCACATCTTTTATTTGCAAGGGTTGGGAATTTTTTTCTCCTAGCAGCGTTAACTCTTTCAAATCTTGTCCTAGGGAGAGTGACAGTTGCTCGTCGCTCTTCCTCGCGTGTCCCGCGCGTGGGGGTTGGGCATGGTGTGGGCGCTTGGGCTCGCTGAAAGTGCAACTATCCCTAGGTGGTTTTGGTAATTCATAACAACATATAGCTCATTGAGCTAATGCTATTCCAAGACTATGATTTCAGGAAAGCTCAATGAATGGCATGGCATGGATGATGAAAGTGGATCCCTCAAAATACTAATGACAAAGGATTGGCTCAAGCTCAAAAGCTCAAGACTCTTCATTTTATATTTTAGTGATCCAAGATCACATTGAGTCTATAGGAAAAGCCAATACTATCAAGGAGGGATGAGGTGTTGCTTAATGAGCCTCTTGCTTCATGTGCTTAGTGATATGCTCCAAAACCCTCAGTTACTTTCTCACATCCACAAATGACCTAAACCTAAAGCCAAAATCGGTCACACCGATTCTTTCTATCCGACGCCACCGAGTTCAAATGTCATAGCCACTGCCACAAACCCTAGGCAAATCGGTCTTACCGATAGGGATCTCGGTCTCACCGAGATGGGATTGTAATCTCTCTATTTCCCTTCGTAACATTTTGGTCTAACCGAAGTGAGCGATCGGTCCCACCGAGATTGCAATGTAAATTCTCTGTTTCCCTTTTGTAACATTTCGGTCTCACCGAAAAGAGCAAATCAGTCCCACCGAACCTGACCAACTCTCTAGAAAGCTTATTACCAAAATCGGTCTCACCGAGTTTGTGTAATCGGTCTTACTGAGATTACGTTATGCCCTAACCCTAACCAAATTGGTCTTACCGAGTTGCATGTCAGTCCCACCGAAAATCCTAACGGTCACTAGGTTTACTAAATCGGTCCGACCGAGTCTGTTGAATCAGTCCCACCGAGTTTGGTAAATTGTGTGTAACGGTTAGATTTTGTGTGGAGGCTATATATACCCCTCCACCTCCTCTTCATTCATGGAGAGAGCCATCAGAACAAACCTACACTTCCAACTTACCATTTCTGAGAGAGAACCACCTACTCATGTGTTGAGACCAAGATACTCCATTCCTACCATATGATTCCTAGGGGCGTTAAACGATAATGCTTGTTGGGAGGCAACCCAATTTTATTTTTGTTCTTTGCTTTTTGTTCTTTTTAGTAATAAATGATTCATCTAGCCTCTGGTTAGATGTGGTTTTATGTTTTAATTAGTGTTTGTGCCAAGTAAGACCTATAGGATCATCTTGGGTGATAGTTAATTTGATCTTGCTGAAAAACAGAAACTTTTGCATGCACGAGAATAATTTTAATAAATCACAGAAACGTGATTTTCAGTTGATTCTTTCTGAAGAACATTAATAAACAAATTTACTAGGACTTCCTATTTTTGTAGAATGTTTGGTGTTCCATATGTATTCGAAAGTTACAGATTACTACAGACTGTTCAGTTTTTGATAGATTCTGTTTTTTGTGTGTTGTTTGCTTATTTTGATGAATCTATGGCTAGTATCGGGTGATATGAACCATAGAGAAGTTGTAATATATTAGGTTTAACACTAATATAAATAAATAATGAGTTCATTACACTACCTTAAAGTGCTGGTTTGTTTTATTTTGCTAACGAAGCTGATGAGATTTTCTATTGAGTTTTGTGATGTGAAGTTTTCAAGTTTTTGGGTAAAGATTTCATGGATTATGGAATAAGGAGTGGCAAGATCCTAAGCTTGGGGATTCCCAAGGCACCCCAAGGTAAAATTCAAGGACAACCAAAATCTTAAGCTTGGGGATGCCCCGGAAGGCATTCCCTCCTTCGTCTTCGTCCATCGGTAACTTTACTTGATGCTATATTTTTATTCACCACATGATATATGTTTTGCTTGGAGCGTCTTGTATGATATGAGTCTTTGCTTTTTATTTTAACACAATCATCCTTGCTGTACACACCTTTTGGAGAGACACACATGAATCGGAATTTATTAGAATACTCTATGTGCTTCACTTATATCTTTTGAGCTAGATAATTTTTGCTCTAGTACTTCACTTATATGTTTTAGAGCACGGCGGTGGTTTTATTTTATAGAAATTATTGATCTCTCATGCTTCACTTATATTATTTTGAGATTATTTTAGAACAGCATGGTAATTTTCTTTGGTTATAATTTTAGTCTTAAAATTATGAGCATCCAAGATAGGTATAATAAAAACTATCATATAAAGTGCATTGAATACTATGAGAAGTTTGATACTTGATGATTGTTTTGAGATATGAGGATGGTAATATTAGGGTCATGCTAGTTGAGTAATTGTGAATTTGAGGAATACTTGTGTTAAAAGTTTGTCATTCCTGTAGCATGCACGTATGGTGAACCGTTATATGATGAAGTTGGAGCATGATTTATTTATTGATTGTCTTCCTTATGTGTGGAGGTCGGATCGCGCGATGGTTAACTCCTACCAACCCTTCCCCTAGGAGTGTAACATCCCAAATTTTCAATTTGGAATGTTATATAAATAGATCATTATTGCATATCATATTTAATGCATTTTTCTTGATCCTAGAAATTCTACGCAACTCAAGGACCCACGGAGAGAGTTGGGGATTTCGATATTTTCATATTTGAGTTTTCTCAAATTTTGAAAAAATGGATCATTTGATTTTATTTATTTTATCTTCAATCATTTCAAATTATAAATTATGAGAGAGGGAATAAAATGACTTTCCCAAAAATAAAGAAAATATTGAGGATTTAATAAAAAATCAAATAAGATTTTATTTTGGATTTTATTGCTATTTTATTTGAATTTAGGAAAATGCGCGTTTTTCAAAATTGCATTTAGGCCCCAAATAAATGTTCATCTAAACCGGCTTGATTTTAGAAGCCAGGAAAAAGTTATTTTGGGATTTTTGGAGTCCGTTTAGTATTTCTTTCATTTGTTTTTCTGCGTGATAATTATTAAAAAAACTGGAACCGACCTACGGGCCGTGTAAGGCCCAGACTCCTCTGGGTGGCCTTTATAAGCCGTCGGCCCGCCCCGGGGCCAAAACCCTAGCCACCGCCCGCCTCGAACCCCGCGCCGCCGCCGCCTGCTGCCGCCGCCGCCGCTGTCACGCCGAGCCGACGCCACCGCCACGGAGCCGCCGTCCGCACACGCCGCCGACGCCACCGCCTCGCACCCCGCCCGCCGCCCGCCGACACCGTTCATCAGAGCCGCCGACCGCAGCCGCCGAGGTTGACCCGCCGTCGGCTATTCCTAGAAAACCGTTCGGTTTTCGCCGGTTTTCGTTCGTTTTTTTAGATTCGTTTTTTTTATTAGATTGATTTTTTCGGTTTAGGTTAATTAGCGAGCGTTCGCTCGTTCGTTCGTTCTAACGAACGCGTTCATCATTTAGATCCAGATAACGAACGTTCGTTCGTTAATCTGTTTGTCGTTTTTCTTTTTCTCGGATTTATTCTGCGATTTTTCTGATCGTGATTTCTGATCCGATTTTCGTTTTAGTATAACTTTTCGCTCGTTTATCGGAATCAGGCGATTCAAGCGCCTAGAGTTTCGTCTCAAAACCCTCTTTCCGAATAATCTACTCAAACCAGTTTTTGCTTCTGTAAAATTGGACTTAGGTCCAGATTAGTAAACGAAGCTCATTTCTTTCGCCGTTTGAGTTTTGTTTCTTGGTTCGTTTTGATTCTTTTTGCAAACCGGAGTTCTTAACTTGAGATTTCTGGTTAGATCTCTTATTTGAGTTTTATCCGTGCATTAGATGAGTACTTATTGTATGCTTGTTTGTTTGTTTGCTTGCGATAGAGTACCCGGATTGCGTCGCTTGCTACTTCGAATCCCTAGGTTTCGCGGATCATTAGCAAGGCAAGTAACACTTTGATCATATCTCTTTACTACCCAGTTTTTATGCATTAGATCAATCCTCAAACAATTGCATGATTAGGATATGATTAATATGTGGGTTTGGGAAGTAGATGAGGTAGTACCTATCACCTGTTTTATTATCAAACCCTTGGGAGTTACTTCTATATTTGCTTATTATGCCATGCTATGCTAGTAGACGTGGATTGGGTGAGTGTATCCATGACAGATGTGAGATTGTTAATTAATGGTTTATTTAAGGTGGCAACTTTAATACACATCTAGGTGGATTGAGGTACCTGGGTATTCCAGGATTGCTTGTTTGTTTTTGGGCCGCCACCCAGGCTCAAAGGGATCATGAGATTATTCATGCTAGAAACTTCCGTGTGCAGCCACATGCTATTATGGGCTCTAGCATAGTTGACTAAGTCGTGCGAACTCTTACAGTGGTAGACTAGCAGATGTAGGGGAAAGTAGGTGTACTGGTCTACCCATCGTAAGGTGCTAGCGCTTCTGAAAGACTATGTCTCGGTCATCCGTTTCTCAAACACCATATAGTGCGCGAAAACCAACGGAGGAGATCAGGTCGTGTGGGAAAAAGTGCGCAAACCTCTTCAGAGAGTATAAACTAATCATGATTAGCCGTGTCCCCGGTTATGGACGTTTTGAGTATCTAGTACTTGGATTATCATGTTTATCTCATCATGTTACTTTAATTAATATTGTTGGGTTTGTTTAATATTGATGTTACTTAATTGGGATTGAGAATGCTGTCAACCATTCTCAATGTTTAACAACCACCTTGATAGTTAAATAAAATTTATTCCTTTGCAGTAGGGAAAAATTGGCTTTATGCAAAACTGTAACCATAGAGCTTTCCACCAAGCCATATATGCATGTAGTATAGCTTTATTCTTTCATTACTCTCTATGTGTTACATTGCAAAGATATTCCATGTGTTGACCGCTTCGGCTGCAACGTTCATGTTGCAGACTTTTCAGACGACGAGTAAGATGCCTTAGGATCGTTGTTCTATACTCAGTGATGCCGTTGGAGTTGATGGACTCACCTATCTTCCAAGCCTTCTGCTGTTATCGTTATTAGATGGCCTTAAGCCATATTTATTGTAATAAGTTCTCTTTGGAGACATTCGATGTAATAAGTGTGTGATTGCTACTCTGTTATAAATCCTTCAAGTACTATGCATGTCAGCATTACTGATCCAGGAATGACACTGATGCACAGAGATCAGACTGTTTGAGGTCTGGTCGCTACAAGATGGTATCAGAGCACACGCTGACTATAGGACATGACCACTAAGCTACAGCCCTCGATCACTACTCTCTCTTCTCATTTCTGACTCCTCATATTTTCTACTCTTTTAGGATGGTGGATGCAAGGAACATGTTCACGCAACCAGATGAAGATACACCCTTCGGACGACACCTGAAGGAGGTCACGAGATACCTGAACATCGGAGTACCAAGCTTCACCAGGACCTACAACGCCACATTACCTGAAGAAGAGCGTTGGATGATTCAAGTTCAAGTTCCAGGAAGGACGTTCATGCGTGTCACTGAGCCCATAGAGTTTTCCTTTGATGCACCAACCTGGAGTCTAGGAAAGAGCATGGCAGCCCACATCACCATGGGACGTATTGGAGAAGTTTACCACAAGGAGCTTAAGGATACTATCTACCAGATTTGTGGGCGCCGAGATGAGCAATGGGAGATGATCAGCACCAGGAAGGACAGATCAATTGCAGCTTTCATCCAGGAGTTAAACGAGCACATTCGACACCAGGAGAACCTGATGTGCACAGGCATAATGGATCTGAAGAAGGCCATGACCAAGAACACGGATCTAGAGGAAGAACTCAAGTCTACACGCGATGGATATGAGGAGGAAATAGCAACGCTAGTCGAGAAGAATGATGATCTGAAGAAGAAGCTCAGAGTGTTCATGGGATTTCCAGCAACTAGAGAAGACGAAGATTGGACTTGTCCAGAGAACTACATCATCATCAAAAACACCAACTCGGACCCGGACGATAGTGATGATGACTATGTTGATGAAGCTGGAGCAGATATCATGAAGTCTTCATCGGGGCAGTTTTTCTAGTAGACCACCATAACAGTAGTAGTATTTCCCTCCATGTATCTAGTATAGTCCGAGCACTTTTATAACGATAGATAGACCAATGTATGCACTTGCTTGTTGGAATGAAGTGTTTTGATTGAAATTTGTCTCATGTGCATATGGGTAGTGTTTTCCCTCTAGACCTCGTTCTATTCTGTATTCTCATCTTTTCTAAACCCTCAGATGCCTCCGAGACGTGACAACGGATTTGCTTTCCCACCGGAGCTCACCCAGTTGATCCAGCAGCAGAATGCATTGATGCAGATACTAGTCCAAAATCAGAATCAGGGGAACAACAACAACAACCCACCACCACCACCACCTGTTGATCACTTAACCCGTTTTCTTAGGCTGAATCCGTCAGTGTTCTCCAGTAGCACCGAGCCGATTGTTGCAGATGATTGGCTTCGCAAAACAGCCAGGGAGTTGACCACTGCAGGATGCACAGATGCGGAGAGGGTGCGATTTGCCGCACATCAGCTTGAGCGACCCGCAGCATCATGGTGGGAGAATTTCACAGCCACCTATCTAGTAGATACTATCACGTGGGATCAGTTTCAGCAAGCTTTTCGTACTGCCCATGTTTCAGCAGGAGCTATGGCCATGAAGAAGCATGAGTTTCGCAACTTACGCCAGGGAGGACGTACAGTTGGCCAGTACGTGGATGATTTCAGTAAACTAGCACGTTATGCTCCAGATGACGTTGCTACAAATGCAGCTAAACAAGAGAAGTTTCTGGAAGGACTGAATGATGAGCTGAGTATGCAGTTGATGGTAGCAAGTTTCAACAACTACCAGGAGTTGGTAGTCCGTGCTCTAATGATTGAAGGGAAGCAACAGCAGATTGAAAACCGCAAGAGGAAGTATGGACAAAGGAAATACAATTCTGGAGCTCAGCAGAAGCCACGTTTTACCCCGAAATAGGGAGGACAGTTCCAGCATACCCATGGAGGTGGGTAGCTCACACAACCATAATGGTTCCAAGAATGGTAACGGGAATGGAGGGGGCAATGGCCAGAACCGTACCAACCCCTCAACACCAGCCAAGAGAGATCTGAGTCAAGTCACTTGCTTTAAGTGCCAGAAGACCGGACATTACGCCAATGAATGTCCTGAAGGCCAGAATGGGAATGGCAATGGAAGCTCTGCGAAGAAGCTGAACCCTTTCAACAGAGGACAAGCGAACCACGTTAGTGTGGAGGAGGTTGAAGCCCATCCAGATGCAGTAATAGGTAAGTTTTTGGTTAAGTCATTTACTGCACTCGTTCTTTTTCATACTGGTGCATTGCATTCATACATATCAAGGGGATTTGTGGATAAGTATAGACTGCCCACCAAGGTTCTCGGAACACCCATGCTAGTAACCTCACCAGGAGCAGAGTATATGGCCAGTCGAGGATGTTTCCAAGTACCGTTGAGTATAGGCAATCATGTTTTCCCCTCATACTTAATCATTTTGGAATCTCAAGGTTTGGGTGTGATTCTGGGTATGGATTGGCTATCGATGTATGGAGGAAACATCGATTGCACCAGTAAGTCGATTTTGCTTACTACCCTAGAAGGGAGAAGGATAAGGTATGTATCAAGACATGAGCCGAAGAGGATGCATGTAAATTCCTTATCAGGAGTTGTGCAGGAGGAAGTACCAGTAGTGAAGGATTTTCCTGACGTATTTCCAGAAGAGTTGCTAGGCATGCCACTGGTTAGAGGCATCGAGTTGTTAATTGAGCTTTTGCCAGGCACAGGGTCGATATCCAAGAGACCATACAGGATGCCAGCAAAGGATTTGGAGGAGATTAAGAGTCAGATTAAGGAGTTACTGGATAAAGGCTACATTCGCCCAAGTTCTTCGCCTTGGGGGTCACCAGTGCTTCTAGTGGAGAAGAAAGATGGATCATTGAGGACGGTTGTTGACTATCGATGCTTGAATGCAATAACAATCAAGAACAAGTACCCACTGCCGATGATCAATGATCTGTTTGACCGATTGCAAGGAGCAAAGGTATTTTCCAAGATCGATTTACGATCAGGATACCATCAGTTGAAGATTCGAGAGTAGGATATACCTAAGATGGCTTTTACCACCAGGTATGGGCTGTACGAGTATACCGTTAGGTCATTTGGTCTGACGAACGCGCCTGCCTATTTCATGAACATGATAAACAAAGTATTTATGGAGTTTCTGGATAAGTTCGTCGTGGTGTTCATTGATGATATTTTGGTCTACTCGAAGAACGAAGAGGAGCATAAAGAGCATTTGCATTTAGTATTGGAGAAGCTCAAAGAACACCAGTTATATGCCAAGTTCAGCAAATATGAATTTTGGTTGAAGGAAGTTGGATTCCTCGGACATGTTATATCCGGAGAAGGAATAGCAGTAGACCCCACAAAGGTTGTCACCGTAACAAATTGGGTAGCACCAATGACAGTTGGAGAGATCAGGAGTTTTCTTGGACTCGCAGGATACTACCGGAGATTCATTGAGAATTTTTCAAAGATTGCAAAGCCCATGACAGAGTTATTGAAGAAGGATACCAAATTCATTTGGACTGAGGAATGTGAGGCCAGTTTCCAAGAATTGAAGACACATTTGGTTACCTCGCCAGTGTTGATTCTGCCAGATCAGACCAAGGATTATGAGGTGTATTGCGATGCTTCACGTCGAGGACTTGGAGCAGTGCTTATGCAGGAGGGGAGAGTTGTTTCGTATGCTTCACGATAGCTTAAACCACATGAGTTGAATTATGCCACACACGATTTGGAGTTAGCAGCCGTAGTGCATGCATTGAAGACATGGAGACATTTTCTTATCGGAAATCATTGTGAGGTGTACACAGATCACAAGAGTTTGAAGTACATTTTCACGCAGAAGGAGTTGAATCTCAGGCAAAGGAGATGGTTGGAGCTCATCAAGGATTATGACATGAGATTGCAGTACCACCCTGGGAAGGCTAATGTAGTAACCGACGTGTTGAGCCATAAGAGCCATGTCAATACACTCATGACCGCAGGGTTGCCAAAGGAGTTAGCCGAGGACCTTTGCGAACTATGTTTGGAGATAGTTCCGAGAGGCTATGTAGCAGCGTTGGAAATTCAGTCGACTTTGATGGATAAGATCAGAGAAGCTCAGAAGACCGACAAGGAAATTGCTGAGATAAAGGACAAGATGAGCAAAGGAAAAGCTAAGGGCTTTCGTGAGGATGAGCACAATACCTTATGGTTTGAAGACCGTGTTTATGTGCCTAATGACCCGGAGATCAAGAAGTTGATTTTGCAAGAGGCCCATGATTCGCCGTATTCGATTCACCAAGGAAATACCAAGATGTATTTGGATTTGAAGGAGACTTTCTGGTGGACCAGAATGAAGAAGGATATTGTGGAGTATGTAGCAGTTTGTGATGTATGTCAGAGAGTAAAGGCAGAGCGTCAGAAGCCGGCAGGATTGCTACAACCATTGCCGATACCCGAATGGAAGTGGGATAAACTAGGCATGGATTTTATCACGGGATTTCCCAGGACTCGTTCAGGCTATGACTTGATTTGGGTTGTAGTCGATCGTTTGACGAAGGTAGCTCATTTCATTCCAGTGAAGACCACTTACACCAGTGCTAAATTGGCCAAGATATACATGACCAGGATCGCATGTCTGCATGGAGTTCCGAGGAGCATTGTATCAGATAGAGGAACCCACTTTACCTCAAAGTTCTGGAATCAGTTGCACGAAACTTTGGGTACCAGGCTAGAGTTCAGTACAGCCTTTCATCCGCAGACAGATGGACAGACCAAGAGAGTCAATCAGATTTTGGAGGATATGCTGAGAGCTTGTACGCTAGATTACGGATCTAGTTGGGACGACAATTTGCCATATGCAGAGTTCTCTTATAACAACAGTTATCAATCCAGTTTGAAGATGGCCCCTTTCGAAGCCTTATACGGAAGGAGGTGCAGAACCCCGTTGTCGTGGGATGAAGTTGGAGACCGCTAATTGTTTGGACCGGATTTGATTAAGGAGTCTGAACGGAAAGTGAAGTTGATTCGTGACAGGCTCAAGGTAGCCCAGTCCAGACAGAAAAGCTACGCAGATTCAAAATGCAAGGAGACATTTTACGAAGTCGGAGATAGAGTCTATCTTCGTGTATCCCCACTTCGAGGAGTTAAGCATTTTGGAGTCAAGGGAAAGTTAGCGCCATGTTTTGTGGGACCATACAAAGTTTTGGAGCGTATGGGAGAAGTTGCCTACAAGTTGGAATTGCCTGAGGGATTGTCAGGAGTTCACGATGTGTTCCACGTTTCCCAGATGAAGAAGTGCCACGCAAAGATGGCTGATATACCGCTGAGAGATACAGTGCCGCTAGAGGCGATTCGGTTGGACAGTGATTTGACCTATGAGGAGAAACCAGTCAAGATTCTTGAGTACGCCGGCCGAGTCACCCACGGCAAGGTTATCAAGTTTTGCAAAGTTCAGTGGAGCCACCACACCGAGGATGAAGCCACCTCGGAGCGAGCGGAAGATTTGCTAAAGAACCACCCTCACCTATTTTCTAGCCAACCTGAATCTCGAGGGCGAGATTCATCTTAAGGGGGGTAGGTTTGTAACATCCCAAATTTTCAATTTGGAATGTTATACAAATAGATCATTATTGCATATCATATTTAATGCATTTTTCTTGATCCTAGAAATTCTACGCAACTCAAGGACCCACGGAGAGAGTTGGGGATTTCAATATTTTCATATTTGAGTTTTCTCAAATTTTGAAAAAATGGATCATTTGATTTTATTTATTTTATCTTCAATCATTTCAAATTATAAATTATGAGAGAGGGAATAAAATGACTTTCCCAAAAATAAAGAAATATTGAGGATTTAATAAAAAAATCAAATAAAATTTTATTCTGGATTTTATTGCTATTTTATTTGAATTTAGGAAAAATGCGCGTTTTTCAAAATTGCATTTAGGCCCCAAATAAATGTTCATCTAAACCAGCTTGATTTTAGAAGTCGGGGAAAATTTATTTGGATTTTTGGAGTCCGTTTAGTATTTCTTTCGTTTGTTTTTCTATGTGATAATTATTTAAAAAAAAACTGGAACCGACCTACGGGCCGTGTTAGGCCGGGACTCCTCCGGGTGGCCTTTATAAGCCGCCGGCCTGCCCCGGGGCTGAAACCCTAGCCGCCGCCCGCCTCGAACCCCGCGCCCTTCGCGCCTTCGCCCGCCTCATGACGACACCACGCCGCCGCGCCTCGCCACCGCTTGCCGCCGGAGCCGCCGCCGCCTCGCACCCTTTGCCGCCCGCCGACGCTGATTCGCCGAGCCGCCCGCCGCCGAGGATGACCCGCCGCCGGTTTTTCCTAGAAAACCGTTCGGTTTTCGCTGGTTTTCGTTTGTGTTTTTTAGATTTGTTTTTTTATTATATTGGTTTTTTCGGTTTAGGTTAATTAGCGAGCGTTCGCTCGTTCGCTCGTTCTAACGAACGCGTTCATCATTTAGATCCAGATAACGAACGTTCGTTTGTTAATCTGTTCGTCATTTTTCTTTTTCTCAGATTTATTCTATGATTTTTCTGATCGCGATTTCTGATTCGATTTTCGTTTTAGTATAACTTTTCGCTCGTTTATCGGAATGAGGCGATTCAAGCGCCTAGAGTTTCGTCTCGAAACCCTCTTTCCGAATAATCTACTCAAACCAGTTTTTGCTTCTGTAAAACTAGACTTAGGGCCGAATTAGTAAACGAAGCTTGTTTCTTTCGCCGTTTGAGTTTTGTTTCTTCGTTCGTTTTGATTCTTTTTGCAAACCGGAGTTCTTAAGTTGAGCTTTCTGGTTAGATCTCTTATTTGAGTTTTATCCGTGCATTAGATGAGTACTTATTGTATGCTTGTTTGTTTGTTTGCTTGCGATAGAGTACCCGAATTGCGTCGCTTGCTACTTCGAATCCCTAGGTTTCGCGGATCATCAGCAAGGCAAGTAACACTTTGATCATACCTCTTTACTACCCAGTTTTTATGCATTAGATCAATCCTCAAACAATTGCATGATTAGGATCTGATTAATATGTGGGTTTGGGAAGTAGATGAGGTAGTACCTATCACCTTTTTATTATCAAACCCTTGGGAGTTACTTCTATGTTTGCTTATTATGCCATGCTATGCTAGTAGACGTGGATTGGGTGAGTGTATCCATGACAGATGTGAGATTGTTAATTAATGGTTTATTTAAGGTGGCAACTTTAATACACATCTGGGTGGATTGAGGTACGTGGGTATTCCAGGATTGCCTGTTTGTTTTTTGACCGCCACCCAGGTTCAAAGGGATCATGAGATTATTCGTGCTAGAAACTTCCGTGTGCAGCCACATGCTATTATGGGCTCTAGCATAGTTGACTAAGTCGTGCGAACTCTTACAGTGGTAGACTAGCAGATGTAGGGGAAAGTAGGTGTACAGGTCTACCCATCGTAAGGTGCTAGCGCTTCTGAAAAACTATGTCTCGGTCATCCGTTTCTCAAACACCATGTAGTGCGAGAAAACCAACGGAGGAGATCGAGTCATGTGGGGAAAAGTGCGCAAAACTCTTCAGAGAGTATAAACTAATCATGATTAGCCGTGTCCCCGGTTATGGACGTTTTGAGTATCTAGTACTTGGATTATCATGTTTATCTCATCATGTTACTTTAATTAATATTGTTGGGTTTGTTTAATATTGATGTTACTTAATTGGGATTGAGAATGCTGTCAACCATTCTCAATGTTTAACAACCACCTTGATAGTTAGATAAAATTTATTCCTTTGCAGTAGGGAAAAATTGGCTTTATGCAAAACTGTAACCATAGAGCTTTCCACCAAGCCATATATGCATGTAGTATAGCTTTATTCTTTCATTACTCTCTATGTGTTACATTGCCAGCATATTCCATGTGCTGACCCGTTTCGGGCTGCAACATTCATGTTGCAGACTTTTCAGACGATGAGTAAGATGCCTTAGGATCATGGTTCTATACTCAGTGATGCCGTTGGAGTTGATGGACTCACCTATCTTCCAAGCCTTCCGCTGTTATCGTTATTAGATGGCCTTAAGCCATATTTATTGTAATAAGTTCTCTTTGGAGACATTCGATGTAATAAGTGTGTGATTGCTACTCTGTTATAAATCCTTCAAATCGTGCGTGTCAAGATTATCGATCCGAGGATGACAACGATGCACGTAGATCGACTTGTTTGAGGTCTGGTCGCTACAAGGAGCATGCGTGTAGTACTTGGTTTTGATAACTTGTAGATTTTTGTGATAAGTATGTGAGTTCTTCATGACTAATGTTGAGTCCATGGATTATACACACCCTCACCCTTCCACCATTGCTGGCCTCTCTTCTGCCGCGCAACTTTCGCCGGTATCATACACCCACCATATACCTTCCTCAAAACAGCCACCATACCTACCTATTATGGCATTTCCATAGCCATTCCGAGATATATTGCCATGCAACTTTCCACCGTTACGTTTATTATGACACGCTCCACCATTGTCATATTGCTTCGCATGATCATGTAGGTGACATCGTATTTGTGGCAAGGCCACCATTCATAATTCTTTCATACATGTTACTCTTGATTCATTGCATACCCCGGTACACCGCCGGAGGCATCCACATAGAGTCATATTTTGTTCTAAGATTCTTGAGTTGTAAGTAGATAAAAGTGTGATGATCTTCATTATTAAAGCATTGCCCCATGTGAGGAAAGGACGATGGAAGCAATGATTCCCTCACAAGTTGGGATGAGTCTCCGAACTTTATGAAAAATAAAAGAGGCCAAAGAAGCCCAAATAAAAAAAGGCCAAAGAAGCCCACCAAAGAAAGGGAAGAAAAAAATGAGAGAAAAAGAGATAAGGGATACTATTACTATCCTTTTACCACACTTGTGCTTCAAAGTAGCTCCATGATCTTCATGATAGAGAGTCTCCTATGTTGTCACCTTCATATGCTAGTGGGAATTTTTCATTATAGAACTTGGCTTGTATATTCCAATGATGGGCTTCCTCAAATTGCCCTAGGTCTTTGTGAGCAAGCAAGTTGGATGCACACCCACTTAGTTTCTTTTGATGAGTTTTCATACACTTATAGCTCTAGTGCATCCATTGCATGGCAATCCCTACTCACTCACATTGATATCTATTAATGGGCATCTCCATAGCCCATTGATACGCCTAGTTGATGTGAGACTATCTTCTCCTTTTTTGTCTTCTCCACAACCACCATCCTATTCCACCTATAGTGCTATGTTCATGGCTCACACTCATGTATTGCATGAAGATTGAAAAAGTTCAAAAATACTAAAGTATGAAACAATTGCTTGGCTAAAACCGGGGCTGTGCATGATTTAAATATTTTGTGTGATGAAGATAGAGCATAGCCAGACTATATGATTTTGTAGGGATAACTTTCTTTGGCCATGTTATTTTGAGGAGACATGATTACTTTGTTAGTATGCTTGAAGTACTATTACTCTTATGTCAATATTAAACTTTTGTCTTGACTCTTTCAGATCTCAACATTCATGCCACAATAAAGAAGATTACATTGAGAATTATGCTAGGTAGCATTCCACATCAAAAATTCTGTTTTTATCATGTACCTACTCGAGGACGAGCAGGAATTAAGCTTGGGGATGCTTGATACGTCTCCAACGTATCTATAATTTTTGATTGTTCCATGCTATTATATTATCTGTTTTGGATGTTTAATGGGCTTTATTATACACTTTTATATTATTTTTGGGACTAACCTATTAACCGGAGGCCCAGCCCAAATTGCTGTTTTTTGCCTATTTTAGTGTTCCGCAGAAAAGGAATATCAAACGGAGTCCAAACGGAATGAAACCTTCGGGAGAGTTATTTTTGGAACAAACGCAATCCAGGAGACTTGAAGTGGATGTCAAGAAAGAAACAAGGAGGCCACAAGGCAGGGAGGCGCGCCCAGGGGGTAGGCGTGCCCCCACCCTCGTGGGCCCCTCATGGCTCCCCTGACCGACTTCCTTCGCCTATATATACTCGTATACCCTGAAAACATCCAGGAGCACCACGAAACCCTATTTCCACCGCCGCAACCTTCTGTACCCATGAGATCCCATCTTGGGGCCTTTTCCGGTGCTCCGCCAAAGGGGGAATCGAACACGGAGGGCTTCTACATCAACACCATAGCCTCTCCGATGCAGTGTGAGTAGTTTACCACAGACCTTCGGGTCCATAGTTATTAGCAAGATGGCTTCTTCTCTCTCTTTGGATCTCAATACAAAGTTCTCCTTGATCTTCTCTGAGATATATTCAATGTAATTCTTTTTGCGGTGTGTTTGTCGAGATCCGATGAATTGTGGGTTTATGATCAAGATTATCTATGAACAATATTTGAATCTCCTCTGAATTCTTTTATGTGTGATTTTTTATCTTTGCAAGTCTCTTCGAATTATTAGTTTGGTTTGGCCTACTAGATTGATCTTTCTTGCAATGGGAGAAGTGCTTAGCTTTGGGTTCAATCTTGTGGTGTCCTTTCCCAGTGACAGCAGGGGCGGCAAGGCATGTATTGTATTGTTGCCATCGAGGATAAAAAGATGGGGTTTATATCATATTGCTTGAGTTTATCCCTCTACATCATGTCATCTTGCCTAATGTGTTACTCTGTTCTTATGAACTTAATACTCTAGATGCATGCTGGATAGCGGTCAATATGTGGAGTAATAGTAGTAGATGTAGAATCATTTCAATCTACTTGTCGCGGACGTGATGCCTATATACATGATCATGCCTAGATATTCTCATAACTATGCACTTTTCTATCAATTGCTCGACGGTAATTTTTTCACCCACCGTAATACTTATGCTATCTTGAGAGAAGCCACTAGTGAAACCTATGGCCCCCGGGTCTATTTTCCATCATATAAGTTTCCGATCTATTTTATTTTGCAATCTTTACTTTCCAATCTATATCATAAAAATACCAAAAATATCTATCTTATTATCTCTACCAGATCTCATTTTTGCAAGTGGCCGTGAAGGGATTGACAACCCCTTTATCGTGTTGGTTGCAAGGTTCTTATTTGTTTGTGCAGGTACGAGGGATTTGCGTGTAGCCTCCTACTGGATTGATACCTTGGTTCTCAAAAACTGAGGGAAATACTTATGCTATTTTGCTGCATCACCCTTTCCTCTTCAAGGGAAAACCAACGCATGCTCAAGAGGTAGCAGGGATACGCATGTCCCCAACAATAAGTATATCATATTTATTTTTGGCAGTAGGTAGAGGTAGTGGAAAACTTCCAATATTGAGTGTCAGAGATTTTTCAATAACATTAATACCATTCACTTGGAATTGTTTCTTCGGAAAATGCACCGTATGTTCATTACCATTGATATGAAAAGTGACCTTGCTTTTATTGCAATCAATAACAGCCCCTGCAGTATTCAAGAATGGTCTACCAAGGATAATCGACATGTTGTCGTCCTCGGGCATCTCAAGTATAACAAAGTCAATTAAGATAGTAACATTTGCAAAAACAACGGGCACATCCTCACAAATACCGATAAGTATGGTGGTTGATTTGTCAGACATTTAAAAAGATATTTCAGTATGTGTGAGTTTATTCAAATCAAGTTTTTTATATAAGGAGAAAGGCATAACACTAACACCAGCTCTAGATCACGAAAATAGTTTTAACATAATTTCTTTAGATGGAGTTAGGTATAGTTGGTATTCCCGGGTCTCCAAGTCTTTTAGGTACTCCATCCTTAAAAGCATAATTAGCAAGCATGGTGGAGATTCAGCTTCCAGTATCTTTCTCTTATTAGTGATGTTTCTTTCATATATTTTGCATAAGGGGCCATCTTTAAAATATCAGTCAAGTGAGTGCGCAAAAAGACTAGCCTAAGCATTTCAGCAAAGCGTTCAAATTCTTCATCATCCTTTTTCTTTGTTGATTTAGGTGGAACGTGTTGGGGAACGTAGTAATTTCAAAAAAAATCCTACGCACACGCAAGATCATGGTGATGCATAGCAACAAAAGGGGAGAGTGTTGTCCATGTACCCTCGTAGACTGAAAGCGGAAGCGTTAGCACAACGTAGCTGATGTAGTCGTATGTCTTCATGATCCGACCGATCAAGTTCCGAACGTACGGTACCTCCGAGTTCAGCACACGTTCAACTCGATGACGTCCCTCGAACTACGATCTAGCCGAGCTTTGAGGGAGAGTTCCGTCAGCACGACAGCGTGGTGACGATGATGATGTTCTACCGACGCAGGGCTTCGCCTAAGCACCGCTACGATATTATCAAGGTGGATTATGGTGGAGGGGGCACCGCACACAGCTAAGAGATCCAAGGGATCAATTGTTCACTACTAGGAAAAGGGCTATAGATAGGGTTGATACTAATGGCGCACCAGGTAAGTAGTGCGCCACTACTATATACTAATGGCGCACCGGTTGTAGGTGCGCCATTAGTGTGGAAGACACTAATGGCGCACCAGACACACGGTGCGCCACTAGTATTGAATTTCTTTTTTCCATTTTTCCATACATACTAATGGCGCATGATGTCAAAGTGCGCCATTACTAGTTCTAACTAGTAATGGCGCACCTTATAGACAGTGCGCCATTAGTATATATTACTTTTTTACTTTTTTGCAAAACTACTAATGGCGCACCATGTAAAAGTGCGCCATTACTAGTTTAAACTACTAATGGCGCACTTTTGCACAGTGCGCCATTAGTATATTTTTTTTACTATTCTGCAAAAATTACTAATGGCGCACCACCCACAGGTGGTTACTAATGGCGCATTTTCTGCTGGTGCGCCATTAGTAACCTGGGACCAACAAGATATTTTGGACAACCCACCTACCCACTTCATTCTCTCCACCTCCTCCTCCAAGCTTGTCTCGGCTGCCTCCTCCTCCTCACCTCATTTCCACCATAGATTCATCAAAATTAAGTGGTGAAATTACCTTTTTTTTGATAGGTAAATAAGGGGAAAGCTATCTTCATGATGTAGATCTACTTTTTTTCTCCCTAGCTCGCTCCAACAACGTGCACATGCACTTTTTGTGGCCTAGCTAGATCTATGTATGTTTGTGGTGTTACTTGTGTTTGTGGTGTTGCATATATGTTTGTGTTTGCAGTACGGTATTTGAAATGCGATAGTTGCCAATATTTTGCGGAATGTTGATTCATTTCCGTTCAAGCGAGAATTTGGCACTATGCATTCTTTTTGGTCCTATTTTTAGGGAAGGTCATGCCAAATTTTTCTTGGTTCTAAAATATCGTTTTGCTCTACCCATGAGCGACCATAGTCCGCACGATGACCGAAGGCATCGTGAATAGGTGTTTGATCTCCGCGAAGGCCGAGATGTTTCAAAAGAACGAGACGGAGATAAGATGTCCGTGTCGAAGATGCAAGCTGAAGAGCCTTATTGCGGACCCGGATTCCAGGCAAGTGCGGGACCACCTGCTCTTGTGTGGTTTCATGGATGGCTATTGGTGGCAAGGTGATGAAGATGACTATGAAGTCGTCCATGGGGGCCGGGCAAGAAATGAGGAAGGGCAACAAGAGAAGTACCACCGCGGCGAGGGCGGGCGAGAAGACGAAGAATCTCCAGGACATAATCACGGCGGTGATGCTGTACACAGTCATCATGTAGAAGATGTCGTACATGACGATGAGGAAGATCAAGACGAAGGGCATGATCATGAAGATGAAGATGCCGGAGCAGACGATGATGGAGGCTGGGTGCAGGACCCTCATATTCAAGAGCTGCTTCTCAAGCGGACGGATAACACAAGAGCCGCCGCCGAGAGAAAGCCAAGTTGGATCAACTGGAGATAGACGCGGTTACTCCATTGTATGAAGGATGTAGGCCGAGGATACCCGCTTTGAAAGTAACGCTCATGGCTCGGAGATGAAGGTAAAACACAAAATGACCGACGATGCTTTAACGAGAACATGTCATTCGCACGAACATCTTCCCAAGGGGAACAAGTGCCCGACCAGTTCGAGGAGGCGAAGAAAATCGTGTGTCCTCTGGATTTACCGTGACGTGAAACACCATGTGTGCATGAACAATTGCATCATTTATCGGGACGAGCACGCGGAGTCTACCATATGTCCGGTGTCGGCGTCACTCGATACAAGAAGAGGAAGAAAGCTCCTCGAAAATCGGTGTGGTATTTTCCGATCACCCTCGTCTGCAGCGGTATTTCGCGGACCCTAAGGTAGCAAAGCTCCTGCGTTGGCACGCGGATAGGGAGGAGAAGAAGCGGGAAGATGACGGAAATGATCCGGAGATAAATAAAAAAGACAAGATGCTGAGTCACCCTAAGGATGCGAGCGGTGGCAAGCGTTGAACCGAATACCTGAATTTGGGAAGGATCCAAGGAACATCGTCTTTGGCGCGAGCACCGATGGAGTCAATCCGTTTGGCAGCGAGAGAAGCACACATAGCTTTTGGCCCGTGTTTGTGTGGATGTACAACCTTCCCCCGGTTGTGCATGAAGAGGAAGTACATTCACATGAGTATGCTAATTGAAGGGCGAAACAACCAGGAACGACATCAATCAGATCTGGGGCTCTTGAAGGAGGAGCTAGACACGCTGTGGAAAACGCCACCAATACATGGGACGCCGCGGAGAAAGAATATTTCCCTATGAGAGCCGTGACCGCTCACGACGGTGCACGACTATCTCGGTTACGGATATCTCGCGGGGCAGGTAGTCCATGGATTTTCTGGATGCGTAAGGTGCATGGATGATACAACGTATCGCCAAATAGATAGAGATCCCGATCTTCGAAAATCGTGTTCATGGGACATCGAAGGTGGCTTCGCGACGATGACCCGTGGAGGAAACGCAAGGATCTGTTCGATGGTGAAACCGAACCCCGAAAACGCCCGTGTACGAGGAGCGGCGAGGAAATAGACGAGCTGTTGAAAAATTGGAAAGACTGCTCACTGCCGGTTAAGAAGCAAAAGGCGCCAGAGCCGGGAAAAAAGTGAAAGGCGCCAGAGCCGCTGCTGAAGGTATGGAAAACGAGGTCTGTTTTCTGGGACTTGCCGTACTGGAAGATCCACCGTGTGCCTCACAGCCTTGATGTCATGCATATCACGAAGAACGTGTGCGAGAGTCCGCTGGTACCGCTCGACATGCCGAGAGGACCAAAGATGGGCCAAAAGCAAGGGCAGACTTGAAATCAATGGGCATCAGGCAGGAGCTTCACGCTAATGATGATGATGATGATGATGATGATGATGATGATGAGGCGAAGCAGGACACAGAAAGTCATCGCAAAGGCAAAGAGGCCAGAAGACCGGAAATGACTACCCTCCCGCGTGCTTCACTCTAAGTCAGGAGGAGATCGAGAAGTTTTTCACCTGCCTCCTAGGAGTAAAACTTCCTTACGGTTACGCGGGGAAGACAAGCAGATACCTAGACCAAGCGAAGCAGAAGTTCAGCGGGATGAAGTCTCACAACTGTCACGTGCTGATGACGCAGATACTTCCACTTGCAATCCGTGGGATCATGGACGCGCACGTCCATGAAACGCTATTTTGCCTATGCAACTTTTTCGACGTCATCTCTTGGAAGTCGATTGGCGTGAGGCAACTCAGAAGGCTACAGGAAGAGATCGTGGTGATACTATGCGAGCTTGAGATGTACTTCCCGCCCGTATTCTTCGACGTTATGGTGCATCTGCTGGTCCATATCATGGAGGATATCATCCAACTCGGGCCGACGTTCCTGCACAACATGATGCCGTTCGAAAGGATGAATGGTGTCATCAAAGGATACGCTCGCAACATGTCACGTCCAGAGGAAGTATAGCTAGGGCTTTTCGATCAAGAGTGCATCTCCTCATGCATTTAATTATCTAGGCATCGAGAACCCGTTGGTCTGCCCGTCAGCAGCACCTCGGCAGGCTCGCTGGATGGGGTCACCGTGAGGGTCATTTGTGAAATGCATGTCGACTTCGAGGGTCGACTCGCCGACTTTGAAAGAGCAAACCTAGTCGCGCTACAACACATAGACGTGGTCGATCCTTGGGTGGTAGAGCACAAAACCTTTATTGAGAAGACGTACAATGACCAAGGCCAATAGAGGACGGACGGAGATATAATCAAAGAGCACAACTCATGTTTCACGCGTTGGTTCAAGCAGAAGCTTTTGTCGTACCCTTTACATGAGGATTCTTCTACGGAAGAACAACTCATATTCGCCTTGTCACAGGGCGCCGAGCACAACCTGATGACCTATGAAGCGTACGATATCAACGGCTACAGATTCTACACCGAGAACAAGGACATGAAGAGCGATGGTTATCAGAACTCCGGGGTAACGATGGAATCCTACACCGGTAACGACAAGGACAGATACTACGGAAGGATCGAGGAGATCTGGGACCTGAGCTACGCTGGAGAGAAGGTCCCGATGTTCCGTGTCAGATGGACCAAGTGCGTCCTAAAAGAAGACCGGTATTTCACCACCATGGTTATACCCGAAGCCAAATCCAAGACCGCGGGCGCAAACGTCACCGCAAAAAATGAGCCATGGGTACTGGATTCCCAAGTGGACCAATGCTTCTTCATTACCGACCCGTCAAAGCCCAGTCATGTTGTCGTGGGGAGAGGCAAAAGGAAGATCATCGGAATGGATGGAGTAGCCAATGAGCAAGACTTCGACAAGTACGGCGACCCGAAGATCGAACATGACGACGACGATGAAGTAGCAGCACACACCACAAGAAGAAGCAGGACCACCCTACCTAAAGGACGTCCGTTCCACAGAAGAACTCCATTTGTGAAAAAGAAGGGCAAGAAGATTGTGAACAGATAGCTAGCTAAGATCGATTGTATTTAAATCGTAGTCTTCATTTCTCAATTGTATTTCATGGGCACTTTTTGATATCATGAATATTTTTAAATTTCATGGGCACTTTTTGAATTCATGAGGACACTTGATCTCGATCCCCCTCCATCTCGATCTCGATCCCACTCGCACCCTCCCCCGCTAGCTTGTAACGCCCTCGATGCAGCTATATCTCCCACGTGTCGAAGCACGACTTAGAGGCATAACCGCATTGAAAGCAATGTCGCAAGTGAGGTAATCTTCACACAACCCAAGTAATACATAAGGGAAAGAGATACATAGTTGGCTTACAATCGCCACTTCACACAAATACATGAATAAAGCATTACATCATCCAGATACAATCAAGGTCCGACTACGGAACCAAAATAAAAGAAGAACCCCAAATGCGACAAAAGGTCCCCGATCGACCCCAACTGGGCTCCACTCTTGATCAACTAGAGCGGAACAACACAAAGGGCAAGATCTTCATCGAGCTCCTCCTTGAGCTTGGTTGCGTCACCGCTTTCGATAACATAGGCACCGCAAACTGGTTTTGGAAGTATCTGGTGAGCCACGAGGACTCAAACAATCCCATTACCATGGGTATCAAGACTAGCAAAGCTTAAAGGGAAAGGAAGGGGTAAAGTGGTGAGGTTGCAGCAGCGACTAAGCAATGTATGGTGGCTAACCAACGCAAATAAGAGCGAGAAGAGAAACAAGCGGAGCGGTCGTCAACTAGCAATGATCAAGAGGTGATCCGAACACCTACTTCGTCAAACATAACACGAAACCGTGTTCACTTCCGGACCGCCGAGAAGAGACCATCACGGCTACACACTCGGTTGATGCGTTTTAATTCGGATCTGGTGTCAAGTTATCTACAACGGACATTAACAAATTCCCATCTCGCCACATAACCGCGGGCACGGCTCTCGAAAGTTTAAACCCTGCAGGGTGTCCCAACTTACCCATGACAAGCTCTCGCGATCATCGGAAGAATAGACCTTCACCCGAGACACTCCGATCGGACTCGGTATCCGGTACATCAAGACATTTCGACAATGGTAAAACAAGACCAGCAAGACCTCCCGCGTGCCGACATCCCGATAGTAGCCGCGCAGTATCTCGTCTCGAGCCACGACCGGATGAGCACTACGCATAACTAGAACCAGCCCTCAAGTTTCCCGAGGTGGCGGCGCAAGTGGCTCTAGTTTGGACCAACACTTAGACAAGCATTGGCCGGGGGCTAAAATAAAGATGACCCCGGGATGCGCGACTCCCAAGGGAAAAAGTAGGTGGTGGTGAGGCAAATGGTAAAAGTCAATGTTGGGCCTTCTGGACAAGTTTTATTCAAAGCGAACTGTCGGGGGTCCCATAAATCACCCGACCGCGTTAGGAGCGCAAAATCCGGGAACATAACACCGGTATGACGGAAACTAGGCGGCAAGAGTGGAACAAAACACGGGCATAAGGCCGAGCCTTCCACCCTTTACCAAATATATATATGCATTAATAATATAAGAGATATTGTGATATCCCAACCAAAATCCTGTCCACCATGGAGAAATCTTCAACTTCACCTGCAACTAGCAACGCTATAAGAGGGGCTGAGCGAAAGTGGTAACATAGCCAAACAACGGTTTGCATAGGAAAGGTGTCAAAGGTTAGGGGTTCATGGCAATTTGGGATGGCTGGACAAACAGGTAATAGGTAGCGCAGCATAGCGATAGAACGAAGCAACTAGCATAGCAATGATAGTAGTGAGATCCAGGGTAGCGGTCATCTTGCCTGAAATCCCGCAAGGAAGAAGAACGAGTCCATGATGAAGATGAACGGATGAAGCCGAACCAACCGTACCATTTAATCCTCACGATCGCAACGAAACAGAAACTACCAAGAAGAAGCACACAACAAGGTAAACACACCACACATGAGCAAGGCATGATGCGCAACAAGCATGATGCATGTCCGGTTTAATGAGGCATGGCATGACATGGCAAAGTGCAACAAACAACACTACAAATTAAGTGGAGCTCAATATGCAACGAGTTGCATATTGACGAAACACCACATTCAAGTATTTAGTTCGCTCTCGTTTAGGTACACAACAATGTTAAATGTTGTTAAACATGGCAAGGGGTGTAGCATAACAAAACTACCTACCTAGTCAAGTTTAAATGAGGCCGGAAACACAAACAACAATTCCGGAAAATCCTCATGTCCATATTTTGAATTCGGTACTGTTCTGCCCTAAACCATATTTTAAAGTTGTTAAACAGGAAAATAAAGTGGACCATGTTAATCTAGGCATTTTTCCACCCCATTTACATATAAAGTTTATTTAAAACCGAGCTACGGTTATTTAGTTATGAATTAAATCATTTTAGCATGGCATTTATGCAAATTTAAATAAACAGCAAGTTAAACATTTTAAACATGGATGAAAGTGGGATATTATGAAACTAGATGAAAAACTAATCATTTTACATATATAAGTTGTTTTAATCCGATGCACGGTTGTGGAGTTATTAAATGTATGATCATGAGGGTCTTTTCTGTAAATCTGAAAATCACTGGATAATGTCAAAATCGCAGCGCAGGAAAAAAAATAACACGGGCTGAATCCGCTTGGCCCAACAGGAGAAAAATAAAGGAGGGGCGCTGCAGGGGGGCCTCACCATGGGCCAAGGCCCGGTCGGCAGCAGAGGGAGACCGGCTTGGGGTATTTGGGCCTCGTCTTGTGGAGGGGAGCATTGGGCTGGCCATGGTGGCAGCCCACGCATCTGGCCAGCGCGGTCAACGCACACGGGGCGGCAGCGTTCGTTCTCCCGAAGGAAGCAGAGGACGAACGAGGCGGCGGCGAGACGAGGGAAGCCGGCGACGGGGTGAGGATGGCCGAAGGAGGCCAGATCCGGATGAGGGAGGCGGATCCGGCGCCGGGTTCCGTTCCGGCGATGGGCGGAGTGGCGAGGGACTGCAATGGCGGGGGCGCGGATTCTATCAGCGAGGGAGAGAGATCGGGAGGGAGGAGAAGGAGGAAGCAGGGGCGACGCGAGGCCTGCGAGGGGGAGGAGGACGAAGCGCGGGACGACGGAGTTCGTCACCGGTGGCGAGGCCGAGGAGTGCGGGCGACGGGGTCGACGGGAGGAGCTGCTTGTGAGTCCCTCGATCAGATCGGGATCGAAGCGGCGCGACAGCGCAGGCGACGCGGATCGGGCCCGGGGCGGGCCTGGTGCGGTGGAGGCTGCTGGTTGGCTGGACGGGCGGTAGGTGGCGGCGCAGCGAATGGGGCGGCGACACTTGGCGGCGGAGGGCTGGCTTGCTGCTGAAATCAAGGAGGGAGGAGGCTGGCGGCTGCGGGGATCCCGAGGGGAAGTCTAGAAGGTAGGTGGAGTCTAGGGGATGTCCAAATTTAGAATGGGAGGAGTATATATAGGTTAGGAGCTAGGGTTTGAGGGTTTCGAAGGGGTTTTTGGACCGTACGATCGCGATCGTGCGCTCCGGACAGAGGGGGGACTAGGTGGCTGGAGGTGGGCTGTGGAGAGACCATGGGCTGCGGGAGAGAAGAGAGAGAGAGGCCCGGCAGCAGCTTCCGGGGACCGAAAACGTCTGACGAAAGACCGGCTATATTGCGGTTTATGGTTTAACGGTTGGGCTATCAAAAGGACTCGAATGCGATTGAAACTTGGCGGCGGCTTGTCTACACTATAATAAGACCGCACGACAAGTTGCAACCCATTCGAGAACATTTTATGCCACTTATAAAATAATATTTTGGAGGTGCAGGTAGCGTCTGCGAGTGTGGTCGGGCTCGAAGCGGACAACGAAGAGTACCGGCGAAACACGAACGGATGCAAGTTTTGAAAAACATGCGGATGAAATGTAGATGATGACATGGTGAAATGCAACACGCAGGCAATGACATGGCAACAACGGCAAATAACTGGCGGACACCTGGCGCATCAGATCCGGGGCGTTACAACACTCCACCACTACGAGAGGATCTCGTCCCGAGATCTAGAATGGCACCGGAGGGAAAAGGAAGAGGAAGAGGAGAGGTAAAACTTAGTTGCTTCTTTGACGAACGAGTGAAACCATAAATCTTGAGAGGTTGAGCAATTTAAAAGAAAGAGTACAACAGAGATGAACGAGATTGCAAACAATCCGGTAGAAAAGAGGAACAAGGAGTATTACGAGAACTTGACGGTTGCAAAGACACGAATCAAGAGTTTAATGGACAAGATAGAATTCTAAACCACTCCGTTAAAACAAGATGGGAGAGGAAGAAGATTGAAATAATTTGGGCAGCACTCCGTCTGAAAGAAGAAGGAAAACTTGATGAAATCAACAACACATTGCCTCCGGAACTATTGAAAGAATGGCATAATGGGTAAAAAGGATTTCAGATAGCACTAAGGTTGAAAAGAGAGGCAGAACTTGATAAGATGAAAGAACTTGAATAAGAACACAACACTCCGGCTAAACGGATAAGCAAGGAAAATTACATGATAATTTACAAAATCAGATGATGGGTCGAAGAGAGTAACATCACAATGCCTCTGGAACAAAAGAATAGAAGATAGATTGTTGGGATAAGGGGACGGAGAAGGGAATGATAACTTCTACCACAATTGAATTTGGGAAGCATCCTTCCAAGAAGGTTAGAACGGAGTTGTTGGAAAACCAACAACGAAAAGAATAAGCTTGTAGTGGGCTTATGAAAAACATCTCAAGACTATGAGGTGACATTCTGCCGCTAACGAAAAGAATTGCTTGCTTGAGATCAATGAAGAGATGAAAACTTCTTCCACCAAGAGGATAAAGAGAAAGCTTGGGTCATCCATAATCACCACAAATAGCAACAACCCTTAAGGAAAGGCTTTAGGTGAAATCTGACACAAGATAACTCCAACGAAGAAGTTGATTGGTCGAAAAGATCTCTTGAACGAAGAGAAAATGATGGATTTAAAATACCTCATTCTTGACAACATATGAATCATGAAACATGAATGGAAATTGTCAAGAGTGACATAACACCACCTCAAAAGATAAGATAAAAGGAATTGCACTTTGGAATGCAAGACGGAGAATACTTGAGCTTCTCAAAACAAAACAAGTGTTGGGCACCCTGTTTATTTAGAGTATATCTTGGCGGATCATAACTTCGAGAGAAATCTTGAAGAACAAATGAAGAATGAAAGGAATCCTTGACGAACCATCATGTAGAGCCTCCATGAAGAACTCCGGTAATTAAAAGGATGGTGGAAAGAAGGAGAAGTTGGAAACACAAGGTGAGGCCTTGCGATGATTTAGATGGAGCTTCGCAACGATAATGCGGAAAACTTGGAACTCCGGAAAAAGAATAGATGAAATACTAGAACCGAAAATTACTTCATCATGAACAATCTCCGGAAGAAAAGAATTGAATCACCTCGAGGAAATAAGAATAAGATTTATTGTATGCTTATCCTTCATCAAATTAAATTGATGACAAGCAATGGATTTGGCATACTACTTATTCTCGTAGAAAGGATTAAGAGAGATAAGGCGTAAACTTGAGGAGGTATTGATGGAACCACCGGTGGGATTTGGAAACAACGAATGAATTGATATGATGAACAAGGAAGAGAGATCTTGAAAGAACCACCGTAAGAATTGAAAATGAACGTAGCAAAGGCACAATTCACCGGGAAGAATTGGAAAACGAATGAAGATATTTGAGGGGATTTAGATACATGAGAACGAAGAGAACATGAACTAATTAGAGGATATTTGAACGAATCACCGGTAAGATTGGAGAATGATAGCTACACACTGAGAATAAAGAATTATGACATGATGGCCTTCGGAGGAAAGAAATGGAAACAACTCATGAAATGCTCCGGATGGTAAGAAAAGAATTGTCACGATCAAAACAATTATGAGGATAGCATGAAGCTAGAACCATGAACCTTGAAGAGAATAGAGCAAGATTAAAGAGAAATCCTTCTTCGGTCTTCAAATGATGAGAATGACAACGAGAAACATCACCAAGAATTATTGAGGCACACCGGAAGAATCAAAAACGAAGAGGTTGAGCCAACTATGAAAAGAATTTGAAAGATCTTGGAGAAAAGCATTTGACTGATGATAACTCATTCTTACGTCAAACTTGGAGAAGAATTTAGGATAGCTCTGGGAAAATAGAAGGGTCAGGTAAGATCCTGGAAAAAGACCTATGGGTTAGGGCCCACTCAAAAGAAACACCATTGAAAAGATTTAAAGAGATGTTGCACCGGTTGAATTAAATGACTTGAATGAGATACCAATCTCAAAAGAGCTTGAACGAATGCAGAGTGGAAACACGAATCTTCGGGATATCTTGAACACTCCGGATCAAATGAATAACAAGAGGTGAGTGATTGAGAGGTGCACCGGCATGAGACAGCATTTGAAACGAGGAAAGGGATATGAACAACACCGAAAGCTTGAGTTGGATCCACCGGAGAAGAAACAACAATGAAGGATGATGAACTTGAAACTGTTGAGCATCTTCTTGAGAACCACCGGGTAAGAACATTGATGGAAAAGAATGGAGAAACTTCACAAAAATAAAAGGATACTTGGTAAAGAAATCTTAGTCCTTGAGGAAAAAGGGTGGGTGGGCGGGAAAAACAAAGGCAACTTGGGACCGATGAAACAAACACCGTTGAGAAAACTTAGAAATGATCTTGCGGATGGGGAGAATGATCGGATCCACTTGAAGAGAAGCACACCGGTTGGAAGAGAATTAACATGACAACCTCAATGATCCAAAAGGATTAGTATTCACATAGCAATATGATAACACTGTTTAGGAAAGGTATGGATTCAACATTTGACTTCGAAGCAACTCGAATACCACAAATAAAACAAAACAAAGGATTGGCTTGCAGAATAAGCCGGAACAAACATATGATAGAGATTTCGTCCGAAGTTTTCGTGGTGGGGCCTACACGGGCTCGATCGTACAGCACCATCATGTACAAGGTAGTGCACATGACATCTGAAGCGTCCCGAGTCGGCATAGCCAAGGACTCTTTAAGACACAACGAGACCCTTTGTAAAACCAACCGTGAATAGGCGGACCACTAGGCGTCGAACCCCAATTTCATATCATACATCCGTCGGAAAGATATCCTAAGAGCTACTTGAATTCCCACCTATGAAACTCCGAAACTTTACGGTTATGCAATGCGGTGTTGGGGATACAGGGAAGCAATATATCTCACCCAAACTAACAATACCTACATCCAAGTTGTATCCATCCGTCAACACATAACCAAGAAACCTTCGAAATCGTGTACCTCAACCTTGAAAAGCATCCGTTATACAAGTCATGGCAATACTCCGTACTCACCTCGAGATTGGGTTAGCGGGATTATCTCACCAACAAGCGCATAAAAGAGATTTTCGATGTCGGCGTACTAAACTTAGGTATTCCAGCGCAACGATAAAATTATGGCGACAACACCTCGAGCTCAACTCCGGGACACCGCCACAACCCCTAAATGACAGGAGGCACCAAGAACAATGTTGTCATCATAAAACCATCGAACGATTCCAAGATACCAGCGTGATCCTAAAAAAATTTAGTGAAATTTGAGAAGAGAAGAGTCAAAACTCTCGTCGGGATACCTCACCGGAAGGTCGAAGGGATGGGAGTAAAAAGAATCCTACTCTCCGATATATAATTCCTAAATGACTCAAAACATTTTTCTAGACACAACTCGGCCGCTAAAAACGATCAAGCAGTGGGGCTCCTAAGGTCGAGGATGGCTCTGATACCAACTTGTAACGCCCTCGATGCGGCTATATCTCCCACGTGTCGAAGCACGACTTAGAGGCATAAACGCATTGAAAGCAATGTCGCAAGTGAGGTAATCTTCACACAACCCAAGTAATACATAAGGGAAAGAGATACATAGTTGGCTTACAATCGCCACTTCACACAAATACATGAATAAAGCATTACATCATCCAGATACAATCAAGGTCCGACTACGGAACCAAAATAAAAGAAGAACCCCAAATGCGACAAAAGGTCCCGATCGACCCCAACTGGGCTCCACTCTTGATCAACTAGAGCGGAACAACACAAAGGGCAAGATCTTCATCGAGCTCCTCCTTGAGCTTGGTTGCGTCACCGCTTTCGGTAACATAGGCACCGCAAACTGGTTTTGGAAGTATCTGGTGAGCCACGAGGACTCAAACAATCCCATTACCATGGGTATCAAGACTAGCAAAGCTTAAAGGGAAAGGAAGGGGTAAAGTGGTGAGGTTGCAAAGCAGCGACTAAGCAATGTATGGTGGCTAACCAACGCAAATAAGAGCGAGAAGAGAAACAAGCGGAGCGGTCGTCAACTAGCAATGATCAAGAGGTGATCACGAACACCTACTTACGTCAAACATAACACGAAACCGTGTTCACTTCCGGACTCCGAGAAGAGACCATCACGGCTACACACTCGGTTGATGCGTTTTAATTCGGATCTGGTGTCAAGTTATCTACAACCGGACATTAACAAATTCCCATCTGCCACATAACCGCGGGCACGGCTCTCGAAAGTTTAAACCTGCAGGGTGTCCCAACTTACCCCATGACAAGCTCTCGCGATCATCGAAGGAATAGACCTTCACCCGAGACACTCGATCGGACTCGGTATCCGGTACATCAAGACATTTCGACAATGGTAAAACAAGACCAGCAAGACCTCCCGGCGTGCGTCGACATCCCGATAGTAGCAGCGTATCTCGTCTCGAGCCACGACCGGATGAGCACTACGCACAACTAGAACCAGCCCTCAAGTTTCCCGAGGTGGCGCCGCAAGTGGCTCTAGTTTGGACCAACACTTAGACAAGCATTGGCCCGGGGCTAAAATAAAGATGACCCGGGATGCGCGACTCCCAAGGGAAAAAGTAGGTGGTGGTGAGGCAAATGGTAAAAGTCAATGTTGGGCCTTCTTTGGACAAGTTTTATTCAAAGCGAACTGTCGGGGGTCCCATAAATCACCCGACCGCATTAGGAACGCAAAATCCGGGAACATAACACCGGTATGACGGAAACTAGGGCAAGAGTGGAACAAAACACCGTGCATAAGGCCGAGCCTTCCACCCTTTACCAAATATATAGATGCATTAATAATATAAGAGATATTGTGATATCCCAACGAAAATCCTGTCCACCATGGAGAAATCTTCAACTTCACCGCAACTAGCAACGCTATAAGAGGGCTGAGCAAAGCGGTAACATAGCCAAACAACGGTTTGCATAGGAAAGGTGTCAAAGGTTAGGGGTTCATGGCAATTTGGGATGGCTGGACAAGCAGTAATAGGTAGCGCAGACATAGCGATAGAACGAAGCAACTAGCATAGCAATGATAGTAGTGAGATCCGAGTAGCGATCATCTTGCACGAAATCCGCAAGGAAGAAGAACGAGTCCATGAAGAAGATGAGCGGATGAAGCCGAACCAACCGTACAGCGAATCCTCACGATCGCAGCTAAAGCAGAAACTACCAAGAAGAAGCACACAACAAGGTAAACACACCACACATGAGCAAGGCATGATGCGCAACAAGCATGATGCATGTCCGGTTTAATGAGGCATGGCATGACATGGCAAAGTGCAACAAACAACACTACAAATTAAGTGGAGCTCAATATGCAACGAGTTGCATATTAATGGCACCACATTCAAGTATTTAGTTTGCTCTCGTTTAGGTACACAACAATGTTAAATGTTGTTAAACATGGCAAGGGGTGAAGCATAACAAAACTACCTACCTAGTCAAGTTTAAATGAGGCCGGAAACACAAACAACAATTCCGGAAAATCCTCATGTCCATATTTTGAATTCGGTACTGTTCTGCCCTAAACCATATTTTAAAGTTGTTAAACAGGAAAATAAAGTGGACCATGTTAATCTAGGCATTTTTCCACCCCATTTACATATAAAGTTTATTTAAAACCGAGCTACGGTTATTTAGTTATGAATTAAATCATTTTAGCATGGCATTTATGCAAATTTAAATAAACAGCAAGTTAAACATTTTAAACATGGATGAAAGTGGGATATTATGAAACTAGATGAAAAACTAATCATTTTACATATATAAGTTGTTTTAATCCGATGCACGGTTGTGGAGTTATTAAATGTATGATCATGAGGGTCTTTTCTGTAAATCTGAAAATCACTGGATAATATCAAAATCGCAGCGCAAGAAAAAAAATAACACGGGCTGAATCCGCTTGGCCCAACAGGAGAAAAATAAAGGAGGGGCGCTGCAGGGGGGCCTCACCATGGGCCAAGGCCCGGTCGGCAGCAGAGGGAGACCGGCTTGGGGTATTTGGGCCTCGTCTTGGAGGGGAGCAATTTGGGCTGGCAGCTGGCCGGCAGCCCACGATCTCGCCAGCGCGTCAGCGACACGGGCGGCAGCGTTCGTTCTCGAAGGAAGCGAGAGGACGAACGAGGCGGTGGCGAGACGAGGGAAGCGGCGACGGGTGAGGATGGCGAAGGAGGCGGATCCGGATGAGGGGAGGCCGGATCCGGGCGTCGGGGTTCCGTTCCCGGCGATGGATGGAGCTGGCGAGGACCTGCAATGGCGGGGGCGCGGATTCTATCAGCGAGGGAGAGAGATCGGGAGGGAGGAGAAGGAGGAAGCAGGGGCGACGCGAGGCCTGCGAGGGGGAGGAGGACGAAGCGCGGGACGACGGAGTTCGTCACCGGTGGCGAGGCCGAGGAGTGCGGGCGACGGGGTCGACGGGAGGAGCTGCTGGCGGCGGAGTCCCCTCGATCCAGATCGGGATCGAGCGGGCGCACAGGCGCAGGGCGACGCGGATCGGGCCCGGGGCGGGCCTGGCGCGGTGGAGGCTGCTGGTTGGCTGGACGGGCGGTAGGTGGCGGCGCAGCGAATGGGGCGGCGACACTTGGCGGCGGAGGGCTGGCTTGCTGCTGAAATCAAGGAGGGAGGAGGCTGGCTGCTGGGGATCGAGGGAAGGCTAGAAGGTAGGTGGAGTCTAGGGATGTCCAAATTTAGAATGGGAGGAGTATATATAGGTTAGGAGCTAGGGTTTGAGGGTTTCGAAGGGGTTTTTGGACCGTACGATCGCGATCGTGCGCTCCGGACAGAGGGGGGACCAGGTGGCTGGAGGTGGGCTGTGGAGAGACCATGGGCTGCGGGAGAGAAGAGAGAGAGAGGCCCGGCAGCAGCTTCCGGGGACCGAAAACGTCCGACGAAAGACCGGCTATATTGCGGTTTATGGTTTAACGGTTGGGCTATCAAAAGGACTCCGAATGCGACGAAACTTGGCAGGCGGCTTGTCTACACTATAATAAGACCGCACGACAAGTTGCAACCCATTCCGAGAACATTTTTATGCCACTTATAAAATAATATTTTGGAGGTGCCGCGGGCGCGTGCGAGTGTGGTCGGGCTCAGAACGGACAACGAAGAGTACCGGCGAAACACGAACGGATGCAAGTTTTGAAAAACATGCGGATGAAATGTAGATGATGACATGGTGAAATGCAACACGCAGGCAATGACATGGCAACAACAGCAAATAACTGGCGGACACCTGGCGCATCGGATCCGGGGCGTTACATAGCTCCACCGCTGCCGACGACCCACCGCAACCCTCCCCCGCTCCACCGCCGCCGCCGAGCACCCGGCCCCCCGCACCCTCCCCCGCTCCACCGCCGCCAACGGGCACCCCCCGCACCCTCCCCCGCTCCACCGCCACCGCCGATGATATTTTCAAGTAACAAATTTGAACATATTTTTTAAAAAATTATTACTGTTTTTATTAAAAATATATTACTATTATGATTTAAACAAGTTTGAACATATTTAAACACAAATAAATATCAAACAGGATTTAAAATGCATAAAAAATATTGGGGAGCCTGGGAATCGAACCCAGGACCTCCTGGTGTGGGTGCTACGTACTGACCAATCGGGCTAGTGGGCAGGTTCTGTTGTATATAGGGTTAGGTGGTATATAACCTGACAAGTCGGGCTAGATTAAATTACTTATGGCGCACCCCTCGGTGGTGCGCCATTGCTATGGATGTACTTATGGCGCACCCCTGGGTGGTGCGCCATTGCTAAGCCTCCCCCCACACTAAATTAAAATCCCCAAGCCCTCACATTTCTCTCTAATCCCACCCCTGCCTCATCTGCCCTCACACCCGACTTGTGCTCGCGTGTGCTGCTTGTCCGTGCTCGTGCGTCCCGGCCAAGGCGCTCCCCCGCACCGACCACCTCCATCACCGTCCCCTCCGCCGCGCCCGCCCCGCCTCGCCCCCCCCTCGCGGCCCCGCCTGCGTCAACCTCCCTCCTGAGCGCGACAACTAGGGTTCCTAGCCGCCGCCACCGCTGTCGGCCCACCTCCGCGGCGCGCCCAGCCGGCCGAACCCGACGCTGCCCAGCTGCCCCTGCCATCCTCCACCACCGGTCACCTCCGCAGCAGCCGGCGAGCCAAGGAAGTACTCCTCCCGCGACCTCACCGCCCACACCTCCCTCAAGCCCAGGTAGGCAATTTCAAATTCAGCAATCGTCTTTCCCTACCCGCGCTCCGATTCCAATTCCGATTCCAGTTGCGTGCCCTCCCTCGTGGTTCGAATCGAATCGTCCGTCCGGCCTGGTTAGAGATCTCGCGCACGCCCACGCCGTCGTTGGAATTTGGGTTGGGGGCGGGGAAAGGGTGCTAGGGTTCCTCGGCCCTGGGGACACGGGCTCCAGATCGGGGTGTCTTGCCTCTTCCATCTCCGCGCGGTAGAATTGCTGGCCATGGCTAGCAGCCTCGTCGCCAACTATGTAGGTTTGGTTTGCCTGGATGGATTAGGTTAAATCCAACCCAATAAGCCCAGCTAGTACCTGTTTAATGCAACGACACAATTACTTGTCAACCAACATATGTAATGTGAGAGTCTGTTTACGAGCAAAACATAGGACAAACACCTATTTCCTGCTCCTGCTCTTGCTCCATCAAGAGAGTGAATCCACAAGCAAATGGCTTATCATGCTCCATATGTTCCTCATTGTGGGGTTTATAGTTAGGTATATGTTGCTTGATGGATGGATGGATGAGTTGTGCTACTTGCTTGCTAGATGGATGGATAGTAGTTTGGTTCCGTTTTTGCTGGTGTTTGGTTCTAAAGATGAGTAGCAATTATAGTAGGAAGATGATGCATAGTAGTTTTATGTTGTTGTAGTAGTTGTAGTTGTAGATCTGAGCGAGTATTATGTGCTACTATTGTAGATCTGAGAGTTGTAGGAACATTAGATCTGATAACAAGTGTCATGTTGTTGTATTAGATACTGATAGTAGTATCATGTGTCGCTAAAGATGAGTAGTTGTAGGAAGATGATGCCCTAATGGAAGTGACATGAATATTTGGCCTACCTTTTTTTTCTTGTAGAATTTTTTATTGACAAAGATAAACGAATCGGAGACTCGCTAGGTAGGTTCTCCTAATTAATTAGAAATGATGCATCTTGCAATTAGGGGAATATTGCAACCCGTCTTTGAACTATAATACTATTATTCATTTATAATGGCTAACAACCGACATGTGAATCTGTTCTTGATAGTCCTTTTCCTTTTATTAGAATCATCATATACAAATTAGAACCTTTCTAACATCTGCATATTTCAGGTTTCGAGGAGGTAAAGGAAGTGAAGTTCGAGACGGTCTTGCAAAGAACACCTCCAAGGTGAGAAATATGTTCCTATTTATCTTTTTTTGCTCAAGTTCTTCAGTACATCATATAATATAGAGAAGTGCAGATCAAGTGGTGCAATCATATACATCTGCCACTTAAGTCATCCTTACCTTTAAGTAGAGTGATGCCTTTCGATGTCACACAATAATGTTTGTTGCAAGAACATTCTGCTCTTAGTGTTTGTTTGTTTACAAAGATCCTCCTTATATATACTGATGATGAGTCTTGTTGAAATCTTACATATGTTGGTTCCTGCTTATTTGCTCCAATGGCACAAACTTGAGCAGCTAGCATAAAAAGTGTTGCGGGCAACAAAAAGTGAGGAGCTACTGTCAAAAACTTGAGCTACTGTCAAAACTTCAGTTAGGTACAGTTATAACATCATGTGGGTTTTTAAAGTCTATTTACAGCTCATGTGGGTTTTAACATCATGTGGGTTGGTGAATGTGGATGATTTTTTATCCTGTGAACTTGAATGTTGCAATGCTGTTTTCTTCAGAGGCTACTGTCAAAAACTTGAGCTACTGTCTTGCAAAGATGATGATCATCTTGCTAGTTTGCTGGGTTTTGTCTCCGACCATCGTGTCGTGATGATTTTGCAGTACCCGAAGGCCCTTGAGTTTGCGGAATGTCGATTAACTTCCGTTCGGCAAATTGGTATACTCCATATGTCCTATTTTCAGCAAAGGTCATGCTGAAATTTTCCGTGAATTTTAGCATGACTTTGCTAAAAATAGGACATATGGGGTACTTGCGACTAATGCATGGGCCGGGGTATCTTAGTACTTAACTAAGTAGATCCACCGCCCCTTTATTCTTGCTGCATTAAACCATAGGTGGCAATAGAGCCAAGTGATTAGGCCCAACTTAGAATTCTTCTTAGCATCGATAAACCCTAGATGATAAACCCAACATAGGTGGCAATAGAGCCAAGTGATTAGTGCCAAGTGATTAGGCCCAACCTAGGGTGCCTCGGCATCGATAAACCCTAAATGATGAAAACTTAACTTGGCTGCCCCGAATGCCTCGGTGTCGATGAGAACCTAAATGATGTACACTTAGGCTTTTAGGGTGCCTCGGCGTCGACAAACCCTAAATGATGAAAGCTTAGGCTTTTAGGGTGCCTCAGCATCGACAAACCCTAAATGATGAGACCATGATCTTGTTCCTTGACAATAACCAACTTATTGACCAAACTTTTTTCCTATTTAGAGCGAAACATGGCCCACAACGATGAGGCCGGTGGTTCGGGCGGCAAGCAATTCTGGGAGCTGTCCGAGGAGATGGAGGAACAACCTCAGCGCTATGAGGACGCCGCGGAAGACACCGATCCTGACTACACAACCCCTAGTGGCATCGGGGATGACACCACTGATGGTGCCGCCGAGGATGCCACCACTGATGATGGCGGCGCACACACAGATGGCAGCCAATTGAAGAAGCAAAGGAAGGACCGGCGCCCGAATGCGCTCCGCACCCTCAAGGAGGAATTCACTCAAGTGGACTCCGACGGGAATCCAACGGAGCCCAAACATATAGTCAAGGGGTACGCGCTTCAGCTCGGGTGCATTCTCCGGAGCACCATCTCGATCAACACCGATAACCTTAGGAATAAGGACCACAGGAATTTGTGCAACCTCCTCTTCACGAAGCTGCACGAACGATACAAGTTCCCCGCCCAATTTGAAAACACATGCCTCTCAGGGAATAAAGTGAACAGTGCCGCCCTCACGAAAATGAGCACGACCCTGTCTACTTGGAGAAGCACGGTGAAGGCAATGATTGACAAAGGTGGTAGTTATGACAAGATCAAGGCGAAATATCCTTTGATGAGTGAAGATGAGTACAAGGAGTTCAAGATCAAGTGCGAGAGTAGCGCAACCTCCGAATCAAGTCAGTGGGGGATAGAAATGCGGGAGTTGAACTTAGGGGAACACAAACTCGGTCCCGGCGGTTACAGAGTGGCGGAGCCTATATGGGACAAGGAGGACGCGGAGCGTGCCAAGCAAGGCCTACCGCCCCGCTTCGAGAAATACATCGGTGACAAGCAGACCAGGAACTATGTTAGGGCCCGGTACAAGGAGGACCCGATAACAAAGGAGCTTACCACAGATGCGAAGACCAGGGCGCTTGAGCTTGTTCTGGTAAGGAATACACCCCCGCGTAATTAGCTCCATATGGTTGCACTCTAATTAATCCCCAATATTTCTAAATGCTTCACGTTCCTTTCGCAGACAGCGAAGCAAGAGCTGGGTCGCCTCGAGCTCCCTTTGACACCCCTTTAAATAGGGCGTTGAACATAATGAAAAGCAAGGATAAGCTCACTAAGCCGACGTCAGCTGGTCGTGTGGCCGGCAAAGTCTTGTCCACAAAATGGGGGTCATACTATACCGCTGGTGTGCGGAAGGAGAAAAGGTCATTTCGTAAAGCCGACGCGCGAGGTTGAAGCACTCAAGGCACAAGTGGCGCGGATTCCGGAGCTTGTCCAAGAGCAAGTGGAACAACAACTGGGAACGAAGCTCAACGCCATGGTGCCTACGTTGATTCATGGGATGACGACGTGGATTGCGGGTGGCCAACAGGGGCCTCCCCCGGTTCCCAGCTTCACGACCAGCAACTTGCACAGCGCGCAGGCGGCGCCATTGGTGTCTCCGGCGGCGGCACCATTGGTGTCTCCGGCGGAGGCGGTATTCGTGTCTCCAGCGCCGGCACGGGCATTGGAGCTTAATGCACCCGGGTGTACGCCGGCCGGCACCTCGCCAGCAAGTGCCCCCTCCGTCAGTTGCACGCCCGCCGTTGGCGGTGCCTCAACATTAGCCGAGCTCGACGGCATCACGGTAACTAAGCCTCTCGGCCGATGACTTCATCTCCTTGCCTTTGACTGGGCATCCCTGACGCCCTCTACATGTTTTCGCAGGGCACCGCCGACGTTCCTTGCACTCTTCTGCACTTCGTGAGCGCCGAGTTGGTCGATGTCGCCAAGGGCAGAATCGTTCAACCGGGCAACCCCATGTTCCATGGTAATCCGATGCCACCCACAGTGTATAGGGTTGAAGTGGTTCGGGTGCTGCCAGGCTGCGACGAGCTGTTACCTCCGGTTCGACCCGCTGGGGCCGACAAAGAAGATGAGATGACCCTCGGCGCTGCGTAAATCGGCCGCTGCTTTGGCGAAGAGCGATTCGTTTGGGGCGGGGACACCACCCCACGCATAAGACCGCCCGATCGTGCGGCGCCAAGCCATGGCAAGAACACCAGAACGCCACGGACTGCCGGACATCCCTATTGCACAGATCCGGACAGCCCTATGGCATGTGATCCGGACGACGACAACAACGACGACGGTACATTTACCAAAGTCGATAAGTACTTTGTCGAACATGGGTACGCTGACGAGTTCTGCGAGCCTCTTTCTGAAGAACCCAACCAAGACGACCGCAATCTAGCTAGTACGGCGGAGAAATCCAATTGCAACAAAGCGCCGTCGGCGTTCAGTTCTCGAGACGCCCAAAGACTCCGCCTTCACCGAGCCTCAGATAGCTGAGGTGCGAAATATTATCAGCCCCAACATGCTCAAGAAGGCGGTCTGTGAGCAAAACTCGGTCCCATTACAGGAGATCAAGAAGAAGGGACGGAAATGAAAGACTAACAAGGGCGCCGGTGCGAGCCAGCCGGCACCGAGTTTGATCCGTGCTCAGGACGGGCCACCTTCACCTAAGGATATCTCGAGGAGGGTGCATGTGGCGGGTAGGGCGATGCTACCGCCAAATATGCTGAATGCTGCAACCGGTGCTATACGGAGTCTGCACGACCGTGTTCTTTCTTTGGAGAAGCGGCGTCTCAGAGAGAAGAATGTGGCATACCCGGTTTTCATGGCCAAGGTGCCAGAGGGCAAGGGCTTTGTGGATGGCGACATCGGGGGTACGATCATCCTACAGTTTGATGACATCTTTGCTATGTTTAACCTTCGTTCGCTGCACTACACCTTCGTTCGGCTGTTTTCGCTGAGTATGGAGATGCGGATCATTAGAGACAAGACCCCGGACATCGTGATAGTCGACCCCTTCTACATGCGTGCCAAGCACTTGAGCAGCGCTGGGGACCGCCAAGTTGCGAGTTCACACCTCGAAGGTGTCATTCTGGCAAACCCAGATAAGGATAACTTCCTTGTGGCTTACTTTCCCGAGTAAGTCATCCCTTAACCGCCCCGTAACATATGATTTCTTAGATTTCGATCGTTCTTTTTTTCTAACATTCTGTGTTCTGTGCAGTGACACACATTGCACACTCATCCTCTTAAGCCCGAAATATTCCATTGCCACGTATTTCGACCCGAACCGCAACTCCAAGATAGACTACACAAATGTCAAGAAAGTTCTTGATGATGTTCTCCCTGCCACGCCTAACTGGAGGCACCTTCACGTATGTTTCGTAAGCACGGCAAGCACATGTTCTCACACAATACAAAGTACTGCTGCATCAAGCAGCCGCCTGGCGGTCAGAAGGATGCCTACTACGCCCTCCATCACATGTAGGCGATCGTAAGGGACCATCATCAACTTCTGCTACCAGATAATCTCAAAGGTTGGGCCGCGAACTTGTCGGCAATCCAGGACGCGGACCTCAGACAAGAATTCTTTTGCATCCAGTCGGAGTTTGCGGACATCATCCATCAACATGTCCTTCATACCTCGGGGCAGTTCTTCCTCAGATATCAACCGTCCAACAATGAGATAGATGGAATGCTACAAATGCAGGGTGACAACGACCGCGATTTCATGACCATCACGACAGACGGCGGCTTCATCCAGGCTCTGCCCGATGAGTCGAGTCGAAAGTAGTGATGTGTAGTTTCAAACATTGATTGGCTCATGTTGTAATTAAACTTTAATGAATTCAGTATGTCTCTTTGGTTGCACGATCGTTCAACTTAGATGTAATCGATGCTATTTATTAGTAGGACCATGAATCATGCTATTAATGTCTTGCTTTTCTCTTCCGATCCTTTTGTTGCATACTTACATATTGCTTATGTATTGTCTGTTGTTTGGCTTGTGCATAGAGATGCCGCCGTATGTCGTGGTACAAGGGTAAGGTTCTGAGTCTACGACGATCGGGAGGAGTGTCGGAGACAGGTTCACCGCTTCAGCGATAATGATTACAAAGGGTACACCACTAGGGCGAAGGTTGAATCTAGATATGCCCGCTATCTAGCGGGAGAGAGGAGGGAGCGTTGGAGGAACCGGATGAAGACCAGTTTGATCACGATGATGCTCATCATGATGACCACAACTCTCTTCTATGTGATGGTAGTTTAGATGATCGATATCGACTTGTAATGTGAAGACAAACTCGATACTCGCGGTCTTGAGACTTGTAATGTTTTATCTTTGTTCGGTCTTTTGAATTCGGAGACTAATATGATGAATTGTATTCGAAGACTAATCTTCTATTGTATTCGATGAATCTGATGTTGCTGTGTGCTGCTGTCTATATTCTGTCCAATAATATATTTTGTAACCTGTGCAAAAATCAGAAAAGTAAAAAAAAAACAAATATTCATACTAATGGCGCATCACCACCAGGTGCGCCATTAGTATGCCAAAGGATACTAATGGCGCATCAACATAGCATGCGCCATTAGTATGACAAAGCACATGCTTAGGTATGGCCCCCCGGGAGGCACACTAATGGCGCATTGTGTAACATCTAATGGCGCACTGCTTGGTGCGCCATTAGTATACCAGATACTAATGGCGCACCAGTGGTGCGCCATTAGTAAAATATACTAGTGGCGTGCTACTAATGGCGCACTGGTAATGCGCCATTAGTAGGCAAAACCAGTGCGCCATTAGTAGGCATTTTCCTAGTAGTGGTTGTGCCTTCAAGGGGTGCCTCCCTCCCCGTATATAAAGAAGTGGAGGAGGGGGAGGAGGCCGGCCACCCTAGGCGCGCCCCATGAGGAGTCCTACTCCTACCGGGAGTAGGACTCCCCCCTTCCAAGTGGGAGTAGGAGAGGAGAGGGAAGGAGAGAGAGGGGGAAAGGAAAGGGGGGCGCCGCCCCTCCTCCTTATCCAATTCGGACTGGGGGGATGGGGGCGCGCGGCTGCCCTTGGCCGCCCCTCATCTTCTCCACTAGGGTCCAATATGCCCATTAGTCTCCCCGGGGGGTTCCGGTAACCCCCCCCCCCCCCCGGTACTCCGGAATATGCCCGATACTACCCGAAACCATTCCGGTGTCCGAACATAGTCGTCCCATATATCAATATTTATGTCTCGACCATTTCGAGACTCCTCATCATGTCCGTGATCACATCCGGGACTCCGAACTACCTTCGGTACATCAAAACACATAAACTCCTAATATAGCCATCATCAAACTTTAAGCGTGCGGACCCTACGAGTTCGAGAACTATGTAGACATGACCGAGACACGTCTCCGATCAATAACCAATAGCGGAACTTGGATGCTCATATTGGCTCCCACATACTCTACGAAGATCTTCATCAGTCAAACCGCATAACAACATATGTTGTTCCCTTTGTCATCGGTATGTTACTTGCCCGAGATTTGATCATCGGTATCTCAATACCTAGTTCAATATCGTTACCGGCAAGTCTCTTTACTCGTTACGTAATGCATCATCCCATAACTAACTCATTAGCTACATTGCTTGCAAGGCTTATAGTGATGTGCATTACCGAGAGGGCCCAGAGATACCTCTCTGACAATCGGAGTGACACATCCTAATCTCGAAATACATCAACTCAACAAGTACCTTCGAAGACACCTGTAGCACCTTTATAATCACCCAGTTACGTTGTGATGTTTGGTAGCACACAAAGTGTTCCTACGGTAAGCGGGAGTTACATAATCTCATAGTCATAGGAACATGTATAAGTCATGAAGAAAGCAATAGCAACATACTAAATGATCAAGTGCTAAGCTAACGAAATGGGTCAAGTCAATCACATCGTTCTTCTAATGATATGATCCCACTGATCAAATGATAACTCATATCCATGGCTAGGAAACTCAACCATCTTTGATCAATGTGCTAGTCAAGTAGAGGCATACTAGTGACAGTATGTTTGTCTATGTATTGACACATGTATTATGTTTCCGGTTAATACAATTCTAGCATGAATAATAAACATTTATCATGATATGAGGAAATAAATAATAACTTTATTATTGCCTCTAGGGCATATTTCCTTCAGTCTCCCACTTGCACTAGAGTCAATAATCTAGATTATACAGTAATGATTCTAACACCCATGGAGCCTTGGTGTTGATCATGTTTTGCTCGTGGAAGAGGATTAGTCAACGGGTGTGCAACATTCAGATCCGTTTGTATCTTACAAATCTCTATGTCTCCCACCTGGACTTGGTCCCAGATGGAATTGAAGCGTCTCTTGATGTGCTTGGTTCTCTTGTGAAATCTAGATTCCTTTGCCAAGGCAATTGCACCAGTATTGTCACAAAAGATTTTCACTAGACCCGATGCACTAGGTATGACACCTAGATCGGATATGAACTCCTTCATCCAGACTCCTTCATTTGCTGCTTTCGAAGCAGTTATGTACTTTGCTTCACATGTAGATCCCGCCACGATGCTTTGTTTAGAACTGCACCAACTGACAGCTCCATCGTTCAATATAAACACGTATCAGGTTTGCGATTTAGAATCGTCCGGATCAGTGTCAAAGCTTGCATCGACGTAACCATTTACGACTAGCTTTTTGTCACCTCCATAAACGAGAAACATATCCTTAGTCCTTTTCGGTATTTCAGATGTTCTTGACCGCTGTCCGATGATCCACTCTTGGATTACTTTGGTACCTCCTGCTAAACTAATAGCAAGGCACACAGTGTCGGTACACAGCATTGCATACATGATAGAGCCTATGGTGAAGCATAGGAACATCTTTCATTTCTCTCTATCTTCTGCAAGTGGTCGGGCATTGAGTCGACTCAATTTCACACCTTGTATTACGTGCAAGAACCCTTTCTTTGCTTGATCCATTTTGAACTTTTTCAAAACTTTGTCAAGGTATGTACTTTGTGAAAGTCCAATTAAGCGTCTTGATCTATCTCTATAGATCTTGATGCCCAATATATAAGCAGCTTCACCGAGGTCTTTCTTTGAAAAACTTTTATTCAAGTATCCTTTATGCTATCCAAATTCTATATCATTTCCAATCAACAATATGTCGTCCACATATAATATTAGAAATGCTCTGAGCTCCCACTCACTTTCTTGTAAATCTGAAGCTTCTCCAAAAGTGCAGATAAAACCATATGCTTTGATCACACTATCAAAACGTTTATTCCAACTCCGAGAAGCTCGCACCGGTCCATAAATGGATTGTTGGAGCTTGCACACTTTGTTAGCACCTTTTGGATTGACAAAACCTTCTGGTTGCATCATATACAACTCTTCTTCCGAAAATCCATTTAGGAATGCAGTTTTGACATCCATTTGCCAAATTTCATAATCATAAAATGCGGCAATTGCTAACATGATTCGGAATAACTTAAGCATCGCTACGGGTGAGAAAGTTTCATCGTAGTCAACCCTTTGAACTTGTTGAAAACCTTTCGCAACAAGTCAAGCTTTGTAGACAGTAACATTACCATCAGCGTCAGTCTTCTTCTTGAAGATCCATTTATTCTCGATGGCTTGACGATCATCGGGCAAGTCAACCAAAGTCCATACTTTGTTCTCATACATGGATCCCATCTCAGATTTCATGGCCTCAAGCCATTTTATGGAATCTGGGCTCATCATCGCTTCCTCATAGTTCGTAGGTTCGCCATGGTCAAGTAACATGACCTCCAGAATAGGATTACCGTACCACTCTGGTGTGGATCTTACTCTGGTTGACCTATGAGGTTCGGTAGTAACTTGATCTGAAGTTTCATGATCAATATCATTAGCTTCCTCACTAATTGGTGTAGTCGTCACAGGAACCGGTTTCTGTGATGAACTATTTTCGAATAAGGGAGCAGGTACAGTTACCTCATCAAGTTCTACTTTCCTCCCACTCACTTCTTTCGAAAGAAACTCCTTCTCTAGAAAGGATCCATTCTTGGCAGCGAATGTCTTGCCTTCGGATCTGTGATAGAAGGTGTACCCAACAGTTTCCTTTGGGTATCCTATGAAGACATATTTCTCCAATTTGGGTTCGAGCTTATCAGGTTGAAGCTTTTTCACATAAGCATCACATCCCCAAACTTTAAGAAACGACAACTTTGGTTTCTTGCCAAACCACAGTTCATAAGGCGTCGTCTCAACGGATTTTGATGGTGCCCTATTTAACGTGAATGCAGCCGTCTCTAAAGTATAACCCCAAAATGATAGCGGTAAATCAGTAAGAGACATCATAGATCGCACCATATCTAGTAAAGTACGATTACGACATTCGGACACACCATTACACTGTGGTGTTCCGGGTGGCATGAGTTGCAAAACTATTCCGCATTGTTTCAAATGTAGACCAAACTCGTAACTCAAATATTCTCCTCCACGATCAGATCGTAGAAACTTTATTTTCTTGTTACGATGATTTTCAACTTCACTCTGAAATTCTTTGAACTTTTCAAATGTTTCAGACTTATGTTTCATTAAGTAGACATACCCATATCTGCTTAAATCATCTGTGAAGGTGAGAAAATAGCGATACCTGCCACGAGCCTCAACATTCATTGGACCACATACATCAGTATGTATGATCAACAAATCAGTCGCTCGCTCCATAGTTCCGAAGAACGGCGTTTTAGTCATCTTGCCCATGAGGCATGGTTCGCAAGTACCAAGTGATTCATAATCAAGTGATTCCAAAAGTCCATTAGTATGGAGTTTCTTCATGTGCTTTACACCAATATGACCCAAATGGCAGTGCCACAAATAAGTTGCACTATCATTATCAACTCTACATCTTTTGGCTTCAACATTATGAATATGTGTATCACTACTATCGAGATTCATCAAAAATAGACCACTCTTCAAGGGTGCATGACCATAAAAGATATTACTCATATAAATAGAACAACCATTATTCTCAGATTTAAATGAATAACCGTCTCGCATCAAACAAGATCCAGATATAATGTTCATGCTCAATGCTGGCACCAAATAACAATTATTCAGGTCTAAAACTAATCCCGAAGGTAGATGTAGAGGTAGTGTGCCGATGGCGATCACATCGACTTTGGAACCATTTCCCACGCGCATCGTCACCTTGTCCTTAGCTGGTGTTCACTTAATCCGTAGTCCCTGTTTTGAGTTGCAAATATTAGCAACAGAACCAGTATCAAATACCCAGGTGCTACTGCGAGCTCTGGTAAGGTACACATCAATAACATGTATATCACATATACCTTTGTTCACCTTGCCATCCTTCTTATCGCCAAATACTTGGGGCAGTTCCGCTTCAAAGGACTATCCGCTTGCAGAGAAGCACTCGATCTCGTGCTTAGGTCTAGACTTGGGTTTCTTCTCTTGAGCAGCAACTTGTTTGCTGTTCTTTTTAAGTTCCCCTTCTTCTTCCCTTTGCCCTTTTTTCTTGAAACTGGTGGTCTTACTGACCATCAACACTTGATGCTCCTTCTTGATTTCAACCTCCACAGCCTTTAGCATTGCGAAGAACTCGGGAATAGTCTTATCCATCCCTTACATGTTATAGTTCATCACGAAGCTCTTGTAGCTTGGTGGCAGTGATTGAAGAATTCTGTCAATGACGCTATCATCCGGAAGATTAACTCCCAGTTGAATCAAGTGATTGTTGTACCCAGACATTCTGAGTATATGCTCACTGACAGAACTATTCTCCTCCATCTTGCAGCTGTAGAACTTATTGGAGACTTCATATCTCTCAATTTGGGCATTTGCTTGAAATATTAACTTCAACTCCTGGAACATCTCATATGCTCCATGACGTTCAAAACGTCGTTGAAGTCCCGGTTCTAAGCCGTAAAGCATGGCACACTGAACTATCGAGTAGTCATCAGCTTTGCTTTGCCAGACGTTCTTAATGTTGTCAATTGCATCTGCAGCAGGCCTGTGATGTCTACTACACAACCTTCTTCTTGTAGACGTTGTTGGGCCTGCAAGTGCACAGGTTTGTAGGACAGTAGCAAATTTCCCTCAAGTGGATGACCTAAGGTTTATCAATCCGTAGGAGGCGTAGGATGAAGATGGTCTCTCTCAAGCAACCCTACAACCAAATAACAGAGAGTCTCTTGTGTCCCCAACAAACCCAATACAATGGTAAATTGTATAGGTGCACTAGTTCGGCGAAGAGATGGTGATACAAGTGCAATATAGATGGTAGATATAGGTTTTTGTAATCTGAAATAATAAAAACAGCAAGGTAACTAAAGGTAAAAGTGAGCGTAAACGGTATTGCAATGATAGGAAACAAGGCCTAGGGTTCATACTTTCACTAGTGCAAGTTCTCTCAACAATAATAACATAGATAGATCATATAACAAGCCCTCAACATGCAACAAAGAGTCACTCCGAAGCCACTAATAGCGGAGAACAAACGTAGATATTATGGTAGGGTACGAAACCACCTCAAAGTTATTCTTTCGGATCAATCTATAAAAGAGTTCGTACTAGAATAACACCTTAAGATACAAATCAACCAAAACCCTAATGTCACCTAGATACTCCATTGTCACCTCAAGTATCCGTGGGCATGATTATACGATATGCATCACACAATCTCAGATTCATCCAACCAACACAAAGTACTTCAAAGAGTGCCCCAAAGTTTCTATCAGAGAGTCAAGATGCCAACCCCTATGCATAGGTTCCCAATGTCACGAAACCCGCAAGTTGATCACCAAAACATACATCAAGTGGCACATGATATCCCATTGTCACCACAGATAATCACGGCAAGACATACATCGAGTGTTCTCATAAAAGACTCAATCCGATAAGATAACTTCAAAGGGGAAACTCAATTCATCACAAGAGAGTAGAGGGGGAGAAACATCATAAGATCCAACTACAATAGCAAAGCTCGGGATACATCAAGATCGTATCACCTCAAGAACACAAGAGAGAGAGAGATCAAACACATAGCTACTGGTACATACCCTCAGCCCCGAGGGTGGACTACTCCCTCCTTGTTATGGATAGTGCCGGGATGATGAAGATGGCCACCAGTGATGGGATCCCCCTCCGGCAGGGTGCCGGAACGGGCTCCCGAGAGGTTTTTGGTGGCTACAGAGGCTTGCGGTGACGGAACTCCCGATCTATCTTCTGTTTTGGAAGTTTTAGGGTACAAGAGTATATATGGGTGCAGGGGTACATCGGAGGAGCTACGGGGGCCCCACGAGGCGGGGGCACGACGGGGGGGGGCGCCCCACCCTCGTGAGCACCTCCCGTATCTCCCGACGCACTCCAAGTCCATCGGGTGGCTTCCTTCCAAAAATAACTTCTCCAGCTTGATTTCGTTCCGTTTGACTTAGTCTCGATATTCCTTTTCCTCGAAACATCAAATAGGCATAAAACAACAAATCTGGGCTGGGCCTCCGGTTAATAGGTTAGTCCCAAAAATAATATAAAAGTGAATAATAAAGCCCAATAATGCCCAAAACAGTAGATAGCGTAGCATGGAGCAATCAAAAATTATAGATATGTTGGAGACGTATCAGCCTGGCACCCAGCGGTGCTTCCAGGATGTAATTCTTCTGTGCAGCAATGAGGATAATCATCAGGTTACGGACCCAGTCCGTGTAATTGCTACCATCATCTTTCAACTTTGCTTTCTCAAGGAACGCATTAAAATTCAACGGAACAACAACACGAGCCATCTATCTACAATAACATAGACATGCAAAAATACTATCAGGTACTAAGTTCATTATAAATTTAAGTTCAATTAATCAATTAATTAAGAACTGCCACTTAGATAGACATCCCCCTAATCATCTAAGTGATTACGTGATCCAAATCAACTAAACCATAACCAATCATCACGTGAAATGGAGTAGTTTTCAATGGTGAACATCACTATGTTGATCATATCTACTATATGATTCACGCTCGACCTTTCGGTCTCAGTGTTCCGAGGCCATATCTGCATATGCTAGGCTCGTCAAGTTTAACCTGAGTATTCTACATGTGCAAAACTGGCTTGCACCCGTTGTAGATGGACGAGAGCTTATCACACCCTATCATCACGTGGTGTCCGGGCACCATTTAACTTTGACAATGGTGCATACTCGGGAGAACACTTTTATCTTGAAATTTAGTGAGAGATCATCTTATAATGCTACCATCAATCAAAGCAAGATAAGATGCATAAAAGATAAAGATCACATGCAATCAATATAAGTGATATGATATGGCCATCATCATCTTGTGCTTGTGATCTCCATCTCCGAAGCACCATCATGATCACCATCGTCACTGGTGCGACACCTTGATCTCCATCGTAGCATCATTGTCGTCTCGCCAATTATTGCTTCTACGACTATCGCTATCGCTTAGTGATAAAGTAAAGCAATTACAGGGCGATTGCATTGCATACAACAAAGCGACAACCATATGGCTCCTGCCAGTTGCCGATAACTCTGTTACAAAACATGATCATCTCATACAATAAAATTTAGCATCATGTCTTGACCATATCACATCACAACATGCGCTGCAAAAACAAGTTAGACGTCCTCTACTTTGTTGTTGCAAGTTTTACGTGGCTGCTACGGGCTGAGCAAGAACCGTTCTTACCTACACATCAAAACCACAACGATAGTTCGTCAAGTTAGTGCTGTTTTAACCTTCTCAAGGACCGGGCGTAGCCACACTTGGTTCAACTAATGTTGGAGAAACTGACACCCGCCAGCCACCTATGTGCAAAGCACGTCGGTAGAACTAGTCTCGTGTAAGCGTACGCGTAATGACGGTCTGGGCCGTTCATCCAACGATACCGCCGAACCAAAGTATGACATGCTGGTAAGCAGTATGACTTGTATCGCCCACAACTCACTTGTGTTCTACTCGTGCATATAACATCTACGCATAAAACCTGGCTCGGATGCCACTGTTGGGGAACGTAGTAATTTCAAAAAAAAATCCTACGCACACGCAAGATCATGGTGATGCATAGAAACGACAGGGGAGGGTGTTGTCCACGTACCCTCGTAGACTAAAAGCGGAAGCGTTAGCATAACGCGGTTGATGTAGTCGTACGTCTTCACGATCCGACCGATCAAGTACCGAACGTACGGTAACTCTGAGTTCAGCACACGTTCAGCTCGATGACGTCCCTCGAACTCCGATCCAGCCGAGCTTTGAGGGAGAGTTCCGTCAGCACGAAGGCGTGGTGACGATGATGATGTTCTACCGACGCAGGGCTTCGCCTAACCACCGCTATGATATTATCAAGGTGGATTATGGTGGATGGGGGCACCGCACACGTCTAAGAGATCCAAGGGATCAATTGTTGTGCCTTCAAGGGGTGCCTCCCTCCCTGTATATAAAGGAGTGGAGGGGGGAGGGGGCCGACAACCCTAGGCGCGCCCCATGAGGAGTCTGAAAGTGCAACTAATCCCCGGGTGGTTTTGGTAATTAATAACAACATATATATCATTGAACTAATAGTTTCTTGAGAATCATTTCAGAAAGTTTAGTGATATGGGTATGGCAAGGACTGAAGAGTGGACCCCTTAAAATGCTAAGGCAAGCATTGGCAAAAGCTCAAGACTCCATTTTTGGTTTAGTGATCCAAGATCACATTGAGTCCATAGGAAAGCCAATACTATTAAAAGGGATGAGGTTATGATAATGATCTGGTTGCTCAAAGTGCTTAGTGATACATCTCCTAAACTATCAAGCAACTCTCACTTCCATTATACACTCATAAGTAATCTCGGTCCCACCGATTTCCTAAACTCACCACACCGAGATGAACCACCTCACCATATAGCCAAACCCTAGAAATCTCGGATTTTCGATTACGAACTCGGTCTCACCGAAACTTGAGTTGCCAAGCTTCAGAATCTTCGTCATCAAATCGGTGTCACCGAGATGATGAAGTCGGTCCCACCGAGATTGGCAAGCTCATGTCTTTGGACGAATCGGACTCACCGAGATTGTATTTTCGGTCCCACCGAAAATCCCAACGCTCACATGTTTGAACTTTCGGTCTCACCGAGTTGTCAACTCGGTGTGACCGAGATTGGTCAAATGTGTGTAACGGTTGGATTTTGTGTGGAGGCTATAAATACCCTCCACCTCCTCTTCATTCGTGGAGAGAGCCATCGAAAGAACTACCACTCCTACCTTACATTTCGAGAAGAAAACTACCTACCCTTGTGTTGAGATCAAGTTGCTCCACTCCCACCATATGAAGCTTGATCTCTAGCCTTCCCAAGTTGCTTTCCACTCAATCCTTTCTTCCACCACAGCCAAATCAGTGAGGAGAGTTGAGTGTTGGGGAGATTATCATTTGAAGCACAAGAGCAAGGAGTTCATCATCACCAACACCATCTATTACCTTTTGGAGGGTGGTGCCTCCTAGATTGGTTAGGTGTCGCTTGGGAGCCTCCGTCGAGATGTGGAGTTGAACCAAGAAGTTTGTAAGGGCAAGGAGATCGCCTACTTGTGAAGATCTACCCCGAGTAAGGCTAGCCCTCCGTGGGCGTATGCCATGATGGCATAGACAAGGTTGCTTCTTCGTGGACCCTTCGTGGGTGGAGCCCTCCGTGGACTCTCGCAGTCGTTACCCTCCGTGGGTTGAAGTCTCCATCAACGTGGATTGACGATAGCACCACCTATCGGAACCACGAGAAAAATCTCCGTGTCTCCAAATTGCGTTTGCTCTTCTCCACCTCTCTTTACTACATGTGCAATTTACTTTCCGCTGCCTATACTCTAGAATTGCATGTGTAGGGTGATACTTGACTTGATCATCATTGTGAATCTGCCAAAAACTTGTCTTTATCAAAAGGTTGAACTTTTATATTGTCAAGTAGTCTAATCACCCCCCCTCTAGACATACTTTCGATCCTACAAGTGGTATCGAGCTTTGGTCTCCATTGTATTGGTCTCCATTGCATTGACTCCATAAGCTTGGTTTCACAACCTAGGAGAGTATGGCGCCTAGTGAGGGTAATTTTCAGAGAGGTCCTTACTTTGATGGTTCAAACTTTGCTAGTTGGAAGCATAAAATGAAAATGCATATTCTTGGCCATAACCCACCGCATGGGGCATTATTTGTGTTGGTTTGCAAGGTGAATTCTTCGAGGAAGGAAAAGTTCGGATCGCGGCTTACAACGGATGAATTGCGGATGTTGCAAAACAATGCTCAAGCTTGTGACATTCTCTTCAATGCTTTGTGTCCCGAGGAGTTCAACAAAATCAGCCGTCTTGAGAATGCAAAAGAGATTTGGGATACTTTGGTCGAAATGCACGAAGGTACCGAGTCCGTGAAGGAATCAAAGCTAGATGTTCTTCAAGGTCAACTTGACAAGTTCAAGATGAAGGAGGTGAAGGAGTCGCTGAAATGTACTCTAGGCTTGCTCTCATCACAAATGAGATTGCCGGCTTAGGAAGCGAAGAAATGACCGACCGATTCATCATCAAGAAGATTCTCGAGCTTTGGATGGAAAGTATGACACCGTGTGCACTTTGATCCAAATGATGCCAAACTACAAGAATCTCAAGCCAACCAAGTCATTGGAAGAATTGTTGCTCATGAGATGACACTTAAAGATAAGGAAGAACTTCACAACAAGTCAAGTGGTGCTTACAAAGCTACAATTGATGCTCCCACAACCTCAAGTGACAAGCTAGTTTCCAATGAAGAGATAAGCCTAATGGTGAAGAACTTCAACAAATTCTACAAGAGTAGAAGCAAAGAGAGAAGCTCAAAGTCTAGATCATATGATGAAAAGAGATCTTCCAGTCGTGATCGAAACTGCTACAATTGTGGAAGACCCGGACACTACTCAAATGAGTGTTCGACTCCCCACAAGAGAAGAGAAGAATCTCCAAGAAGAAGAAGCTCAAGATAAGAGTCACCTCGGAAAGAGAGAAGGAGTAGAGATGATCGTTATGAACGAAGACCCTCTCGGAGAAGCAAGGATTCGGAGAGGAAAGACAAGTCATCAAGGAGCTACACAAGAAGAAAACATCAAGCTCATGTAGGTGAATGGGTCTCCGGCTCCGACTCGACAATCAATCCGAAAGAAGCTATCACTCCAACTCCGACTCTGATCAAGATGAAGGTGTTGCGGTCTTGCTCTCGTGTCCTCCAACGCCAACTCCTATGACTTATTTGATTCACCAAATGAGGGAATTGGAAGATGCTTCATGGCTAAAGGCCCCAAGGTATCACACCCTGAATTCATTGACTTTGATAGTGATGAGGATGACTTGCTTGGTGAAGATGAGCTTTTACATGACAAATCTAGTGAGCCTAGTAATGATGAACATGCTAGTAGTCTTTATAGTCGAGAAGAGTCGAATGACAATGCTATGAAGGAGATTGAGCGTCTAACTAAAGAACTAAACACTCTTAAGTTAGCTCATGAAACAACTCAAGAAGATCATAGAGAGCTCCTAAGATCTCATGAGAAGCTACGCTTCGAGAAGCTCAATCTAGAGCAAGAACATGAGTTCCTAAAAGCAATCAATGACGATCTTCGAAAGAAGAGTTCTTCATATCTTGCCAAATGACTTATCTTTTCTAATTTCTTGCCACCTATTAAAACTAAGCATGACAAGCATAAGAAAAATTCTTCATCTAGTAGTAACAACAACCATGCTAAATCCAATATTGTTGCTTCTAGTAGTTCTCTTGATTCCACTAACAATGTTTCAAGCCAAGTTACACTTGAGCAAGAAAATAGTTTATTGAAAGGGATTATAGAGAAAGGTGTCTACAAGAGCCTTGCGGAAGCAAGAACTTTGAGGAAATTGTTCGCAAGCAAGGAAGACAGGAAGAATCAAGGAATTGGTTTTGAGCGAAAGTTCAACGCCGAAGGTGTTGAATGGGAAGAAGGTCAATATCCCACTCCAAAGTTTGTTTCTCAAAAGGAGAAGTACAATCCTACTTCTTCCAATGTGGAACAAGCTCAAGATGATCTTCCACCACAAGACCACAAGCTAAAAGGCAAGGACAAGCTTCAAGAGGAGATTGATGCATTTATTGAAGCACCTAAAGCCATGGTCAAGTGGGTTCCCAAGGAAACGTCAAGTTCTACTTCGTCAAGCTCAACTACAACCCCAAGGATTCCCATCAAGATGATGTGGATCCCGAAGAAGAAGAACTAGAGAGTTCTTGAGGGTGACTCCGCCAACATACTTCACTCACATTCTTTTGGCAAGAACTTGTGCAATCAACTTCCACATCTTGCACTAGTTCATGGAGTCACAAACCCTCTTGTTGGTAAGTCAAGGGACAAGGTAATCATTGCCTTCATGGACATCATCTATTGTGTACTTCAATCTATGTCCATGGATATCCTTGTTTGTTCCTTGTGGGACTAACCCATGTAGGTATTGAAAGTGCCCGAATCCAAAGGATTGCTCCCAACTCTTGATGATCTTCATCAACATTGAGCATCCACATCTTCAACATCTACATGAAGTCTTCTACGACAACCCAAGGTTAGTTTGACCCTTTAAAAGGGTTCTCACATCTAGGGGGAGCTTTGCTCTAAAGAATTGAGCTAAAGCATCTTCAAATGATGTGAACACATCAATGCTTTATGTAAAAGTGGTAACCCCACTTGTGCTTAAACGATGAGTATGACCTATGATCAAATGTTCTCATTTGGCTCCTAAGTCAATATACTCATATATAGATGACCTAGTCATCGACAAATTGTGTGATAGTAGCTAGAGTTTTGATTGTGCATGTTTGACACATATTTCATTTGCTATCTTATTGTGTGAGCATGTTGGATGCATGATTTTATCCATTCAAGGACATCCATTTGTTGCTTTGGTCGTTTTGATTTTTCTGACCAAATGGATGGACAAGAATGCCTAAGTTCCTCCCCTAGCTATCTATGCTTTCTTGTCTCAAATTCTATTCATTCTTATATCACAAACTTTGAACAAGTCATTTTCGGACCCACCGAGTGAGGAGCACTCGGAGCCACCGATCCGTCAAAGGCAAAACTTCCAAAACCTTCTATTTGATTTCGGTCGGACCAACCCACTCAAACTCGGTCAAACCGAAAGCATTTAGATTGATCTAGGTTTTCACCTCGGTGAAACCGAGTTGTGATTTTCGGCGTGACCGAAGTGCATAATCGCCTGCGAAGTTGTCCATCTCGGTGCCACCGAAGTTTTACAACTCGGTCCCACCGACTGACAAAAGGGTATATATACTCGAGGGCGCTGCTGATTTCTACTTCAAAACGCCGCCCCACACCCCTTTTGCCGCCGCCGTGGTCTCCGGATCATCTCCGTTGCCGCTCAGGCGCCCTCGCCGCAGTCTCCGTCGCCGTCAACGGACATCTTCTCGCGCCGTTGCGCCGAGAGGAACTCCACCAAGTTAGGGTGGGTTTCAATCCCACTCGTGCTCCCATCTCCGATTCAATGCACGTTTGGTTTGCCTAGCATCTTGCCACGTTTGAAATCTTCCGAACACAGATTAGTTCCTTTGAACGAAATTGAGTAAAAGTTTTAGGGTTAGGTTTCGCCGAACACATCTCGGTGAGACGGATTTTACATTCTCGGTATGACCGATTTGGCCTCCGCCATTGCCTTCGCACTTTTCGGTTCAACCAAGTTGTGCAAATCGGTGTGACCGAAATGAGGATTTAGTGAAACCCTAGTGTTTTCGGCAGATCGAAACCCACTTCGTCCAACCGAAAGTGGTGTGAATGCTTCGTTTGAACACTTCGGATTCACGAATTTTAAACTCGGATCGACCGAAATGTCTTCTCGCGAAAACCTAAAACTGAAATTTGAACTCATTTTGTTTGCAAAAACTTCTGCAGTTTGTGATAACTCTTCTACTCGCCTACACCTTATCTATTCACAAAGTTGTCACCATGTCGATGCCGATGACAGCCGTAACAGTCGAGTCACCTATTGAAGATATTCCAAAGGCAGGCACTAGTCCTGAACCCAGCAGCTCATCAGATGATGGTGAGAGGAGCACACCAAGTGGTTTGCCTCCTGCAGCCACCAGGGCCAGAAAGAAGAGGAACTCTGATGAAGAAGATTCTGATTTCATTGTTGAAGAAGAGGTCTCCTCCAAGCCAAAGAGAAAAGTTGTTGCCAAAGAGCCTCAAGGGCAGCAAACAAAGAAAGGCACCAGAAAAGTGAAGGAATCCACTGTTGCCAAGAAACTGTGTATGGAAGAGGAAACTACAAGCAAGGTGAAGAAAACTTCCAAGAGGAAGAGGATTGTGCATGATGAAGCAGCAGAGGAAGATGATGATGAGGAAGCACCCCACCTCCTCAAAAGCCTAAGCTCATGGGTGATGCCATCGAGGCAGGAGCAACTTCTAAGTCCAAGCCATCTGCTCCGGTCAAGGCAGCTCCAAAGAAAGCCTCTCGCCAAGCCCAAGAAAACAGTCAGAACATTCCAGCTTCAGAGAAGAAGAAAGATGTTGTGCCACCGGTGTGTCGATGATGAGGCACCGTCTTCTTGAAACTTCGTCGTAAACGCCACTCCACAATGATGCTCATCCTCAAGCCGAGAACATGAAGGAAAGGAAGGATAAAGGTCTCGTGCTATGGAGACAAGCTGATCCATATCTTTGAGAGAGAAGAACTGCTGCTGATCCACGATTCCACACCGAGAGCAAAGCAGGACTTCTATGAGCTGTGCTTGATGGACAAGAAGCCCATAGTTGCGGACACAGATTTGTTGATTGGAAATACATTGATAGTGAAGAGCACAGAGACTTCTTTCCACATGTGCATGAGAGCTTCATCTGCATGTGGTGTTGCAGATTTTGTTGGTCAAAAGTCGACAAGTTGGAATGATGAAATGATTATGCAATTCTATGCCATGACTCATTTCTATCCGATGGAAAGATCACATGGATGACTCAAGGCCAAAGATTCTCTTCAATTTGTTGAAGAATGGGCGAATCGCTGAATGCTCCAAAGACCAAGAGAGGATGATGTTGATGTCTATGGTATTCCCAAGAAGAACCATGAATCTATGAAGAACATGTATAAAGAGGTTCCAACTAAGGATGTAGGAATCTGGAAGCTTGGCTCACAGTATTATCTCCAGCAGGTCTACCTACCCAAACACTATTTCGAGGCATACCTTGATGCCCAAGTTCGAGATCATCGCATGATCGAGGGTACTCTATCAACATGCTGCATATACTTGATGAGAAGGCACCTTTCAAGGTGATGGACTTGATAGTTGAGACTATTAAGAGGACTGGTGACCGTAAAAGGTCATGTGGATTTGCCCGCATATTCAGATGCTTATCAATGCCAAGTTTGGCACGGGCACATTCTTGTTGGATAGAGAGCACTTACCACCGCAGCCTGAGCATGAAGACAATGTTGTTGTGATGGATGAGGAGGATCCAACGTCGGTTGAAGGTCAAGCAAAGATTGAAGCTGCCAAGAAAGCTAAAGTGAGAAGGAAGCAAAGAAGCAGCAGCAGCTAAACCCAAGAGTGTTGGAGAATAGCTCCTTGAAGCTACCCAAAGGATTGAGCAACACTGCCAGCATTGTACAGCCTCAGAGAGCCTTGAGAGGATTGTTGAAGACAAGATCCATGCTCGATGTGAAGTCGATCAAGTGCAAGTAATCACAACAAGCTTGAGGCAGATATTGAGGAAGCAAAGAGGAGAAGGAAGAGCTTATGCGTGAGATGCAGGATGACCTAGTCCAGATGCTTATGAACAGACTGCTCCGGTTCCCACAGACCCGATCATTGCTATTCCAAAGGATGACACCGTGACTACAGCCTCAAGACCTCCACAGCTCCATCAGTTGCTCCAGCTCCAGCTCCAGCTCCCAAGTGACCACTCCTCCAGCTCCACAGACATCAGCTGAAGTCTTCGCAGATGCTGCCATATCAACTCCAACATCAACCCAGACAGGAGCCGCCAGCAGAGTCCCTAGTGACGTTTAGCTCTATGCCTTTTCGAACTTTTTGGTAACTTGTTGCCAAAGGGGGAGAAATTGTATAGATCATAGGATTTCGAGAGAGAGAGTGCTTTTGTCTTTGCGCTTTTGCTCTTTCGTTCATTTGCGGTTTCTTTGAGATACTTTTGGTTTTCGAGACATTCTGTGTGTTTGATACTACGTTTGATGCTCATTAATGAGTGCTTGGTCGTACTATGCTTTAATGTGTGCTTAATGCTTATCATATGCTATTCATATCTTGTATGACCATTTACTCATGTCTTGGTGATTGGGTGCATGCTATTCATTCTTATCATTTTGTGCGCTCCACCAAGATGTATGTGACATGGAAGAGTGACCCATGATCCTAATCGATTGTGCATTTGCATTCAAACGCAAATCTTAAATAATGCACAAATTTAGGGGAGCTCTTGCTTATCACATACTTCTCAAAGCTTATTTATATTATTCATTGACTATATCCTATGTCGAAGCTTTGATCTATATGTTGTCATCAATTACCAAAAAGGGGGAGATTGAAAGTGCAACTAATCCCCGGGTGGTTTTGGTAATTAATAACAACATATATATCATTGAACTAATAGTTTCTTGAGAATCATTTCAGAAAGTTTAGTGATATGGGTATGGCAAGGACTGAAGAGTGGACCCCTTAAAATGCTAAGGCAAGCATTGGCAAAAGCTCAAGACTCCATTTTTGGTTTAGTGATCCAAGATCACATTGAGTCCATAGGAAAGCCAATACTATTAAAAGGGGATGAGGTTATGATAATGATCTGGTTGCTCAAAGTGCTTAGTGATACATCTCCTAAACTATCAGCAACTCTCACTTCCATTATACACTCATAAGTAATCTCGGTCCCACCGATTTCCTAAACTCACCACACCGAGATGAACCACCTCACCATATAGCCAAACCCTAGAAATCTCGGATTTTCCGATTCTGAACTCGGTCTCACCGAAACTTGAGTTGCCAAGCTTCTGTAACCTTCTGTCATCAAATCGGTGTCACCGAGATGATGAAGTCGGTCCCACCGAGATTGGCAAGCTCATGTCTTTGGACGAATCGGACTCACCGAGATTGTATTTTCGGTCCCACCGAAAATCCCAACGTTCACATGTTTTGAACTTTCGGTCTCACCGAGTTGTCAACTTCGGTCTGACCGAGATTGGTCAAATGTGTGTAACGGTTGGATTTTGTGTGGAGGCTATAAATACCCCTCCACCTCCTCTTCATTCGTGGAGAGAGCCATCAGAAAGAACTACCACTCCTACCTTACATTTCTGAGAAGAAAACTACCTACCCTTGTGTTGAGATCAAGTTGCTCCACTCCCACCATATGAAGCTTGATCTCTAGCCTTCCCAAGTTGCTTTCCACTCAATCCTTTCTTCCACCACAGCCAAATCAGTGAGGAGAGTTGAGTGTTGGGGAGATTATCATTTGAAGCACAAGAGCAAGGAGTTCATCATCACCAACACCATCTATTACCTTTTGGAGGGTGGTGCCTCCTAGATTGGTTAGGTGTCGCTTGGGAGCCTCCGTCAAGATGTGGAGTTGAACCAAGAAGTTTGTAAGGGCAAGGAGATCGCCTACTTCGTGAAGATCTACCCGAGTAAGGCTAGCCCTCCGTGGGCGTATGCCATGATGGCATAGACAAGGTTGCTTCTTCGTGGACCCTTCGTGGGTGGAGCCCTCCGTGGACTCTCGCAGCCGTTACCCTCCGTGGGTTGAAGTCTCCATCAACGTGGATTGACGATAGCACCACCTATCGGAACCACGAGAAAAATCTCCGTGTCTCCAAATTGCGTTTGCTCTTCTCCACCTCTCTTTACTACATGTGCAATTTACTTTCCGCTGCCTATACTCTAGAATTGCATGTGTAGGGTGATACTTGACTTGATCATCATTGTGAATCTGCCAAAAACTTGTCTTTATCAAAAGGTTGAATTTTTTATATTGTCAAGTAGTCTAATCACCCCCCCTCTAGACATACTTTCGATCCTACAGAGTCCTACTCCCACCGGGAGTAGGACTCCCCCCTTCCAATTGGGAGTAGGAGAGGAGAGGGGAGGAGAGAGAGGGGGGAAAGGAAAGGGGGCGCCCCCCCTCCTTGTCCAATTCAGACTAGGGGGGAAGGGGGCACACGGCTGCCCTTGGCCGCCCCTCCTCTTCTCCACTAGGGCCCAATAGGCCCATTAGTCTCCCGGGGGGTTCTGGTAACCCCCCGATACTCCGGTATATGCCCGATACTCCCCGAAACCATTCTGGTGTCTGAACATAGTCGTCCAATATAACAATCTTTATGTATCGACCATTTCGAGACTCCTCGTCATGTCCGTGATCACATCCGGGACTCCGAACTACCTTCGGTACATCAAAACACATAAACTCATAATATAACTGTCATTGAACTTTAAGTGTGCGGACCCTACGGGTTCGAGAACTATGTAGACATGACCGAGACACGTCTCTGGTCAATAACCAATAGCGGAACCTGGATGCTCATATTGGCTCCCACATATTCTACGAAGATCTTTATCGGTCAAACTGCATAACAACATACGTTGTTCCCTTTGACATCGGTATGTTACTTGCCCGAGATTCGATCGTCGGTATCTCAATACCTAGTTCAATATCGTTACCGGCAAGTATCTTTAATCGTTACGTAATGCATCATCCGGTAACTAACTCATTAGCTACATTGCTTGCAAGGCTTATAGTGATGTGCATTACCGAGAGGGCCCAAAGATGCCTCTCCGACAATCGGAGTGACAAATCCTAATCTCGAAATACGTCAACTCAACAAGTACCTTCGGAGATACCTGTAGAGCACCTTTATAATCACCCAGTTATGTTGTGACGTTTGGTAGCACACAAAGTGTTCCTCGGTAAGCGGGAGTTACATAATCTCATAGTCATAGGAACATGTATTAGTCATGAAGAAAGCAATAGCAACATACTAAATGATCCAGTGCTAAGCTAACGAAATGGGTCGAGTCAATCACATCATTCTTATAATGATGTGATCCCACTGATCAAATGATAACCCATATCCATGGTTAGGAAACTCAACCATCTTTGATCAATGTGCTAGTCAAGTAGAGGCATACTAGTGACACTATGTTTGTCTATGTATTCACACATGTATTATGTTTCCGGTTAATACAATTCTAGCATGAATAATAAACATTTATCATGATATGAGAAAAAAAATAATAACTTTATTATTGCCTCTAGGGCATATTTCCTTCAGAACGGGCATGGGTTTTTGAACCCATGGTTCTCCTCTACCATGTTTTCTAGCAACAAAGTCTCTCTTATCTTATCTTTTATTTTTAGGTTGTGGGTTATCAAGATCAACAGTTGGTTCTATTTCAACATCATTATCCGGTTGTTTATCATTGTCTGGTTGAGTGTCGTCATGAACATCATCATTATCCTTTTCATTATCACTAGGTGAATGTTCATTACCAGATTGAGTTTCAGCATCAGAAATAGAAGCATCATTATTATTATCAGGAGGGTTTTCTATTTCAGGTTCACTAGAGGTATGCAAGTTCTTCTTCTTATTTTTAGAAGCACTAGGTGCATCAGTATTAATTCTCTGAGAGTCTTGCTCAATTCTTTTAGGGTGTCCCTCAGGATAAAGTGGTTCCTGAGTAATTCTACCTCCTCTAGTCATTACTCTAACTGCATGATCATTCATACTATTATTCATTTCATCAAGCAATTCTCTTTGAGATTTAGCAACTTGTTCTAGCTGGGTTTGAACCATAGAGGCATGTTTTCCTACTCCTCTTGCATCATTAGAGATTCTAAATAACAACTCACTCAAGCGAGCAATCGTATTAGAGTTGTATCTCAATTGTTTCATAACAGTTTCATTGAAGTGATCTTGTTTTCTAATGTGATTGTCAAACTCATAAAGGCATTGGCTAGGATGTTTATTGTAAGGGATGTCACTTTCATCATTAAAGAGTTTACCTCTACCACCTTTGGTGGTAGTGTGTCAAGTCCATGTATTTCTTCAATAGGAGGTAAAATTTTAACATCCTCTGCTTTAATACCTTTTTCCTTCATACTTTTCTTTGCCTCCTGCATATCTTCAGGACTTAGATATAAGATACACCCCTTCTTTGGAGTGGGCTTAGGTGGTGATTCAGGAAGAGTCCAATCATCATAATTTTTCAATATGTTATTCAATAATTCCTCAGCTTGTTCAACAGTTCGTTCCCTGAAAACACAACCAGCACAACTATCTAGGAAGTCCCTAGAAGCCTCGGTTAGTCCATTATAGAAGATATCAAGTATTTCATTTTTCTTAAGAGGAGGATCAGGCAAAGCATTAAGCAATTGTAGAAGCCTTCCCCAAGCTTATGGGAGACTCTCTTCTTCAATTTGCACAAAATTAAATATTTCCTATAAGGCAACTTGTTTCTTATGACCAGGAAAATATTTTTCAGAGAAGTAATAAATCATATCCTGGGGACTACACACACAACCAGGAGCAAGAGTATTGTATCATATCTTAGCATCACCCTTTAATGAGAATGGAAATTATTTGAGAATACAATAATAGCGAATCTTCTCATCATGAGCAAATAGGGTGGCTATATCATTTAATTTAGTAAGATGTGCCACAACAGTTTCAGTTTCGTAACCATGGAAAGGATCAGATTCAACCAAATTAACTAACTCTGGGTCGACAGAGAATTCATAATCCTTATCATCAACAAAGATAGGTGAAGTAGCAAACTCTGGATCACATTTCATTCTATCATTCAAAGATTTTTCTTTCAGTTTGCATAATAATTTCTTAAGATCGTCTCTATCATTGCAAGCAAGAAAATCTCTAGTTGTCCCCTAATCCATAACATAACCTTCAGGTATCTTAGGCAATTCATATCTAGGAGAGCTAGGCCTAATAGGTGTTTCAAGATTTCCAGTTTCAAGTACTTCATCAGTTTCCATAATTTCATCAGTTTCAACATTCTCAATATCTTTAATTAGCTCTAGCAATTTGTTCATCAAGAAATTCACCTAGTGGCATATTATCATCAAGCAAGGTACTATCATCATCATGAGTAGCATTCGTAGCAGAAGTAGCATCATCAATGATTTGCGACATATCAGGATTAATAGCATGTGGTGGTGTTGCAAGTCTACTCAAAATAGAAGGTGAATCAAGTGTAGAGCTAGATGGCAGTTCCTTACCTCCCCTCGTCTTAGAGAAAAAAAAAATCTTAGTCTTGGTATCCTTCAGATTCTTCATAGCGATAAATAGATAATAAACACAAGTGACTCAAAAAATATAGCTATGCTAGTAATAATCCCAAGTGACTCAACAAATATAGCTATGCTCCCAGGCAACGGCGCCAGAAAAATGTCTTGATAACCCACAAGTATAGGGGATCGCAACAGTTTTGAGGCTAGAGTATTCAACCCAAATTTATAGATTCGACACAAGGGGAGCCAAAGAATATTTCCAAGTATTAACAGTTGAGTTGCCAATTCAACCACACCTGAAGATTAAATATCTGCAGCAATATGATAGTTTTGATAGTAGCAGTAACGGTAACAGTGATAGCAATGGTTTTGTAGCAAAGTGTAACAGTAGCAACAATAGTAGTAACTTAGCAAGAACAATATGTGGAAAATTCGTAGGCATTGGATCGGTGAATTCGTTGGATGATATTCATCATATAACAGTCATAACCCAGGGCTATGCAAAACTAGCTCCAGTTCATAAATATAATGTAGGCATGTATTCCGTAAATAGTCATACGTGCTTATGGAAAGAACTTGCATGACATATTTTGTCCTACCCTCCCATGGCAGCAGAGTCCATAAGGAAACTAAGGGATATTAAGGTCTCCTAATAACAGAGAACCGGAACAAAGCATTAACACATAGTGAATGCATGAACTCCTACGGTCATCACCGGAAAGTATCCCAACTATTGTCACCCCGGGGTTTATGGATCATAACACATAATAGGTGAATATGACTTGCAAGATCAGATTTAGAACATAGATATAATGGTGAAAACATAAACGGTTCAGATCTAAAACCATGGCACTCGGGCCCCATTGACAAGCATTAAGCATGGCAAAGTCATAACAACATCAATCTCAGAATATAGTGGATACTAGGGATCAAGTCCTAACAAAACTAACTCGATTACAAGATGAATCTCATCCAACTCCTCACCAACCAGCGAGCCTACGAAAGAATTACTCACTCCCGGTTGGGAGCATCATGGAATTGGCGATGAAGGAGGGTTGGTGATGACGAAGACCAAGAATTCCCCTCTTCGGAGCCCCGAACGGGCTCCAAATTTGGCCCCCGATGAAGAACAGGAGGTGGCGGCAGCTCCATATCGTGAAACATGATGAAACTTCCTCCCTGATTTTTTTCTTAGAAAATAGGTATTTAAGGAGTTGGAATTAGGGTCTGCGGGGCCACCAGGTGGGCAAAACCCACCTGGGCGCGCCTGGAGGGGGTGGCGCGCCCTGGTGGGTTGTGCTCAACCAGGGGACCCCCTCCGGCTGTTCTTGGCTCCAATATTTTCTATATATTCTGAAATAATTCTTCAAAAAGTTTTGTTCCATTTCGAGAACTTTTATTTCTGCACAAAAACAACACCATGGTAGTTCTGCTGACAATAGCGTCAGTCCGGTTAGTTTCGTTCAAATCATGCAAATTAGAGTCCAAAACAAGAGCGAAAGCGTTAGGAAAAGTATATACAATGGAGATGTATCAATGGCACATAGGGATCTAGGGTTATCAAGCAGACGCCACGCTTGTTTGGCTAACAAAGCAAAATTGAAACTATGAATATCTCAAAAATCCATCTCTCCATGATCTTTTGGTACACACATCTTCCACCATGACATCCAATGCATTCTCTTCTGTTTGTCTTTGTCACCCCACCAAAAGTGCGATATCACGTCAATGATTCCTTTGCAATTTTTTTAGGAACTTGAATAATGCATGTGCGTGCAACATGATATAAATATTCTAGTATGTTAGCTTGTGATTTACCTGTCAATAATAATGCGATTGTGAATGTTCATCAAATTCTGAGCGTGAATTACCTTATATTTTGATAAGAAGTTTGGCAACTAACTAAAGTGGAATTGGTTAAGAAGATAAGTAAATTAAGGTTATTGATTATCATATACTCCTATATGAAAGGTTGGACGAAGGGGTGGTGGGAAAAAAGGTGAAATGAGAACCTTATGTTTTTTAAGTAGTAGAGATTTTAAAGACGGACATAGCATAAGTTGGATAGCTTGTACAACCGGTTTGAGTAAGATTTTTTCCCTCCTGCTGATAGTAGTTTCTTCTTCCATCCACTAATTTTCATAATAATTCGATCAATTAAGAATTAGAAACGGTCACTTTTGTCCACATCCATATTTACAGGAAAACTCAAGTATTTATCATTGAGAGCTTCCGTCATAATGTTCAAAACATTATATATAGAGCAACTCCAACGGTACGACCCATTACGCCCGCCGCCGCCTGTTTGGGTCGGCGCGGATAAAAGAGGAGGCCCAACGCGCCGACCCAAACCCAAAACGCGTCCGCTTCGCATCCGCGCCGACGCATTTGCGGCCCAAATTTGCGCCCCAAATGCGTCGGCGCGAATGCGGAACGGACGCCACGCGCGCCTTTTCGGTGTCCGCCACGACCCCATCTGGCGGTCGCCCAACTACCCGCCACCTTGCCGGTCAACTGAATTTATGACCCCGGGCCCATGCGTCAGCGACGTCGGTCGTCCTTTTTAAGCCGACCATGTGGCGGGGTCGTCCTCATCCAGTTCCCGTCCCCATCTGGGCCACACTCGCTCCCCCGTCGCTGGCAACCAAACCCTAGCCAACCCTAGCCACCCCAGCCGTCCAAATGGGGCTCTTCTTCGGCGCCGGCAGCAGCAGCAAGTCGAAGGGCAAGGCCTCTGACGTCCCCTTTCCCGCGGAGTTCATCCGCCTCACCTGCGGCCACGGCAGAGGCAACGGTGAACGTGTCTGCACCAGCGGAGGGCACTGGGCCACCGTGTGCCTCTGCCGTGCATTTCGACGCTATCCTTCCGCATGATCGCATCCGATCCGGAGAGGATCCCAGCCGCGCCGCGCCATGTCGCTTAGGGCGACGCGAGGAGGTGCGTCGCCAGATGGCGTTCGACGCCGAGCGGCCGCCGCGACCAGTTTACGCTTTCGACTTCGCCTAATCGGGCGCTACTGGTTCGCCGAGCACAAGGAGGCAAGGCGGCGAGGCGTGCGCAAGGTCGACCACAGCTTGCCGCCGCCCCCGCTCATCGTTCGCGAGGAAGACCAGGCGGCCCTTGCGGCCGTCTACCGGGAGAGCGAGGAGGACGAGCGGCGCAGGGCGGGGGCAGCAAAAGAAGAAGAGGCTCGGTACGAGGCGGCCATGGCCTCCGCGACAGGTGACTGCGTGGTGTCGCCGGTGGCCCCGCTGTCCCCTCCCCGCCGCCTCGCCAAAGCCGAGCCGGAGCCAGAGCCGGAGCCCATCGAGCGCTACTCCTGGACGGGAGTAGTGGCGAGTGGGTCAGGGCGTCGCCGGTCTAGCTGCGGGCGACGCCGGAGCAAGAGGTGGCGTACCTCGAGCACTAGCGTCAGATCCAGGTGGCCGAGGAGCGCCGCGACGGCGAGTACCTCGAGATGCTCGAGCGCGACGCGAACACCGAGCGGCTCGAGGCCGAGGAGGAGGCGCGCCAGTCGCGCAAGATGCCACCAAGGCCGACATGACCTGCTACTGAACACGACGTTCGGTTGTGTCGGTCCGGCGCCGACGCTCATCGACCTCACGGACCCCGAGGACGACGACGACGCCTAGGGCAGTGCGCCGGTGCGTAGTTTTTAGTTTATTTTTATTTTTATTAAATGCTAATGTGGACGCGTGGACTCCCCAGCCTTCGTGGCCGGCTTTAATGTTTAATTAATTTTGGTTTTATGTTAAATATGCATGCATTCATTTTTTTTCGCCGTCAAAATGGGTCGCGCCAGGGTTCGACGCACTCGCCGACCCAAACGCGGAATCGGACGTTTGTGTCCGCCTGGTCGATCCAAACGAACAAAACACAAACAAAATCACCGTGCATTTGGGTCGACCCGTTAAAGTTGCTCTGACGCCTCGTCTTTTACTCTCGTGTTGTTACTAAAAAAATATACTGGATTTATCGAGGCTCAGCCTTTGCCCTTTGCGCTGATGCAGCCTAATAAACATCCAAAACTGATTTCACCTTTCTCGTCTTTGTTTAACAGTCGTTGCACACGCCCCCTCACACCTTTTCCCGTTAAAAATAGGGAGTATCTATTTGAAGTGAGAAAAAACAAAACAAGCGACCGCCCCACGTGACGGCATCAGTCCTCTCCTCTCCACTGCGCCCTACCTCGCCGCCTCCGCCGCGCGTTCCTCCCACCCCGCGGCGCCGTTCCCCGACACTCTGCCTCTCTGCTCTTCCCGAGGTGACGCCCGCTCCCTTCTGCTCTGCCCCGCCGTCCACTCCTCTCCGCAACTCCCTCCCTCGGCGACGGCACCAATGTCGGCAGGTATCCGGGGGAAGGGCGACGGCACACTGGTGGCTCAGCGGCGATGGTGACGGCTGCGCCAGCGAAGGTAACCGTTGTACTCTGTTTCTATTCTGTGCCCTTTAGCGGAGAATCTGACAGCGAATCAGGCGAGCCCCGATCTAGATCGACGGGTCGGTCGGGATCGGGGTCAACCAAGAAAAAGCCAAAAAAAAAAAACTAAGAAAAAGCCTAAAAATTTGCAATTTTGGCAGGAATCTCACCGACATTAGCTCCGAGCTTCAAGGAATGGACAGTATTCCAGCTCTCGCGCTCTGCTGCCTAATCTTGCTACCGAGCTGGGCCAATGGCCTCGGCTCCATGGGATCCATCTCGGTGTCCTACGGCGAGGACGGCCCGGTGTTCTGCGGCCTCAGCTCGGACGGCTCCCACTTGGTCGCCTGCTCCGGCGCGGACGCCTCTGTCGTCTACGGTGCTCCCCTCAGGATCCCCTTCCTCGGCCTCACCGCGGGGGATGGGTTCGCGTGCGGTCTCTTGCTTGATACCAGTCAGCCTTACTGCTGGGGGAGCAACTCATATGTCAAGATCGGGGTGCCGCAACCAATGGTCGAGGGCGTGGAGTATTCCATGCTCAGTGCCGGGGACAACCACCTGTGTGCACTGCGAATGCCTGACAAGGGGATTCCTCACGGTGTTAACCCTGATACTTCAGTGATAGATTGCTGGGGCTACAACATGACTGCCACACATGTTGTTGCTGGAGCCGTGTCGACCATATCAGCCGGCTCGGTGTTCAATTGTGCCTTGTTTGCGCGGAACAGAACAGTGTTCTGCTGGGGTGATGAGACAGTGAGTGGTGTGATTGGGCTGGCGCCGAGGAATGTCAAGTTCCAGTCCATAGGAGCAGGCGGTTACCATGTCTGTGGGGTGCTGGAGAATGCACAAGTCTTCTGCTGGGGAAGGAGCTTGGAGATGCAGCAGGTGTCACCTACTGGTGCTATCGGTGAAGGCGATGTGAGCATAGTGCCGATGGATGCAATGGTCTCCGTTGTCGGCGGACGATTTCATGCTTGTGGCATCAGGAGCCTTGATCACCAAGTAGCTTGCTGGGGTTTCCAACTTCAGAACAGTACATCAGCACCCAAAGGTCTCAGGTTGTATGCAATAGTGGCTGGAGACTACTTTACTTGTGGTGTGCCTGCTGAGACATCGATGAAGCCAAGGTGCTGGGGCAATAGTGGGTCATTGGCACTACCAATGGCGGTATCGCCTGGGATTTGTGTATCTTCTGCATGCAGCCCCGGATACTACGAGTATGTTAACCATGGTGAGCTTGGTAGCAGCAAGTCTTGCAAGCCTGGAAACTCTAGACTCTGCTTGCCCTGCAGTGCTGGCTGCCCAGACAACTCGTATGAGTCCTCACCCTGCAATGCCACGGCTGACCGTGTGTGCCAGTTTGATTGCTCGAGGTGTGTCTCAGATGAGTGTTTGTCATACTGCACATCCCGGAAGCAGACCAACAACCATAAGTCAATGGATTTTCAGATGCGCATTTTTGTGGCAGAGATTGCATTTGCTGTCATTTTGATTTTCACCGTGACAGCCATTTCTTGCCTATATGTACGACACAAGCTTCGAGATTGCCAATGTTCAAAGAGCAAGTTGAGGATGACAAAGAGTGCAACATACTCTTTTCGAAAGGATAACACGAAGATCCAGCCTGACGTGGAAGATCTGAAGATCAGGAGAGCTCAGGAATTTTCCTATGAGGAGTTGGAACAAGCAACTGATGGCTTCTCGGAGGATTCACAAGTCGGCAAAGGCAGCTTTTCATGTGTATTCAGGGGCATTCTGAGAGATGGGACAGTCGTTGCTGTGAAGCGTGCAATAAAAGTATCGGATGCAAAGAAAAGCTCAAAGGAGTTCCATACTGAACTTGACCTCCTCTCTAGGCTCAACCATGCACATTTGCTCGACCTACTTGGTTACTGTGAGGATGGCAGCGAGAGGCTCTTGGTTTATGAGTTCATGGCTCATGGATCCCTGTACCAGCATCTGCATGGCAAGGATTCAAACTTGAAGAAGCAACTGAACTGGACCAGGCGGGTTACCATTGCTGTCCAGGCTGCTCGCGGAATAGAGTATTTGCATGGCTATGCTTGCCCACCAGTAATTCACCGAGACATCAAGTCTTCAAACATATTGATCGATGAGGATCACAATGCGCGTGTTGCCGACTTTGGTCTATCTATAATGGGCCCTGTAGATAGCGGCACACCGCTCTCAGAGCTGCCGGCAGGGACACTTGGCTACCTTGACCCTGAGTACTACCGTCTCCATTACTTGACGACAAAGTCGGATGTGTACAGCTTTGGAGTTGTTCTTCTAGAAATCCTAAGTGGCAGGAAAGCCATTGACATGCAGCTTGAGGAGGGCAATATTGTTGAATGGGCAGCCCCGTTGATCAAAGCTGGGGACATTTCTGGCATCCTTGATCCAGCTTTGTCTCCTCCCTCTGACCTGGAGGCTCTGAAGAAGATTGCGGCTGTGGCATGCAAGTGTGTGAGAATGCGAGGCAAAGACCGACCTTCCATGGACAAGGTGACAACATCTCTAGAGCGTGCACTTGCGCTGCTGATGGGCAGCCCATGCCTGGAGCAACCCATTCTGCCAACTGAAGTTGTTCTCGGGAGTAGCCGGATGCACAAAAAGGTATCACAGAGGTCATCCAATCAGTCGTGCTCAGAGAATGAGCTCGTTGATGGGGACGACCAGCGGATCGAGTACAGGGCACCATCTTGGATAACGTTTCCAAGCGTGACCTCGTCGCAGAGGAGGAAATCATCAGCGTCGGAAGCCGACCTGGATGGCCGAACAACCACAGATGGGCGGAACGTTGGGAGCAGCATAGGAGATGGTCTGCGGTCATTGGAGGAAGAGATTGGGCCGGCGTCGCCACAGGAGGACTTGTACTTGCAGCATAACTTCTGATGAAATGCCAAGATCAGCTGGAAACACGGAAACCGTCTGCCGTTTTAAGTTCAGACTTTGTGGCCTGCTGCTTTATAGATCAACTGTAGCAGGCCATTCGGGAGAGAGGAAGATCTAGCTATATAGAGTACGTACTGGAAGGATTTTTAGCATCTGGAGGCATTTCTTTGTAGATTGATTCGGTCGTCCTATAATTGGCACTTCTATTTACGAGTGGATGGGCCACACTTGATGAATCTTGTTCTGTAGCTCGCAGATACGTGTAAGTGTGTAGTTCTCTTTCTGGTGTTGGTTTCGCCTGCAAATTAGCATAATATTCTCGTTCACCGTGTTAAGTATCTTTTCGCTTTGCGGTGTATGTTTCGCCTGCAAACTGGCATAATATTGTGCCAACTGAGATGAAGCTTTGGGGATCAAATTGCATGTCTAACATTATTTTTCTTTCACATCTATTAACAGTTCATTTCATTTTACTTGAAACATCACGGTTTGTCTGCTAATCTTCAGTGTCAGGTGAAGTGTAATTTTCAGTGGCCCGGTTCAGGATTCAGGAGATTGTCGGTGTGTGTCATCTGCCATGATCTGTTTAGGCTGTTGCTTTCGAGACAATGAAGGCAGGTCGTTGAAAATCAGTTAATGTTGCTGACTTTGTCATTATGTTTGTTACGAGTACTTCTTTCGGAAGCAAGGCGGTAGTACTTTAAATGCGGTCGAGATTAGAGTAACACTTTCGGTTGCAGACATGGATAATCTGCTCACGAGCTCAAATACACCTACATGAACATTAAATTAGATATTTTTTGTAAATAAAATCTAAATAACCTGATTTTTTTGTGGGTGAACATCGACAAATTTCTATCATGCTGCAGAATTTGCCCTTAGAATGACATCCGCGGAGGCCTGTACAAAAAGAAAATCGGAGCTCAAAAAGGCGCATTTTCTATCACTCATTTTTGTTTTTTTGGCACTTGCATCATTGGTGACAATTTTCTAGTTTGGTTCTGCTTTAGTCGTTTAGATGTACCTGATCGCATGATCATTTTACCCATCACTCTTGTCCAGTTATTTGTCCAAAGGTAAGCATTCCTAAAGCATCTTCAACGGACTCCCTTTCCCCAATAAATTGCATGTAGCTGGGGTGTTGAGGCAAAAGAAAAACTGATCCAACAAACTCCCTGATAGGAACTGGGATCCTACCAGGCCTAGCCCTCAGGTTGTAGGGGTGGAAGGGAGGATGGCGAGGTGATGGGCGCGAGCGGCGGCGCGGCGGTGCCGTGGTCGCGCGGGCGAGAAGGAGAGGGCGCAGGGCGGCTAGGGTTTAGGCAATAGTTATGACTTATTGGTTAATTTCAAAATGTGTCCTTACAAGCGTTTATATAATCCTCGGTGAGCTAATAAAAATAAAGATAGGTTGGGCCAAGCCCCTAACTAGTCGCGCCATTGGGCCTCCTCCGGCTATAAGTGACACCGGTCATAACATCTCTCCCCGCCTGCGCAAGCAGCTCGCCCTCGAGCTGAAAGTCCGGAAAATGCTGGCGGAACTCCTCGAGCTGCTCCCAAGTGGCATCCTCCTCCGGAAGGTCTTGCCACTGGATCAACAAACGCCAAACACCTCGGCTCTGCTAGGCCTTCAACACTTTCTCTGGACCCGGAAGGAGACGTCCATCGGAGGTGGGAGAAAGCGCCGGCGCGGCCGCCGGTGGATCACCGCGGAAAGGCCTCAGCAAGCCCACATAGAAGACGTTGCGGATGCGGGCGCCAGGCGAAAGCTGAAGGCGGTATGCGACCTTGTCGATGCGTTCCAACATTGGAAACAGTCTGGTGTAGCGAGGGCCCAGCTTGCGCTTAGCGCGCGGGTCCAGTGACTTCATGGTGCAGTGAAGGAGCCGCAGCCACACCCATTCGCCCACCGCAAACTCCGCTTGGCGGTGGTGGGCGTTGTAGTATTTCTTGGACAATTGCTGGGCCTGGAGAAGACGCGGACGCACCTCGGCAAGGATCTCATCCCTGTTGCGGAGAAGGTCGCCTTCCGCCTCCGTTTGTGCTGTCCGGGGCTGAAACAGCAGGATGGGTGGTGGAGGACGGCCATAGACCACCTCGAAGGGCATGGCACGCATGGCGGAGTGGTAGGAGGTGTTGTAGCAGTATTCCGCCCAAGCCAGCCAGTCCACCCAAGCACGTGGATGATCACCTGTAACACGGTGGAAATACATAGCAATCACCTTGTTGACCACCTCAGATTGGCCGTTCGTCTGGGGTGGAATGTTGTATTCAGGCGTAGTTTCATGCCTGCCATTCGAAAAAGATCGCACCAGACATGACCAGTGAACACCTGGTGTAAGTGCATCTAGTGCCACCCCTAGTTGGTTTTGGAGTATTGACGACAAAGTTGGTTGAGGGACTGATGCGTTTGTGAGAATTGCAGGATAACGCAGGTAGTGTCCCTCATTGATTCGGTTTACCTACCGGAGATGACCCCTAAAAATGTATGAAGACATTGAAGACAATGGTGGTATGAGAAGATATTCATAATGAAGACTATGACATGAGAAGACATTGTGCGAAGACTTTGGAGCGCGAAGACTATGTGGTTTCGTTGTTTCCTTTTCTTCTTTGTTGAGTCATAGGAACCACCGTACTGTTAAGTGGGGTCCAAGTGAACTAAGTCAGAGTGACTGAAGTGATGCTCAACTCAAATCCTATGTCTTTGAGCGAAGACAATGAGAGCAAATCTTATCTAGAGCTGGATGAGTCGACTTTGCTTGTAGCCCAAGTAAAGTTGCAGCGTGTGTTTGAAATCGACCGCTGGAACACGTGTCGGTTCCTTAGTGACCCGGGGTCATTTTGGACAAATCAGGTCGGGTTGCCTAGTGGCTATAAATAGCCCACCCCTACACCATAAATTGGTGGCTGCTCAGAGTTTGTGCACGGCTTTTGTCTTTTGAGAGCAACCCACCTCAAGCATTTGAGAGAGAGATCCTTGCGAGGACAAAGCCCAAACACCCGAGCCAAAGAGTGTTAGGCATCATCAAGTCTTTACGTCTGTGTGACTGAAGACTTATTACACTTGAGGACTGTGAATCCTCGGCCGGTTAGGCATCGCGCTCGAGCATCCAAGAGTCATTGTGGATTGCCGTGAACGAAGTCTGTGAAGGTTTGGAAGTCTCCTTGAAGACTTACCAGAGTGATTAGGCGAGGATGGGTGTCCTTAGCTCAAGGGGAATAAGGTGAAGACACGGTCTTCGAAAGTTAAATCTCAGCCTCCCTAACTGCACGCATAGCTTGTCACAACAACTGGAACTGGTCCAACAAATCTGTGTCTTCAACAAGCAACTGGTTCTATCCTTCCAACCTTACTTAAGTTTGTCTTCATGAAGTCATTGCCTATCCGTATCTGCTTGACTTCATTGCTTGACTACTATTGTTGATTGGCTTCACACTATCTTCCATCTTGATCCTTACTACCTAACTGCTATTAGTCCTGTACTTTCACATCATTACCTACTTGACTATGGTTTGTTTAGGGTAGTTTATCTTCCGCTGCATATCTATTAGGTTATTTCTGTTGTTTGTCTTCGAAACTTTCAAGTTTTGAAGACTTTCGTAAAAATCGCCTATTCACCCCCCCTCTAGTCGATACTAGCACTTTCAATTGGTATCAGAGCAAGGTACTCCCTTGTTCTGTGTGATTCGGTTTAACCACCTGGAGTTTCAGCTATGTCGACTGCAGGATTGAGGAACATATCGTGTCCCACCTTTGACGGTCATGAGTATCCCGATGGAAGGCCATGATGAAGAAGCTACTCATGTCCATGGATAGCGAACTATGGACCGTCATCGAGATTGGACTCACCGATCTATGCAAGATGGCGAGGTGATGACATTCGCAAGTATACTCTATTGAACCTCACAAAGAAAGGACGCCATCTGCCGTCATCCGTCTCCAAATCAGTTCAGAATGTTATGCATCTCAATCACGCTGGGTTAACTGGGACCGGCTTTCTGATGTATATGAAGGTCATCACACTCGTCAAGATCCGCGGTTTGAGGACTACAAGGAATCTCTCAAGGAAATGACCTTTGCACCTGAATCATCATCATCCTCATTGTGCCACATGGCAAGGGGTGCTAAGGTAACTGAATGCTATCTCTCTGAATCTAGTGATGATGAATCAGGTGATGAATTTGGCCCTAGTTATGACAAGCTTGCTTCCCTTGCCACTAAACAACAAAGAATCTTGGAAAAGGTTCAAGACATGCTTAGTAAGAGCGATGATATGTTGGGTGAAGAAATGGATCAGTCCAAAGCTTTGGCTGATAGTCTTCAGAGACTTCATGCTAAGTTTGACGCCCTTCAAGACCAACATAATGCTCTCTTATCTGATCATGAGAAGCTGTCTTCTGAATGTCTTCAAAGAAAGCTAGACCTTGAAAAGATAAGAGTGGATTATGAAGATCTTCGGAAGGAGCGAGATTCACTTCGCGCCCAACAGATCAGTTCCGCTCAGGAAGGATTTGAACCACCATGTCTAAAATGCATTAAGCGTGATAACGCTACATACATTGGTGAATGTTCCATCGCTGCTACTGTTTCATTGTCTTCACCTACCGATGTGGTCACTAACCCCTCTGCGGAGGATACCCTTCTTGTTGCTAATGAAAATGCTATGTTGAAGACATTGCTTGAAACAGGATGTACAAAAGTTTGAAGGACATCGACTCTCTGCGATGTCCTCAAAAGCGATTCGAACCAAACCCTAGGAAAGAGGGTGTTGGGTTGAAAGGAAAATGAATGTTGATAGCTCAGATCGAAGCCCGAGCGGTACCCCAAAACCACATGGGTTGTGCAAAGGAACCTTCAAGAGATCCATCCACCTTATCCGGCTTTACTGTGCTAATCCTATTATCATTGATGAATCCTTTGATGCAAACTATAAGATGTTCAAACATCGAATGGTGAAGTGTTTGCTGTGTACATTGGTACTAATCAAGGAATGGACCACCTATAAAGAAGATCTGGGTACCTAAGCAGTACATTGAGAATCTTCCTGTGAATGTCGTCATGACACCACCAAGGAAGAAGACAAACCCCAGACCAATAGCTTCATGTGTCCCAAAGGCTTCATACAGATACAGGACTCATATGAGTCACCCTAACGCCAATGTTTTGTAGGGAAATCATGCTCAGACTTATGAATATGAGCGTGTATCTTCGAACCGCTATGTTCATAGGACTAAGAACTTTTCTACTTATTCATATGAGTATCATTCATCTCCTGCAAGGCTATTTGCTAGGGCTCCAAAGCCAAAATTCTCAGATGCTGCATTTAGACTCATTGCTTCTAAGCCCCCACTGAAGATGTGGGTGGCAAAGAAGAACTAACTATCTTTTGCAGAAAACGGTCTCCAGCCAGCAATCAATGGCGTCCGATACTATTGCTGGGGACCTAAAACTCACTGAGGACGCACGATGAAATGTCATTCTATATGCTTCACATCTGAATCTCTTATCAGTCATACTATGTCCTAACTTTGTTATAAGCTGTGACTGTCCCTATATGTGTCAAATGCTTATGCTTCACAACACTCTTGTGAAGCCTATCCTCCTAATCGCTTTGAGGGTACATCACCAAAAGCTTGAGAATGGATTATGGACGGTGGATGCACAAATCATATGATTGGTGATCAAGTCTTCTCATGGAATCAACCTTACGTCCATCCGACAAAAGTCACATTACATTTCTTCGACTTTGGTAAAAGCAAGGTATTGGGTCTAGGTAGAGTTGCAATCTCAAAGGATCAACACATGGATAAAGTGATGCTTGTTGAATCCCTTGGTTTCAACTTAATGTCCTGCCTCAATGCTTTGTGACTTGAACATGATTGTGATATTTGGCAAATATCGTTGCCTTGTACTAATGGAATCGACAAATCTCTAGTCTTTGAAGGGTATCAAAAGATGATCTATACATGGTAGATTTCTCAGCAGTCCTGACTTGCCGTTTGTCTTCTCACAAAAGCTTGAAATCTTGGCTCTGGCATCGAAAGGTGGGACATCTTGGCATGAGGAACTTACATCACTCAGAAGAAGAAGCATGTCATTGGCATTGAGGATGTCAAGTTCAAGAAGGATCATCTGTGTGGTGCTGTGAAGTCGAAAGATGACAAGGGCAAAGCACCCCTCAAAGACAATCATGACAACATCTCAACCCTTTGAGCTGTTACACATGGACTTATTTGGACCTACGCACTACTCCACCCTCACAACAACTGCCTGTCTCTATGGCTTCGTCATTGTTGATGACTACTCAAGATACACATGGGTTCATATAATTCTTTACAAGACTGAAGTGCAAGATGTCTTCAGGCGCTTCGCAAATTGAGCAATGAACAATTATGGCGTGAAGATCAAGCACATCAGAAGTGACAATGGCACTGAATTCAAAAACACTGGACTTGATTTGTATCTGGACACAATGGGAATCACTCATGAGTTCTCTGCTCCGTACACACCTCAGCAAAACGGCATTGTTGAGCGCAAAAACAGAACCCTCATTGAGATGGCTCGAACAATGCTAGATGAGCAAGACACCAAGAAAGTTCTGGCCTGAAGCTATTGATACAACATGTCACATCATCAACCGTGTATACATTCATAAGCTTCAACAAAACATCATATGAGCTACTTATCGCAAGAAGCCAAACGTCGCCATTTCTTGAGTATTTGGAGCAAGATTTGGATAAAGGATCCCCATCACAAGTCAAAATTTGCACCAAAGGCTCACGAAGGCTTCATGCTTGGCTATGGAAAGGATTCACACTCCTACAAAGTCTTCAACCTTTATCTATACAAAATCGTTGAAACTGTGGATGTGACATTTGATGAAACCAATGGTTCACAGAGAGAGATCCTGCCAAGTACACTGGATGAAGCTCCCTCAAACGAGGCAATCAAGCTGATGGGAACTGGTGAAATCATCCCCTCTGAAGCACAACCTGAAGAGGAACTTATCATCTCTGCACCAAATCAACCTGAAGACAATGCTCAGACCGATGACAATCCTCCAAATGATGACAATGATCAGCCAGAGCAAAATCTTCGTCCTGTTCATCCTCGTGTTGCAAATGAAGTTCAAATAGAAAAGATAATTGAAAGCATCAATGCACCTGGTCCGCTCACTCGATCAAGAGCAACACAGCTAGCAAACTTCGTGGGCACTTTTCATTTGTGTCAATATCGTAACCCAAGAAAGTTCTGTCAAGCTTTTATGGAACTGAATGGATTCAAGCCATGCAAGAAGAACTTCAACAGTTCAAACTGAATAATGTCGGGAACTTGTCAAGCGACACGATCCTCGCAAGCATAACATCATTGGAGCAAAATGGATATATCGAAACAAGCAAGATGAGCATGGTCAAGTCGTCGAAACAAAGCACGCCTTGTGGCTCAAGGATACACTCAAGTCAAGGAATTGACTTTGATGAAACATTTGCTCTGTTGCTAGACTTGAAGCTATTAGCATATCGCTAGCCACGCTAATCATCACAATATCTTGCTATATCAAATGGATGTAAAGAGCGCATTTCTCAATGGCAAGATTGAAGAAGAAGTATATGTCGCACAACCACGGCTTTGAAGATCCAAAATATCCCGATATGGTGTACAAGCTAAACAAAGCAATCAGATGGCCTCAAACAAGCTCCTCGTGCTCGGTATGATACGATCAAAGACTTCAAGAGCAAAGGCTTCAAACCTGGATCCCTCGATCCCACTCTCTTCATGAAGACATATGATGATGAACTGTTTGTGTGCCAAATATATGTGGATGACATAATCTTCGGATGCACCAAGCAAAAGTATAGTGATGAGTTTGGGTACATGATGCCAGAGCAATATCAAATGTCCATGATGGGTGAGCTGAAGTTCTTCCTTGGTCTTCAAATTCGTCAGCAAAGGAATGGCATCTTCATATCTCAAGAAAAATACCTCAAAGATGGTCTAAAGAAGTTTGGAATGGAAGACTGCAAAGGCCACACGACGCCAATGCCAGCCAAACACCATCTTGGTCCCGACGACAATGGTAAAGAGTTCGATCAAAAGGTATACCGCTCCATGATTGGTTCTTTGCTTTATTTATGTGCATCTAGGCCAGATATTATGCTAGTGTTTGCATGTGTGCTCAATTCCAAGCGGCACCAAAGGAATCGCATCACTTAGCTGTGAAGCGAATTCTTCGATATTTGGCTTACACCCCAACACTCGGATTATGGTATCCCAAGGGCTCAAAATTTGACTTGGTTGGATTCTCGGATGCTGATTATGCTGGTGACAAGGTGGATCGCAAGTCTACATCAGGCACATGTCATTTTCTTGGTCGATCACTTGTCTGTTGGTCTTGAAGAAGCGTAACTGTATCACTCTCAATTGCTGAATCTGAATACATTGTCTTTGGATCTGTTGTGCTCGGCTTCTATGGATGAAGCAAACTCTCAAGGATTATGGCATCAACCTGAAACAAGTACCTCTCTTCTGCGACAACGAAAGTGCCATCAAAATAGCCAACAATCCAGTCCAACACTCAAGACAAAGCACATTGAAATTCGTCATCACTTTCTCGAGATCATGTTATGAAGAAAGATATCGATATCATTCACGCCAACACGAAGAGCAATCGCGATATCTTCACAAAGCCCTTGGATGAGAAAAGGTTTTGCAAGTTACGTGTGAGCTAAATATCTTGGAATCCTCTAATGTCCCGTGATCGTGCACACATCCTAACACTTATGCATGTTGATGACTTAGATGTGCAACACACAAAGTAATGTATATCTTCAACCAATGAAGATTTACACTCTGAGTGTGAATATATTAACATGGAATTTGACTTCGGAGCACCACGATAATTGTGCGCCGTGTCTGGGTCTAATACTTCCTATACGGAGGGTAACGCCACCACCAACCTTCTTTGTTTGAAGTGTTTCACTCAAGGCGTTGTATTGCAATGACTTCGCATTTGGTTTGTCTTCGGTTTCAATTTGTCTTCATGACTTTCTGCACTATGATGATTTGATTGCTTTCTGATATATATATATATATATATACTAGTGTTCTGTCCTCTACAGCATTCACTTATAGCTATGTCTTCAGGATTGGATATTTTGAACTAAGTGAATGTGATCGGACCCTAACCTCTCTATGCTTCCTATCTCAAACTCTATCTGTCCAAATCATATGCATTCTATTGAAACTGTCGAATGTCTTCTCTGCGTCCTAGTCAGCAGAAGGCAAAGAGACAAACATTAAATCTGTTTTAAAAGGCTTATCTTTATTGTTGAAATCCGGAGAAGCCAGAACAACTCTCCGACATGCCTGGCGGGCGTGGGAACATGGGACAACCCTGAGTGTGTTGCATGCTTGCCACGTACCCCTCAGATATGAACCGCTAGGGGGCGTAATTGCGCTGTGTCTCTCACCTACTTATAAATACTTGTCCCCTGCGGTAAACAAATCCTTCTTCCACCTCTCCACCTCCGTCAAAACCCTAGCGCCACCGCTAGCTCGCGACGACGCCGACAACGAAGCGCTTAGCTTCCGCGACTTCTCCGACGCCGTCCTCACGCCGGCCGCGGACATCGTCCTCTCCTCCGTCGCCGTAGGTGTCCTCCGTCGCCAAGTTAGGGCAGAGTGGGCTGAACTGCTCGGTCTCCTATTCTTCCCATCTAGCAGTTCTTCGTGCGGTAATTATAACTCTATTTTTACCACCTTTTTGATCTTCAAGATTCATCCTGTTTACCGAAAGTGGTTTCTGTCTGTTCAAGTTAGATCTATTCATGCTCAGATCTCATATTGCCTAGTCGATTCACTTAGATTTCTGTCTAGTTTGATTCCTCACTTGTACTTATTCACGGATTGGTACAAATCGAACCAACTCACCTATATAAGTGAATGTCTTCGCATCATGAGGTCAATGTCTTCAAACTGATTTGTCTTCAAAATCTTCTGAGAATGCATATGACCCCTTCCCCTTCCCTCGCATCTCTAATGCTGTCTCAGGTACATGTCCGTGGGAGAATCCCTTGGTTCTCATAGTCTGCATGCGTTTGCGAATACTTACGAGATCATATAAATTCTCCTGAAGCGCCTCGCTGACCAGCAAGCTTAAATCTCAAGCCTTTGAACGTGTTGAAGCCTTTCAGCTTGAAGTTAATGGCTTCAGAAAAATCAGCAAGGAAGGGTGGCAGACAGCGCAGAGAAGGGACATCCAAGGATCTGCCTGATGATTTAGCAGAACTATACAAGACAGATCCTGAAGAGAATTATCATCAGAGAAAGACGCGAATCCAATGGATTCGACGCTATTGGGCTGAGGAGTGGTTCAAGTACAAGTTTGTGACGAAGGAATATGCAGAGAAGAATGCCATCAAGAGACCTTGGGGAGATATTCTCTATCGGGTCCTTCATCCCAAGACCAGAGCTGAAGCCATTGACCAAGGCTTCTATCCTTGCATGGTTCGTGGCCCACAGCCTGAGAACGCAGATCCCACTTCACTACTCTGGTGTCGTGACGACTCTCTCTTCAAGCACAACTACCAGTTTGCTGTGGCTTCGGCCAAGAAGAACAAGAAGTCCTTGGGCTTGGACTTCAACCCAGGTCCCTCTCGCTCCCCATGCCTTGTGGCCCGTGAAGCTAATCCCAATGAGATCGGCCCCTTCTCCAACCTTGACGGCCTCATCACCTACATCATGGTACAAGGTGCCAGAGTAGATCATTCTGACAATGGTGCTGACTCTGATGAAGCTCCTTCTCCTCCTCCAAAGCCGCAGAAGCAAAAGAAGTCAAAGGATTCAACCTCAGCTGCACCTCCGAAGACTTCTCGTGCGAAGCCACTGGCCACTGCACCTCCTGAAGCCAGTGTGCAGTCGGAAGATCAATCCCGTGTCTCCAAGAGAACGGAGAAGAAGAAGCAACTCGTCAGACCATCTGATCAAAGAGCCTTGACTCCTGCTGCAATTCTACAAGAAGAACCTATTGATCTATCAAGTGATGAACATCTTGCTGATGATGCTCTTGAGCAGCTGATCAAAAGCAAAGAAGAAGCAGAAATCTTCAGCAACTTGCCTCTCTTTGATGTGGCCATCATTCACAATTTCATTGATGAGTGGTTCGACACCCCAACGTCGACTTTGAAGATTTACACTCCCCATTGGCCTCGGTGCCGCCTTCAATGGCGCCATTGCTTGAAGCTAGCTCTCGCTCAACGATCGTTGAGCTCAAGAACAAGATTGACTATGAGAAGGCTCATTCAAGAAGCATGTGGCCAAGCTAAGTGTTCAAGACGCGTCAAAACTTCAAGGTCATGCTGCATGAGCTTAAAGAAGCTTTTCTCAAGAAACACCAAGAAGCTCGGGGCTCTCGAGAGCGCATGAAGATTTTGGCCGATAAGTGTGTGCTCGCCACAATGAGGCCGAGAAGCGCAAGTCACTTGGCCGCCTGGCATTGACCCTGGATGGCTGCAAAAGGAAGAAGAAGCTTTCACTGAACAGCCCGAGCCTTCAAGCCAAGAAGCCCTCGCATTATCTTCCCAAGCAAAGCATGGTGGCTCGAAGCCAAAGGTCACCACAACCGCTTGTAAGCAGAAGAAGACGAGGGCTGCCGAGGCCGACGCCTTAAAAAGAAAGAACACTGAAGCCTCGATGCCGCTCCCTCCAAGAAGAAGCGCAAGACCAAGAAGACTAGGGCTGCTTCCACAGAGCCCTTAGTCGTTGAACCCATTTCCGTGGTTCGCCCAGCGTCAGAACATCAAGAACGACGAATGGTAGTCCATGAGCCTGCTCCCACAGATTCTCATGAAGCTGAAGATATTCCAGCAGCTGAACCCACCGTTGCTGAAGACATTGGTCATGATGATAATGTAAATGATGATGAAGTTCTTCCTCAGATCGAACATCAAGTGGTATCATCACCTGTTCATACGAACAACGAACTCATCAGCATTGGTCGTCCCTTGACGCCAATCGCTCAGGATGCATCGTGGGCTGATCACCCACAACAACAAGACTCCCCCAGTACTCCCCAACAACAACAACAAGCTACACCCCCCGTGCAAGAAGAGGATGAAGACTTTCAGGCTTAGCCAACTCCATCTCCTAAGGTGAAGCCAGCACTTCGCAGGCTTCGCAGAGGACAAAGGCCTCAAGTCCCTCTATCAAGCTGCCCTGAAGGAGAAGTGCAACGCTCACCTGTTGCACGGCAAGTATTTTTCAACCTGCTCCAAGCGTGAACGCCTCCGAGTCTGAAGCACATGCTGCTGAAGACATTCTCGCTGCATCACCAAGAAAATGAAGAAGAAGTACGTGTACCTACTCCCCCAGCAATTGAAGAAGAAGCAGTTCATGATCTGAACGTGCCTGTGCCCGACCCTCCTGCTCGTCAAGAGGAGGTTGACAATGTTGAGGCTGCCACCACCAACGCCAATGAAGCTAGTGACATAGTCATGGCTGACGCTAATGTGGAGCCTGCACCAACCAGTGTGCCTGAAACCAATGAGGCCACTGTGCCTGAAGCTTATGAGGCCCCTGCACCTGAAGTCAATACGGATGCTGCACCTGAAGTTAATGAGGATGCTGCACCTGAAGAAAATATGACAATCGCTCCCGGCTTTGCAGTGCGACTGATGCCTCCATTGTTGCCCTGCTCTGCTCCGCCACCAAGGCCTCACACAATTGGGCAAGCATATAGTCATGGTCAGCTTACTACTGTCCGATGGCCCATTCTGGTGCCTCCACCCTCTTCCTCAGGACCGCAATTTGACTATCATGTTGAGCATAGGCCTCAGGTCCAGAAGCCAAAGCCAGGTTGCCAAGGTTTCTGTGTAATCGCTAACTCACCGTGGTCATTCAATGCAAATGGCTTCAAAAGCCACAATACCTTCTTTGACAGCGCCAAGAACCCCTACTCCAAGCCAAGGATATCATCAGATCGGTTCTGGAGCTATCAGCAGAGAAGCTATTACTCATGCATGCTATATGATCAAGGGCGCATTTTCCCTCATATGCGCCTTGACATTGAAGCTATTGCTGGACTGCCGTGCATAGAAGAAGCACTTGACTAATTTCGTGATGCTGGTCTGCTCCACTTTGTGACAGACAAAAAACATTGGAATGAAGAGCTATTGCTGCAATTCTATGCCACTCTGCACATTCGCGGCTACTACAGGGACATCAAGACATGGGTTCTCGAGTGGATGACTGGAAATGTTCATCATGAAGCCAAAGCTATGGATATCATTGAGCTTACAGGGCTAGCCACTCCTGGAGAACTGTATGAACCTGACTGTCAGCTACACCGGAATGCTGTAGAGAGTATCTTCCATAAGCCAGAACCCAATATGAGCCAGATGTTGAGCATGATGAAGCCTTTGCCATCTGACGCTGAGTATTCCACACATTTCTTTGTTGAAGACCTTGAGTATCTGCCTCGCACCATATATCATATGATCAGGCGAACTCTATGACCAGTCAAAGGACACTCATCAGCGGCCAAGCTTGAAGGAGCTATGAAGACTTTGGTCTTCTACATTCTCAATGGCATTAGCTTCAACACTCAGGAATTCTTCATCAGGCAACTTGCTGCTTCCGACTCTGACCTATTTGGTCTGAAGTTTTATGCTTCATGGGTCATGCGCCTTATCGTTTACACTCATCATCAATTATCAGCCCTCCGCCGCAATCATATAATCTTTCTGCCAGAGGTTGATATGTCAGTTGATGCTATATATTCTGACCCTGCCAAGACGCCGCTTTGTCTTCAGAATATTGAGAACCAAAGCTTCACTCAGCCTATTGAAGGTGTTCAAGCAGCAACACGAATCTATCCACCGGCTGGTAACACTAAATACGCCTCATAGAGCGCCCACTGAAGCCACTGAAAGCACTATTGCACAAAGGCCTCGGAAACGTTCTCGTGTTCTCAATGACCGAGAAGTTCTTGTGGCTCTTCATCAGAAACAGGACAAGCATCATTTCTGGCTCAAGAGACAGATGCAAAGCCTCTTGGTGGATGTCAATCGATTCGCAACCTTGCCACCAAGAATGCCTTTGTTGCTCATGAAACCCGCCGTGATCATGGAAGAGTTTGACCTTGCTCAAGGTCAAGCCGATCTTCAAGATGATGGCTTCAATGAAAGATTCCATTCGACTCCACTCCTCCACGATCGCTACCTGCGTCGAACTCCATCTCTTGAAGACTCTAAATATTCTTCTTCCGAGGCAACAGTTAATGCCAGAGTGATCGATGATGAAGATGATGCTAGTTCACCACCTCCTACTATGCGGCAAGATAGACATCGCACCAAGTTCGCTCAAGACCGCCAACCAACGATTTACAAACCTGCTGGTTCACCTACTCATGATGACGAGTAGATGCTCTATGTCTTAAAACCTTTTTGGTCCTTACTTACAAAAGGGGGAGAAGCGTATGAGTTGATAGTCTTCAAGTGGGTTGATATGGGCGGTTGCATTATATTTTGCTGCGTGCTTACAACTCTTGCGTTTTGAAACATTTGGTTCTTTGAGTTGTAACACCTAAACTTGATGGTCGTCTGCTACTTCTACTACTTACTTGCTTTACTATGATGCGATGATAAATTCCGCATGTGCGATGATAACTTCCGTACTTAGATCATTCTGCAGACGTCCATTTTTCATTATGCATGTCATTCTTATTGCTATATCATTTCATGCATGATGAATTATCTTCATAAGTTGAAGTGGATCTCCACAAGTACAACCTGCCATGTGCATTTGTATTCCAAAAGCAAATTACTTATATGCACATCTTCAGGGGGAGCCCTTGCAACTTATGAAGACAATTCCCTATCCTCACAATTTCACATACTTTATCCCCGTTGAAAACTTCAACCAGTTTGTCATCAATCACCAAAAAGGGGAGATTGTAAGTGCATCTAGTGCCACCCCTAGTTGGTTTTGGAGTATTGACGACAAAGTTGGTTGAGGGACTGATGCGTTTTTGAGAATTGCAGGATAACTTGGTAGTGTCCCTCATTGATTCGGTTTACCTACGGATATGACCCCTAAAATGTATGAAGACATTGAAGACAATGGTGGTATGAGAAGATATTCATATTGAAGACTATGACATGAGAAGACATTGTGCGAAGACTTTGGAGCGCGAAGACTATGTGGTTTCGTTGTTTCCTTTTCTTCTTTGTTGAGTCATAGGAACCACCGTCATCGTTAAGTGGGGTCCAAGTGAACTAAGTCGAGTGGATCAAGTGATGCTCAACTCAAATCCTATGTCTTTGAGCGAAGACAATGAGAGCAAATCTTATCTAGAGTGGATGAGTCAGCTTTGCTTGTAGCCCAAGTAAAGTTGCAGCGTGTGTTTGAAATCGACCGTTGGAACACGTGTCGGTTCCTTAGTGACCCGGGTCATTTTGGACAAATCAGGTCGGGTTGCCTAGTGGCTATAAATAGCCCACCCCTACACCATAAATTGGTGGCTGCTCGAGTTTGTGCACGGCTTTTGTCTTTTGAGAGCAACCCACCTCAAGCATTTGAGAGAGAAATCCTTGCGAGGACAAAGCCCAAACACCTGAGCCAAAGAGTGTTAGGCATCATCAAGTCTTTACATGCTGTGTGACTCAAGACTTATTACACTTGAGGACTGTGAATCCTCCGGCCGGTTAGGCGTCGCGCTCGAGCATCCAAGAGTCATTGTAGATTGCCGGTGAACGAAGTCTGTGAAGGTTTGGAAGTCTCCCTTGAAGACTTACCAGAGTGATTGGGCAAGGACTGGGTGTCCTTAGCTCAAGGGGAATAAGGTGAAGACACGGTCTTCTGAGTTAAATCTCAGCCTCCCTAACCAGATGTACAGTTGTCACAAAGAATCGAACCGGTCCAACAAATCTGTGTCTTCAACAAGCAACTGGTTCTATCCCTTCCAACCTTACTTAAGTTTGTCTTCATGAAGTCATTGCCTATCCGTGTATCTGTTTGACTTCATTGCTTGACTACTATTGTTGATTGGCTTCACACTATCTTCCATCTTGATCCTTACTACCTAACTGCTATTAGTCCTGTACTTTCACATCATTACCTAGTTGACTATAGTTTGTTTAGGGTAGTTTATCTTCCGCTGCATATCTATTAGGTTATTTCTGTTGTTTGTCTTCGAAACTTTCAAGTTTTGAAGACTTTCATAAAATTTACCTATTCACCCCCCTCTAGTCGATACTAGCACTTTAACCTGGTCACTGTCGCTGACGATCAAAGAGGGAAACCCATGGAGGCGGACGATGCCGTTGAAGAAGGCCCGCGCCATGGAGGCGGCGGTGTAGGGATGGCCGAGCGCGATGAAGTGCGCATACTTGGAGAAGTGGTCAATCACCGTAAGGATGACGGACTTGCCGCCCACCTTGGGAAGGCCCTCATGAAGTCCATGGAGATGTCGGCCCAGACCTGAGAGGGTACCTCAAGGGGCTGTAGCAGCCCCGATGTCTACTATACAACCTTCTTCTAGTAGACATTGTTGGGCCTCCAAGTGCAGAGGTTTGTAGGACAGTAGCAAATTTCCCTCAAGTGGATGACCTAAGGTTTATCAATCCGTGGGAGGCGTAGGATGAAGATGGTCTCTCTATAGCAACCCTGCAACCAAATAACAAAGAGTCTCTTGTGTCCCCAACACACCCAATACAATGGTAAATTGTATAGGTGCACTAGTTCGGCGAAGAGATGGTGATACAAGTGCAATATGGATGGTAGATATAGGTTTTTGTAATTTGAAAATATAAAAACAGCAAGGTAACTAATGATAAAAGTGAGCACAAACGGTATTGCAATGTGTTGAAACAAGGCCTAGGGTTCATACTTTCACTAGCGCAAGTTCTCTCAACAATAATATCATAATTGGATCATATAAGTATCCCTCAACATGCAACAAAGAGTCACTCCAAAGTCACTAATACGGAGAACAAACGAAGAGATTATTGTAGGGTACGGAACCACCTCAAAGTCATTCCTTCTGATCGATCTATTCAAGAGTTCGTACTAGAATAACACCTTAAGATACAAATCAACCAAAACCCTAATGTCACCTAGATACTCCAATGTCACCACAAGTATCCGTAGGTATGATTATACGATATGCACCACATAATCTCAGATTCATCTATTCAACCAACACAAAGAACTTCAAAGAATGCCCCAAAAATTCTACAGGAGAGTCAAGACGAAAACGTGTGCCAACCCTTATGCATAGATTCCCAAGGTCACGGAACCCACAAGTTGATCACCAGAACATACATCAAGTGAATCAATAGAATACCCCATTGTCACCACGGGTATCCCACGCAAGACATACATCAAGTGTTCTCAAATCCTTAAAGACTCAATCCGATAAGATAACTTCAAAGTGGAATGCTACCTAACATATTTATCAATGTAATCTTCTCTATTGTGGCAAGAATATTTAGATCCATAAGATTCAAGACAAAAGTTTAATATTGACATGAAAACAATAATACTTCAAGCATACTAACAAAGCAATCATGTCTTCTCAAAATAACATGGCCAAAGAAAGTTATCCCTACAAAATCATATAGTCTGGCTATGCTCTATCTTCATCACACAAAGTATTTAATCATGCACAACTCCGATGACAAGACAAGCAATTGTTTCATACTTTTGATGTTCTCAAACTTTTTCAATCTTCACACAATCATGAGCGTGAGCCATGGACATAACACTCTAGATGGAATAGAATGGTGGTTGTGGAGAAGACAAAAAGGGAGATGATAGTCTCACATCAACTAGGTGTATCAACGGGCTATGAAGTTGCCCATCCATAGATATTAATGTGAGTGAGTAGGGCTTGCCATGCAACGGATGCACTAGAGCTGTAAGTGTATGAAAGCTCAAAAAGAAACTAAGTGGGTGTACATCCAACTTGCTTGCTCACGAAGACCTAGGGCAATTTTGAGGAAGCCCATCATTATAATATACAAGCCAAGTTCTATAACGTAAAATTCCCACTAGTATAAAGATAGGAGACTCTCTATCATGGAGATTATGGTGCTACTTTGAAGCACAAGTGTGGTAAAAGGATAGTAGCATTGCCCCTTCTCTCTTTTTTATTTTTTTGTTTGGGCCTTTCTCTTTATTTTATGACCTCTTTTTTTTGCCCGGAGTCTCATCTCGACTTGTGGGGGAACCATAGTCTCCATCATCCTTTCCTCACTTGGGACAATGCTCTAATAATGATGATCGTTACACTTTTATTTACTTACAACTCAAAAATTACAACTCGATACTTAGAACAAATATGACTCTATGTGAATGCCTCCGGCGGTGTACAGGGATATGCAATGAGTCAAGAGTGACATGTATGAATGATGAATGATGGCCTTGCCACAAATACAATGTCAACTACATGATCATGCAAAGCAATATGACAATGATGAAGCGTGTCATAATAAACAGAACGGTCGAAAGTTGCATGGCAATATATCTCGGAATGGCTATGGAAATGCCATAATAGGTAGGTATGGTGGCTGTTTTGAGGAAGGTAATGGTGGGTGTATGGTACAGGCGAAAGTTGCGCGGCACAAGAGAGGCTAGCAATGGTGGAAGGGTGAGAGTGCGTATAATCCATGGACCCAACATTAGTCATAAAGAACTCACATACTTATTGCAAAAATCTGTTAGTTATCGAAACAAAGTATTACGCGCATGCTCCTAGGGGGATAGATTGGTAGGAAAAGACCATCGCTTTTCCCCGACCGCCACTCATAAAGAAGACAATCAATAGATAAATCATGCTCCGACTTCATCACATAACGGTTCACCATACGTGCATGCTACGGGAATCACAAACTTTAACACAAGTATCTCTCAAATTCACAACTACTCAACTAGCATGACTCTAATATCATCATCTTCATATCTCAAAACAATCATAAGGAATCAAACTTCTCATAGTATCCAATGCACTTTATATGAAAGTTTTTATTATATCCCTTTTGGATGCCCATCATATTAGGACTAAATTCATAACCAAAGCAAATTACAATGCTGTTCAAGATTCTCAAAATAATATAAGTGAAGCATGAGAGTTCATCTATTTCTTCAAAATAAAACCACCATCGTGCTCTAAGAAGATATAAGTGAAGCACTAGAGCAAATGACAAACTACTCCAAAAGATATAAGTGAAGATCAATGAGTAGTCAAATAATTATGTAACTATGTGAAGACTCTCTAACATTTAAGAATTCCAGATCTTGGTATATTATTCAAACAGCAAGAAAAACTAAATAAAATAAAATGACGCTCCAAGCAAAACACATATCATGTGGTGAATAAAAACATAGCTCCAAGTAAGGTTACCGATGAACGAAGACGAAAGAGGGGATGCCTTCCGGGGCATCCCCAAGCTTATGCTCTTGGTTGTCCTTGAATATTACCTTGGTGTCTTGGTCATCCCCAAGCTTAGGCTCTTGCCTCTCCTTATTCCATAGTCCATCGAATCTTTACCCAAAACTTGAAAACTTCACAACACAAAACTCAACAGAAAACTCGTAAGCTCCGTTAGTATAAGAAAATAAATCACCACTTAGGTACTGCTGTGAACTCATTCTAAATTCATATTGGTGTAATATCTACTGTATTCCAACTTCTCTATGGTTTATACCCTCCGATACTACTCATAGATTCATCAAAATAAGCAAACAACACAATGAAAACAGAATCTATCAAAAACAGAACAGTTTGTAGTAATCTGTATCGAACGTATACTTCTGGAACTCCAAAAATTCTGAAATAAATTGGTGTACCTGAGGAATTTGTCTATTAATCATCTGCAAAAATAATCAACCTAAAATCACTCTCCAGTAAAAAAATGGCAGCTAATCTCGTGAGCGCTAAAGTTTCAGTTTTTTACAGCATGATCGCAAAGACTTCACCTAAGTCTTCCCAAAGGTTCTACTTTGCACAAACACTAATTAAAACATAAAACTACATCTAAACAAAGGCTAGATGAATTATTTATTACTAAACAAGAACAAAAAGCAAAGAACAAAAATAAAATTGGGTTGCTTCCCAACAAGCGCTAACGTTTAACGCCCCTAGCTAGGCATGAGGATTTCAATGATGCTCACATAAAAGATAAGAATTGAAACATAAAGAGAGCATCATGAAGAATATGACTAGCACATTTAAGTATAACCCACTTCCTATGCATAGATATTTTGTGATCAAACAATTTATGGGAATAAGAATCAACTAGCATAGGAAAGCAAAACAAGCATAACTTCAAGATTTTAAGCACATAGAGAGGAAACTTGATATTATTGCAATTCCTACAAGCATATATTCCTCCCTCATAATAATTTTCAGTAGCATCATGAAAAATTTCAACAATATAACCATAACCTAAAGCATTCTTTTCACGATCTACAAGCATAGAAATTTTATTACTCTCCACATAAGCAAAATTCTTCTCATTCGGAATAGTGGGAGTATCATAAGAGACTCGAATACTATAAATTGTTTCCACATTAAAAGAGTAATGTTCAGAAAAAGGGTAATCATAATCATGACAAGTTTTATAAATATAATCATTACTACTTTTTATAGCATAAGTGTCATCACAATAATCATCATAAATAGGAGGCATGCTATCATCATAATAAATTTGCTCAACAAAACTTGGGAGGCTAAAAATATCATCTTCATTAAATATAGCATCCCCAAGATTGGGCCTTTTCATATCATAAGCATAATCACTCTCATCATTAATAGTATGGATAGCACCGATAGTATAACAATTATCATCATCACAATGAGTAATAGGAGCAACATCATTTGGGAGAGATACCTTTCTACCTTTGCTTCTCCGTCTTTTCTTCTTCTTCTTCACATCATGTGTGGGTTTAACCCTCTTTTTTGAGCTCCTTATTAATGAGATTGGTTGAATAGAAAGCTCCTCCTCGTTACCTGATTCATCATAAGAAATAATAGGAGGATATTGGGAAGTCTCTTCCCTTTCATTAGTATTCTCTTCATCTTCTATTTCTTTTCTTTTCTTTATGTAATTGGCAATATAAGGATTTTCAATGTAATTCACTGCACAATACATGAAAATTTCTTCTAGATCAAAATCAAGAACTTTATCAAGGACAAATTCTGGCATATCCTTAGTTATATGTTTCATTTCTTCATAACCCAAAAACAAACTAAGTTCATTATGATGTGCAAGGGAAATCAAGTCATCACAATTTTTGGACACGATACGATCATGAAACAATTTGCATTGGATATTTAAATGACCACGTTCATTGCAAAGTTCACAAGGATGATTAAGAAAGTTGAAATTTTCAGCACAAACATCTAGCCTTTGTTGCAACCATTTGGTTTCTAAATACTTATGCCTCTTGCAAAAGCTATTTTCCCTATTTGGTGTGTACTTGCAAACTCTATGCACTCCACAAAAATTGACATGCTTATAAGAGACATTTTCATCATGACTAGTGCAATCATCATTAGTACTATGGATATTCAAAGAGTTCGTACTAACCACATTGCAATCATGCTCATCATTCACATATTTTATGCCAAGCATTCTATGTAATTCTTCTTCTAGTACTTGAGCACAATTTTCCTTCCCATCATTTTCATGAAAGACATTAAAAAGATGAAGCATATGAGGCACCCTTAATTACATGTTTTTGCAGTTTTCTTTTATAAACTAAACTAGTGATAAAACAAGAAACAAAAAGACTCGATTGCAAGATCTAAATATATACCTTCAAGCACTCACCTCCCCGGCAACGGCGCCAGAAATTGCTTGATGTCTACTACACAACCTTCGACGTTGTTGGGCCTCCAAGTGCAGAGGTTTGTAGGACAGTAGAAAATTTCCCTCAAGTGGATGACCTAAGGTTTATCAATCCGTGGGAGGCGTAGGATGAAGATGGTCTCTCTCAAGCAACCCTGCAACCAAATAACAAAGAGTCTCTTGTGTCCCCAACACACCCAATACAATGGTAAATTGTATAGGTGCACTAGTTCGGCGAAGGGATGGTGATACAAGTGCAATATGGATGGTAGATATAGGTTTTTGTAATCTGAAAATATAAAAACAGCAAGGTAACTAATGATAAAAGTGAGCACAAACGGTATTGCAATGCGTTGAAACAAGGCCTAGGGTTCATACTTTCACTAGCGCAAGTTCTCTCAACAGTTATTCTTTCTGATTGATCTATTCAAGAGTTCGTACTAGAATAACACCTTAAGATACAAATCAACCAAAACCCTAATGTCACCTAGATACTCCAATGTCACCACAAGTATCCGTGGGTATGATTATACGATATGCATCACATAATCTCAGATTCATCTATTCAACCAACGCAAAGAACTTCAAAGAATGCCCCAAAAATTCTACCGGAGAGTCAAGACGAAAACGTGTGCCAACCCTTATGCATAGATTCCCAAGGTCATGGAACCGGCAAGTTGATCACCAAAACATACATCAAGTGAATCAATAGAATGCCCCATTGTCACCACGGGTATCCAACGCAAGACATACATCAAGTGTTCTCAAATTCTTAAAGACTCAATCCGATAAGACAACTTCAAAGGGAAAACTCAATCCATTACTGTTAGAGTTGTGTCGAATATAGTGTACAAGGTAGTTTACAGTTGGACTTGTAGTTGTATTGTGTTTAGATAGGATATGGAGTCGTGTCCAAGTAGGACACTTGTATCCTAGGCCTCTCTTATATAGCGAGGGTAGACACAAGATGTAACCTATGCCAATATAATAGCATAGGCGCGCAAGGGGGAGCCGGCGGCGTGTGCCGGCGCCCGGGTGGCCGGTGTGCGGTATTGTGACGGTGTCATGGGGAGGAGCGCCCGTAGTCAGGCCCCGGGGATGTAGCCATATCGGTGAACCTCGTTAACAAATCTCGGTGTCATGCTCGTGTGATTGCTTGGTCCTCGGATGATCAACGATATGCCTCGGATTTATTCTAACAAGTGGTATCATGAGCAAGGTTTCGAAGAGGCAATGTATCATTGATCTAGAGGTGAAACTATGGAGGCTGCGGGATTGAAGATCGAGTTATGTGGTTTCGTCGAAATCGGTTGCAAGTAATGCGTCTGGACGTATTTGATGGTGCGATCGGAAAGACGAAACGTATCCGGTGAAGTCAATCGCGAAGTAGCACAACTCACGCGGAAGACGACAAGCGCACGCAACAACAGGCAACATCACACAAGTGTGTGGCAACAGCTGGTGACCTAAGAGGCGGCAGGGGCGATCTGATCTTTTTTTGGTCGGGGTTGACCGAGCAGGGAGTGCGGGGGGAGCTCAAGGCCCAGCATGGTTCAGCGAGGCGGTCAAGGCCCAGCGCGGAGCGAGAGCTTGATGCCCAGGTCTATGGAGCTGAAACGGAAGGCTGCGTGATGTAATGGTGCGTACGCGTGCAAAGGAGATTTGTTGGAGACAAGAAGAAAAAGGCTACATGACCACGTGTGTGTGTGTGGATGAGACCAGTTTTGGTTGGATCAAGTTTGGTCCTTTGTCTGCTATAAGGTACACGGAGAAGCAACAAACAGTGAAAGAAAGATGAAGAATTGTGCAGTTTGCATGGAAGTTTTTTTTGGTCGGTTTGTTGTGATGGCTTGGAACACGTGGGCAGGTGGCGGAGGCGCGCGGACAAGCGTGTCATATGGGATGTGCATAAAAGGCTTGTGGAGTCCGGTGCATGTCGTGCAGCCGGACAAGTTCGGCTGGGTCAGACTAGATAGTCTGACGGATCGACGTAAGTTGGTTGGTACAGAAGATGGTGGTGGGATCAACGACGACGACATAGGAGCGTGATGCTAATGGTGACCGACTTCTGGGCGTGGAAACACGTGGCACGGGCCCGAGGGCTTGTGTGGCTTCGACAAGACTATGGCGCGGGATTGATTCAAGGTGGTGTATACACGGAGCTTGAAGTCGATGAGGCGCAGGGGTGGATTGATCATCTACCATGGAGTCATGTTGAAGGTGGAGCTGGATTGAGGGGCTACGACATAAGTCGACGGGGTCGAAGCCTATTTAGCAGGTGGGGGAAAAAGCGAGGGACACGTAGTTCGGACTGGAGCCCAATGGTCTGATGGAAGCGTGAAACTCATCATCGGTCGGTGATGATCGGTGGTACTCTGCAGTGGGGGTTGAGTGGTGTGGGTCGCGACCCTTGAGACTCGACCGGGACAGCGGAGGCTCGACGCGGTAATAGCAGCGAGGCATGTGGCACGCACGGGGCGTGGAGACGGGCCAAGGCTTTGGTGGTCATACATGTGGTGAGACAACTGCCAATTTGACTCGGGATGATTACAAGCAACGGTGAAATTCCTTCATGTTTCAGACATGTGGTCAAGAAAGGAGCGGTGATGTTGAGTTCAGGTAACTCTTATGTGTGACACCCAATATGTGAGTTGTTCACTTTCACGCAGGTCAGTGACCGGTGTGTGATGTCATTAACGGATACTCTGGAAGTTGGGAGTGCAAACTAGAGTAATGTGGAACTTGATTTTGCTCGAGTGTTGACTGTGCTCAAGAAAAGGAGGGACTACAAGTTGCAGGTGGAGTCACATGGAGTCTTTGGAGTAGCAGCGGTACTCACGGGATAAGCTCAAGTCCAATGTACATGGAAGTTTGACGCATGGACAAATCCAGGGTGGCGGAGTATATTCGCCAAGGTGGAGTTTGTTAGAGTTGTGTCGAATATAGTGTAGAAGGTAGGTTACAGTTGGACTTGTAGTTGTATTGTGTTTAGATAGGATATGGAGTCGTGTCCAAGTAGGACACTTGTATCCTAGGCCTCTCTTATATAGAGAGGGTAGACACACGATGTAACCTATGTCAACATAATAGCACATGCGCGCAAGGGGGAGCTGGCGGCATGTGCCGGCGCCCAGGTGGCTGGTGTGCGGTATTGTGGCGGTGTCATGGGGAGGAGCGCCCGTAGTCAGGCCCCGGGGATGTAGCCATATCGGTGAACCTTGTTAACAAATCTCGGTGTCGTGCTCGTGTGATTTCTTGGTCCTCGGATGATCAACGCTATGCCTCAGATTTATTCCAACAATTACAAGAGAGTAGAGGGGGAGAAACATCATAAGATCCAACTATAATAGCAAAGCTCGCGATACATCAAGATTGCGCCAAATCAAGAACACGAGAGAGAGAGAGAGATCAAACACATAGCTACTGGTACATACCCTCAGCCCCGAGGGTAAACTACTCCCTCCTTGTCATGGAAAGCGTCGGGATGATGAAGATGGCCACCGGTGAGGGATCCCCCCTCCGGCAGGGTGCCGGAACAGGGTCCCGATTGGTTTTTGGTGGCTACAGAGACTTGCGGCGGCGGAACTCCCGATCTAGGTTATTTTCTGGAGGTTTTTGTACTTATAGGAAATTTTTGGCGTAGGTCTCACGTCAGGGGGATCTCTGAGCCGTCCATGAGATAGGGGGAGGGGGCGCCCAGGGGGTAGGGCGCGCCCCACACCCTCGTGGGCAGCCCGGGACTCTTCTGGCCCAACTCTTTTACTCCGGGGGCTTCTTTTGGTCCATAAAAAGTCATCAAAAATTGGCACGTCAATTGGACTCCATTTGGTATTCCTTTTCTATAAGACTCAAAAACAAGGAAAAAACAGAAACTGGCACTGGGCTCTAGGTTAATAGGTTAGTCCCAAACAAACATATAAAATAGCATATAAATGCATATAAAACATCCAAGATTGATAATATAATAGCATGGAACAATAAAAAATTATAGATACGTTGGAGACGTATCAAGCCCCGCCGGCTGCAGTGTCTCCGTCTTGTTGCGCTGGCACGTCACGCAAGATCGCACCTAGTCTCGCACCAACGCACAGTCGCCGGGGAAGTAGAAATCTGCCCTAAGATGGTAGAGGGTCTTTTGCACGCCCTCGTGGCCGGCCGAGTGAGCCAACAACATGGCCTTGTGACGAAGGTCGCCGTGATCTGGCATGAAGAGTCGTCGCCCGTGCAGGAGCAGGCCATCATCCAGACGCCACGGCTCCTCCAGGTCACCGGCCTCGAGGCGCTGACGTAGGTGTTGCCCGTCTGTGGCACTCGCGGTGGCTCGGCGGATGTCATCGATGAAGGCGAAGGAGGGCCCCGAGTGGATGCAGAGGACCGCCCCCCGCGGTGTCAATGGCGTCCGTGTCGTGGTCGGCGTCGCGGCGGGACAACGGGTCCGCCACGGTGTTGAGGAGACTCGGATGGTACTCGACGGTGAATTCAAAGCCAAAGAGCTTACTGATCCACTGATGTCGCGACATGGTGGAGAGGCGCTGGTCCAACAAGAACTTGAGGTTGTAGTGATCCACACGAATACGAAACGGCCACCCCCAAAGATACGGCTGCCAGTGATGCACAGCCTGCACCAAGCCGATGAGCTCCCTCTCGTAGGCTGCAAGCTTGTGATGGAGCGCGGCGAAGGACCTGCTGAAGAACTTGAGTGGCCCATCGCCCTGATGCAGGACGGCGCCAAACCCCACGCCCAAGGCGTCGCGGTCCACCATGAACAACTTGTCGAAGTCAGGCATCTGGAGGACCGCCCCCACAGTGAGAGCCTGCTTGAGGGTCTGGAATGCCCCGGTCGCCTTAGTATCCCAGGAGAAGGCGTCGCGGCACAGCAGGTGCGTGAGCGGCGCCGCGATGAGGCCGGACTCCTGGATGAACTTCTGGTAGTATCTCACAAGGCCCAAGAAGATGCGGAGGGCCCGCGGCGAGTGCGGCGTTGGCCAAGCCGCGACCGCCGCGACCTTGTCGGGATCCATAGAGACACCCTCCGCCGAGATGACGTGGCCGAGATAGACGACGGATGTCGTGCCGAACAAGCACTTCGAGTGCTCGAGGTGCGGATGGTGTGCTCAAAGCTCGTTGAAGACGATGGCCACTTGCTGTAGGTGCTCCGCCCATGATGAGTTGTAGATAAGAATGGCATCAAAGAAAACGAGCACAAACCGGTGCAAGTAGGGGCGAAGCACATCGTTCATCAAAGCCTGGAATGTCGCCAGGGCATTGGAGAGGCCAAAGGGCATCACCAAGAACTCAAAGTGGCCGTGATGAGTGCGGAAGGCCGTCTTCGCGACATCATCCGGGTGCATCCGCACCTAGTGATATCCCGAACAAAGGTTGAGCTTGGAGAAGAAGCGTGCCCCACCCCCGTGTAGCTCGTCCAGGAGTTCATCCACGATGGGGATAGGAAATTTGTCCTTGGACTTCTTGGCATTGAGAGCATGGTAGTTGATGCAGAAACACCACAAACCATCGGCCTTGCGCATAAGGAGCAACGGCACGGAGAACGGTGATGTCGAGATCTGGATGATGCCCTGGGCGAGCATGACTGCACACTGCCGCTCCAACTTGTCCTTCTGCAGCCGGGGGTAGCGGTACGGCCACATGACGACGGGAGCTGTGTCCGGCAGCAGGTGCATGCGGTGGTCGTAGGGCCGGACTGGCGGAAGGCCCTGTGGCTCGTCGAAGAGGTCACTGTGCTGCCACAACAGGCTAGCCGACAGGGGATGCTCAGCGTTTGACAGCGGCTGAGGGAGTCCTGGATAAGGGGGTATCCGGACAGCCGGACTGCGTACAACGTCCGGACTATTGAAGCATGAAGATACAACACTCAAGACTTCGGCCCGTGTCCGGATGGGACTTTCCTTGGCGTGGAAGGCAAGCTTGGCGATCCGGATATTATATTTCCTTCCTTGTAACTGGCTCCATGTAAACCCTAGCCCCCTCCGGTGTCTATATAAACCGGAGAGGTTGGTCCTTAGAAGGCCGATCACAATTACATTCATACCATCATAGGTTAGCTCCTAGGGTTTAGCCTCTATGATCTCGTGGTAGATCTACTCTTGTACTACCCATATCATCAATATTAATCAAGCAGGAAGTAGGGTTTTACCTCCATCGCGAGGTCCCGAACCTGGGTAAACACCCGTGTCCCTTCTTGTTACCATCAGCCTTGACGCACAAATCGGGACCCCCTACCCGAGATCCGCCGGTTTTGACACCGACATTGGTGCTTTCATTGAGAGTTCCTCTATGACGTCGCCGTCAGGCTCGATGGCTCCTTCGATCGTCATTGACGACGCTGGCCAGGGTGAGACTTTCCTCCCCGGACAGATCTTCGTGTTCGGCGGTTTCGCGCTGCGGGCCAATTCGCTTGGCCACTTGGAGCAGATCGATAGCTATGCCCCTAGCCCTCAAATCGGGTTCGGAAACCTGAACCACCCGACGAATACCCGAGGAGACTTGATCTTCGGCGGATTCGTGCCAGCTCCAGAAGCGCCGAACAGCCACGATGAGCACGGCTTGGACCTGCTGTCAGACGTTGCTTGGGATATCATCCCGGCAGAAGCCCCGGACCTAAATCCGGGACGGGTTGCGTTGCCTAAAGACTGAGGGCTGGACGCCGCCACACAGGCCGCACCCTCTTCGGCGATGGAGCCGAACACAAGCTTCACTTTTGAGGAAGCCTGTGACCCCGGGCCCCTGGACTCGTGTCCGGTTGTAGGCTCCACTCCGTGCATCCCCGAGCCCGCCGATCTCAATTGGGCTCCGGTGATGGAGTTCATCGCGGCGGACATCTTTCAGCACTCGCCCTTCGGCGACATACTAAACTCATTCAAAACCCTCTCTTTGATAGAGGATCTCGGGCCAAATTATATCCGGCTCGAGTGGGAAGCAGGCGATGAAGACATTCGTTGCCCACCCACCACCCACTTCATAGCCACGGTTGATGATTTAACTGACGCGCCGGACTTCGACTCCGAAGGCATCGACGGTATGGACGACGATGCAGGAGAAGAACCAGAATCGATGAGGTGCCGGATTCACGCCTCGCCACATGACATATACATGGTGGATACGCCCAAGGAAGGCGACGGCGATGATCCGGAAGATAACACCCCTAGGAAAAAACCAAAGCGACGATGCAGACGCCGTTCCAAAGCCGGTAACGGTAACAATATCAGCAAGAGCGCCAGAAGAATGGATACTCCGGTCAACTCCAATGGCAATAATGACCAAACAGAACCAACGATGGAGTAGGACGAACCAGGTCACGCCGAACATAGTCCGGGTCATACGCCCGAAGAAAACGATCCAGAGGGACGAGTTCACCAATCCGGCCCAGGACAAGAAGACAGTCCAGACGACGACGCATTGATCATCCCGGAAGAATGCATGGAACGAGAGAACCTCCACAGAAAGCTTATGGCCACAACGAGAAGTCTGAAGAAGCAGAAGCAACGGCTTAAAGCCGCACAGGAAATGCTCAATCGTAGATGGAACAAAGTGCTAGACACTGAAGAAAGATATGGCGACGATCGCCATACAAAGAGCTACCCGAAATGCAAGCTACTGCCAGAATTCGACGACGAGGCCGTTCCACCGAAGAACAACACGACCAAGAGACCAGGAGTACCACTTCATAATCGCAACAAATCAGCTGCCAAAGACGCCCATGATTTACGTGAGCACCTGGAGAAGAAAGCTGGCGCAGCTAGGTCCATCTACAGATCTAAAAGAGACACCCCGGCGAAGGACTATGGTCGTCAAAACAATTATGACAACCAAACGCCAGTTCGGAACAAACACCGAACACAACAACAGCCGACGGCATGCCCCAGCACGTCCAGATACAGAGGGGCTGCTCACCCCCTGTGCTTTACTGATGAAGTACTGGACCATGAATTCCCACAGGGGTTTCAACCTGTAAACATAGAGGCATACGATGGAACGACAGACCTAGGGGTCTGGATCGAGGACTTTATCCTCCACATACACATGGCTCGTGGAGATGACCTCCATGCCATACCTTCCCCTCAAACTAAAGGGACCGCCCACATCGGCTGAAAAGCCTCCCAAAATTCAATCGGAGCTGGGAAGAACTAGAGGACGCCAGGCCAATTTTCAAGGGACTTATGTCCGGCCTCCGGATGCTGACGATTTAAGTCACATAATCCAACAACCCGGAGAGTCTGCCCACAAGCTTTGGAACAAATTCCTCACTAAGAAAAATCAAAGTATTGACTGTCCGGGTGCCGAAGCCTTAGCGGCATTCAAGCACAGCATCCGGGACGAGTGGCTCGCCAGACACCTCGGCCAAGAAAAGCCAAGGACAATGGCAGCCCTAACAAGTCTCATGACCCGCTTTTGTGCGGGAGAAGATAGCTGGCTCGCCCGTAAAGGCACACGCGACCCCAGTACATCCATAATTAGGGATGGCAACGGGAAACCACGGCGTAATAAAACCAAACGCCAAAACAAGGAAGAGAGCCCGGACAACATAACGGTTAATGTCGGATTCCGAGGCTCTCGACCTAACCAGCAAAATAAGCAACCTAAAGGCAGTAAAGAGGGATTGTCCGGTCTGAACAGAGTTCTGGACAGACTATGCCAAATTCATGGCACCCCTGACAAACCTGCGAACCACACGCACAGAGAGTGCTGGACTGCTGGGTCTTCAAGCAGGCTGGCAAGCTAAACGCTGAACACAAGGGAAGGGAAACACCAAGTGAAGACGAGGATGAACCTCGCCAACCAAACACTGGGGGACAGAAAACATTCCCGCCAGAGGTTAAAATAGTGAACATGATCCACGCGACTCGTACATCCTTGGGAAGGCACGAACGCGCCCATAAGGACGCACGTGATATAGAGCCTATCGTACCCACACCCTGGATGTCTCGTTCGGTCACCTTCGATCACCTAGACGGCCGAACTAGCATTCGGCACGAAGGATCAAATGCCTTGGTGCTTGACCCAACAATCGACGGATACCATCTCACTCATGTCCTCATGGACGGTGGCAGCAGTCTCAATTTAATATATGAAGAAATTGTCCGCAGGATGGGGATAGACTCATCCAGAATTAGCAAAATTCATACCACCTTTGAAGGGGTGATACCAGGCGTTGAAGCCTACAGCAAGGGCTCCGTTATACTGGAGGTAACATTCGGTTCTCCAGGCAACACCAGAAGCGAAGATCTAGTCTTCATCATCGCACCCTTCCAAAGCAGCTATCAAGCATTGCTTGGAAGAACAGCCTTCGCCCGTTTCAACGCATTGCCGCACTATGGCTACCTTACACTCAAGATGCCCGGTCCATGCGGCGTCATCACCGTTAGCGGAACAACAGAGCGCTTTTCGCGCGCAGAGGAGTACGCGACGGCCCTAGCGGCCGGACTATAAGCGGCCTCTAAACAAAATTATACCAGGTCGTTAAGACCACGAACACGGTTAGACGAGTCCGGCAGCCCACATTAAACCAGGGCAATTGTATATGTGATCCTATAGCGGACACCAGGGGCCAATAATAAAGCCCCACACTCTCGGCTCAACCTTATTGGCAGGCCAGCATTTTACATTTTCTACTATCCATCACACATTTACGTTGCACTCTTCTATGAGATCCCCTTTTTCGGCAGACAAAGTTCGCACGATACCCTTCCAGGATGTGGCACAACGAAGACAAAGGCACAGACGTGCAACAGGGCCCCATCCGACAGGTTTCTTTTTAGATTAAGCCCCTCTATAAACCTTTTCTATTGCCTCTTGTTGTTTCATCATCCCACGGGTTCCATACCCACAGAAGATACTGCCTTTTTTGGCATTACGCCATGACAGATTAATACACGCACCTGGACATACAGGGTTTATAATGAATGGGCATTCTTGAACCCATCATCTGTTAGAAACTCCGAATACCTTCGGGAGTGTTTGGCGTCATGAGTTTGGCCTTATATGCATCAGCTCCGAATCATGTCTTTGGTCAAATGTTGGGATTGCCCGGCTCCTGGGTTTGCCGCCTTACGTTCCGTTATAATCGGCTAAGGTGGCCAAAGGAGAACTACTGCGATTGTGCCTTGGTTATTCCGGATGAGCACCTCAGTAGATGTAACGCCCTCGATGCGGCTATAGCTCCCACGTGTCGAAGCACGACTTAGAGGCATAGCCGCATTGAAAGCAATGTCGCAAGTGAGGTAATCTTCGCACAATCCATGTAATACATAAGGGAAAAGGTACATAGTTGGCTTACAGTCGCCACTTCACACAATTACATGAATAAAGCAGTACATCATCCAGATACAATCAAGGTCCGACTACGGAACCAAAATAAAAGAAGAACAACCCCACATGCGACACAAATCCCAGATCGCCCCAACGGGGCTCCACTACTAATCGTCGGAAAGGAAACATAGTATCGACCAAGTGCCTCATCATATTCCCACTTCAGCTCGGTGGCGCCATCTGCTATTGGCATCACCGGTACCGCATCTGTTTTGGTAGAATCATGAGCCACAGGACTCAAAGAATCTCACACCAGCGAGATCAAGACTATTTAAGCTTAAGGGAAGGCTGGTGTCAAAAGGAGGAGCTGCTGCAAGCATTAGCATATATGGTGGCTACATCGCAAAAGAGAGCGAGAAGAGAAGCAAGGCGCGGTCGTGAAGCTATTAGCGATCAAGAAGTGATCCCGACTACTTACGTCAAGCATAACTCCAACACGTGTTCACTTCCGGACTCCGAGAAGAGACCATCACGGTTACATACACGGTTGATGTATTTTAATTAAGGTCAACTTTGGGTTTTCTACAACCGACATTAACAAATTCCCATCTGCCTCATAACCGCGGGCACGGCTTTGAAAGATAATACCCCGCAGGGTGTCCCAACTTAGCCCATCACAAGCTCTCACGGTCATGAAGGAATAAACCTTCACCCAAGACACACCGATCGACTCGGTATCCGGTACATCAAGACATTTCGACAATGGTAAAACTAAACCAGCAAGACCACCCGACCGTGCCGACAAATCCCGATAGGAGCTGCACATATCTCGTTCTCGTGGCACACCGGATGAGCAAGACGACGCAACCGAAGATACCCCAAGTTGCCTCGGCGGCACCGCAAGTGGCTCTAGTTTGGACCAACACTGAAGGAGCACCGCCCGGGGCTAAATAAAGATGACCTCGGCTCGCGAAACCCAAGGGAAAAAGGGTATAGGTGGCAAATGGTAAAACCAAGGTTGGGCCTTGCTGGAGGAGTTTTATTCAAAGCGAAACTGTCAAGGGGTCCCATAAATCACCCGACCGCGTAAGGAACGCAAAATCAAGGAACATAACACCGGTATGACGGAAACTAGGTGGCAAGAGTGGAACAAAACACCGGGCATAAGGCCGAGCCTTCCACCCTTTACCAAGTATATAGGTGCATTAATTAAAGCAATAGATATTGTGATATCCCAAAATAATCATGTTCCAACAAGGAACAAACTTCATCTTCACCTGCAACTAGCAACGCTATAAGAGGGCTGAGCAAAGCGGTAACATAGCCAATCAACGGTTTGCTAGGACATGGATGGTTAGAGGTTGACATGGCAATATGGGTGGCATGATATAGCAAGTGGTAGGTATCGCAGCATAGGCATAGCAAAAGAGCGAGCATCTAGCAAGCAAAGATAGAAGTGATATCAAGGTATGGTCATCTTGCTCGTAAGGTTCTCGAGTTGTCGAAGGCTGGATCCTCGTGAGGCGTTCTCAACAGGTTCCTCGCTCACGCACTCGCCTCCGGCTCTACCCAAAGCAAGAACACAAGCAACGGAACCACAATCAAACAAGGAACATATGCACAAGCAATATGATGCAATATATGACATGCTATGCGAGATGTGACATGCAATGCATATGTATGCTCGGAAGGAAAATGATGAACTGGCATCAACTTGGCAAACCAAGTATGCCGCTGAAAGATGGAGTGATTTCGTTGAAATCGATATAAAGATCACCGAATCGGATGCACGGTTTGCAAATGACAAGCAAAACAAGAATGACGCAAAACTGCGTTTAACAGCCCGATGCTACTTAGCACGCAACACAAAACTATGCTACAGCACCCCAACATAAAAACAAAGCATATGGCAACGAACTACAGGAGATGCTTAACAATAGAGGAACACTGAGCTACGGCTAAATCACATCATAACATGTTCAAACAAGCATGGAGAAAGTGCTCAAAATATCAGGTTCACAGACTTAGTGAAAATACTAACATGGCAGGAATTAACATCAGGAAGGCATGTTTAGAGCAAGCAAACAACATGCTACAGGAACTTATAATAGCAAAGCAAGGCATGACATGATTCTACTCAAAGCATATTTCAATTGTCCCTTACTGACCATAAGCCAAAAAGGACCTTAAGAAATGGTGGCACCCATGTAAACATTGCAAGTTTTATTACAGATTTCAGACTTGGTGAAAATATCAGGACATGGCAAAAACAGATTCGACATGGCATGTTCGTGAGCTCGATGCACTCACTACAGAGCACCTCATGATAAACTAAGCATACACCCATCAAGAAGACATGGCATAGGAGCTATACATGGCAAGAACAACATCATAGCATACACGGATCAACTACACCGACCTCGTGAAAATTGAATCTAATGCAAACAGTCTGCCAGGAAACAATTTCAAGCAAAAGTAGAGCACGAAAAAGACATGCTAGACTACTCCATAAATACCAACAAAGGCATGGATGGATAGAGCACAACCATATGTTCAAAACACCCTTACTGATCATGCTCAAAAGGGGCATAGATCTCTCTGAAACAACCTAAACATATGGCATAAAATTATCAGCAGGACAAAACTTAGTGAAATCACTAAGTCCCTGAAATCAGTAACAACATCATCCCTACTTTGCATGCTTGTTCTAGTCAACACATAGCTCACAAAAATACATGGAAAATACCCCTGGAAAGATGGCATGGCAATGCTCAACTCACATGTAGGACTCAAATTCATAGGGTGCACACATAATTCATGGCAAAAATGACAAAATAGCTCGAACTGATAAAATTCTGAAACTAACGATCTGAAGCTATCTTCCAACAGCATTTCGGGCATCAAGATGAGCTCAAATGCAAATGATGCAATGGAATGAAATGATGTACTCTTCGAGACGAACATTTTGACATATTATACGCCCAAAACGGAGCCACAGTTGCGGAGATGTGATGCGTTGAAAATGCCCAAATAATTCACAGATTCAGGACTTAGAGGAAATTTGGGGTACGGGAAAGTCAACCTTCGTCTCGATCCGGATCAGATCGGATCGGGCGAGGCTCGCCGGAGGGAGGAAGGACGGCGGCGGCGGGGGGGCGGCGGGCCGGGCGGCGGCGGGCGGCTTGATGGCTTGGCATGGCGGAAGCGCGCATGCGGCATGGGCAGGGTGTGCGCATGGCGGTGGTGGTGGCGGCGGCGGCAGTGTGTGGCGGGCGCAGGCGAGTGGCGGCGTGTGTGTGTGGCGGCGTGTGTGGGCGGCGGAGGCGGAGCGCGGCGGCGGCGGCGGGCATGGCTTGGCGTGCGCGCAAGGCGGAGGGTTTGGCGGCGGGTTTTGGGCGGCCGGGGCGCATGTGTGGCGGGTGCCACGTGTCGCCTAGTTCGCCGGGCGGCGGGCGTGCGTTGACGTGTCCGCGCCGGCGGACGTGTCCGGCATGAGGAGAGAGGGCTAGGGTTTGCCGGATTTTAGGGGAGGTCTATTTATAGGCATAGAGGAGCTAGGAGAGTCCAAATGGGGTGTAGTTTACCACACGATCGTGATCGAACGACCGAGGGCATGGAGGGAGCTAGATGGGTTATTGGGCTGTTTTGGAGGGTTGTTGGGCTGCAACTCAAAAGAGGCCTTTGCGAGGGTGCGGTTAACTGCTGGAGTACCAAACGAACTCCAAATGACCCGAAACTTGACAGTGGTCTACCGGTGCTATACCAGGCCACTTGGCAAGGCTCGGTCCATTACGAGAATGTTCAACACCCGCACACGGTAAAAGGACAAGAGGGGTGCGCCGGGGAACATAGGAGTGCCGGATTGCAAAACGCCAACGGGAATATGCTCGGAATCATAAGACGAACTCGATGCAAATGAGATGCACATGATGACATGATATGAGATGCATGACATGAACAAAATGCAAAACGAAAACAAAACCCAACCACGGAGGGAATATCTCAGCACATATCCGAAATGGCAATAGTTGAAGTTACAAATATGGAAAGATACATCCGGGTGTTACAACACTCCACCACTACAAGAGGATCTCGCCCCGAGATCTAGGACTGAAAGAACTCCGGATATTCGAACGGAGGTGATCCTCGCGCCCTGTGTGGCTTCTCGGTCGGAATGGTGTGACCACTTCACTTTTAGGAATTTGATTGACTTGTTGCGAGTCTTGCGCTCGGTTTCTTCAAGAATAGCAACGGGTGCTCATGATAAGAGAGATCTTCTTGGAGGTCAATTTCTTCAAAGTTGATAGTGCGTTCAGAATCTTGAAGCACTTATGAGCTGTGACACGTGAAACACATCGCACGCTTGCAAAGTTGGGTGGAAGCTCAAGTTGATAGGCGAGATCGCCTCTTTTGCCAATGATCTTGAAAGGACCCACGATCTAGGGGCAAGCTTCCTTTGATACCGGGCGGCGAGTGCCTTTCATTGGAGAGACGGAGGTAGACATGGTCTCCGATTTCAAAAGCCACATCACGGTGCTTGTCATCATAATAGTTCTTCCGGGCGCGATTGCGCGGCTTTAAGATTCTCACGAATGACTTTGCACATTTCTTCGCTTCTATGATCAAGTCGTTGCCAAGAAGTTGGCGTTCACATCTCGGACCAATTGAGAGGAGTACGGCACTTTCGCCATATAGAATCTCGAATGGGGCCTTGCGAACTTGCTTGGAAGCTGTTGTTGTAAGAGAACTCGCATATGGGAGACACTCTTCCCACTTCATGCCAAAAGAGATGACACAAGCCCCGAGCATATCTTCAAGGATTTGATTGACTCGCCGACTTGGCCACTTGTTTGAGGATGAAAAGCTGTCTTTGAAACGAATGTCGGTGCCCATGGCCTTCAAAAGAATCCCGTAACTTAGAAGTGAAGATGCTTCCACGGTCTCAAGAGATCAATTGCGGAATACCGTGCAAGGAGACAATTCGAGGTGTATAACTCTGCCGGTGAGCTGCTGTGATAGATTCTTTGACAGAAGAAAATGAGCCACTTTAGTAAGCTTGTCAATGACAACGAAGATAGCATCATTTCCACGCTTGGACTTAGGAAAACCAGTCACAAAGTCCATCTCGATATGATCAAACTTCCATTCGGAATAGCAAGAGGTTGGAGGAGACCAGCTGGTCTTTGGTGTTCGCTTTCACTCTTCTCGCAGACATCACATTCATTCACGAATTGAGCAATTCTCGCTTCATTCGAGTCCACCAATACGATCGCTTGAGGTCATGGTACATCTTCGTATTTCCGGGATGAATGGATAGGAGGAATTGTGTGCCTCATTCATGATGACTTTTCTCGATCGCCTTTAGGAACCACAATACGATCCTCGAAGAAAAGAGTGTCTTTGTCATCCAAGCGATAGCACTTGTATTTGGAAATGCCCTTGTCAATACCACGCTTCACCTTCTTCACCATGGCATCCGAAGTTGAGCCTCACGAATTTGATCTTCCAAAGTAGGAGAGACTATGAGGTTGGCAAGAAATCCTTGAGGAACAACTTGAAGATTCAGCTTATGGAAAGCTTCACAAAGATCCGTTGGAAGGGCTTGAGAATTAGATCTGTTGCAATAAGCCTTTCGCTCGAGCATCTGCAATCACATTCGCCTTGCCAGAGTATATTCAATACTTGGATTGTACTCTTGAATCATTTCACCCATCGAGTTTGCTCGAGGTTGAGGTTTGGTTGAGTGAAGATATACTTGAGGCTCTTGTGATCGGTGAAAATGTCCACTTTCCTTCCCAACAAGAGATGTCTCCATGTTATCAATGCATGGACAATCGCCGCCAACTCAAGATCATGAGTGGGGTAGTTCTTTTCGTTGGGCTTCAATGGCGAGAGGTATAGGCCACAACCTTCTTCTCTTGCATTAACACAAAGACCGAGACCTTGCAAGGAAGCATCACGAAAACTTGAATGGCTTGGATTCATCAGAGGAGTCAAGACAGAGCTGTAACTAGCTTCTCTTTGAGGGTGTTGAAAGCGACATCACACTCAAAGGCCCGCACATACTTGACATGCTTCGGAGGAGGTTGGAAAGAGGCTTTGCAATCTTGGAGAAGTTCTCAACGAATCTCCGCAATAGCTTGCAAGACCGAGAAAATCATGAGCTGCTTGACATTCCGAGGAGGTTCCCAATTCACAATTGAAGACACCTTCTCGGGATTAACAGCGATGCCCTTGGCTGAGATGATATGACCAAGATAAAGAACTTCATCAAGCCGAACTCACATTTGGAAAACTTTGCATAGAATTGATGTTCTCTCGAGCTTGTCGAGCACCAATCGCAAATGTTTGGCATGATCCCGCTTGTTCTTGGAGAAGACCAAAATATCATCGAGATACACCAAGACGAATTCATTTGTGTAGGGGTTGAAGATAAAGTTCATCATGCGAGAGAAAGTTGGAGGAGCATTGACAAGGCCTAAAGACATGACAAGATATTCATAAGAACCATAGCTTGTTACGAATGTCTGTCTTGGGAATATCTTGTTCACGAATGCGAATCTGATGATAACCCATACGGAGGTCAAGCTTGGAGAATACTTTAGCACCTTTGAGTTGCTCGAATAGCTCATTGATGTTGGGAAGTGGATACTTGTTCTTGATTGTCTTCTTGTTCAATGGACGGTAATCAACACAAAGTCGGTCCGTGCCATCCTTCTTCGGACAAAAGAACTCCACATCCCCATGGAGATGAACTCGGTCCGATCAAACCAGACGCTCTTGTTCATCGAGCTGCTTCTTCAATTCTTTCAGCTCCTTGGGACCAAGCTTGTAAGGACGCTTGCAAACGGGTTCGATGCGTGCTCAAGATCAATAACGAATTCGACCGCCGATGAGGAGGCATACCCGAAGTTCTTCTCGAAAGACATCTTGGTACTCACAAACGACTGGAATTTGAGAGATAGCATCCAATTCACCCTTCTCATTGAGAGAAAACAACCGAATGGTTTCATCACGAGCGGCATAGATGATAACATCCTCAGAAGGGTGTGTCAATTGAATTTCACGACAGACAATCAAGTGAGCCTTGTCCGAGAAAGCCATCCATCCCGAGAATTAAATCAATATCGAGTCACCAAGAACAATTGGTTTAGACAGAATTTATAGTCGCCCATCTTGATAGAGACATCCGGACGAAAACTCGAGAAGTCATTTGCTTACCGGAGACACAATCTTCAACGGAATAGGAATCTTTTCGTCACAAACTCATGCTTTGCAACAAAAGGTCTTGAAATGAAAGAAAGCGATGCACCAAAGATCAAATAAGACTTTTGCAGAATATCATTAATGTGAAGATTACCCATGATCACATCTCAAGAATCCTCCGCTTGAGCTGCATTCATCATATTCACCTTTGCATACTTTGGATTATGCTTGACCACCGCATTGCTTGAAGACCTCACAGGAGGAGGAGGAGGAAGGCGCTTTTGGTTATGGCATTTGTTCGCATAGTGACCTTCTGCTGGCACTTGTTGCAGTCACCTCCGAGAGCGGACGGTGATAAGGAGCATTTGACCTTGGAGCTTGAGGTGAGACTTGTTCAGTAGCTTGGGTTGGGTGGGTGGGAAGATCCACGACCACCGAGTTCTTCTCACGATAAGGCCGACGGAACGGAGGAGGAGGAAGGTAGAACTTTTGCTGCTTTGTCGCCACTTGAGAGGAGGAAGAAGACTGAATCGCATCCCCGATTCTCTTCTTTGAAGCCTCACACTTGAGCTGAGCACCTTCTAGCTTGAGTGCCATATTATAGAATTGATCAAACCGAGTAGGCTCGGAAAGAACAAGAGATAACCGCAGATCCTCTCAAGGCCACCTCGAGGCGATAGATCATACTTTTCTCATCAGAACGCCTTGTTTGGCAAAACGAGCAAGTTTCAAATCAGATGTTGTATTCAGACATCGACATGTTCCCTTGCTTGAGATTGCGAAACTCCTCACGCTTGCTCTCAACAACACCGAAGGAATATGGTGAGCTTTAAAGTCCCGGCAGTAAATCAGTCCAAGTAATCACCGACCACCTCTAGAATCCTTGTATTGCTGGAACCAATCAGCTGCCTGATCCTTGAGCTGAAAAGACGCGAACTTGACGTAGTCCTCAGGCCTGACATTGCTGCATTCGAAGTGCTTGTTGATATCCACGAGCCAATCGTCAGCGTCTGTGGCCTCCGCACAAAAGCTGAAAGACTTTGGCTGGTTGGCAAGGAACTGGTTGAGTGTAGGAAACTGTGGCTGATGATAGAACTGTCCTTGACCTTGATTCCCTTGGTTGCCTTGGCCTTGGTTACGCTCTTGCATCAGCTGAATCAGCAACTGAGCGTTGGCGTTAGTGGTTGCCATCAAAGTTTGCCATGCCTCCGGAGGCGGAGGTGGAGGTGGAGGGTTCGCCTGACTCCCATCACTGCGTTCCGGATTCTGACGCGTTGGCGGAGCCATCCTGAAGAGGGTGACATCCGTTAGCATCTAGATAGACAGATGGACAAGTTGAATCAACGGATAGAAATTGCAACATATAGTCTTCACAATAAACATTCGAACAGGGATGAACGAATGAATTCCAAAGTAAACATCACGTCCATTAAGGTAAGAAGCCACTTGATAAGAGATATGATGAATAAAATAAAAACAAGGTATGAATGGAACAAATAAGTGGTAAGGATTACCCAATCACAAACCAAATATCTCGGAAGAAATGCTAGAGCTACTTGAATCCCACCTATAAACTCCGAAACTTTCGGTTATGCAATCGGTGTTGGGGATACAGGAGCAATATATATATCTCACCCAAGCTAACAATCCCTACATCCACCAGTATCCATCCTTCAACACATAACCAAGAAACCTTCGAAATCGTGTACCTCAACCTTCAAAAGCATCCGTTATACGAGTCATGGCAATACTCCGTACTCACCACAAGATCTTTGGGTTAGCGGGTTATCTCACCAACAACCGCATAAAAGAGATTTTCGATGTCGGCGTGCTAAACTCGGGTATTCAGAATCTGCAACGATAAAATTATGACGACAACACCTCGGAGCTCAACTCCCGGGACACCGCCACAACCCCTAAATGTCGAGGCAACCAAGACAATGTTGTCATCATAAGAATATCGAACGATCCCAAGATACCAGCGTGATCCTAAAAAAAAATTTTAGTGAAATTTGAGAAGAGAAGAGTCAAAACTCTACGTCAGATACCTCACCGAGAAGGTCAAGGACTGGGGAGTAAAAAGAATTCTAAACTCTCCGATATATATAATCCTAAATGACTCAAAACAATTTTTCTAGACACAACTCGCCACTAAAACGATCAAGCGGTGGGGGCTCCTAAGGTCGGGATGGCTCGATTACCAACTTGTAGCGCCCTCGATGCGGCTATAGCTCCCACGTGTCGAAGCACGACTTAGAGGCATAGCCGCATTGAAAGCAATGTCGCAAGTGAGGTAATCTTCGCACAATCCATGTAATACATAAGGAAAAGGTACATAGTTGGCTTACGATCGCCACTTCACACAATTACATGAATAAAGCAAGACATCATCCAGATACAATCAAGGTCCGACTACGGAACCAAAATAAAAGAAGAACAACCCCACATGCGACACAAATCCTCGATCGCCTAACCGGGCTCCACTACTAATCGTCTGAAAGGAAACATAGTATCGACCAAGTGCCTCATCATATTCCCACTTCAGCTCGTTGGCGCCATCTGCTACCGCATCACCGGTACTGCATCTGTTTTGGTAGAATCATGAGCCATGTGGACTCAAGCAATCTCACACCCGCGAGATCAAGACTATTTAAGCTTAAGGAAGGCTGGTGTCAAAAGGAGGAGCTGCTGCAGTTTACTAGCATATATGGTGGCTACATCGCAAAAGAGAGCGAGAAGAGAAGCAAGGCGCGGTCGTGAAGCTATTAGCGATCAAGAAGTGATCCCGACTACTTACGTCAAGCATAACTCCAACACGTGTTCACTTCCGGACTCACGAGAAGAGACCATCACGGTTACATACACGGTTGATGTATTTTAATTAAGGTCAACTTTGGGTTTTCTACAACCGACATTAACAAATTCCCATCTGCCTCATAACCGCGGGCACGGCTTTGAAAGATAATACCTGCAGGGTGTCCCAACTTAGCCCATCACAAGCTCTCACGGTCATCGAAGGAATAAACCTTCACCCAAGACACACCGATCGACTCGGTATCCCAGACATCAAGACATTTCGACAATGGTAAAACTAAACCAGCAAGACCACCCGATTGTGCCGACAAATCCCGATAGGAGCTGCACATATCTCGTTCTCGTGGCACACCGGATGAGCAAGACGACGGCAACCGAAGATACCCCAAGTTGCCTCGGCGGCACCGCAAGTGGCTCTAGTTTGGACCAACACTCGAAGGAGCACCGCCCGGGGCTAAAATAAAGATGACCTCGGCTCGCGAAAACCCAAGGGAAAAAGGGTATAGGTGGCAAATGGTAAAACCAAGGTTGGGCCTTTTTGGAGGAGTTTTATTCAAAGCGAAACCGTCAAGGGGTCCCATAAATCACCCGACCGCGTAAGGAACGCAAAATCAAGGAACATAACACGGTATGACGGAAACTAGGTGGCAAGAGTGGAACAAAACACCGGCATAAGGCCGAGCCTTCCACCCTTTACCAAGTATATAGGTGCATTAATTAAAGCAATAGATATTGTGATATCCCAAAATAATCATGTTCCAACAAGGAACAAACTTCATCTTCACCGCAACTAGCAACGCTATAAGAGGGCTGAGCAAAGCGGTAACATAGCCAATCAACGGTTTGCTAGGACATGGATGGTTAGAGGTTGACATGGCAATATGGGTGGCATGATATAGCAAGTGGTAGGTATCGCAGCATAGGCATAGCAAAAGAGCGAGCATCTAGCAAGCAAAGATAGAAGTGATATCAAGGTATGGTCATCTTGCTCGTAAGGTTCTCGAGTTGTCAAGGCTGGATCCTCGAGGCGTTCTCAACAGGTTCCTCGCTCACGCACTCGCCTCCGGCTCTACCCAAAGCAAGAACACAAGCAACGGAACCACAATCAAACAAGGAACATATGCACAAGCAATATGATGCAATATATGACATGCTATGCGAGATGTGACATGCAATGCATATGTATGCTCGGAAGGAAAATGATGAACTGGCATCAACTTGGCAAACCAAGTATGCCGCTGAAAGATGGAGTGATTTCGTTGAAATCGATATAAAGATCACCGAATCGGATGCACGGTTTGCAAATGACAAGCAAAACAAGAATGACGAAAACTGCGTTTAACAGCCCGATGCTACTTAGCACGCAACACAAAACTATGCTACAGCACCCCAACATAAAAACAAAGCATATGGCAACGAACTACAGGAGATGCTTAACAATAGAGGAACACTGAGCTACGGCTAAATCACATCATAACATGTTCAAACAAGCATGGAGAAAGTGCTCAAAATATCAGGTTCACAGACTTAGTGAAAATACTAACATGGCAGGAATTAACATCAGGAAGGCATGGTTAGAGCAAGCAAACAACATGCTACAGGAACTTATAATAGCAAAGCAAGGCATGACATGATTCTACTCAAAGCATATTTCAATTGTCCCTTACTGACCATAAGCCAAAAAGGACCTTAAGAAATGGTGGCACCCATGTAAACATTGCAAGTTTTATTACAGATTTCAGACTTGGTGAAAATATCAGGACATGGCAAAACAGATTCGACATGGCATGTTCGTGAGCTCGATGCACTCACTACAGAGCACCTCATGATAAACTAAGCATACACCCATCAAGAAGACATGGCATAGGAGCTATACATGGCAAGAACAACATCATAGCATACACGGATCAACTACACCGACCTCGTGAAAATTGAATCTAATGCAAACAGTCTGCCAGGAAACAATTTCAAGCAAAAGTAGAGCACGAAAAAGACATGCTAGACTACTCCATAAATACCAACAAAGGCATGGATGGATAGAGCACAACCATATGTTCAAAACACCCTTACTGATCATGCTCAAAAGGGCATAGATCTCTCTGAAACAACCTAAACATATGGCATAAAATTATCAGCAGGACAAAACTTAGTGAAATCACTAAGTCCCTGAAATCAGTAACAACATCATCCCTACTTTGCATGCTTGTTCTAGTCAACACATAGCTCACAAAAATACATGGAAAATACCCCTGGAAAGATGGCATGGCAATGCTCAACTCACATGTAGGACTCAAATTCATAGGGTGCACACATAATTCATGGCAAAAATGACAAAATAGCTCGAACTGATAAAATTCTGAAACTAACGATCTGAAGCTATCTTCCAACAGCATTTCGGGCATCAAGATGAGCTCAAATGCAAATGATGCAATGGAATGAAATGATGTACTCTTCGAGACGAACATTTTGACATATTATACGCCCAAAACGGAGCCACAGTTGCGGAGATGTGATGCGTTGAAAAATGCCCGAAATAATTCACAGATTCAGGACTTAGAGGAAATTTGGGGTACGGGGAAAGTCAACCTTCGTCTTCGATCCGGATCCAGATCGGATCGGGCGAGGCTCCGGAGGGAGGAAGGACGGCGGGCGGCGGGGCCCGGCGGCGGGCGGGCGGCGGCGGGCGGCGCTGATGGCGTGTGTGGAAGTTTTGCGGCGGGCTTGGCGGCATGGTGTGCGGCGGCGGTGTGGCGCGTGTGGGTGTAGCGGCGGCGGGTGTGAAGTGGCGGTGTGTGTGCGGTAGTGGGCGGCGGTGTGGGCGGAGGTGGAGGCGGGCGGGCGGCGTGCGGGCGCTGGGAGGGGGTGGCGCGGGTGCGGGCGGCGCGGAGTACGGCGGGCCCGGCGGGCTGGGCGGCGTGGTGGCGGGTGCCACGTGTCGCCCCGGTTCGCCGGGCGGCGGCGGCAAGGACGTGTCCGGCGCCGGGCGGACGTGTCCGCGCATGGAGGAAGAGGGCTAGGGTTTGCCCGGATTTTCGTGGAGGTCTATTTATAGGCATAGAGGAGCTAGGAGAGTCCAAATGGGTGTAAGCTACCACACGATCGTGATCGAACGACCGAGGGCATGGAGGGAGCTAGATGGGTTATTGGGCTGTTTTGGAGGGTTGTTGGGCTGCAACTCAAAAGAGGCCTTTTTGAGGGTGCGGTTAACCGCTGAGTACCAAACGAACTCCAAATGACCCAAACTTGACAGGTGGTCTACGGTGCTATACCAGGCCACTTGGCAAGGCTCGGTCCATTACGAGAATGTTCAACACCGCACACGGTAAAAGGACAAGAGGGTGCGCTGGGAACATAGGAGTGCCGGATTGCAAAACGCCAACGGGAATATGCTCGGAATCATAAGACGAACTCAGATGCAAATGAGATGCACATGATGACATGATATGAGATGCATGACATGAACAAAATGCAAAAACGAAAACAAAACCCAACCACGGAGGGAATATCTCAGCACATATCCGGAAATGGCAATAGTTGAAGTTACAAATATGGAAAGATACATCCGGGGTGTTACAGTAGAGAAACCCGAAAATTGACCGTCATGATACAACGAGAGACTGATCAACCACTCGATGACTCACCGGAATCTCTAGGATTCCTCCGCCTTAACGAAGGGCCATTTCCCGGCCAGGTACATACATGCTCGTATTCGGATGCACACGATGATACCAGGGGCTACATAGTAGCCCCAATATTAGAATCCCATGACTAAGCGAAAGTGTTACAGCTATATAGTCTGGTTGCCTAGTTCGACGTGCGATCACCTCCTTGCCGGACTAAGACGTTGGATAAAGAGTGATCAGGCACATTTTTTTGCGAACACCCCCGCATTGTATGCGTGGGGGATGAAGCCAACGACTGCTATCTTTCGGATTACACACACACACACACACACACACACACACACACACACACACACACACACACACACACACACACACACACACACACACACACACACACATATATATATATATAAACGGCAGCACATGGGACACATTCCTATTTTAAGACACAAATTATACATATAACCTTCTAATCAAAATGTTTTTACAATAATTCAAATCATCACTCGAAGGGGAGATCCTTCGGGCACTGCGCCTCTATCAGGCAGGCACCCTCCGTGACCTGCACCAAGTAGTGCCCGGCCGGATGTTGACCCCCTACCGGATCCTGAGACGCTATCATAGTGGCATCCATATCCGTCCAATATGCTTTAACGCGTGCAAGGGCCATCCACGCACCCCTATGCATGCTGACCTCCTCATGGCATCGATTCGGGGCACGACCCTAATGAACTGTTGCACTAAACCAAAGTAGCTGTCCGGCTTGGGCTCCTTCGGCCAAAGATGGTCTATTACAGACCGCATTGCAAGCCCGGACAGCCTGTGAAGCTCCGCTACAGCAGCCATCTTGTCACTCAGCGGCAGCGGGCGAGGGGGAGCATGGAATTGCGACCAAAAAAGCTTCTCCACTTCCTTGTCACCTTGACCTTTGAAGAAGTCGGCAGCATCAGCCGTACTCTTCGCCAAATTTGCATATGCATCCACCGGACTCCAGCGTCCATCCAGGGGAGCGTACTTCTGATCGAAAACTTTTGTCCGCAGTAAATAGGAGCCCCCAGCCGCGATTTCACCGGCCTGTCGAAGCTCCTCCCGCGCACCCCTGAGCTCGGTTCGTATTTCCTTGGTGGCATTCAGCGCCTTGCTCAGGGCAGCCAATTTATCTTCATGCTCCTTCTTTAGGAGCTCATATCGGTCAGCGGCATGTTTTAACTCGATAGCCATTTCGGCTATCTTTTCCTCGCTTCGGCGATGAGCAGCCTGTTCGGCTCTCAATTCCTCGGCCGCCCTTAGGGCAGCCGCTTTGCTCACCCGAGCTTGTTCCTTGGTTAGAGAAAGTTCAGCCCTCAGGGCCTCCACGGCAGCAACACCATCTGTAGTCCGAACAAAACATATTAATACATACCACCTTAATGTTTTCCTATGCAATGGGAGACAGGGCACATACCTTGTGAGGTATCCAACCGCTCATTCATCAGAGTAGTATCGGCATCAATCGACCCAATTTTCCTTGTTAGTTCGGCAACTTCGACGGATGGGCCGGCGGCCGAACCCACAGGTACATGCACACGTTTACAACACTATCATTGGTTTATGATCCCCCGTTTGCCGCCTAGGGCGGGCAACCAGAGTCTCAGGGGCTGATATCTATATGGAGCACACCTAGCGCATGCCTTACAACCAGAGAAATAGTGAGTTTCCCACTACATACCTCGAAGCCTCTGAGTAGGCTTGTGAATGCTTCATTCAAACCACTTGTAGCAGATGAAATCTTCTTGAGCACCGCGCTCATTAATGAGCAGTGCTCCTCCAAGAGCGCAGCTCGCTCCAGTAAGCCCGTCAGTATGTCCGGACATAGGGCGGCTGACGCGTTGGCTTCTGGCCCTGGTGGATCCGGGCTCCTCCGTGACGACACCTCGGTGTCACCCGCGTCAAGAACCGGAGAGGCGGGTGCGGTCTCGCTCTCCATCATCTACGGAGGAAGGTCGCCTGAAGACGACCCCTGTTGAGAAGAGCTGCCAGCCGGACTGCAAAAACTTGAGTCGTGGTCATTGATCCAGGAGAAATGCAGTACCTTTCAGTTAATGATTGACTTACGACTCGTTGGAGGGTTGGCCCATTCGAGGGCATGATGCGGTGAGGGTGCCTGTCGGGGCAAGGACCCCTGGGGATCCATTTTTCCCTAATTTGGTGTCACATCCCTAGCTTCTGGTATTGCACTAGGCTAGCTTCATGTGTGCATCATATTTAAATTTTGCTTAATTTTGAAATGGGGATTGCTCAAACCCTAGCATTAAAGAAATTCACTAGGTTCACCCAATATAATTTCACTAAGTCCAAGTGGCTTTCAAAAATGTTGATGATTTTTGACATAGGTGAAAAACCTCTACCAAAAATGATGCCAATATTTTTGGGCCATTATGGATTTTTGGATAATCCATATTGTATTTGAATTGGGGCATTTAAATACTATTAATATTTTTAAATGCTCCAACAATTCTGAAAATAATTAAGGGCCTCTGTAATAATTAACTTAATGCCCACAATTATTTTCAGGATTTATTAAAATGATTTGGGCTATAAACTAAATCAGAAACAAAACTACAGAAAATAGAAAACAAAACAAAAGAGAGAGAGAGAGAGAGAGAGAGAGAGAGACTTACCTGGAACTTACCTGGGATCCACCAAAGCCCACCTGGCAGCCCATCTGACCGGCCCAGCCCACCAGGGGCAGGGAGGTCTTCTTCCTTCGCCGATCGGATGCAGTAGCGTTCGACGGCAGCACGACCACCGCACGCCACCTCCTGCTTGCCGACGAGGGCCTGGACGCCTCCGCGATGCCATGAACCCCCCCTGGTGGCCCCTCTCTCCTCTCCCTCACTCGCTGCTCTCCCTCCCCCTCCTCTGTTTCTCCTATGCACAGCACCGAACGCAGCCATCGCCGCCGCTCACCATTGCCGCGCCAAGAGCCACCCCCTCGCCCCTTTGATGTGCCTAGGAGCTGCGCCTTGGATCCGAGAAGCTCTACCCCGACGCACGCGACGCCGGGTGCCCTGAAGCCACGCCATCTCCACCTTCTCCATCTCCACGGCCGGCGATCGCCGCCGCTCGATTCGCAGCACCGAAGACGCCCCGAGCTCGCTGACCACCTCATCGTCCTCCCTGTGAGCTCATGCTGCTTTCTATTTGCTCGCCCCCTCCGTTCCTGTCCCCTAGCTCCGTTTTCCGACCATGGCCGAGGTCACCGCCGCTGTGCCATGTCGTTGCCGTGGCAACAGCCGCCCCCACCCGATTTTTTGCGCGTTGCCGTGCTCACCGAGCTCCTGTGAGCCGAATCGTTCCCAGCTCCTCTGTCAGGTGCTCGCAGCCCGTTTTGCTCGATGCCGTAGCTCCGGCCGCCGCCCAAGTGGTCGCCGCCGTCGACCCCGGCCTCCCTGTGCCCAGCTGCGTGCGCCCCTAGATGCATGGGAGCATGGGCTCCCTCCTGGTGCCCTCAGTGCGACCAGCCGCGGCCTGTAGCGCCGCCCCGACCAACTCCGGCGAGATCCCGCCGCTGCTGTGGTCGCCGGCGTCACGTGCTGACGTGGCACCGGTTAATTAGCGCTAATGACCTTGCTAACCACCCCTAGAGCCACTGCCATGCGGGCCCCAGTGCCTAAACTAGTTAGTTTAATTTCTCTATTAGATTAGCACTAATCACAGTGGGCCCCGCCTGTAAACTTTGACTTGGCCACGTCAGCTTTGACCGGGTCCCACATGTCGCCTCAGAGTCGACTACGTCACCTTGACCGATGGACCCCACTGGTCAGGTTTGACCTGGTCAGCCGCAGTTGACCTGCTGATGTCATAGTGACGCAATGCTGACGCAGTTAATCATTTACTGGATTTATTCTTATTCAGGAAATTTCAGAAAATGTCCTAAACTTCTAAAAATCATAGAAAATCAACCGTAGCTCCAAATCAAATAATTTATATATGAAAAATTATCAAAAAAATCTAATCTATCCATCTGTACCATTTTCATGCATGTTAGAACAACTTATGACTACTGTTTAGGACAAATCATATTAATGGCATTTAAATATCCATATATGGAGTTTGAATTTGAATCTTTGATTCAAATAAACTTCATCTAACTTGCTGCTAGTTGCATTAGCTCAAACCACAGCATATTGCCATGTCATGATCATGCATCATATTGCTGCATTAAATTGATTGTGTTCTTCCTTATTTGCCGGTATTTGTCCCCTCTCAGTAGACGTGGTTCCGACGATGAGTTCGATGACACCGATGAAGAGTTATATCATCTTCAGAAGTGCCAGGCAAGCAAAACCCCCTTGTTCATTCCGATACAATCACACTTTCTCGCTCCTGCTCTATTTTACTGCATTAGGACAACAACGATTCAATGTTGCTTGCTGCGATAGTTGAACCCCTTTATCCTCTGCATGACCTGTCATTGCCACAGTAAATAGATGAAACCCACTAGCATGAGTAGGAGTTGTTTGAGCCCTGATGTGCCTACTCATTCATGCTTGTTTGTCATGCCTGCTATTGCTTAGAGTTGTGTCAGGTCTGATTCATCGGGAAGGAATTGGAGGTGTGTGAACATGTCCTACCGTTGAGAGCTAAGTGTGTTAACACGATTTGGTAAAGGTAGCGGTGAGAGGCCATGTAGGAGTACATGGTGGGTTGTCTCATTGCAGCCGCCCTCGAGAACTGAAGTTCGTGTTTGTGATCCATGAACAGCTACTACCACTCATTGGATCCTTAATTGACCCTCTCGGCTTCTTAATCACCCTTGTTCTCTGTCCAGGAGTTGCAACTAGTCTCTGGTGTTTGTAGGTAGTGTTAGTAGTCTACCAAGTGGCACCCGGTACATGTGGGCTTGGGATGACTAGGCACCGTGGCACGGTGTACCAAGCGTAGATCCACCCGTCGAGGTGGGCTTGGGAACCCTGCTCACATCGTTTGGGGCCGTGAGCGACACCCCGGCCGGATCTCCTTGCGGATGGAACCCGAATAGGCGATAAACCTGGACGAGAGACTTGAGTGTTTAGGTAGGCCGTGGCCTACTCCCTCGCCCGGCTTCCGCTTGAAGGTTGCCGAGGTACATGACGTGTCTGAGGCGATAAGTGGCGAGAGCGTGTGTGAAGAAGTACACCCTGCGGGTTATCATTATCTATTGAATAGCCGATTCTCGGATATGGAAACTTGGACCCTTGTACAGTTCATAGACAAGTGAAAGTGGATACTCTAAAATGCGCAAGATAGCGTGAGTGCTATGGATGGCGTTCTCGTAGGGAGACGGAGCGGATCCATAGTGGTGTATTGATATGGTGAATATGTGGACTCGTAGCGCCACCTCAAAAGAGTTACATTGCGATCGTAGTTTCAGGATAGCCACCGAGTCAAAGCTGGCTTGCTACGCTTAAACCCCACCATCCCTTTGTTGATAATGATGCATATGTAGTTAGTTACGATGTAAGTCTTCTTTGGGTACATTTGTACTCACGTTTGCCTATTTTATGTTTTTGCGAGAGACTTGGTCTCGCTAGTAGTTCAGCGTGGACTTGACGTTTAGCTTGATACCTCAGCTACGATCTTGTGCCCTCGGCAGATCTGGTAGATAGTCGCTTCTAAGCCTTTTTCATTTGTAGATGTCGTACTCGGACATGTTAGGTTCCGCTTGTGCTTTGACTTGTATGTTTCAATGTTGGGTCGTGAGACCCATGTTTGTAATATCTCGCTCCTTGGAGCCTAATGAATAAATACTTGAGTCGAGAGTCATGTTGTGATGCCATGTTGTATTTGCACATATCGAGCATATTGTGTGTATGTTATTGAAATGCTTGGTATGTGTGGGATCGACTATCTAGTTGTTTATCTTTAGTAGCCTCTCTTACGGAAATGTCTCCTAGTGTTTCCATCGAGCCATGGTAGCTTGCTCTTGCTCGGAACACTTAGGCTGGCCGCATGTGTCCTTCTTCGTTCTCGTGTACTGTCCCTTCGGGAAATGTCACGCGATGAATACGGAGTCTGTTAGCCGCCTTCTGCCCGGTTCACCGAGTCTGCTAGCCCAGTGCTACTGACTGGATTCACTCATTGTTGACCGACACGCTCGATCTTTGGGTCATGGATGCTGTCCACAGTAGGTTTGTGCCACTTTGGGTTTACGACTAGCCATGTCGGCCGGGCTCCTTATCATATGGATGCTAGCGACACTATCATATCGTGTGCCAAAAGGCTAAACGGTCCCGGCAAAGGTAAGGCGACACCGTGGGAATACCGTGCGTGAGGCCGCAAAGTGATATGAGGTGTTACATGCTAGATCGATGTGGCATTGAGTCGGGTCTGACAGCTTTGGTATCGAGCTTGATTGCTCAGGATTACCAAGCCAAACTGGTCGAAGTTGAGTCTAGAAATGCTTTAGTTATATGTAGGGGAATTGATTGTGGGATGGAACGTAAGGCTCTTTTTACTCCTTATACCTCATGGCCTTCTGATCTGAGTCATCCTCTTCTCTACTACGGGGTTTAGGAACTAGGCTTCTCATCTATCTATTAGGATGACGAGTTACTATGTTAGAGACTTATAGGATTGATAGTTTCAAGCCTCAATTTAATTTCTACTACTTTTAGTATGCTCTCAGTTGAACCAGAACCTTGATATGATGTTTATAAATGGCTATGCCACCATTTTTGTAGCATGCCTCCAATCTTTTTGAGCATTTACAGCCGTTATGCTGTCCGAGTCATCCCAGGTTTCTAAACAATCTGATGCACTTGCAAATCCTTTCCCTCTGGTTTTGATGTTCCTTTGGGCCAAGTTAATCACACCAATTGTTGAGTTGAAGTATTCTATTACCTCGACATATATGTTGGAGTTATTATTATGACCCTAGGTGTCTTAGGGGGATCACCTAGTAATTTAGCCATGTTTTGTGTTCCCAGTGTGATGATTCTGGCCATCATTCTCGAAAGCATCCCGTGATGCCACTTAGTTAGTAGGAATTCCATTCCGGGTTTCTTGACCCGAGATTCACCTCACCTACTTCATGCTGATAGTTTTTGCTCGTTCCTTTAGGATATTAGTAACCTTTGCGATAGTTCTTGAGGTTTGTGGTATATCGTTCTTCCAAATACTATGAACCGCTTATGGCAGAAGTTCCTCGCTGAACCAGGATCACAATCAGAGTACTCTTGAGGAGTTCTCCATTTATAATTGTGAATCTGCCAGTTCTACCTTTCCGCATGGGTTATCCGAAAGAAATGTTGAGCTTCTCTCGACATACTAATCTATGCATCCACAACTCAGAAAGTTATATGTTCCTTTGAGTTGTTCTCTTTAGTTGTGTCCTGACCCTCGTCTATCAATTATTAGTCAAGAGTATGCGTGCATTCGTTCATCGGTGCCTATTATTCTTGTGGTCCGCCAAGCCATTCTATTCCGGAATGACTAGGAGAAACAAACTCCAGTACTTCATCCACATCCAGGATTGGGTCAAAGTAGTTGTACCTCGCAGATCAAAATGCCAACCCAGCTTTTGTCCTGTTCTACCTTGGAGTATTACCATCTTTATATCAAAATGTCATGGGAATTTCACACCATCCTATGAACTCTTGATATAGTAATACTTCTTGCCATCATTGTTCATTCCTCGGTTTCCGTGTTATTGTAACCGGAATGCCAACAAGTGAATTGTGGTGTGTGAAATCTATTCTCCTAGCAACCTTGTTGCTTGGTAGTTAATGGACAATAATTTCATTCAGTTAGGATTATCCAATTCCTTGCTTATTTCACCACATCATCTTGCCCTGAAAAGCAAGATTGTTCTCGAGCTTAGTAACATATCGGTGGTTCGTGATGTTCAGAATATCTTCTGGAAGTATTACAAAGTTGTCACGACCGCTATGTTGAGCTCGTGATCAAGTTGGTTTTGAAACCACTCTTTCTTCAAGAATCGTGTTGGATACCCTAAGCTAGTTGGTTAAGCTAAACAACAACTTGGAGAGTTGGAAGATAATAGCTTGTCCGACTCGTTCATTCCAAAGGGATATCTTGTATGTGTGTTGAAGAAAGATGATATTCTCATCGATTGGTCCTCGTGATCAGTTGTTGGATCTGTTGTCATGTCAAAAACTTTGATTTGAGTGTGGGCTATCCTCAAATCAAATCAGAACCAACGATATTCGTAATGTTGTCTTACCCGTGGTTGATTCCTCGAGCATACACCATTACATCTTTTGGTCTGACTAGTGCTATCACTTGTTCACATAATTATGGAATTCCTTCTTCATGGAAACCGGGATGAATTGTTGTTCAGCCCGTCAGCAACATATCTAACCTCTCCATGATTGTGTTGAACATCCAGCTAGTATTGGAAACTTATATGAGCATTATCTTCATGACCCGCTCATGGAGCATATGTCCGGATGAAAGATGTGACTTTCTCTAATTCACGTGCACTTGGCGTAAGTTGCCGCCGTGGATCCGAGAAAGATTGTTTTTCCCTCCTTTGGAATCATCCCAAGTCGGTCATGCATGTGTGAAGTCTACATTGGATTGTGAGATTAGCTACCTCCATTCTATATGTGTCCCTAGCACGCCAAGCCACTGATTGATTTGTTCTAGGAGAAGAAGCTCCTTCTTAAGACCCAGGGCTTATACAAGGACTTCGATATCCTCGATGATGGTTCCCCACCTGAACTCGGTAGTGTTTTATTATAAGACTACTACGTGGTCATGCTTGTCTTGGACAACATGTTCACATGTTCGTAGCAGAACCAGCTCATGTTTTGGAGCTTACTACCGTAATCCATTTCCCGAGAATCTCGCAATGTCGTCTCGTCAATTTGTGTTGCAAATTTTCATTTTTCCTTATAGACTCGATGAGTCTGGAATATTCTGACACCAACCAGATCTGAATCTCAGGTAGATATGATGGTTGGAACGTTCCCAAGAACTATAATAGTGGTCCCTTGTAACCCGGTAAAGTGGATGTCGTGGCCAACACACCCAACCGGAAGACCTATTATTGTAGTATCTTGATTGAGGAAGTTGGCCACCTCCCCATAAGGATTTCGTAGGATTTACTCCCTAGTCGTTCCTTATGGATTTTTGTGTTTCCGAAGTCCGACCTTTTACTTGATGTTCTAGATATCAAACCATATCTATGAAGGGGTTACACTAGTACATCAAGGAGAACATTAGAAGCGGAGTGCTAAATGTCTCTCGGTCGATTATCCAGATCTTGCGACCTTGGCATTGTTAAGGTGAAATCTAAGAAGGTGTTATCTTCCTTTGCATCTGCATCATCCATCACTATTCATCATGGTAGTACGTTGTGTTGCCAGGATCCTTGACACGGATGTTGGTAAAACCTTGATGAATATGGAAATGCTCAAGTTTTTGAGAGCGCATAAGCAAAATCTTCCCTTGTGTTGTTTTCAACAAGGTAATCCACATCATCCATTCTAATCCGGGTATGCCATTCTACCAAACCCTCCAAGCGATCGCTCGAGAATTGCCTTAGGCTGGTATAAAGAGTTTCGATGATCTCGAATCAAAGGTAATTCTTTTTGCCACTTAAGGAATAATTCCACGAGCCACCTTCCCTAAGGTGCCTGTTATGGTATCATGGCAACCCAACTCCTCGCCACGTCGACAACGGTTCACCACCTTACAGAAGCGTGGAATGGTTGTCTACCTAGTGAACCCTCGTCATTTATTCCACTCCATCCCTCTAGATGTGAGCTTCGTGTCTCAGCTCGAGAGATGTTGCTATCTCACCCGGTGAGTTGATCCTGAGTTGCTTGATCTCCGAGATGATCAATTCTTTTAGAGTTTTCCCTATCCTCTCATTGTCATGTTGGCTGGAGTTCTCAGAGCAAGATGACGAGACAAAGATGGTGATTGAATCAATGTTCATTTGAAGTGCAACCTGGATCGTGAAGTTTATGTTAATTTGCGTTCCCCCTTCATCCTACCCTCACGCTTGAATCTCGGACGAGATTCACATTTAGTGAGGCGAGTTGTCACATCCTAGCTTACGGTATTGCACTAGGCTAGCTTCATGTGTGCATCATATTTAAATTTTGCTTAATTTTGAAATGGGGATTGCTCAAACCCTAGCATTAAAGAAATTCACTAGGTTCACCCAATATAATTTCACTAAGTCCAAGTGGCTTTCAAAATGTTCATGATTTTTGACATAGGTGAAAAACCTCTACCAAAAATGATGCCAATATTTTTGGGCCATTATGGATTTTTGGATAATCCATATTGTATTTGAATTGGGGCATTTAAATACTATTAATATTTTTAAATGCTCCAACAATTCTGAAAATAATTAAGGGCCTCTGTAATAATTAACTTAATGCCCACAATTATTTTCAGGATTTATTAAAATGATTTGGGCTATAAACTAAATCGTAAACAAAACTACGAAAATAGAAAACAAAGAGAGAGAGAGAGAGAGAGACTTACAGGAACTTACAGGATCCACCAAAGCCCACTGGCAGCCCATCTGACCGGCCCAGCCCACCAGGGGCAGGGAGGTCTTCTTCCTTCCGCCAGTCGGATGCACAGCGCGTGCCCGACGCGCGCACGGCCACCGCACGCCACCTCCTGCTTGCCGACGAGGGCCTGGACGCCTCCGCGATGCCACGAACCCCCCTGGTGGCCGCTCTCTCCTCTCCCTCACTCGCTGCTCTCCCTCCCCCTCCTCTGTTTCTCCTATGCACAGCACCGAACGCAGCCGCCGCCGCCGCTCACCATTGCCGCGCCAAGAGCCACCCCCTCGCCCCTTTGATGTGCCTAGGAGCTGCGCCTTGGATCCGAGAAGCTCTACCCCGACGCACGCGACGCCGGGTGCCCTGGAGCCACGCCATCTCCACCTTCTCCATCTCCACGGCCGGCGATCGCCGCCGCTCGATTCGCAGCACCGAAGACGCCCCGAGCTCGCTGACCACCTCATCGTCCTCCTTGTGAGCTCCTGCTGCTTTCTATTTGCTCGCCCCCTCCGTTCCTGTCCCCTAGCTCCGTTTTCCGACCATGGCCGAGGTCACCGCCGCTGTGCCATGTCGTTGCCGTGGCAACAGGCGCCCCCACCCGATTTTTTGCGCGTTGCCGTGCTCACCGAGCTCCCAGGAGCCGAACGCGTTCCCCAGCTCCTCGTGTCGTGCTCCGCAGCCCCGTTTTGCTCGATGCCGTAGCTCCGGCCGCCGCCCAAGTGGACGCCGCCGTCGACCCCGGCCTCCCTGTGCCCAGCTGCGTGCGCCCCTAGATGCGCGGGAGCATGGGCTCCCTCCTGATGCCCTCAGTGCGACCAGCCGCGGCCTGTAGCGCCGCCCCGACCAACTCCGGCGAGATCGCGCCGCTGCTGTGGTCGCCGGCGTCACGTGCTGACGTGGCGCTGGTTAATTAGCGCTAATGACCTTGCTAACCACCCCTAGAGCCACTGCCATGCGGGCCCCAGTGCCTAAACTAGTTAGTTTAATTTCTCTGTTAGATTAGCACTAATCACAGTGGGCCCCGCCTGTCAACTTTGACTTGGCCACGTCAGCTTTGACCGGGTCCCACATGTCAGCCTCTGTAGCTGACTCTGTGTCACTGACCAATGGACCCCACTGGTCAGGTTTGACCTGGTCAGCCGCAGTTGACCTGCTGATGTCATAGTGACGCAATGCTGACGCAGTTAATCATTTACTGGATTTATTCTTATTCAGGAAATTTCAGAAAATGTCCCAAACTTCTAAAAATCATAGAAAATCAACCGTAGCTCCAAATCAAATAATTTATATATGAAAAATTATCAGAAAAATCTAATCTATCCATCTGTACCATTTTCATGCATGTTAGAACAACTTATGACTACTGTTTAGCACAAATCATATTAATGGCATTTAAATATCCATATATGGAGTTTGAATTTGAATCTTTGATTCAAATAAACTTCATCTAACTTGCTGCTAGTTGCATTAGCTCAAACCACAGCATATTGCCATGTCATGATCATGCATCATATTGCTGCATTGCATTGATTGTGTTCTTCCTTATTTGCCGGTATTTGTCCCCTCTCAGTAGACGTGGTTCCGACGATGAGTTCGATGACACCGATGAAGATTATATCATCTTCAGAAGTGCCAGGCAAGCAAAACCCCCTTGTTCATTCCGATACAATCCCACTTTCTCGCTCCTGCTCTATTTTACTGCATTAGGACAACAACGATTCAATGTTGCTTGCTGCGGTAGTTGAACCCCTTTATCCTCTGCATGACCTGTCATTGCCACAGTAAATAGATGAAACCCACTAGCATGAGTAGGAGTTGTTTGAGCCCTGATGTGCCTACTCATTCATGCTTGTTTGTCATGCCTGCTATTGCTTAGAGTTGTGTCAGGTCTGATTCATCGGGAATGAATTGGAGGTGTGTGAACATGTCCTACCGTTGAGAGCTAAGTGTGTGAACACGATTTGGTTAAGGTAGCGGTGAGAGGCCATGTAGGAGTACATGGTGGGTTGTCTCATTGCAGCCGTCCTCAGGAACTGAGTTCTGTGTTTGTGATCCATGAACAGCTACTACCACTCATTGGGATCCTTAATTGACCCTCTCGGCTTCTTAATCACCCTTGTTCTCTGTCCAGGAGTTGCAACTAGTCTCTGGTGTTTGTAGGTAGTGTTAGTAGTCTACCAAGCGGCACCCGGTACAGGTGGGCTTGGGACAGACTAGGCACCGTGGCACGGTGTACCAAGCGTAGATCCACCCGTCGAGGTGGGCTTGGGAACCCTGCTCACATCGTTTGGGGCCATGAGCGACACCCCGGCCGGATCTCCTTGCGGATGGAACCCGAATAGGCGATAAACCTGGACGAGAGACTTGAGTGTTTAGGTAGGCCGTGGCCGACTCCCTCGCCTGGCTTCCGCTTGAAGGTTGCCGAGGTACATGGCGTGTCTGAGGCGATAAGTGGCGAGGCGTGTGTGAAGAAGTACACCCTGCAGGCTATCATTATCTATTTGAATAGCGGATTCCTCGGATATGGAAACTTGGACCCCTTATGCAGTTCATAGACAAGTGAAAGTGGATACTCTAAAATGTGCAAGATAAGCGTGAGTGCTATGGATGGCGTTCTCGTGAGGGAGGCGGGGCGGATCCATAGTGGTGTATTGATATGGTGAATATGTGGACTCGTGTGCGCCACCTCAAAAGAGTTACATTGTAGTCGTAGTTTCAGGATAGCCACCGAGTCAAAGCTGGCTTCTGCAGCTTAAACCCCACCATCCTTTGTCGATAATGATGCATATGTAGTTAGTTACGATGTAAGTCTTCTTTGGGTACATTTGTACTCACGTTTGCCTATTTTATGTTTTTGCGAGAGAGACTTGGTCTCGCTAGTAGTTCCGCGTGGACTTCGACGTTTAGCTTGATACCTCAGCTACGATCTTGTGCCCTCGGCAGGATCTGGTAGATAGTCAGGCTTCTAAGCCTTTTTCATTTGTAGATGTCCGTACTCAGACATGTTAGGTTTCGCTTGTGCTTTGACTTGTATGCTCTGAATGTTGGGTCGTGAGACCCATGTTTGTAATATCTCGCTCCTCGGAGCCTAATGAATAAATACTTGAGTCGTAGAGTCATGTTGTGATGCCATGTTGTATTTGCACATATCGAGCATATTGTGTGTATGTTATTGAAATGCTTGGTATGTGTGGGATCGACTATCTAGTTGTTTATCTTTAGTAGCCTCTCTTACGGAAATGTCTCCTAGTGTTTCCCTTGAGCCATGGTAGCTTGCTCTTGCTCCGGAACACTTAGGCTGGCGGCATGTGTCCTTCTTCGTTCTGTGTACATCCCTTCGGGAAATGTCACGCGATGAATACCGAGTCTGTTAGCCCTTCTGACTGGTTCACCGAGTCTGCTAGCCCAGTGCTACAGCCTGGATTCACTCGCTGTTGACCGACACGTTCGATGCTGTTTCATGGATGCTTGTCCCTGTAGGTTTGTGCCACTTTGGGTTTACGACTAGCCATGTCAGCCCGGGCTCCTTATCATATGGATGCTAGCGACACTATCATATACGTGTGACAAAAGCGCTAAGCGGTCCGGCAAAGGTAAGGCGACACCCGTGGGAATACCGTGCGTGAGGCCGCAAAGTGATATGAGGTGTTACATGCTAGATCGATGTGGCATTGAGTCGGGGTCCTGACATTTGGGCAACTCTGCCTCCAAATCTTCGGAGGCGGCCCTCTTTTTCCCACGTGGGGAGGCGGCCTCGACCTCTCCTCCCCGACTATCCCCGGTTCGGATGTGTAGTATGTGGGGTTCGTATTTCTCGTCCTTCCCCGAGGAAATTTGGCTGAGTACCCGGTCGAGCATCTTGGCCACGATTGGGGCAGGCGAGCCTTCGGGAAGTGGTGCCGGACACCTGATTCTCTCCGCCTTGCTGAGCCACTCCTGGACGCGTATGATGTTCAGAATAAACAAGTATGACAAATACAAAATAGGGTGTCCAGTATCAAGGCCACTTACTTGAGTATCTAGGCGGTTGCAGCTTAGGCCCGCATCCTCGGTGGTATCCGGACACGTTACCTTCCGTCCAAAGAATAATTTGCACATCTCTTCGAGCTTTAAGCCGAAGAAGTGCTCACTGATCCATGAGACCCTCGGTTGAATTCCCACATCCGAAGAGGCCGGCGCTAGCACGGCAACATCCGCCGGATTAACATCACTTGCATTACACTGACAAGGTTGATATTTGTCACGCCCAATATGCGACCCTATCCAAAAGGAACTCGAAGGTCCCACCAAGGATAGACCCGCATATTGAAATGCTTTTGCAAGGTGGATATCATTACATCAACATTACATAATAGATGGGGATACATACATAAGGCATACAATGCCACACAAATACAACATCATCTTACATAAGAGCACCATCCAGCTACGGATGAAACACAAACAGAAACTCAAACGACATCCACCCTGCTAGCCCAGGCTGCCGACCTGGAACCTATCCCCTGATCGAAGAAGAAGCAGAAGAAGAACTCCAAAACAAGCAAACATCGCTCTCGCGTCATGATCATCGCATAACCTGTACACTCAAGAATTGTTGTTAGTAATCATCTGTGAGCCACGAGGACTCGGCAATCCCATTACCATGGGTATCAAGACTAGTAAAGCTTAATGGGAAAGGAAGGGGTAAAGTGGTGAGGTTGCAGCAGCGACTAAGCATGATATGATGGCTAACATACGCAAATAAGAGCGAGAAGAGAAGCAAAGGAACGGTCGTCAACTAGTAATGATCAAGAGGTGATCCTGAAATCCTACTTACGTCAATCATAACACAAAAACCGTGTTCACTTCCCGGACTCTGCCGAGAAGAGACCATCACGGCTACACACGCGGTTGATGCGTTTTAATTTGGATCTGGTGTCAAGTTATCTACAACCGGACATTAACAAATTCCCATCTGCCACATAACTGCGGGCACGGCTCTCGAAAGTTTATACCCTGCAGGGGTGTCCCAACTTAGCCCATGATAAGCTCTCGCGATCAAGGAAGGATATACCTTCTCCCAGGAAGACCCGATCAGTCTCGGAATCCTGGTTTACAAGACATTTCGACAATGGTAAAACAAGACCAGCAAAGCCGCCCGATGTGCTGACAATCCCGATAGAAGCTGCACATATCTCGTTCTCAGGGAAACACCGGATAAGTCAAGCTACGAGTAAAACCAGACCTCGAGTTTCCCCGAGGTGGCCCATGAGTTGCTCGTTCGGACCAACACTTAGACAAGCACTGGCCTGGGGGGGCTAAAATAAAGATGACCCTTGGGTTAATTACTCCCAAGGGAAAGGTAGGTGGTGGTGAGGAAAATGGTAAAACCAAGATTGGGCCTTCTTTGAAGGAGTTTTATTCAAAGTGAACTGTCAAGGGGTCCCATAAATCACCGACAGCGTAAGGAGCGCAAAATCCGGGAACATAACACAGGTATGACGGAAACTAGGGCGGCAAGAGTGGAACAAATCACCAGGCATAAGGCCGAGCCTTCCACCCTTTACCAAATATATAGATGCATTAATTAAATAAGAGATATTGTGATATCCCAACATAACCCTGTCCACCATGGAGCAATCTTCGACTTCACCTACAACTAGCAACGCTATAAGAGGGGCTGAGCAAAAGCGGTAACATAGCCAAACAACGGTTTGCTAGGAAGGGTGACAAAGGTTGGGGGCTGACATGGCAAATTGGGAGGCTTGAAGAGCAAAAGATAGGTAGCGCAGCAAAGCGATAGAACGAAGCAACTTGAGATCGAGGGTGATGGTCATCTTGCCTGAAATCCCGCAAGGAAGAAGAACGAGTCCATGAAGAAGATGAATCCACGAAGACGAACAAAGCGTAGACGAACGAGTCCTCACGATCGCAACGAAACGGGAACTATCGAGAAGAAGCACACAACATGGTAAACACACCACACATAGACAAGACATGATGCACAACCAAGCATGATGCATGAGAAAGCTAGATGAGGCTACTCATGGCAAGAGATGATGCAAACAAGAACAACACATCAAGGCAAGTTTAAATGAGGCCGGAAACAACATATAACAAATCTGGTAAGTCCTCATATGCATATTTCGAAATAGGTCCAGAACTGAATAAACATTCAGTTGAAGTTGTTAAACAGCAAGTTAAGATGCACCAAGATGATCTACACGAGATTCTAGTCAAGTTACATATAAAGTTCATTAGATTTGGAGCTACGGCCTAGAAGATATGAGCAAAACAAGTTAAGCATGGCATTGATGCAAAATGCATACAAACATCAGGCAAACACCTCAAGACAAGAATGCAACATGATAATATGAAACTACATGCAAAATCAAGCAAGTTTCATATAGAACACACTCAAAACGGAGCAACGGTTCAACACATACACTCTATACAAGTCATAGCAACAACCTGTCCATAACAGCAACTAGGCATCTTACAAGCGTCAAAACAACAAGCTACAGCACCCCAACATAAGAACAAAATGCATGAGCATGATGTACAGGTAAAGCACAACAAAACATGAACACTGAGCTATCTCCAGAAAAGACTAGAACATGCTCAAAAGGACATGGGAAGATTGCAAATAATAACAGTTTCAGGCTTGGCAGAAATAACATCAGGTTGCAATGTTTAGAGCTATCAAACAACATGTTATAGGAACTTATCATGGCAAACAAAGGCATGGAAAGAATCTACTAATGGCATAGAACAAAAGTCCCTTACTGACCATAAGCCAAAAAGGCACAGAAAATATGATGGCACCCATGGAAACATGGCAAGTTATATGACAGGTTCAAACATGGCAGGAACAACAATAAGTAGGTATGTTGGTGAGCTTGAACAACTCACCACAGAGCAATACATGGCATGGCAAGGCAACCAACAGTAATAAAACATGTTTATGAAGCTAAGCATGGCAAGAACAAGTTCATAGGGTACATGGATCACTAGAAAAGCACATGGCCAAAACTGAACTTCATGTTAACAGGCTGACAGCAACATTATTTAGCAAGTTTGAGAGCAAGATTACAACATGTTACAGCAGGCTATAAATGCAACCAGGGGCATGAATGCATAGATAAAGACATGTATAACAAAACATCCTTAGTGAACATCTCCGGATTATGCATAGAATAACTTGTAGCAGCAGGTTTACATAGCAACAAAATATAACAGAATCAGCCAGGAAAACAGCAACAGCAAGTACCCTACTTAACAAGCTCGATGCACTCACTACACAAGTCACAAAAATACATGGATTGCACCTCTGAAAAGATGGCATATCATAGTTCAAAACACATGTAGACATCAACCTCATAGGATGCACACATCAAACATGGCAAAAATGACAAATGAGCATGTTATAACAGTTCCAGCAGATTAACATCAACATGCACTCTTCCAACACCATTTCGGGCATCAGGATGAGCTCAAATGAAAATGATGCAATAGAATGAAATGAAGTACTTGTCGAGGCGAACAATTTGACATATTACACGCACGAAGCGGAGCAGTATGCAGAGAGTTATGATGCGTTGAACATGGCACCAGAATGCAAGATTTTTAGGACTTGGCAGTTTTTATGAAAAAAAAACAGAACGGCGCAGGTGAACTAAAAAGGCGCTGGGCGGGGTTCTACGGCTCTCACCATTGGGCCAAGCCGAAGTGGAGAGGAAGCAGAGCCAATTCTTGGGCCTTGGAGATCGGCCACGCGGGAGGAGGCGAGGCGCTCGTCGTTCTCCTCGAGCCCCTTCGGCGAGCAGAGACGCTGTGGCCTTGATGCCATGGCGCGGCGAGGGAGGCTGAGGCGGCGGGGACAGGCGGATCCGCCGCCGCCGGCGGATCGGTGGCGGCAATGAGCACGGCGACCTAATCTGTGGGCGCAGACACTGCAGAGAGGAGAGAGCTAAGGTGAGAGGGAGAGGAAGAGCGAGGAGAGGGCACGGAGGCGCCGACTGGCGGGTTTCTGGCGAGGCGCCGACGCGGAGGATCGGCGGCGGTCGACTAGGGCACGGGCATGGGACCGAGGCGGGCGGCGGGCGGCGGCGGCATGTCTTGGGCTCGCGGGCGGATCTGGCCCCATGGCCTCGGGCGCGATGGGAGGACGGCCTTGGTGAGGTGGCGGCATGGGATTGGGTGCGGACGGCGGTGGAGCTGATGTGGCGCGCGGTGATAGGTCGGGCGACGTGGCTGGGCGGCGGTGGACGTGTCCGGCCGCCGGGCGGACATGTCCGGCGGCGCGAGGAGGGAGAGGGCTAGGGTTAGACTGCGAATTGGACGGGGAGGGCATATTTATAGGTAGAGGGAGCTAGGAGAGTCCAAATGAGGCACGGTTTTTGTCCACAGGATCGTGATCGAACGACCGAGAGCATGGATGGGAGTTTGCTGGGTTTTGGGCCACTTTGGAGGGGTGTTGGGCTGCAAGAGAAAAGGGGCTTTACGGTTACCCGGTTAACCGTTGGAGTATCAAACGGACTCCAAATGACACGAAACTTGACAGGCGGTCTACCGGTGCTATGCCAAGGCCGCTTGGCAAACCTCGGTCCATTCCGAGAATGTTTAACAGCCGCACACGAAAAGAGGCAAAAGGGGACATCGGGGGACATAGGAGTGTCGGATTGCAAAACGGACAACGGGGAAAAAGCTCGGATGCATGAGACGGACATGTATGCAAAATGAGATGCACATGATGACGTGATAAAATGCAACACGCAAGCAAATGGCATGGCAACGATGGCGAATAACTGGCAAACACCTGGCGCAACGAATCCGGGGCGTTACAACTCTCCTCCACTAACAAGAGATCTCGTCCCGAGATCTTAGGACCGAGACAGAAGGGAAAAGGGATGAGGTAAAACAATAACTCAAGAGAAGAAGCAAAGAATCGAGTGCACTCGAGAAGAAGAGAGGAGCGATGAGAATGACGAGAATCAAAAACTCACAAAATCAGATAGACTATGAAACCACTCCGGTTATAACGAGATAAGAAACGAATAAGACTGGAAAGATTTAGGTAGCACTCCGGTTGAACATTGAAAGATTAGAACATGAACTTGAGAAGATGGAACGATACTTGACTTGAGGAACAACACAAAACCTCTGGAAGACTTGAAAGAGTTGAATGAAAAGGACGGAGAAGGAAAAATAACTTGTGCCACGAATGAAATTGAAAACATCTTTAGAAGGAAGGTTTAAACGGAGTTGTTGAGAAAATCAACAACAAAAGAATAAGCTTGTTGTGGACTTATAGATAACATCTCAAAATTATGAGGTGATCTCCGCCCACGAGTGGAAAAGATGAGAAGAACGAAGAAATGCAAAACTCCATTTCAAAAGAATACGGAGAATTAATTACACTTCAATATGCAAGAACAAAAGATACTAGAACTCCTTGAACAAGAATCTTGATGAACTCTTGAAGAATGAATTAAATCATGAAGAACCATCATGAAGAACTCTGGTGACAAAAGGATGATGAGATAGAATGAAGGATGAAAGAATGAGATTAAGCCTTGCGGTGATTTAGATGGAGGTTCCGACGAGATGGCCGAGGAAATGAACTCCGGAAAAGAAAAGATGAAACACTTGGAACTAGAATTTATTCATCAAGAAAAAACTCCGAAGGAAAAGATTACTCACTTTGAGGAAAATAAGAATAATATTTATTGTATGCTTATCCTTCATCAAATTAAATTGATGACCAGCATTGGTTTTGCATACTAGTTATTCTTCTTGAGAAGGATTAAGGGGAATGTGGCACAAAACTTGAGAAAGTCTTCATGAACCACCGGTAGGATTGGAAAGAACGAATGAATTAATATGATAAACAAGGAAAATAATCTTGAATGAACCACCGTAAGAAAATTCGAAAATGGATGCCAACATACTTCACTCACCATGGTCTCTCCCACCTCTACCTATGGCGATCTCTGATCTAGATCCATGGAGGGATTACTACACTGGGATTTCTCCCCCGACCAGGCGGTGGAGGCACAGGGGCGTGACAGGTTTGGATCCACAGTCCATTTCACTCCCCATGCAACGGCCAAGGAATTCTTTTTGGTGGTGGCTTTCTCCTCTGCCTCATTCCCACTCTCTGAAGAATCAGTTGGGCTTGCTCTCCAATGTTGCATTGGTGGATCATCTGTTGGTTTTTGGGTAAAGCATTTGGCTAGCAGGCATTATCGTTTTTCGGTGGCATCTAATAAAGTGGGGCATTTCATCTATGGGCTTAAGGACCGCATTTGGCCTGATTTCATCTATCATTTTAATCTTTATCGCCACAACTCTTGGAACCACTCTCTCGTGAATTCCTCTTGGCAGTCGGACAAAGAGCTCAATGAGATATCCCTGCGTTCCCCTATGACCATTAAATCAAAACTAGGTTTCTTACATGCTAATCGTTCTGAGGATGATAACACGCTATTGGAGTTAAAAAAATTTGGTTTCTCATCCTTCTGTGAACCATCACGGCTCAATCTTCGTGATGATCCAGGGAGTTCTTTGGTCCACCATGATCAAGACGTCTCCCAATCTCGGCCAAAGATTATTTTTGGCTCTTTTGCATCAAGCTCAATCAGCGGGCCGATCAGTGATTCAGTGGCAACAACGGACATTCGTTTTGGTAAATTTGAATCTGTCATTATTACTGAGGAGGCATGCATGGAATCTATCTTTATTGGTAATCATTATCGTAATGAATGCTGGAATTCCATCCCGGGTTTCATTCTGCTGCACATTTTGGATTATAGGCAGGCTGGATATTCTGATTTGGATATTGCAAAGGCCTGGGATATTGCCTCGGTCCCACCATCGACCTTCATTTATAATAAAATGAATATCTGCTGCATCTGCAAATCCTTGGGCCACTTGGGCCGGGATTGCTCTATTTCGGCTGGCCTATCTGATCAGGCACCTTTGGCACACTCGGGCTCGGGGCCAATGTCTCCTGTTGGACCATCTTGTGTTATTTGCTGCTCGGATCACCATTTAACTGCTTTGTGCCCTTCAAAAATATTTTGCTCTGGTTGTAAATTATTGGGACACTTTTATTCTGAATGTGGCAATCTGGATTGCACCTACCTATGGTGGCAACCTAAAGATCAGGATAAAACAGACTTGCTCAGAAATGGCAATACCAGAAACTTAAGCCCAAAAAATATCCCCAAAGAATCCGTTACGACTGCTTGTTTTCCTTCTTCTGATCGGCTCATTACTTCTGATTCAACCCAATGCCGTGTCAAATCGCTAGTCAGTAAGAATAATATCCCCACTTGCCTTACTATGATGAATCGTGGACCGAGGTACCGCAAAAAGCAAGTAAAGAAATCAATACTAATCCTCAATTGCGCTACGTGCGGCTTGGTTGGACACCTGGAGCAATTCTGTTGGCGGGGGACGGGGGTGCCGCGACTAGTTTGGCAGCCTAAGACCCCTGCCGTTCCACATTCCTCCTCCTCTGTTTTCCCCAGCTCTATCTCTCCTCCTCCGGCAACAATGGCGAACTACCTAGTCAATGTTGTCCCCTACCTCCCCACGGGGATGACGATTGAGCTTGGGCCGCAAGATCGTGTTGTTCGTGGTGACATGGCGGTGCACCCCACTGCTCCTCTCAACCATGATTTCCTCGCTATTGCGGAGGTCAATCGACATGTTCCTTTCCATCAGAAGGCTGCCCTCCAGGAGGTAATCACTGGGCTGTTGCATGAATCCCACTTCTTCCCTTCTGAGGTTGATGATCATCCGCTGGGCATTGCTATTTATGGTTTTGCAAACCCTTTGGTCCGCGATACTGTTGTGGGCACTACCTTTGAGATTGATGCTGATGTTGAGGGTGAAATAAACACCATTGTCTCATTCGTGCCGCACGATGAAGCTCTGAACATGCGGCTTACATCTTATGGTCCCTCTGTTTGGATTCTTTATGTGGGATTTCCCTATGACTACCAGACCTACCACTACCTGCACAGATCCGTTGCTAGCTTTGGTAGTTTGATTCATTGGCATAACCCCAGAGGAGATAGCAAGTTCGTTCTGATTAGAGCCAAGGTAATCAATCTTCGTCTAGTTCCAAAAAGTCTTGTGGTTTGTCAGCTGGGAGGAGACAGACGCAGTTGGACTGTCTGTGTTACTATGCTGCGGAGCAGCGACTGGAATGCCCATCTGCCTGAGGTGCCACCCGCCGGAGAAGATCCGCCACCCGAGAATGGAATTCCTCATCCTCTCTATGGTGATGATCTCACAGCTGAACAGCTCTACCAGCTCTGACTCAATAAGCTGGATTGCCTGACAAGGGCAGCAAACTATGATGCAGTCCCCAATGAGGAGGTGAATGTGCAGAATGTTGAGGTGGAGTTTCAGCTTAACTGGGGTGAATGGCCAGCACCTCCACCACAAGCTTCACCTGCTTTGTACAACTTCCAGGAGTGGTTGGCACAGGAAGGACTACCAGTTCAGGATGGTATCCACCCTACTGACAACATGATGGATAGCCCAATTGCTGCTTGGAATGATTCTATCTCTCCGCACAACAGTTCTGACTCTAGTGCGGGGTCTGAGGACTTGGTTCTTGTTCCGGTATCCATCATGCAAGCTCTGCAGAGGAACAGCTCCCTTGTTTTCAGTTCTGCTATTTCTCAAGACCTGATGGCTCCTCAAGTTTTTATTAGCACATCCACTGGTTCTAAAGCTCACTTGCCTAATCTGCAGTTCAACATACAGGTTTCAAATGCTGGTATTAATATTCATTTCTCTGCCGACAATGACTTGATCAACTCAATGTTGTTGAATGAACCCTTGTCATATGTTCATGTCACCAACTTCTTGTCAAGAAGAATCATGCCCACTTTGGCCACTTTTGGACCTTGGGCGCAGGGCTATGGTCCAAGGCCGGCTAGTCTGGATATCCAGCTTGTGATGACTACAACTGAAAGTGGACAGACTGATGCTTCTGCTACTATCTCCTGCTTTGATGCAACAGGTTCTTATAGTTCTTCCACCCAGGTTTGGCTCATTGATAATGGTGCGGCCTCAAATGCTCAGAACAGCAATGTGATTATACATGAACTTTCTGAGATTCAATCCTCTGATGACATATCTACTGATTCGCTGGTTTCCTTTGATGGTGTGGATCACTCTGACTCTGCCCTGGTATGCGATGGATCATCGGTTGGAGTGCCTAGGAACAGACGCAACAAATCCAAAGCCCCCATCTCTGTTTCACAAGTTCGACGCAGTAGTCGATCCAACAAGTACGATGGATTTAAGGTGCCTCTTATCACTGACAGCAAGGCTAGGACATCAAAAGTTAAACCTAGGATCATCCCCAATATGGCATCCGCGGTGGTTATCACTGAACTGTCTGAGGATCAGGAGGCTGATGTGCCACCACCACTGTCAATCTAGGAGATTCAGGCGATTGGCTCTCACCAGTGTGCAATCCCTCCTGAAGAGCTTACTGAAGAACTGCTCCTGGATGAGCAGGCGGGTGGTCCCTCAAATGCTTAAGTTTTACTGCTTTTATTTTTAGCTTGTAATGGCACTTCTTTCAAATTGGAACGTTCTCTGTTGGAATGTCCGGGGCCTAAACTCCGATCCTAAGCTTTTGGCACTTTCGAACGCTATTTCGTCTAGTGGCTGTGCTGTGATTTGCTTGCAAGAAACCAAAAAACCCTCCTTTGATAATGTGTTTCTTAAATCTTGTTGCCCTAGAAGGTTTGATAAATTTGCTTACATACCCTCTCGAGGGGCCTCTGGAGGTATTGTGACCATATGGAACAACGCCATCTTTGCTGGTACAGTAATTATTGAAGAAGAATTTGCACTGGTTATCAAATTCAAATCTACTCAGTCGGCCCAAGAATGGACTCTCGTGAATATCTATGGGCCTTGTCAAGGCGATTTACGTGTGGATTATACAAACTGGCTTTTAAATCTAAATATACCCACTACTGAAGATTGGCTACTCATTGGTGACTTCAATTATATTCGAAGCCCTACAAATCGTAATAAACCAGGAGGTAACATTAATGACATGATCACGTTCAATGACTTTATTAGATCTCAAAACCTCATTGAACTTCCAATAAAAGGTAGAGCATATACTTGGAGTAATATGCAGGATGAGCCATTGCTAGAACAAATTGATTGGTTTCTCACCTCTAATAACTGGACTCTTTCATACCCAAACACCATGGTCAAACCCCTAAGAAAACCTGTTTCCGATCACATTCCGTGTGTCATCACCATTGAAACATCTATACCAAAAAGTAACTTGTTCTGGTTTGAGTCTTTCTGGGTGCAACACCCTGGCTTTATGGATTTGGTCTCTGAGGTTTGGACTAGACCAGTTAACTCTACTAATGCGGCCACAATTCTCTGCCGAAAATTCAAAATGTTAAGATACGAACTCAAGCACTGGAGTAAACATATTTCGAAGCTTACTACTGCCATACAGAATTCTAACTCCACATTGGCAGATCTTGATGCTAGAGAAAACAGAAGATCCTTAACTATACCAGAAAGCAATTTTAGAAAAATCCTGAAGAAGCATATCTTACAGTTACTAAATTACCAGAAACAATATTGGAAGAAGCCTTGTACCATCCGCTGGGTTAAATTTGGGGATGAAGACCCAACATTCCTCAAAGCATTAGCATCCGAGAGATATAGAAGAAATGCAATCACCTCTCTTCGGCTTGATAATTGTACAACTGTGGAAGACCATGCAGGAAAGGAAGCACTAATTTATCATACATACAAAGAAAGACTTGGGTCATCTAGTAATTACCAAATGAAATTTGATCTTCCCACTATCATAAAAAAAGAGAAGATTTGGACCAACTCACAGCACCCTTTTCAAGACAAGAAATTGATGATGTCATAAAAGAAATGCCAGCTGATAGAGCGCCTGGACCGGACGGTTTCACGGGACATTTCATTAAATCTTGCTGGCACATCATTAAGGAAGACTTCTATAGGTTGTGTGATCAGTTCCATGACGAGAATCTAAATGTGGAAAGCATCAATGAAGGCTTCATCACTCTCATACCTAAGGTTTCTTCACCTGAAACAATAAATGACTTTCGGCCCATCACTCTTTTAAATTGTTGTCTCAAAGTGATAACTAAGCTTCTTGCTAACCGCCTACAAAAGCTCATTCTAAAAATAGTTAATCGCAATCAATACGGTTTCATTAAGCGACGAACGATACAAGACTGTCTTGCTTGGGCCTTTGAGTATATACATCAGTGTCAAACCTCCAAGCAAAAAATTGTACTTCTCAAGCTTGACTTCGCTAAAGCCTTTGATACAATTCAACACGGGGCTATGCTTCAAATTATGAAACATTTGGGATTCAACGACAAATGGTTGGCTTGGATCAAAAACATATTCTCCACTGGGAAATCTTCAGTACTTCTTAATGGTGTTCCAGGCAGACAGTTTGTTTGCAAAAGTGGTGTCCGACAAGGAGACCCCCTGTCCCCCCTTCTCTTTGTCATCGCAGCCGATTTGCTTCAAGCTGCCATTAATGACAGCGTTTAAGCGGGGAAGATCAGCCTGCCCTTTGATAGGCAGGGTCGGCATGATTACCGGTTATTCAATCTGTTGACGACACAATAATTATCATGCGGCATGCCCGACCAAGCACGCACTATGAAAGGGATCCTCAATGATTTTGCCATCTCAATTGGACTCAAAATAAACTTTCATAAATCAACACTTATACCAATAAACTGTGATGTTGATCTTACAAGTGAGCTTGCTGGTATTTTTGAATGTAAGATTGGAAACATGCCTTTCACTTACCTTGGTCGCCCTTGGCACTAATAAACCCTCCATTCAAGACCTAATGCCATTGGTGTGCTCGTGGAGCGAAGATGACTTCTACTCTGGCGATGATGTAAATGCAGACAAAGCTATCCATGGTAAACACAGTTATCACCTCACTTATCATCTTCGCCTTATGCACGTTGAAGTTTCCCCCCAAAATTTTGGAGCTACTTGATAAGATCCATCGGAAATGCCTCTGGACTAAGAAAACTGAACAAGGGGAGAAATGCAACTCCTTGGTTGCCTGGGATAGGATTTGTCGCCCAAAAGATAGTGGTGGACTTGGGATCATCAACTTAAAGATCCAAAGTGACGCCCTCCTTCTCAAATACTTGCACAAGTTTTACAACCATCATGACCTTCCTTGGGTTGACCTCATCTGGTCTACTTACTACTCCGACAAGATACCACACGCTTCCGACCCTTGTGGTTCGTTTTGGTGGCGAGATGTTCTTAAATTAACTCCAATCTATCGTGGTATATCCACAGTAGAGGTTTTTCGTGGCGACAAAGTACTCATGTGGAAGGACCTATGGCTTGAAGATGTATTATCTGACTCACACCCAAGGGCCTTCTCCTTTGCTCGAAATGAAGATATATCTGTGCAACAGTTTCTCACAATCACCTCCCTCGATGAGGCGTTCCACCTTCCTTTATCCATGCAAACGCATGATGAGGTCAGACATATTCAACACCTTGTTGCCCACGTCACCTTGGACAATAGGCGCAACATAAAAGATGTTTGGTCTTATATCTGGGGGACATCCGAATACACTGCTCGAAGGTATTACAAGTTCTGCTTCAGAGATGTCAAAGCTCACAAAACGTACAGATGGTTGTGGAAATCCAAAGTTACAGCCAAGATCAAAGTATTTGGCTGGCTTCTTCTATCTGATCGCCTCAATACTAGAGACATGCTCAAGCGAAGGCATTATAATGTTGGAGATGATTTAAGCTGCCTCCTTTGTGGTCATGCCCAAGAAGATGTTGATCACATGATCCTCAACTGCCCATTTAGTAAACAGTGCTGGTCCAAACTTGGGATGAATCCAGACCAACATCCATGCGTCTACCATGGTTGGAAACGGCTAAGAAAAACTGGAATCAACCTATGTTTATGGAGACATTCCTTCAGGCGTCTTGGAGTATTTGGAAGGAGAGGAATGACAAATTATTCAGACAAATTAATCCCTCCTACAACTCTTGGCTACAAAGATTTAAAACAGACTTTGGTCTTCTTCAATATAGGGTCAAAGAAAATATGAAGGACTTCATTTTCCTTTTATTAGACTCCCTTCCTTCTGACTAGTCTGCTTCTGCTAGTCTTGCCACCCCTTGCCACAAAGTGGCTAGGGTTGCCCCTTGTAAACACCTTGTACAATGTAATGTAAATGTTTGAAAGGTAATATATATCATAGTGGGAGCCTCTCCCACTATCACAGGTTTCAAAAAAAGAAAATTTGAAAATGATTGGTGAAAGAGAATGAATCACCGGGAAGAATTAGAAGAACTAATAAGATAGAGGGGATTTAGATGCAAAAGAACAAAGAGATCATGAGCTGATTAAAGAACACTTGAACGAAGCACTGGGATAATTGGATAACGGTAGCTGAATGTGAGGGCTAAGAATTCTTCTGGAATGATGGCCTCCGGTGAAAAGAAATAGAAATCAACTCCTGAAATACTCTGGATGGGTGAAAAGAATTCTCACAATAGAAAACAATTATGAAAGGATGGCATCAAGCTTGAACTACGCATCTTTGGAAGAACGGGCAAGGATTTAAGAGGAACTCTTCTTCGGTCTTCAACATCCGAGAATGACGAGGAGAAACACCACCATGAATTGTTGAGACACTCCGGAAGGATTAAACGAAAAAGGTTGAGCCAAAGATGAAAAGAATTTGAAAGCGATCTTGGACAAGGCATGTGACTGATGAAATTCATTCTTATGTCACACTTGAAAAGAATTGAGAATAACTCCGGGGGAATCAGAAGAGTCAGGTAAGATCCTGGGAAAAGACCTGTGGGTTAGGGCCCACTGAAAAGAAATCACCGTTGAAAAGGATTGTTTAACAGATAGATGATGCACCGGAACAATTGAAATATTTTAGTGAGGTGACAACCTCGAATTAATTGGAACAACGACGAATCTCCTGAGATGTCTTGAACACTCCGGAAGGATAAACTGGTGAGAGGCGGACGAGCAAGGAGAACACTTGAGATGAGGAAAAGAATATGATCAACCCGAAAAACTTGAATTGAAACCACCGGAAAGAAAAAGAGATGAAGAATGTCAAACAGGACGAGAATTCACCGGTTGAAATAATTTAGGAAAGACTGAAGAGGCTCCTCATGAATGAAATAGATGGTCGAAAGAGACTCAAACTCCGGGAAGAAGAGGGTGGGAGGGCGGGAAAACAAAGGTAACTTGGAAGGGGAAACGACGAATATCTTGAAGAGAAAACACCGGTTGAAATCATTAAGGAAAGAAAGCAAAGGCTTCGCACGAGTAGGATGGATACTCGATTATGGACTCCGGTTCCGAGGAGAAAAAAGGGAGGGAGGGTGGGAAAATAAAACAACTGAGGATTGAACATGGCAAAGATGAAGAGGCTCGAGTCAACTTGACGAGAAATGCACCGGATGAAAGGAGTTGAGAACCAACGATCGGAAAAACCAACTGCGTGAACCTAAAGAAAAATTTGAAGGGGAAGAGGAGTAATTCAAAACACCTACGTCAGGATTCCTTACCAGAGGGACGAAGGGGCCGAGGAGTAAAAAGAATTCCTACTCTTCGATATAACTAGACTCTGAAAACAGTTTTCTTCTAGACACAACAACGGCCAAACTACACGATCAATCAAGGGGGGCTCCTAGGGTCGTTCGAGGCTCTGATACCAACTTGTCATGCCCAATATGCCACCCTATCCAAAAGGAATTCGAAGGTCCCACCAAGGATAGACCCGCATATTGAAACGCTTTTGCAAGGTGGATATCATTACATCAACATTACATAATAGATGGGGATACATACATAAGGCATACAATGCCACACGAATACAACATCATCTTACATAAGAGCACCATCCAGCTATGGATGAAACACAAACAGAAACTCAAACGACATCCACCCTGCTAGCCCAGGCTGCCGACCTGGAACCTATCCCCTGATCGAAGAAGAAGCAGAAGAAGAACTCCAAAACAAGCAAACATCACTCTCGCGTCATGATCATCACATAACCTGTACCTGCAACTGTTGTTGTAGTAATTTGTGAGCCACGAGGACTCAGCAATCCCATTACCATGGGTATGAAGACTAGCAAAGCTTAATGGGAAAGGAAGGGGGAAAGTGGTGAGGTTCCAGCAGCGACTAAGCATGATATGGTGGCTAACATACGCAAATAAGAGAGAGAAGAGAAGCAAAGGAACGGTCGTCAACTAGTAATGATCAAGAGGTGATCCTGAACTCCTACTTACGTCAATCATAACACAGAAACCGTGTTCACTTCCCGGACTCCGCCCAGAAGAAGCCATCATGGCTACACATGCGGTTGATGCGTTTTAATTCGGATCTGGTGTCAAGTTATCTACAACCGGACATTAACAAATTACCATCTGCCACATAACCACGGGCACGGCTCTCGAAAGTTTATACCCTGCAGGGGTGTCCCAACTTAGCCCATGATAAGCTCTCGCGATCAGCGAAGGATATACCTTCTCCCAGGAAGACCCGATCAGTCTCGGAATCCCGGTTTACAAGACGTTTCAACAATGGTAAAACAAGACCAGCAAAGCCGCCCGATGTGCCGACAATCCCGATAGGAGCTGCACATATCTCGTTCACAGGGCAACATTGGATAAGTCAAGCTACGAGTAAAACCAGACCTCGAGTTTCCCCGAGGTGGCTTCGCAGGTCGCTCATTTCGGACCAACACTTAGACAAGCACTGGCCCGGGGGGGCTAAAATAAAGATGACCCTTGGGTTAATTACTCCCAAGGGAAAGGTAGGTGGTGGTGAGGCAAATGGTAAAACCAAGGTTGGGCCTTGCTGGAGGAGTTTTATTCAAAGCGAACTGTCAAGGGGGTCCCATAAATCACCCGACCGCATAAGGAACGCAAAATCCGGGAAACATAACACTGGTATGAAGGAAACTAGGGCGGCAAGAGTGGAACAAAACACCAGGCATAAGGTCGAGCCTTCCACCCTTTACCAAATATATAGATGCATTAAATAAATAAGAGATATTGTGATATCCCAACATAACCCTGTCCACCATGGAGCAATCTTCAACTTCACCTGCAACTAGCAACGCTATAAGAGGGGCCGAGCAAAAGCGGTAACATAGCCAAACAACGGTTTGCTGGGAAGGGTGACAAAGGTTAGGGGCTGACATGGAAAATTGGGAGGCTTGAAGAGCAAAAGATAGGTAGCGTAGCAAAGCGATAGAACGAAGCAACTAGCATAGCAATGATAGTAGTGAGATCCAGGGTGATGGTCATCTTTCCTGAAATCCCGCAAGGAAGAAGAACGAGTCCATGAAGAAGGTGAAGCCACGAAGACGAACCAAGCATAGACGAAGGAGTCCTCACGATCGCAACGAAACAGGAACTATCGAGAAGCACACAACATGGTAAACACACCACACATAGACAAGACATGATGCAGAACCAAGCATGATGCATGAGAAAGCTAGATGAGGCTACTCATGGCAAGAGATGATGCAAACAAGAACAACACATCAAGGCAAGTTTAAATGAGGCCGGAAACAACATACAACAAATCCGGTAAGTCCTCATATGCATATTTCGAAATTGGTCCAGAACTGAATAAACATTAAGTTGAAGTTGTTAAACAGCAAGTTAAGATGCACCAAGATGATCTACACGAGATTCTAGTCAAGTTACATATAAAGTTCATTAGATTTGGAGCTACGGCCTAGAAGATATGAGCAAAACAAGTTAAACATGGCATTGATGCAAAATGCATACAAACATCAAGAAAACACCTCAAAACAAGGATGCCACATGATAATATGAAACTACATGCAAAATCAAGCAAGTTTCATATAGAACACTCTCAAAACGGAGCAACGGTTCAACACATACACTCTATACAAGTCATAGCAACAACCTGTCCATAACAGCAACTAGGCATCTTACAAGCGTCAAAACAACAAGCTACAACACCCCAACATAAGAACAAAAGGCATGAGCATGATGTATAGGTAAAGCACAACAAAACATGAACACCGATCTATCTCCAGAAAAGACTAGAACATGCTCAAAAGGACATGGGAAGATTGCAAATAATAACAGTTTCAGGCTTGGCAGAAATAACATCATGTTGCAATGTTTAGAGCTATCAAACAACATGTTACAGGAACTTATCATGGCAAACAAAGGCATGGCAAGAATCTACTAATGGCATAGAACAAAAGTCCCTTACTGACCATAAGCCAAAAAGGCACAGAAAATATGATGGCACCCATGTAAACATGGCAAGTTATATGACAGGTTCAAACATGGCAGGAACAACAATAAGTAGGCATGTTGGTGAGCTTGAACCACTCACCACAGAACAATACATGGCATGGAAAAGCAACCAACAGTAATAAGACATGTTTATGAAGCTAAGCATGGCAAGAACAAGTTCATAGGGTACATGGATCACTAGAAAAGCACATGGCCAAAACTGAACTTCATGTTAACAGGCTGACAGCAACATTATTTAGCAAGTTTAAGAGCAAGATTACAACATGTTACAACAGGCTATAAATGCAACCAAGGGCATGAATGGATAGATCAAGACATGTATAACAAAACATCCTTAGTGAACATCTCCGGATTATGCATAGAATGACTTGTAGCAGCAGGTTTACATAGCAACAAAATATAACAGAATCAGCCAGGAAAACAACAACAGCAAGTACCCAACTTAACAAGCTCGATGCACTCACTACACAAGTCACAAAAATACATGGATTGCACCTACGAAAAGATGGCATATCATAGTTCAAAACACATGTAGACATCAACCTCATAAGATGCACACATCAAACATGGCAAAAATGACAAATGAGCATGTTATAACAGTTCCAGCAGATTAACATCAACATGCACTCTTCCAACAGCATTTCGGGCATCAAGATGAGCTCAAATGAAAATGATGCAATGTAGTGAAATGAAGTACTCATCGAGGCGAACAATTTGACATATTACACGCACAAAGCGGAGCAGTATGCAGAGAGTTATGATGCGTTGAACATGGCACCAGAATGCAAGATTTTTAGGACTTGGCAGTTTTTATGAAAAAAAACAGAACGACGCAGGTGAACTAAAAGACGCCTGGGGCGGGGTTTACTGGGCTCTCACCATTGGGCCAAGCCCAGGAAGTGGAGAGGAAGCAGACCAGCTGCTGGGCCTTGGAGATCGGCCCACGCGGGGAGGAGGCGGAGGCGCTCGTCGTTCTCCTCGAGCCCCGCTCGAGCAGGAGACCACGGCGGTGCAGCTCCATGGCGACAGCAAGGGGAGGCCAGGGGCGGCGGGGACGGGCGGATCCACCCTGCCGACGGCGGATCCTACTGGCGGCGGTGGAGCACGGCGACCTAATCCAGCGGGGCGCAGCACCTGCAGGAGGGAGAGAGCTAAGGTGAGAGGGAGAGGAAGAGCGAGGGAGAGGGGCGACGGGAGGCGCCGACCTGGCGGGGTTGCGGCGAGTGAAGGAAATATGCCCTAGAGGAAATAATAAAGTTATTATTTATTTCCTTATTTCATGATAAATGTTTATCATTCATGCTAGAATTGTATTAACCGGAAACATGATACATGTGTGAATGCATAGACAAAACAACATGTCACTAGTATGCCTCTACTAGACTAGCTTGGTAATCAAAGATGGTTATGTTTCCTGACCATGAACAAGGATTTGTTATTTGATTAACAAGGTCACATCATTAGTAGAATGATCTGATTGACATGACCCATTCCCTTAGCTTAGCACACGATCGTTTAGTATGTTGCTCTGCTTTTATCCATGACATATACATGTTCTGTAACTATGAGATTATGCAACTCCGTTTACGGAGGAACACTTTGGGTGCTACCAAGCGTCCACAACGAATCGGGTGATTATAAAGGAGTACTACAGGTGTCTCCAAAGGCAGATGTTGGGTTGGCGTATTTCGAGATTAGGTTTTGTCACTCCGATTGTCGGAGAGGTATCTCTGGGCCCTCTCGGTAATGCACATCATGAAGCCTTGCAAGCACTACAACTAATGAGTTAGTTGTGAGATGATGTATTACGGAACGAGTAAAGAGACTTGCGGTAATGAGATTGAACTAGGTATTGGATACCGACGATCGAATCTCGGGCAAGTAACATACCGATGACAAAGGAACAACGTATGTTGTTATGCGGTCCGACCGATAAAGATCTTCGTAGAATATGTAGGAACCAATATGGGCATCCAGGTCCCGCTGTTGGTTATTGACCGTGAATAGTTCTAGGTCATGTCTACATTGTTCTCGAACCGTAGGGTCCGCACGCAACAAGGTTTCGATGGCGGTTATTATGAGTTTATGTATTTTGATGTACCGAAGAAGTTGAGTCCCGGATGTGATCACGGACATGACGAGGAGTCTCGAAATGGTCGAGACATAAAGATTGATATATTGAAGCCTATGTTTGGAGTTGGAATGGTTCGGGCGGCGGAATTTACAGAGTACCGGAGGTTACGGAACCCCGGGGTAAATGGGCCTTAGTGGGCATCGAGGAGAAGAGGAGGGCCGGCCGGAGGTGGCGCGCCCTCTCCCCCAGTCTGAATAGGACAGGAGGAGGCGCCCTCTCCTCTTCCCCTCCCCAATCCTATTCCAACTAGGAAGGGGGAGTCCTACTCGGTGGGAGTAGGACTCCTCCCGGCCCTAGCTAGGCGGCCGGCCTCCCCCTCCCTCCTTTATATCACGGGGCAGGGGCACCCTTGAACACACAAGTTTGATCTTTAGATCGTTCCTTAGCCGTGTCGGTGCCCCCTCCACCATATTCCACCTCGGTTATACCGTCGCGAAGCTTAAGCGAAGCCCTGCGCCGTGAAACATCAAGATCGTCCACCACGTCGTCTTGATGAAACTCTCCCTCGACACTCGGCTGGATCGAGTCGAGGGCGTCATCGAGCTGTACGTGTGTCAAGAACTCGGGGCGTCGAGATAACGGCACCGGATCGGTCGGATCGCGAGGAGAACGTCGACTACTTCCTCTCGTTGTGATCGCTTCGCCGGGTCTCACGAGGGTGCGTAGACAACACTCTCCCCTCTCGTTGCTATACATCACCATGATCTTGCGTGTGCGAGGAAATTTTTGAAATTACTCGTTCCCCAACAGATGGCATCCGAGCCTAGGTTTTTCTATGGTTTGATGTTTTGCACGAGTAGAACACAAGTGAGTTGTGGGCGATACAAGTCATACTACCTACCAGCATGTCATACTTTGGTTCAGCGGTATTGTGAGATGAAGCGGCCCGGACCGACATTACGCGTGACGCTTCGCGAGACTGGTTTCACCGCCACGAGCACTCGTTGCTTAAAGGTGACTGGTGGGTGCTGTCTCTCTCACTTTAGTTGAACCGAGTGTGGCTACGCCCGGTCCTTGAGAAGGTTAAAGCGAGTCTATTTGTGAAATATCGTTGTGGTTTTGATCGTAGGTGAGACTGGTTCTTGCTTAAGCCCGTAGCAGCCACGTAAAATTTGCAACAACAAAGTAGAGGACGTCTAACTTGTTTTTGCAGGGCATGTTGTGATGTGATATGGTCAAGACGTGATGCTATATTTTATTGTATGAGATGATCATGTTTTGTAACCGAAGTTATCGGCAATGGCTGGAGCCATATGGTTGTCGCTTTATTGTATGCAATGCAATGCTTCTGTAATGCTTTACTTTATCACTAAGCGGTAGCGATAGTCGTAGAAGCATAAGATTGGCGAGATGACAACGATGCTACGATGGAGATCAAGGTGTCGCGCCGGTGACGATGGTGATCATGGTGGTGCTGCGGAGATGAAGATCACGAAGCACAAGATGATGATGACCATATCATATCACTTATATTGATTTGCATGTGATGTTTATCCTTTATGCATCTTATCTTGCTTTGATTGGCGGTAGCATTATAAGATGATCTCTCACTAAATTATCAAGAAGTGTTCTCCCAGTATGCACCGTTGCCAAAGTTAAATCGTGCCCGGACACCCGCGTGATGATCGGGTGTGATAAGCTCTCGTCCATCTACAGCGGGTGCAAGCCAGTTTTGCACACGCAGAATACTCGGGTTATACTTGACGAGCCTAGCATATGCAGATATGGCCTCGGAACACGGAGACCGAAAGGTCGGCGTGAATCATATAGTAGATATGATCAACATAAGATGTTCACCATTGAAAACTACTCCATTTCACGTGATGATCGGTTATGGTTTAGTTGATTTGGATCACGTGATCACTTAGATGACTAGAGAGATGTCGTCTAAGTGGGAGTTCTTAAGTAATATGATTAATTGAACTTAAATTTATCATGAACTTAGTCCTGGTAGTATTTTGCAAATTATGTTGTAGATCAATAGCTCGCGTTGTTGCTTTCATATGTTTGTTTTGATATGTTCCTAGAAAACTGTGTTGAAAAATGTTAGTAGCAATGATGCGGATTGGATCCGTGATCTGAGGTTTATCCTCATTCTGCTTTGAAGAATTATGTCCTTGATGCACCACTAGGTGACAAACCTGTTGCAGGAAGCGAATCTGAGGCGTTATGAGCGTTTGGCTAGCTCAATATGATGACTACTTGATAGTTTTGTGCACCATGCTTTATGGCTTAGAATCGGGACTTCAAAGATGTTTTGAACATCATGGACCATATGAGATGTTCCAGAATTGAAGTTAATATTTCAAGCAAATACCCAAGTTGAGAGATATGAAGTCTCCAACAAGTTCTATAGCTAAAAGATGGAGGAGAATCGCTCAACTAGTGAGCATGTGCTCAGATTATGCAGGTACTACAATCGCTTAAATCAAGTGGGAGTTAATCTTCACGATAAGATAGTGATTGTCGAATTCTCTAGTCACCATCACCAAGTTAGTAGAACTTTGTGATGAACTATAATATGTAAGGGATATGAAAGCGATTCCCAAGCTCTTCGTGATGCTAAAATCGACGAAGGTAGAAATCAAGAAAAACATCAAGTGTTGATGATTAAAAAGACCACTAGTTTCAAGAAAAGGGCAAAGGGATGGAAGGAACTTCAAGAAGAGCGGCAAGCAAGTTGCTGCTCAAGTGAAGAAGCCCAAGTCGGACCTAAGCACGAGACTAAGTGCTTCTCTGCAAAGGGACTGGTCCTTTGAGCAGAACTACCCCAAGTATTTGGCGGATAAGAAGGATGGCAAAGTGAACAAAGGTATATTTGATATACATGTTATTGATGTATACTTTACTAGTGTTTATAGCAACCCTCGGTATTTGGTACTGGTTCGGTTGCTAAGAGTAGTAACTCAAAACGGGAATTGCAGAATAAACAGAAACTAGTTAAGGGTGAAGTGACGATGTGTGTTGAAAGTAGTTTCAAGATTGATATGATCATCATCGCACACTCCCTATACTTTCGGGATTAGTGTGGAACCTAAATAAATGTTATTAGGCGTTTGCGTTGAGCATGAATATGATTCGATCATGTTTATTGCGTCTGGTTATTCATTTAAAGATATAGAATAAATTGTTATTCATTTACATGAATAAAACCTTATATGGTTACACACCCAATGAAAATGGTTCATTGGATCTCGATCGTAGTGATACACATATTCATAATATTGAAACCAAAAGATGCAAAGTTAATAATGATAGTGCAACTTATTTGTGGTACTTGCCGTTTAGGTCATAATGGTGTAAAGCGCATGAAGAAACTCCATCTTGATGGGATTTTGGAATCACTTGATTATGAATCACTTGATGCTTGCGAACCATGCCTCATGGGAAAGATGACTAAAACTCCGTTCTCGGAACAATGGAACAAGCTCTTGACTTATTGGAAATAATACATACCGATGTATGCGATCCAATGAGTGTTGATGCTCGTGGCAAGTATCGTTATTTTCGACCTTCACAAGATGATTTGAGCAGATATGGGTATATCTACTTGATGAAACATAAGTGCGAAATAGTTGAAAGGTTCAAAGAATTTCAGAGTGAAGTGGAAAAATCATCGTAACAAGAAAAATAAAGTTTCTGCGATCGATCGCGAAGAGGCGAATATTTGAGTTACGAGTTTGGTCTTCAATTAAAACAATGTGGAATAGTTTCACAGCTCACGCCACCGAACACCACAATGTTACGGTGTGTCCAAACATCGTAACCGCACTTTATTGGATATAGTGCAATCTATGATGTTTCTTCTTGATTTACCAATATCGTTTTGGGATCATGCATTAGAGACAACTGCATTCACGTTAAATAGGGCACCATCTAAATCCGTTGAGGCGACACTATCTGAACTGTGGTTTAGCAAGAAACCAAAGTTGTCGTTTCTTAAAGTTTGGGGCTGTGATGCTTATGTGAAAAGTTTCATCTGATAAGCTCAAACCCAAATCGGAGAAGTGCGTCTTCATAGAATACCCAAAGGAAATTGTTGGGTACACCTTCTATCACAGATCCGAAGGCAAGATATTCGTTGCTTAAGATGGATCCTTTCTAGAGAAGGAGTTTCTCTCAAAAGAAGTGAGTGGGAGGAAAGTAGAACTTGATGAGGTAACTGTACCTGTTCCCTTATTGGAAAGTAGTTCATCACAGAAATCTGTTCTTGTGACTACTATACCAATTAGTGAGGAAGCTAATGATGATGATCATGTAACTTGAGATCAAGTTACTACCGAACCTCGTAGGTAAAAGCAGTGAGATCCGCACTGAGTGGTGCGGTAATCCTGTTACGGAAGTCATGCTACTAGATCATGATGAACCTCGAACTATGAAGAAGCGATGGTGAGCCCAGATTCCATAAAATGGCTTGAGGCCATGAAATCGAGATGGGATCCATGTATGAAAACAAAGTATGGACTTTGGTTGACTTGCCGAGGTAGGCAAGCAATAGAAAACAAGTGGATCTTCAAGAAGAAGACCGACGCCGACGGTAATGTTATCGTCTATAAAGCTCGACTTATGCAAAAGGTTTCGACAAGTTCAAGGGATTGACTACGATGAGACCTTCTCACCCGTAGCGATGCTTAAGTCCGTCCGAATCATGTTAGCAATTGCCGCATTTTATGATTATGAAATTTGGCAAATGGATGTAAAGACGCATTCTGAATGGGTTTCGGAAGAAGAGTTGTATATGATGCAACCGAAGGTTTTATCGATCCAAAGGAGCTAACAAAGTGTGCAAGCTCCAGCGATCCATCTATGGACTGGTGCAAGCATCTCGGAGTTGGAATAAGCGCTTTGATAGTGTGATCAAAGCATTTGGGTTTATGTACAGACTTTTGGAGAAGCCTGTATTTACAAGAAAGTGAGTGGGAGCTCTGTAGCATTTCGATATTATATGTAGATGACATATTGCTGATCGGAAATGATATAGAATTCTGGATAGCATAAAGGGATACTTGAATAAGAGTTTTCAATGAAAGACCTCGGTGAAGCTGCTTACATATTGGGCATTAAGATCTATAGAGATAGATCAAGGCGCCTAATTGGACTTTCACAAAGCACATACCTTGACAAAATTTTGAAGAAGTTCAAAATGGATCAAGCAAAGAAAGGGTTCTTGCACGTGTTACAAGGTGTGAAGTTGAGTCGGACTCAATGCCCGACCACTGCAGAAGATAGAGAAAATGAAAGATGTTCCTATGCTTCAGCCATAGGCTCTATCATGTATGCAATCTTGTGTACGGACTGATGTGTGCCTTGCTATAAGCCTAGCAGGAGGTACCAAAGTAATCCAGAGTGGATCCTTTGGACAGTGGTCAAGAACATCTGAATATACGAAAAGGACTAAGGATATGTTTTCGTATATGGAGGTGACAAAGAGCTCATAAATGGCAGTTACGTTGATGCAAGCTTTGACACGATCCAGACGATTCTAAATCGCAGACCGGATCGTATTTACACTAAGCGGAGGAGCTGTCGGTTGGTGCAGTTCTAAACAAAGCGTCAGGCGGGATCTACATGTGAAGCGGAATACATAGCAGCTTCGGAAGCAGCTAATGAAGGAGTGCGGATGAAGGAGTTCATATCCGATCTAGGTGTCATACCTAGTGCATCGGGTCCAATGAAAATCTTCGTGACAATCTTGGAGCAATTGCCTTAGCGAAGGAATCCAGATTTCACAAGAGGACCAAGCACATCAAGAGGCGCTTCAATTCCATCCGGGACTTAGTCGGTGGGAGACATAGAGATTTGCAAGATACACACGGATCTGAATGTTGCGAGACCGTTGACTAAGCCTCTTCCACGAGCAAAACATGATCAGCACCAAGACTCCATGGGTGTTAGAATCATTACTATGTAATCTGGATTATTGACTCTAGTGCAAGTGGGAGACTGAAGGAAATATGCCCTAGAGGCAATAATAGAGTTATTATTTATTTCCTTATTTCATGATAAATGTTTATCATTCATGCTAGAATTGTATTAACCGGAAACATGATACATGTGTGAATGCATAGACAAAACAACATGTCACTAGTGTGCCTCTACTAGACTAGCTTGGTAATCAAAGATGGTTATGTTTCCTGACCATGAACAAGGAGTTGTTATTTGATTAACAAGGTCACATCATTAGTAGAATGATCGATTGACATGACCCATTCCCTTAGCTTAGCACACGATCGTTTAGTATGTTGCTACTGCTTTTATCCATGACATATACATGTTCACGTAACTATGAGATTATGCAACTCCGTTTACGGAGGAACACTTTGGTGCTACCAAGCGTCCTGGCGAATCGGGTGATTATAAAGGAGTACTACAGGTGTCTCCAAAGGCGGATGTTGGGTTGGCGTATTTGAGATTAGGTTTTGTCACTCCGATTGTCGGAGAGGTATCTCTGGCCCTCTCGGTAATGCACATCATCTTTGAAGCCTTGCAAGCACTACAACTAATGAGTTAGTTGTGAGGTGATGTATTACGGAACGAGTAAAGAGACTTGCCGTAACGAGATTGAACTAGGTATTGGATACCGACGATCGAATCTCGGGCAAGTAACATACCGATGACAAAGGAACAACGTATGTTGTTATGCGGTCGACCGATAAAGATCTTCGTAGAATATGTAGGAACCAATATGGGCATCCAGGTCCGCTGTTGGTTATTGACCGTGAATAGTTCTAGGTCATGTCTACATTGTTCTCGAACCGTAGGGTCCGCACGCTTAAGGTTTCGATGGATGTTATTATGAGTTTATGTATTTTGATGTACGAAGAAGTTCGAGTCCGGATGTGATCACGGACATGACGAGGAGTCTCGAAATGGTCGAGACATAAAGATTGATATATTGGAAGCCTATGTTTGGAGTTGGAATGGTTCGGCTAAAACGGAATTTACCGTCTGGGAGGTTACGGAACCCCGGGGTAAATGGGCCTCGGTGGGCCTCGAGGGAGAAGAGGAGGGGCCGGCCAGGAGGTGGCCGCGCGCCCTCTCCCCCCCAGTCCGAATAGGACAAGGAGGCGGCGCCCCCTCTCCTCTTCCCCCTCCCCCCAATCCTATTCCAACTAGGAAAGGGGGGGAGTCCTACTCCCGGTGGGAGTAGGACTCCTCCCGGCCGCCTAGCTAGGCGGCCGGCCTCCCCCCTCCCTCCTTTATATACGGGGGCAGGGGGCACCCTTGAACACACAAGTTTGATCTTTAGATCGTTCCTTAGCCGTGTGCGGTGCCCCCCTCCACCATATTCCACCTCGGTTATACCGTCGCGAAGCTTAGGCGAAGCCCTGCGCCGGTGAAACATCAAGATCGTCACCACGCCGTCGTGCTGACGAAACTCTCCCTCGACACTCGGCTGGATCGGAGTACGAGGGACGTCATCGAGCTGTACGTGTGTCAAGAACTCGGGGCGTCAGATAACGGCCGGGATCGGTCGGATCGCGAGGAGAACGTCGACTACTTCCTCTACGTTGTGATCGCTTCGCCGGGTCACGAGGGTACGAGACAACTCTCTCCTCTCGTTGCTATACATCACCATGATCTTGCGTGTGCGTAGGAAATTTTTGAAATTACTCGTTCCCCAACAGCGCAGGCGCAAGCGAGAGGTCACGACAGTGACGACGAGAGTGTGCGAAGGACCGAGGCGGCGGCGAAGGCGGCGGCGGCATCTTGCGGCTCGCCACGGGCCTGGCGCGGTGGGAGGACGGCGGGTGAGGTGGCGGCATGGGATTGGGTGCGGACGGCGGCGGAGCTGACGTGGCGCGCGGTGATAGGTCGGGCGACGTGGCTGGGCGGCGGTGGACGTGTCCGGCCGCCGGGCGGACATGTCCGGCGGCGCGAGGAGGGAGAGGGCTAGGGTTAGACCGTGAATTGGACGGGGGAGGGCATATTTATAGGTAGAGGGAGCTAAGAGAGTCCAAATGAGCCATGGTTTTTGCCCACAGGATCATGATCGAATGACCGAGAGCATGGAGGGGAGTTTGCTGGGTTTTGGGCCACTTTGGAGGGGTGTTGGGCTGCAAGAGAAAAGGGGCTTTACAGTTACCCGGTTAACCGTTGGAGTATCAAACGGACTCCAAATGACACGAAACTTGACAGGCGGTCTACCGGTGCTATGCCAAGGCCGCTTGGCAAACCTCGGTCCATTCCGAGAACGTTTAACACCTGCACACAAAAATAGGCAAAAGGGGACGTCGGGGGACATAGGAGTGTTGGATTGCAAAACGGACAATGGGGAAAAAGCTCGGATGCATGAGACGAACATGTATGCAAAATGAGATGCACATGATGACGTGATAAAATGCAACACGCAAGCAAATGACATGACAACGATGGCGAATAACTGGCAGACACCTGGCGCAACAAATCTGGGGCGTTACAATATTCCTCTCGAGAAGCTCCCGGATGCTTTTCTGCAGTATTGGTACGTCGCCTGCGGGCCCCCAATTACATCCTACGTTTGTCCAGGATGCCAACTGTGACGGAGGGCCTGAGCGGAACTCAGGGGCAGCTACCCAGTTTGTGCCCCTTGGGGCCTTGGCATAAAACCACCTCCGCTGCCAGACGTCAGATACTTCCAGGAAGAACCCTCCGGCCATGGAGCATCGGCGTTTCTGCTTATTATGGCACCTCCACACTCCACGTGTCGCCCTCGATCATCTTCGTCTTCACATTGAAGGTCTTGAGCCATAAGCCGAAGTGTGGCGTGACATGGAGAAAAGCCTCGCACACAATAATGAACGACGAGATATGGAGGATGGCATCTGGAGCCAGATCATGAAAATCCAGCCCATAATAGAACATGAGCCCCCTCACGGAAGGATGGAGGGTGAAACCCAAACCACAGAGGAAGTGTGAGACAAAAACAACACACTCATGGGGCTCCGGCGTGAGGATAAATTGCCCCCGGGCGGGAAGCCTATGCTGGATATCTGCGGTTAGGTATCCGACCTCCCTAAGCTTCGCAATGTCCTTCTCCTTGATTGAGGAGGCGACCCACCGGCCTTGAGGATCAGATCCGGACATACTGGCGGATTCCGGAGGGGTGGAGCTTAGGTTTTGGGTGCTAGAACTCGAGGTGCGGGAAGGCGTGATGAAGGTGAAGAAAGAGGCGTAAGCCTCGACCCCTTTATAAAGAGGGTGAATATCAAGGGTCCCTGGTGTGACCGTTTGAGGCTTATCTAAAAACACACGGGGTAATACCAATGGCCATCATGGGGTCACGCACGCTCATATTGATGGAAAATCCCGTAATAAGAGGGACACGATCTCTGCCTCGACGGGACATGCCAATAAAACTGCCTCGTAACGCGAGTCGTTGTGGGGTAGGAAACGTCGGTTCACATTGGACCAAGCCACGATACAAGGGCATGACGCACGAAGATTGCCATCAAATCAGATCTATACCATATGAAGATCATCTTGCGGATCCGGACACGGTCTACGTGTTCGATAACCGCTTTGGAGTATTCGGAGGAGGAACCCGCCTTGCAATGCCGAAGACAATACTGCATGCCAGACTCATCGTCATTGAAGCTTGGTTCAGGGGCTACTGAGGGGGTCCTGGATAAGGGGGTATCCGGACAGCCGGACTATGTACAACGTCCGAACTATTGAAGTGTGAAGATACAAGACTCAAGACTTCGGCCCGTGTCCGGATGGGACTTTCCTTGGCGTGGAAGGCAAGCTTGGCCATCCGGATATTATATTTCCTTCCTTGTAACCGACTCCATGTAAGCCCTAGCCCCCTCCGGTGTCTATATAAACCGGAGAGGTTGGTTCTTAGAAGGCCGATCACAATTACATTCATACCATCATAGGTTAGCTCCTAGGGTTTAGCCTCTACGATCTCTTGGTAGATCTACTCTTGTACTACCCATATCATCAATATTAAACAAGCAGGAAGTAGGGTTTTACCTCCATCGAGAGGGCCCGAACGTGGGTAAACACCCGTGTCCCTTACTTCTTGTTACCATCAGCCTTGACGCACAGATCGGGACCCCCTACCCAAGATACGCCGATTTTGACAACGACAGCGGCCGCCGTCAACTCGGGCTGAGGAGCCGCCGGGGAGGCTCCCCCTACGCCCTCCCACCGGACGCGGCGACCTAGGCGCCAGAAAATCATCGTCATGGCGTCGAAGTCCCAGAGGATGGGACCCAGAGTCCATAAGAAGTCGACGCCGAGGATGAAGTCGAAGCAGCCCAAGTCGATGCCGATGTAGGTGACAGTGAAGTGCTTGTCACCGATGATGATGGGGACATGTCGAGCAATACCCTGGCAGGGGAGACGGTTATCGTTGGCCACGGTAACACGTAGCTGCTCCCTGCCGGTCGGCTGCAGCATGAGGAGGCGCATGGTGGCCCCGGGTAGGAAGTTATGGGTGGAGCCCGTATCCAGGAGTGCGAGGAACCGCTCGCCGTTGATCGTCACCGGCGGCAGCATAGTCTTCTTCGTCCGAATTCCCGCGATTGCATGGAGGGAGACGACGAGGGCGTTCGCCTAGGCGAGCCCCGGGGGAACCTCGTCAGCCAATGGGGCATTCAGGTCACCGAGCCAGGCGGTGGCGACGTCCTCCTCGATGTAGCCGTGGCCTCCAAGTAGAACAGGCACGGGGCAAACGTGGCCCGGGACGTAGGGCTCATCGCAATTGTAGCACAGCCCCTGACGACGGTGCTCAAGTTGCTTGGCCGGGGTGAGCCGACGGAAGGGGCGCGTCACGGCCACAGCGTTGGGCGCCGCGGGGGCCTGGGCCGGATGCCCGGCACTGGTGGTGTCGGTGGCTGCCGAGAGGGCTGTCGGACGCCCCGGAACGGTGACGCCTGCTGCATGGCCACCGCGCGATGCTCGAAGGCGCGGTCATAGTACATGGCCGTCTGGAGGTCCTGTGGTCCCCGCATCTCCACGTCAACACGGATATGATCCGGCAGACCGCCAACGAAGAGATTGGCCCGCTGGCGAGTGATACATCTCCAACGTATCTATAATTTTTGATTGTTTCATGCTATTATATTATCTGTTTTGGATGTTTATGAGCATTTATATGCTATTTTATACTATTTTGGGACTAACCTATTAACCTAGAGCCCAGTGCCAATTTATGTTTTTTTGCCTATTTTAGAGTTTCGCAGAAAAGGAATTCCAAACGGAGTGCAAACAGAATGAAACTTTCACGATGATCTTTCTTGGACGAGAAGCAAACCGGGAGACTTGAAGATGAAGTCGGAGACTCAACAAGGCGGCCACGAGGGTGGAGGGCACACCCCCTACCTCATGTCCTCCTCGAAGCTCTCCTGACCTAGTTCCTTCTCCTATATATACTCTTATACCCCAAAACACCAGGGGGAGCCACGAAAACACTTTTCCACCACCGCAACCTTATGTACCCGTGAGATCCCATCTAGGGGCCTTTTCCGGCGTCCTGCCGGAGGGGCAATCACGGAGGGCTTCTACATCAACACCATTACCCTTCCGATCAAGCATAAGTAGTTTACCACAGACCTACGGGTCCATAGCTAGTAGCTAGATGGCTTCTTCTCTCTCTTTGATTCCCAATACCATGTTCTCCTTGATGTTCTTGGAGATCTATTCAATGTAATACTATTTTGCGGTGTGTTTGCCGAGATCCGATGAATTGTGGATTTATGATCAGATTATATATGAATATTATTTGACTCTTCTCTGAATTCTTATATGTATGATTTGATATCTTTGCAAGTCTCTTCGAATTATCGGTTTAGTTTGGCCTACTAGATTGGTTTCTTTGCAATGAGAGAATTGCTTAGCTTTGGCTTCAATCTTGCAGTGTCCTTTCCCAGTGACAGTAGGGGCAGCAAGGCACATATTGTATTGTTGCCATCGAGGATACAAAGATGGGGTTTTCATCATATTGATTGAGTTAATTCCTCTACATCATGTCATCTTACTTAATGTGTTACTTCGTTCTTTATGAACTTAATACTCTAGATGCATGCTGGATAGCGGTCGATGTGTGGAGTAATAGTAGTAGATGCAGAATCATTTCGGTCTACTTGACACAAACGTGATGCCTATATTCATGATCATTTCCTTAGATATCGTCATAATTATGCGCTCTTCTATCGATTGCTCGACAGTAATTTGTTCACCCACGTAATATTTGCTATCTTGAGAGAAGCCACTAGTGAAACCTATAGCCTCCGGGTCTACTTTACATTATATTAGTTTCCCGTCAACTTGCCAATTTATGTCGCCGTTTCTTTACTTTTCAATCTTTGACTTTCCATTTTGTAAAAAATACCAAAAATATTTACATTACCATTTATCTATCTATATTGGATCTCACTTTTGCAAGTAACCGTGAAGGGATTGACAACCCCTTATCGCGTTGGGTGCAAGTTTGTTGATTGTTTGTGCTGGTATTCGGTGACTTGTGTGTTGCCTCCTACTGGATTGATACCTTGGTTCTTAAACTGAGGGAAATACTTACTCTGCTTTGCTGCATCACTCTTTTCTCTTCAAGGGAAAAACCAAGGCAAGCTCAAGAAGTAGCAGGAAGAATTTCTGGCACCGTCGCCAGGGAAATCTACGCCAAGTCAAGACATACCAAGTACTAATCATAAACTCTCGTCTCTTACATTACATTATTTGCCATTTGCCTCTCGTTTTCCTCTCCCCCACCTCTAAAACGATTTTCGAAATGATTTGCCTTTTCTTTGCCCCTATTCCGTTCGTCTTTTTCGCTTGCTTCTTGTGTGCTCGTGTGTTAGATCGCTTGATTTGCTCGCATGGCTAGTCCTTTTATCATTGTTAATACTTCCGATAATGAAGTCCTCAATTTTAAACAAAGGGAGGGAGAAAATTTTAAACATGCTCGGTATAGAATTTGCAATGCTCAAAATAGATCTACTCGAAAGCAACCTATTCCATTCTTCTTTGTAATTTTTATGTGGGTGTTACTCCTTGGAATAGATATGTTCTGGATACTATTACCGGGGGCAATTTCTTGGGGAGCCATACTTGTGATTCTTATAATGCTATGATAGATTTGTTATGCCTGCCACCTCTTTCGATCAACGGAACTGTTTTAACTTTGGAACATGTGATGCAAAGGCTTGATATTGTTGAGAATAAAATTGTTAGCATTGAGTTGATTGAAAATTTTGATAAAAAGATTCATAATCAGATTTCTCAATATGGATCTAATGTAGGACTTACTTTAAAGAATCTTAAAGAAAAGGCACCTATAGTTAATGAAAAGATAGATCAAGATTCCGCTAGAATTGGCAAACTAGAGGATATTATTACCAACTTGGGTTCTGCTTTTTCTTCCGTTAAAACTACTCAAAATCTTCCCTCTACTAAGTCTGCCAAGTTTATTTACATTCCTAAGAAAAAGGGTGAATCTTCTAGTAAGAAAAACGAAGATCTTAAAACGATTAGTGTTCACCCCAATTTTCTTGATATTATTAAGGAACCTTTTGGTACGAATGAATTTGATTTCTTGCCTAGGAGTTTGATCATTGATAAAATCCAAGAAACTCCTAAGGATTATATGTGTGCAATTGAAGGATTGCATACCAAAGATGATAATACTTAGATCTCTTCGTGTTTTTATGCCTAGCTAAGGGCGTTAAACAATAGCGCTTGTTGGGAGGCAACCCAATTTTATTTTTGTTCTTTGCTTTTTGTTCCTGTTTAGTAATAAATAATTCATGTAGCCTCTGGTTAGATTTGGTTTTATGTTTTAGTTAGTGTTTGTGCCAAGTTAAACCTTTAGGATAGCTTACGGTGATAGTTGTGTTGATCCGGCTGAAAATCAAAAACTTTTGCGCCTAGGAAAATCATTTTCAAAATTTACAGAAACGTACTTTTGATCTGATTATTTTTGATATGGATTGGTACACAAATTTCTCAGGTTTTCCTAATTTTTCAGATTTTTTGGAGTTACAGACAGAGTTACAGATTGCTACAGACTGTTCTATTTTTGACAGATTCGGTTTTTTTGCGTGTTGTTTGCTTATTTTGATGAATCTATGGGTAGTATCGGGGGGCATGAACCATGGAAAAGTTGGAATATAGTATAAATGACACCAATATGAATAAAGAATGAGTTGTCAACAGTACCTTAAAGTGGTGATTTATTTTCTTATACTAACGGAGCTCACGAGATTTTCTGTTGAGTTTTGTGTTGTGAAGTTTTCAGGTTTTGGGTAAGGATTTGATGGACTATGGAATATGGAGTGGCAAGAGCCTAAGCTTGGGGATTCCCAAGTCACCCCAAGGTAATATTCAAGGACAACCAAAAGGCTAAGCTTGGGGATGCCTCGGAAGGCATCCCCTCTTTCGTCTTCGTCTATCGGTAACTTCACTTGAGGCTATATTTTTATTCACCACATGATATGTGTTTTGCTTGGAGCGTCTTGTATGATTTGAGTCTTTGATTTTTAGTTTACCACAATCATCCTTGTTATACACACCTTTTGGCAGAGACACACATGAATCACGATTTATTAGAATACTCTATGTGCTTCACTTATATCTTCTGAGCTAGGCAATATTGCTCTATGCTCCACTTATATCTTTTTAGAACACGGCGGTGGCATTATTTTATAGAAATTGATGAACTCTCATGCTTCACTTATATTATTTTGAGAGTCTTTTAGAACATCATGGTAATTTGCTTTGGTTATAAATTTAGTCCTAATATGATAGGCATCCAAGAGGGATATAATAAAAACTTTCATATATAGTGCGTTGAATACTATGAGAAGTTTGATTCTTTATGATTGTTTTGAGATATGAAAATGGTGATATTAGAGTCATGCTAGTGGAGTAACTGTGAATTTGAGAAATACTTGTGTTGAGGTTTGTGAGCCCCGTAGCATGCACGCATGGTGAGCCGTTGTGTAACAAAGTTGGAGCATGAAGTATTTATTGATTGTCTTCCTTATGAGTGGTGGTCGGGGACGAGCGATGGTCTTTTCCTACCAATCTATCCCCCTAGGAGCATGTGCATAGTACTCAGTGCAATGACTAATAGATTTTTGCAATAAGTATGTGAGTTCTTTCTGACTATTGTTGAGTCCATGGATTATACGCACTCTCACCCTTCCACCATTGCTAGCCTCTCTTGTGCCGCACAACTTTCGCCGGTACCATACACCCACCATAGACCTTCCTCAAAACAGCCACCATACCTACCTATTATGGCATTTCCATAGCCATTCAGAGATATATTGCCATGCAACTTTCCACCTTTCCGTTTATTATGACACACTTCATCATTGTCATATTGCTTTGCATGATCATGTAGTTGACATCGTATTTGTGGCAAAGCCACTTTTCATAATTCTTTCATACATGTCACTCTTGATTCGTTGCACATCCCGATACACTGCCGGAGGCATTCACATTGAGTTATATTTTGTTCTGAGTATTGAGTTGTAATTTTTTGAGTTGTAAGTAAATAGAAGTATGATGATGATCATTATTAGAGCATTGTCCCATGTGAGGAAATAAAGAAAGAGAGAAAAGAAAAAAGAGAGGCCAAAGAAGCCAATCAAAAAAAGAGAGAGAAAAGAGAGAAGGGGCAATGTTACTATCCTTTTTCCACACTTGTGCTTCAAAGTAGCACCGTGATCTTCATGATAGAGAGTCTCCTATTTTGTCACTTTCATATCCTAGTGGGAATTTTTCATTATAGAACTTGGCTTGTATATTCCAATGATGGACTTCCTCAAACTGCCCTAGGTCTTCATGAGCAAGGAAGTTGGATGCACACCCACTTAGTTTCTTTTTGAGCTTTCATACACTTATAGCTCTAGTGCATCGGTTGCATGGCTATCCCTACTCACTCACATTGATATCTATTGATGGGCATCTCCATAGCCCGCTGACATGCCTAGTTGATGTGAGACTATCTCCCTCTTTTTGTCTTCTCCACAACCACCATATTCTCTTCCACCATAGTGCTATGTCCATGGCTTACACTCATGTATTGCGAGAAAGTTGAAAATGTTTGAGAACATCAAAGTATGAAAAAATTGCTTGGCTTGTCATCGGGGTTGTGCATGATTTGAGTATTTTGTGTGATGAAGATGGAGCATAGGGAGACTATATGATTTTGTAGGGATAAGCTTTCTTTGGCCATGTTATTTTGAGAAGACGTAATTGCCTTGTTAGTATGCTTGAAGTATTATTGTTTTTATGTCAATATTAAAGTTTTGTTTTGAATCTTAAGGATCCGAACATTCATGCCACAATAAATAGAACTACATGGATAAATATGTTAGGTAGCATTCCACATCAAAAATTCTATTTTTATCATTTACCTACTCGAGGACGAGCAGGAATTAAGCTTGGGGATGCTTGATACGTCTCCAACGTATCTATAATTTTTGATTGTTTCATGCTATTATATTATCTGTTTAGGATGTTTATGTGCATTTATATGATATTTTATATTATATTTTGGACTAACCTATTAACCTAGAGCCGAGTGTCAGTTTCTGTTTTTTTTGCCTGTTTTAGAGTTTCGCAAAAAAGGAATACCAAATGGAGTCCAAACGGAATGAAACTTTCGCGATGATCTTTCTTGGACTAGAAGCAAACCAGGAGATTTGGAGATGAAGTCGAAGAATCAACGAGGTGGCTGATACGTCTCCAACGTATCTATAATTTTTGATTGTTCCATGCTATTATATTACCCGTTTTGGATGTTTATGTGATTTACTTTACACTTTTATATCATTTTTGGGACTAACCTACTAACCGTAGGCCCAGCCCGAATTGCTGTTTTTTTCCTATTTCAGTGTTTCGAAGAAAAGGAATATCAACCGGAGTCCAAACGGAATGAAACCTTTGGGAGCGATCTTTTTGGAACAAACGTGATCCAGGGGACTTGGAGTGGAAGTCAAGCAACAAGCGAGGCGGACACGAGGGTGCCCGGCACGCCCCCTACAGGTGGGCACGCCCCCCACCCTCGTGGGCCCCTCCAGCGTCCACCGACCTACTTCTTCCTCCTATATATACCCATGTACCCCGAGAACATCACAACAGACCATGAAAAACTATTTCCACCGCCGTAAACTTCTGTATCCACGAGACCCCATCTTGGAGCCTTCGCCGGCGCTCCGCCGGAGGGGGAATCGACCACGGACGGCCTGTAAATCATCTCCAAGGCCCTTCCGATGAGTTGTGAGTAGTTTACCATAGACCTTTGGGTCCATAGTTATTAGCTAGATGGCTTCTTCTCTCTCTTTGAATCTCAATACAAAGTTCTCCTCAATCTTCTTGGAGATCTATTCGATGTAACTCTTTTTGCGGTGTGTTTGTCGAGATCCGATGAATTGTGGGTTTATGATCAAGCTTATCTATGAGAAATATTTGAATCTCCTCTGAATTCTTTTATGTGTGATTTAGTTATATTTGCAAGTCTCTTTGAATTATTAGTTTGGTTTGGCCTACTAGATTGATCTTTCTTGCAATGGGAGAAGTGCTTAGCTTTGGGTTCAATCTTGCGGTGTCCTTTCCCAGTGACAGTAGGGGCAGCAAGGCACGTATTGTATTGTTGCCATCGAGGATAAAAAGATGGGGTTTATATCATATTGCATGAGTTTATCCCTCTACATCATGTCATCTTTCTTAATGCGTTACTCTGTTCTTATGAACTTAATACTCTAGATGCATCTTTGGATAGCGGTCGATGTGTGGAGTAATAGTAGTAGATGCAGCAGAGTCGATCTACTTGTCACAGACGTGATGCCTATATACATGATCGTGCCTAGATAATCTCATAATTATTCGCTTTTCTATCAATTGCTCGACAGTAATTTGTTCACCCATCGTAATACTTATGCTATCTTGAGAGAAGCCACTAGTGAAACCTATGGCCCCCGGGTCTATCGTTTATCTTATAAGCTTTTTATCTACTTTTATTTGCATCTTTACTTTTCCAATCTATATCATAAAAATACCAAAATATTTATCTTATCATATTATCTCTATCAGATCTCACTTTCGCAAGTGGCCATGAAGAGATTGACAACCCCTTTATTGCGTTGGTTGCAAGGTTCTTGTTTGTTTGTGTAGGTGCGCGGGACTTTTGAGGAGCCTCCTACTGGATTGATACCTTGGTTCTCAAAAACTGAGGGAAATACTTACGCTACTTTGCTGCGTCACCCTTTCCTCTTGAAGGAAAACCAACGCAAGCTCAAGAAGTAGCAAGAAGGATTTCTGGCATCTTTGCCGGGGTGGTCTTCGCTCAAGTCAAGACATACCAAGTACCCATCACAAACTCATCTCCCTCGCATTACATTATTTGCCATTTGCCTCTCGTTTTCCTCTCCCCCACTTCACCCTTGCCGTTTTATTCGCCCTCTCTTTCCCAATCTCCTCTCTCGTTCGCTTGCCTTTTGTGTGCTCGTCACTATGGCTAGTCTCCTATTATCGTTAATACTCCCGATCTTTAAGTTCTCAATTTTAAACAAAGGGAGGGAGAAAATTTAAAGGATGGTTGGCATAGAATTTGCAATGCTCAAAATAGATCTACTAGGAAGCAATCTACTTCTGTTCTTCTTCGCAATTTTTATGTAGGCATTAGTCCTTGGAATAGATATATTCTTGATACCATTACCGGAGGAAATTTCTTGGGTAGCCATACTTTTGATGCTTATAATGCCATATTAGATTTTTTTGGTCCACCCCCTCTTTTGGTTAATGGATCTGTTTTAACTTTGGAACATGTGATGCAAAGGCTTGAAATTATTGAAAATAAAGTTGCCACTATTGAGTTAATTGAAAATTTGGATAAAAAGATCCACAATCAAATTAGCCAATATGGATCTAGGGTTGGAGTTACCTTGAAATTTTTTAAAGAAAAAGAACCTATAGTTATTGAAAGAATAGATCTAGATTCTACAAGAATTGGTAAATTGGAGCACATAATCACCAACTTAGGGTCTACATTTTCATCTGTGAAAAATACCCCAACTCCTCCTACCAAAATTGCCAAGGTCATGTATGTTCCTAAAAATAAGGGTGAATCTTCTAGTAAAGGAAGTGCCGATCTCAAATCGATAAGTGTTCATCCCAATTTTCTTGCTATCATTAAGGAACCTTTTGCTAGAAACGAATTTCTTGATTTCTTGCCTAAGAGCTTAATCATTACTAAAAATAGAGAAACTCCTAAGGATTATAAGTGCTCTATTGAAGAATTGAGTGCCAAAGATGACACTACTTAAATCTATCCTCACTTTTATGCCTAGCTAGGGGCGTTAAACGATAGCGCTAGTTGGGAGGCAACCCAATTTTATTTTTGTTTTTTATTTTTGCTTCTGTTTAGTAATAAAATTTTCATCTAGCTTCTGTTTAGATGTGTTTTCATGTTTTAATTAGTGTTTGTGCCAAGTAGAACCTATAGGATAACCTATGGTGATAGTTAATTTGATTCTGCTGAAAAACAGAAACTTTGCACGCACGAAAATAATTTTAGTAATTCACAGAAACGTGATTTTGCTTTGATTCTTTTTTATGTAGATCAACAGACAAATTTCCCAGGATTTCCTATTTTGGTAGGAATTTTAGAGTTCCACAAGTATTCGAGAGTTACAGATTGCTACAGGCTGTTCTGTTTTTGACAGATTCTGTTTTTCGTGTGTTGTTTGCTTATTTTGATGCATCTATGGCTAGTATGTAGGGGTGTGAACCATAGAGAAGTTGTAATACAGTAGCTTTAACACCAATATAAATAAAGAATGAGTTAATTACAATACCTTATGTGGTGGTTTTTCTTTCTTGCACTAACGGAGCTTATGAGATTTCCTGTTGAGTTTTGTGTTGTGAAGTTTTCAAGTTTTGGGTAAAGATTTGATGGATTATGGAATAAGGAGTGGCAAGAGCCTAAGCTTGGGGATGCCCATGGCACTCCAAGATATTCAAGGACGACCAAAATCCTAAGCTTGGGGATGCCCCGGAAGGCATCCCCTCTTTCGTCTTCGTCTATCCGTAACTTTACTTGGAGCTATATTTTTATTCGCCACATGATATGTGTTTTGCTTGGAGCATCTTGTATGATATTAGTGTTTGATTTTTAGTTTACCACAATCATACTTTCTTTACACACATTTTGGGAGAAGCCCACTTGATTAGAATTTATTAGAATACGCTATGTGCTTCACTTATATCTTTTGAGCTAGATATTTTTTGCTCTAGTGCTTCACTTATATCTTTTAAGAGCACGACGGTGGTTTAATTTTGAAGAAATTGTTGATCTCTCATGCTTCACTTATATTATTTTGAGAGTCTCTTAGAACAGCATGGTATTTGCTATGGTTATAAAATTGGTCCTAGAATGATGGGCATCCAAGTTGGGTATAATAAAAACTATCATAGAAAGTGAATTGGATTCTATGTTCAATTTGATGGTTGATACTTGTTTTGAGATATGAGGATGGTGATATTAAAGTCATGCTAGTTGGGTTATTATGAATTTAAATAATACTTGCATTGAAGTTTGTGATTCCCGTAGCATGCACGTATGGTGAACCGCTTTGTGATGAAGTAGGAGCACAATTTTATTTATTGATTGTCTTCCTTATGAGTGGCGGTCAGGGACGAGCGATGATCTTTTCCTACAAATCTATCCCCCTAGGAGCATGCGCGTAGTACTTTGTTTTCAATGGCTTGTAGATTTTTTCAATAAGTATATGAGTTCTTTATGACTAATGTTGAGTCCATGGATTATGCGCACTCTCACCCTTCCAGTATTGCTAGCCTCTCTTGTGCCGCACAACTTTCACCGGTACCATACACCCACCATATACCTTCCTCAAAACAGCCACCATACCTACATTTATGGCATTTCCATAGCCATTCCGAGATATATTGCCATGCAACTTTCCACCGTTCCGTTTATATGACACACATCTTCATTGTCATATTGCTCTTTCCATGATCATGTAGTTGACATCGTAGTTGTGGCAAGGCCACCATCATAATTTTCGTACATGTCACTCTTGATTCATTGCATATCCCGGTACACCGCCGGAGGCATTCATATAGAGTCATATCTTGTTCTAAGTATTGAGTTGTAATCTTGAGTTGTAAGTAAATAAAAGTGTGATGATCTTCATTATTAGAGCATTGTCCTAGTGAGGAAAGGATGATGGAGAATATGATTCCCCCACAAGTCGGGATGAGACCTCGGACTTAAAAAAAAGAGAGAAGGACAAATAAAAAAAATAAAAGAAAACGAGAGAAAAAGAGAGAAGGGACAATGATGCTATCCTTTTTACCACACTTGTGCTTCAAAGTAGCACCATGATCTTCATGATAGAGAGTCTCCTATGTTGTCACTTTCATATACTAGTGGGAATTTTCATTATAGAACTTGGCTTGTATATTCCAATGATGGACTTCCTCAAACTGCCCTAGGTCTTCGCGAGCAAGAGAGTTGGATGCACACCCACTTAGTTCCTTTTGTTGAGATTTCATACATTTATAGCTCTAGTGCATCCATTGCATGGCAATCCCTACTCACTCACATTGATATCTATTAATGGGCATCTCCATAGCCCGTAGATACGCCTAGTTGATGTGAGACTATCTTCTCCTTTTTTGTCTTCTCCACAACCACCATTCTATTCCACATATAGTGCTATGTCCTTGGCTCACGCTCATGTATTGCGTGAAAGTTGAAAAAGTTTGAGAGTACTAAAGTATGAAACAATTGCTTGGCTTGTCATCGGGGTTGTGCATGATTAAATACTTTGTGTGATGAAGATAGAGCAACAGCCAGACTATATGATTTTGTAGGGATAACTTTTCTTTAGCCATGTCATTTTGAGACTTAGTTAGTATGCTTGAAGTATTACTATTTCTTATGTCAATGTGAACTTTTATTTTGAATCATTTGGATCTGAACATTCATGCCACAATAAAGAAAATTACACTGAGATTGCTCGGTAGCATTCCACATCAAAAATTCTGTTTTTATCATTTACCTACTCGAGGATGAGCAGGAATTAAGCTTGGGGATGCTTGATACGTCTCCAACGTATCTATAATTTTTTATTGTTCCATGCTATTATATTACCCGTTTTGGATGTTTATGGGCTTTACTTTACACTTTTATATCATTTTTGGGACTAACCTACTAGCCGGAGGCCCAGCCCGAATTGCTGTTTTTTGCCTATTTCAGTGTTTCGAAGAAAAGGAATGTCAAACGGAGTCCAAACGGAATGAAACCTTCGGGAGCGATCTTTTTGGAACAAACGTGATCCAGGGGACTTGGAGTGGAAGTCAAGCAACAAGCTAGACGACCACGAGGGTGCCCGGCGTGCCCCCTACAGGTGGGCGCCCCCCACCCTCGTGGGCCCCTCGAGCGTCCACCAACCTACTTCTTCCTCCTATATATACCCACATACCCGAGAACATTAGAACAGACCAAGAAAAACTATTTCCACCATCGTAACCTCCTATATCCGCGAGATCCCATCTTGGAGCCTTTGCCGGTGCTCCGCCGGAGGGGGAATCGACCATGGAGGGCCTCTACATCATCTCCAAGGGCCTTCCGATCAGTTGTGAGTAGTGTCGTGGTTCTAAGTCTGACAGTAGAAGTAGGGGTAGGTTAAGGAGAGGGCGATGTCCTAGCTATGGAGCAGTTGTGGAGACAAAGGATGTACGAGTTCAGGCCCTTCTCGGAAGAAGTAACAGCCCTACGTCTCGGAGCCCTGAGGCGGTCGAGTGGATTATGAGTATGAGTATTACAAGAGTCTGAACCCTTCTATCTGTGGAGGGGGTGGCTTATATAGAGTCGCCAGACCCCAGCCAGCCCACATAATGGAGGGAGTAAAGTACATTAAGCCAGGGGGGTTACTGATAACGCCCCTCATAAGGCGCTTTAACTATCATTAAGTCTATTTAATAACAAGCCGTTGCACTGCAGAGTGCCTTCTGACCTTCTGGTGGTCGAGTGAGTCTACATGGTCGAGTGAGTCTTCCATGGTCGAGTCCTTCCAGTCTGGTCGAGTGGATTCCTCTTTGGTCGACTGGAAGATGATCTCTTCTACGAGTACCCTTGGGTAGGACGTTTAGGTCAGGCCTATGACCCTACCCTAGGTACATGAATCCATCATTAGCCCCCGAATGGATTGAGGCTTGAGTGAAGGAGGAGTTGAAGTTGTTTCGATCGCTTTTACATTCGCAGCGTGTCGTTTGGATCAAGATCTTCTTTGTTGATAACAAGAAACTTTCCTTGATCGACTTGATCCATTCTTGTTCTTTAGTCGAGTGACTATTTCGCTATACCGAGTAACAAATCGCAGAGAATCTCGCGCTGACAGATCGATCGTCGCTGCGGATCTCGCGGGATCTGAAATCTGGGACGCGCAAGCGGAACAGAGCAATGCGGCGCTTGGATGGGACGTAACAGGAGCGCCTCGATTTTCGCGCCGCTTTCTCCGCCACGTATCGCGCCGTGCGGCCGCTCGGGATATGATTAGATCGCTTGGGTCCACATGTCATTCACTCGGAAGAGATGCTATAAATGTAACTCCCGGAGGCTCGTGCACAGTATCTGTTCTTTCTCCCCGTTCTCTCCGTCTCCGCTCTCCACCTCCGCTGCTGCTCTTTTGCCATATCTCTCCTTGCGCATCCCGCCGGCGGCCATGGGCAAGGAGAGGACGACGACGCTGGAGCGTGCGAAGAAGGCGTCGGCGGCGGAGAAGGCGCCGGTGGCTGAGAAGGCGAAGGGAAGATCCACCGGTCGCGGCGGTTCCTCGTCGAGATCCAAGCTGCCGAAAGGCTGGGTCCAGGGGATCGGATCGGTCGACGATCAGGGAGAAGGATCTCCTTGACATGGTCAACGATGGTTTGATTCCTCACAACGCCGCAAGACTTCCTGGCCGAGAGTGGCAGCCTCAACCAGAAGAGGGTGAGTGTGTGCTTTTGGCCACCCACGTCGACCGAGGTTTCTCGTTGCCACCGAGCGTATTCTTCCGAGGTTTTCTGAATTTCTTTGGGGCTCAGCTTCACCATTTCACACCAAACTCCATTGCATACCTTGCTGCGTTTGTATCTATGTGTGAAAACTTCACAGGATGTCGACCCTTTGGGGCTTGTTCAAGTACATCTTCACATGTCGCTCTCGACCGTGAAGAAAGCAAGTCCGTGACGAGAAGACCAGTGTAGTCCAGATGTCTTGTGGTTTAGGAGTCCAGTTGAGGAGCAAAAGCACTTTTCCAGCTATGCATTTTCCCGAGTCGGTCGAGGTTGGCGATCGACTGGTTCTATTGCGGAACGAGACGACGCTGGACGATCGGACCGCCTCCCGAGTTTACCATGAGTCGAGTGAACAAGCCCTCCTCCCTGAAGGTTGTTCCTGAAGAAAGAGCTGAAGTGAAGATGTTGATGGACCGAGTGGTGCAGCTAGTTAGGGACGGTGTGGTGGCATGGACCTTACGGAGGTTTTTCTTGAGGCGAATCCAGCCCCTTGATTCGAGCCACTTGTATGTGGTTGTATTGCATCAAGGCGAGACTCGTCCACCCGGAGGCAATCGGCGATGCCGTAGTGGAAAGATGGATGGCTTCAATCATCGAAACAAGGACAATCCTCGCGGATCCGGAGGATTTCCCGCTTGATCGTGACAGCGTTCGGATAAGGTACACTTGTTCATTTTTGTTGTATGTCCGTCGAGTGTGTTTACGTAATTTGGTCGATTGAACTCGCTTTGATATCTCCAGGCCCTCACAGAGCTGTACTCAATGCCCAACGGCGCCTGAGTTCCGATCAAGAAGGGAAGCCGGTGGAGGTGAGAGCCAGGAAGAGTGGAATTCAGATGACGCAGGAGGCGGCGACAACGGCGATGGCGATGGCGAGGACGACGAGGACGACGAGGATGAAGAGGAGGAAGTCGCACCACGCGCTTGGAAAGGCGGTCAAAGCTTGTGCATGACCCTTGGCTGAAGCGTGGTAAGGGGTCGCGATCGCCTCGTGATCGACCAAACGCCTCGGACCGCTTCTCGGTGCCGACCGAGAAGGCGCCAAGCAACCGAAGGTAGTTCCGCCGAGGACAACCAAGCCTCTGCCAAAGATGAAAGTGTCCATCCCCACCATCTCAGGGTAAATATCTTTGTTCAAATCTTCTTGCTGTATACAAATTTCGTTTCTGGTTGGCACTTTGAATCGGTCGACTGATTCTTTGGATTTTCAGCGCTGCGACCTCTGAAACCTCAGCCAGGGCTGAAGACCATGAGATGGAGGATGCCGCCACCTCAAATCCTGGTATTATATCCTTAATTCTCGTTCTTAGTCGACTGACTCAAAATTCTGATCTTAACTCTTTTCGAAGTTCCGGCCGATAATATCATCACTCTCCGATGACGATGATGAGGATGAGGAGCCACCGAGGGCCGGGAGGAGCAGGAAGGCATCTCTGGCGAGAAACCCAAGGTGCGACGGCGTCGAGATCATTGTGACGGAAGGAAGTCGGCACTCGACATTAATCGTATCTTTTGCAAATCCGTTGACGAGTGCCCGACCCACTTCGTCGAGTGCCGGACAGCCTTTGATCTTCACCACGCACCACGCCCCGGAGGACCAGGCTGATCTTTGCTAAAGAGGCGATCCGTCAGCGAGGATCATGATGGAGCGGTGAAGATCGCCGAAGCGAGCCAAGCAGCTTCTGACGCGCTCTGCTCTTGAGCAACGTTCAGTTAGTCGATCACCACCTGCTCGTTAGGATATGCTATCGAAACTTTTCTTTCGAAATTTATAGCAACAGCAATCACCCTTTGGGTGTGTCGATAAAAACTCCGTGTGAGCGGGCACGTTGAGTGCACCCGCCGGGTGTAATCCCCAAGGCTAAGGTCATCACTGGCAATCGGTCTTAGGCTTCATAAGTAAATATTGATCATCACTCGAATGAAACGAATGTGTTTACGAGACCGTGGGGCACGCTGAGTGCACCCAGGTGTAATCCCGAGGTGTGATCGATTGCTGGCGATTGATTACGATCTTAAAACTTCTGTCGTCGATCGACACTTTTTTTTTTTTTTTTTTTTTTGTTGGTCGATCGTCGACTCGCTTTAGGTTTACTAAGAATGGAACTGGTCATTGGTCGACTCGCTCTTTCTTTGGGTCGATCGGGTCGACTATGTCTTGAATAAGACCCGGTGGGGGCACGCCGAGTGCACCCATCGGGTGTAGTCCCCGAGACTACGGTTGAATGCTTGCGTCAACCGTAGTCTTAGAAACGCATCATTTTTCTTGATTCACTCGGAAGTGGATTATCTACGATATTTTCGAATCGACTCTTCGCAGAAATCTTGTGATCTTGCGCACGCTACACCGAATTGGAGCAGAAACATATTCAGCTGGAGTTGGACTTGAAGCTGGTGCAAGAGAACCTGATGAAGGCGAAGGAGGAGACCAAAGGTATGTTTGGTGAGATTTCGACGACTCTGTCTTCTTTCCACTTGCTTCAAGTTTGACTTTGCTGCGATTTACAGGCAAGGTGAGGGAAGCTCAACGGAAGAAGGAGCTGGAGCTGTCTGATAAGATCAAGCTTGCTGACGAAAAGCTGGCCTCAGTTGCCACGCTTGAACAGGAGAACGCCGATCTGAAGGCCGCTCTAGCCACTGCCAACAAGGATGCTGAGCGAATGAAGTCTGACAAGAAGAACCTGACCGATAAGATCCTCCAACTTGCTGGGAAGAAGAACGAGATGGAAAGCTTCTTGGGCGGCCTCGCTAAGAAACTGTTTCTCCAGCTCGAAGGTAACCTCTTCCACTCGACCAATCTCCCCAACTGTTATGTCTTCACTTGACTGTTTTCCGACTCGTAGTTTTGTTTTTGCGAGTTACGCGCAACTTTGAGGAAGAAACCAGCCACCGAGAGCGAACCTTGATCGATCAATTCCCGGTGAACGATGAAAGCGCCATGAGTGTCTTCCATTTCGAGTCAGCGTTCTCGCTTGTTGTGGATTACCTCGCAAGGCGAAGGTGGCTACGCCCCGCATCGACTCGACGCCCGCCCATCGAGACACTCCAAAATGACCTTGAGTCACCGATGGGTCGATCAATGCCGCCCCGACCGAGTGCAAGAGTGGAAGAAATCTTCACCGGTGCGGTGCGGACGTTGCCCTATGTCCAGCGCGAGTCCATTGCAAGGAAGCTCGAGAAGATAAGTTGGCGGCTCTCCGAGTGGCCAATACCAAGAAACACGACTTCGAACCTTCATGGAGACTTTCATCGCTGCTGCCACGCTGAATTGCGGACGGGATTGATCTTGACGAGTTCGTTGCTCCATCCAGCCCTCCACGGGAGGGGTAAAAACTTTCTTTGACCTTAAATTTGCCTCGGTATGCGAGTGGAGTTATAACCGATAAAACCTTAACAGGCTTGGTGCTGAGCACTCTCGGTTATTTTAGGTATCGACCTAAATTTGGATTGAATGTTTGGGTATGATTGCTCTTGGCTTGAATTGCTCTTTGCTGGTCAACAATGGGATCTTGACTGCAGTCGACTTATTCCTTAGGCGAGCACGGAGCTGCAGCTAAGCCTCCGAGTGAAAGCATGGCTTATCACTCGGTAGGATTTAAATAACTTAGGCGAGCGCTGGGCTGCAGCTAAGCCCCCGAGTGGGAGTTTTGCTCTCCACTCGGTAGGATTTCCTTTATCTTAGGCGAGCGCTGGGCTGCTGCTAAGCCCCCGAGTGGGAGGTTTGCTCTCCACTCGGTAGGATTTCTTTTATCTTAGGCGAGCACTGGGCTGCAGCTAAGCCCCCGAGTGGGAGGTTTGCTCTCCACTCGGTAGGATTTAAATAACTTAGGCGAGCGCTGGGCTGCAGCTAAGCCTCCGAGTGGGAGTTTTGCTCTCCACTCGGTAGGATTTCCTTTATCTTAGGCGAGCTGGCTGTTGCTAAGCCCCGAGTGGGAGGTTTGCTCTCCACTCGGTAGGATTTCTTTTATCTTAGGCGAGCACTGGGCTGCAGCTAAGCCCCGAGTGGGAGGTTTGCTCTCCACTCAAGAGGATTTCTTTTATCTTAGGCGCAGCACTGGCTGCAGCTAAGCCCCAGTGGGAGGTTTGCTCTCCACTCGGTGGGATTTCTTTTATCTTAGGCGAGCACTGGGCTGCAGCTAAGCCCCAGTGGGAGGTTTGCTCTCCACTCAAGTGGGATTTCTTTTATCTTAGGCGAGCACTGGGCTGCAGCTAAGCCTCCGAGTGGGAGGTTTGCTCTCCACTCGGTAGGATTTCTAATAACTTAGGCGAGCACTGGGCTGCAGCTAAGCCCCCGAGTGGAAGTCTGGCTTACCACTCGGTAGGATTTGTAAAACACTTAGGCGAGCACTGGCTGCAGCTAAGCCCCGAGTGGAAGTCGGCTTACCACTCGGTGGGATTTGTAAAACACTTAGGCGAGCACCGAGCTGCAGCTAAGCCTCAGTGGAAGTCGGCTTACCACTCGGTAGGATTTTTAATAACTTAGGCGGAACGGATTCGCGACTAAGCCACCCACTGGGGGAGGTGAAAATTGTACTTGACTCAAAATAAAAAGTGACAAAAATTATGAAGGAATTATGACACTATTGCCTCAAAACGCTACAAGAGTGCTTTATTACAATTCTTCCGAGTGAAAAACTTTAAGTGTAAAACGGGCGGAGTAGATCCGCATTCCAAGCTCGGGGCTCATCGATATCGTGTTCGACATTGTAGAGACGATATGCCCCATTGTGGAGAACCTTGGTGACGATAAAGGACCTTCCGAGGAGGGAGCAAGCTTATGTTGCTTCGCTGATCCGCTGAAGGACCAGATCTCCTTCTGAAAGCTCGACCTCTCACATTTCGGCGCGACAAAGTGGCGCAAGTCTTGCTGGTAAATGGTCGAGCGGATCAAAGCCATTTCCTTTCCTCTTCCAGAGGTCGATTGCATCTGACGCGCTTGCTCAACTTCGCTTCATTATAAAGTTCAATTCGGGAGCATTGTGAAGGAGATCACTCGGTAAAACTGCTACGCCCCATAGACCGGGAAAAAGGAGTTCTCCCAATCGACCGATTAGGTGTGGTCCGCAGACCCCAAAATCTTGAAGGAAGTTAAATCGACCCAAGCACCAGCCGCATGCTTGAGATCTCGTGATCAAACGGGCTTGGACCCTTGAGGATCAATCCATTGGCTCGTTCGCCTGTCCATTCGATTGTGGATGGGCGGCTGAAGCGTAGTCGACTCGTATCCCTTGGGAGTTGCGAAACCCTTGAATTCTTCCGAGTCAAAATTGACCCATTATGCGTGATAATACTTGTGCGGGACTCCATATCGAACGTCAACTTTCGATGAAGGAAACAGCGATACCAGCGTCAAGTTTTTGATCGGCTTAGCCTCAATCCACTTGGTGAACTTGTCGATCGCTACCGGTACATGCGTGAAGCCGCTCCGACCCGTTCGCAAGGGACCGATCATGTCCAACCCCATCGCAAAAGGCCGACGAGCGGAATGGTCTTCAAAGGTCGACGGGCTTGTGTGACATATTAGAGTAGAACTGACATCCTTCGCACTTATCCACTATTTCTTTCGCCATCTCATTTGCTCTTGGCCAGTAAAATCCTGCTCGGTATGCTTTGGCTACAATGGTCCGAGAGGACGCATGGTGACCACAGGTCCCCGAGTGGATATCATTGAGTATGACTCGACCTTCTTCAGGTGTTATGCATTTTTGTCCGACTCCCGTTGGGCTTTCTCTGTATAACTGCCCATTGATAACGGTAAAGGCTTTGGATCGACGGACGATCTGCCGAGCCTCTTCCTCATCCTCTGGGAGTTCCTTTCTCAGAATATACGCAATGTATGGAATTGTCCAATCGGGAGTGACCACTAAAACCTCCATGACCAAGTCGACCACCGCCGGGACCTCAACTTCAGTCGAGTCTGTGGCACTCTTGGGTTGTGGGGCTTCCTCTGTGTAAGGATCTTCCTTGACTGACGGAATGTGTATATGTTCCAAAAACACGCCACTCGGAATGGCTTCCCTCTTGGACCCTATCTTCGCCAGGTCATCTGCAGCCTGATTTTTCAGTCGGGGGATGTGATGGAGTTCCAACCCCTCGAACTTCTTTTCCAGCTTCCTCACTGCATTGCAATATCCGGTCATAGCCGGGCTTCTCACGTCCCACTCCTTCATCACTTGATTGACTACTAAATCTGAGTCGCCATAAACCATCAAAGCGACGGACGCCGAAAGTGAGATGGCCATGCGCAATCCATATAAGAGGGCCTCGTACTCGCCTCATTGTTGGAGGAATCGAAGTGAATCGAGCACGTACTTAAGCTTATCTCCTCCGGGGAAACAGAACAACCCAAACACTGAACCATTCAGCATCTTGGAGCCGTCAAAGAACATGGTCCAATGCTCCGAGTGAACTTCGATCGGTTGTTGTTGTTCGATCCACTCGGCAAGGAAATCTGCTATAGCACAGGACTTAATGGCTTTCTTTGCCTCGAATTTGATATCAAGGGAAGAAGTTCAATCGCCCACTTTGCCACTCGACCGGTTCGTCTCTGTTATGTAAGATCTCTGATAAAGGAGCGTCGCTGACGACTGTGACAGAGTGATCAGAGAAATAGTGAGCAACCTTCTTCGTGGTCATGTATATGCCATACACAAGCTTCTGATAATGAGGGTATCTCTGCTTGGATGGAGTCAAAACTTGAACGAGATAATACACCGGCGTTGAACTTTGAAGGTCTTTCCTTCCTCTTCCCTTCGGCCGTAAGCACAGAGTCGACAACTTGTCCGATGGCTGCAATGTAAAGCAACAGAGGCTCTTTGTCGTTGGAGCAGCAAGCACCGGCTGGGTGGAGAGCAGAGCTTTTAGCTCGGCAAACGCTGCATCAGCTTCCGGAGTCCACTCGAACGTGTCAGCCTTCTTCATCAGTCGGTAAAGAGGCAACGCCTTTTCACCGAGTCGTGAGATGAATCGACTTAAAGCGGCCAAGCATCCAGTAAGCTTCTGGACATCGTGCACTTTCGCAGTATGCGTTTCATTCGGAGAATGGTGCCGATCTTCTCACGGGTTAGCGTCGATTCCTCGTTCGAAACGAAAACCGAGTAATTTTCCACCAGAACCCGAATGTGCACTTTGACGGATTGAGCTTGATATCGCATCGTCGGAGGTTGGCAAATGTTTGGCGAGGTCGCGAGCAGGTCGGAACCCTTTCGCGACTTAACGACGATATCATCCATATACGCTTCCACATTCCGATCGATCCGAGTGAGAAGACACTTCGAATCATTCGCATAAATGTGGCTCCGGCATTCTTGAGGCGAATGGCATGGTGATATAGCGAAGCACCGAATGGAGTGATGAAAGCTGTTTTATTTCGTCGGGTCCATCTGAGCGGATCGATGATACCCGGAATATGCATCCAAAAAAGACAATCTCTCACACCCCGCGGTCGAGTCGACAATTTGGTCGATGCGGGGGAGAGGAAAATGATCCTTCGGGCAGGCCCGATTAATGTGCTTAAAATCAATGCACATGCGGAGGAGTTATCCTTCTTGGGGACCATGACAACATTGGCGAGCCACTCGGAGTGGTAAATCTCTCGGATAAATCCTGCTGTCAACAGTCGAGCCACTTCTTCTCCAATAGCCTTTCTCTTCTGGACGGCGGACCGCCGAAGATGCTCTTTCACTGGTTTCGCTGATTTGTCGACTCGAAGGCGATGCTCAGCCATTCCTCGAACACCGGCATGTCGGTGGCTTCCATGCAAAAATGTCCCAGTTCTCACGGAGGAACTGGATGAGCGCTTCTTCCTATTTCGAGTCGAGTGTTGCGGATATGTGAGTCGGAGCTGCATCGGGGTCAGTCGGATGAATATGAACGGGCTTCGTCTCACCAGATGACTTGAATGCGATTCGTGGCTGGCCTTTTAGACTTTAGCAAATCACTCGGATCGCATTTTGCATATACTCTTGAATTCGACCGGCGACACTTGGGAGTCGGCAATCTTTGAGCCCTTTCGAAGCACTCTTCTGCCTTCTTCCTATCGCCGGTGACAGTGATCACTCCTTTGGGTCCTGGCATTTTCAGTTTGAGGTACACGTAGCATGGTCGAGCCATGAATCGTGCATAGGCGGGCCTCCCCAAAATGGCATGATATGCACTCTGAAAATCTACAACCTCAAAGGTCAACTTTTCTTCTTGGAAGTGCTTGGAATCACCAAAAACCACGCCAAGGGCTATTTGGCCGAGTGAGTTGGCCTTCTTCCCGGTATGACTCGCGGAAACTCATATTGTTGGCGCCAATCGGGACATCGGAATGCCCATCCCTTTCAATGTATCCGCATACAGCAAATTCAGCCCACTACCGCCATCCATCAACACTTTTGTCAGTCGAGTGCCTTCGACAACTGGGTCGACCACCAGCGCTTGCCGCCCAGGGGTGGCAATGTGAGTCGGGTGATCAGACTGGTCGAATGTGATGGGTGTCTGGGACCATTTCACATAACTTGGCTTAACTGGGGCAACCATATTCACCTCTCGATTGATGACTTTCAGTCGACTTTTGCTTTCCACATCTGCGAAGATCATCAGAGTGGAGTTGACATGCGGGTATTCCTCCTCACTGTCCTCTTTATCTCCGCCTTGTCGGCTCCTTCTCCTTGTCCTTAGACCTGTTTGCCCCAAACCGCTGGATCAGGAGTCGACCTTTGGCGTGTGGTGTGCTTTGGGTAAATAATGTTGCCCTCTTCATCTTTCTTCGTGTGAATATGGCATGGCATATCTAACACGCCATTTCCTTCTTTATCTTTCACTTTCTTGATTCCGTGATCCTTTGGGTTTCCCCTTGAACTTCCCTTGAGTGACGCCGGGGCCTCTCCAGAGCTCTTGGCTCGGCTTTGCGCTTTTGCTTCCGATCGAATTACCCTTCTCCGATCGACTCGGCTTGTATTTGCCGCTTGAGTCGGTCTTCTTCCTCGCCGTTAGGCGATTTGCTAGCAATCTCCATCATTCGACTCAAGGTCATGTCCCGGTTCGACCGAACTTGTGCTCAATTCTCTGCTTTTGACCCGTCCTTGAAGGCATAAACCGCCCGATGATCGACACATTTTCCACGGTATTGTGCGGGGTAATCCACCTCTGAATGTACTCTCGGAGAGTTTCATTGGTCTTACGCACACAAACTTGCAGCTCTGTCAAACCAGCTGGTCGCTTGCAAGTTCCTTCAAAGTCCGACGAATACTCGGGACAAATCCTCCCAAGTATATATGCTCTTTGTGAGGTAATTGACTCAACCATGCTCGCCGAACCTTCCAACATGAGGGGCAAATGTTTCATGGCCACCTCGTCATTTCCACCACCAATCTGAACAGCCACTCGGTAATCTTCAAGCCAAGTTTCAGGCTTAGATTCTCCAAATGAATTTGCAGACTCCGCCGCCAATCTGAAATTGGGGAATCACTGCGCCCCGATGGCCTGCTAAAACATTCTGGACCGGAGACATGCACTCGACTGCTGGTGGGTGCATCCCTCTCGGGTCCTCCTCGATGGGCTCTGTTCCGGTCGACCAAGCCTTGCACGATAATGGACCGCGCATCAAAGCTCGGTTCCACGGGTCGACCGTAACCCTTCGCCTCATCTTGAATCGTCTTCGTCGTCTTGTCGCCGAGGAGCGTATGACCCTTCCCTCGGAGGGGAAAGGGGCACTCGACGCCTATCATCTCGGTCGAATCGGTCCCCAAGCTGCTGCCGCCGGTTGTCGCGTTCCTCCCGCCGCGGAGGCGATCTGGGGCTGTGAGCCGACTGGACTGTGTTCGCAGCGACGGATCGACTGTGAATCCTGTTGCGCGATCGCGACACGGCTGAGTTTCGTCACCGCTGCTCGGAGTAAATCTCGATCTGCTGCAAACCTCTTCCACTTCCGACCGACGGCTGGATGGACTCGCTATGCGAGTTGCAGTTGCTAAATTCTGAATAGGCGGCGGTATACGAGTCGGCGGGAAGAGCCGCCGACCGGATTCGGGAGCCGTTGCAGCAGCCTCGTCGAGTGCTCGCTGAAGATTCTCCAGGCGAGTGCGTTCAGCCACATTGGCCAAACGTGCTTCCTCCAAGGCACGAGCCTCAGGGGTCTCTCCGGCGATGGGAGTATGTAGTGCATCCATGTTCCTACGACGAAGCTCTTCTCTCTGTAAAGAGTCGAGTGTCTCGGGCTGGTACTCCTCGTGTTCTTGCACGGGGTCACCTCCTCCGGCGGCCCCGCCGCCGTGGGCGAAGCCGGGAGGACTGTGAGGGCCGTCGACTATGAGGACCTCCGCCGCTGGATCGCTGCTATCACACTCGGATGCGCTCTCACGGAGCCGGTCGATGATCGAACAGCCAGAGGGATTCGTCGGGCTCAATAGCCGCAACTTGGGCGGTGGCTGTCTGGCGAGCCACCGCGTGCTTCACCCACCGCTGAAGCCTCGACCTACCAGAGCGCTTGCGCTGGTGGGAGACCGGGCGGGAGACCGATAAGGGAGTCGACTGATACGGAGTCGACGGTTGCCGCAGCAAAACGCCGCGAACACATGCACGAAAGTGCGTCGCCCATGAACGGGAGCGCTCGATGTCAAGAGGGGCCTCCTGGAGCCATGCGGAGTCGTCGGCGACAAAAGTGAGAGCACCGAGACGGATCTCGTGCCCTGCGCTCAAAACTCCAGAAGTCATCGTGATGAAGGTACTCGGAAGTACAGCAACTCCTCCACAAATCGCTAGAACACCTGCCCCAAGGTGGGCGCCAACTGTCGTGGTTCTAAGTCTGACAGTAGAAGTAGGGGTAGGTTAAGGAGAGGCGATGTCCTAGCTATGGAGCAGTTGTGGAGACAAAGGATGTACGAGTTCAGGCCCTTCTCGGAAGAAGTAACAGCCCTACGTCTCGGAGCCCTGAGGCGGTCGAGTGGATTATGAGTATGAGTATTACAAGAGTCTGAACCCTTCTATCTGTGGAGGGGGGTGGCTTATATAGAGTGCGCCAGGACCCCAGCCAGCCCACATAATGGAGGGAGTAAAGTACATTAAGCCAGGGGGGTTACTGATAACGCCCCTCATAAGGCGCTTTAACTATCATTAAGTCTATTTAATAACAAGCCGTTGCACTGCAGAGTGCCTTCTGACCTTCTGGTGGTCGAGTGAGTCTACATGGTCGAGTGAGTCTTCCATGGTCGAGTCCTTCCAGTCTGGTCGAGTGGATTCCTCTTTGGTCGACTGGAAGATGATCTCTTCTACGAGTACCCTTGGGTAGGACGTTTAGGTCAGGCCTATGACCCTACCCTAGGTACATGAATCCATCAAGTAGTTTACCACAGACCTCTGGGTCCATATTTATTAGCTAGATGGCTTCTTCTCTCTCTTTGAATCTCAATACAAAGTTCTCCTCGATCTTCTTGGAGATCTATTCGATGTAACTCTTTTTGCGGTGTGTTTGTCGAGATCCGATGAATTGTGGGTTTATGATCAAGCTTATCTATGAGAAATATTTGAATCTCCTCTGAATTCTTTTATGTGTGATTTAGTTATCTTTGCAAGTCTCTTCGAATTATTAGTTTGGTTTGGCCTACTAGATTGATCTTTCTTGCAATGGGAGAAGTGCTTAGCTTTGGGTTCAATCTTGCGGTGTCCTTTCCTAGTGACAGCAGGGGCAGCAAGGCACGTATTGTATTGTTGCCATCGAGGATAAAAAGATGGGGTTTATATCATATTGCATGAGTTTATCCCTCTACATCATGTCATCTTTCTTAATGCGTTACTCTGTTCTTATGAACTTAATACTCTAGATGCATGCTGGATAGCGGTCGATGTGTGGAGTAATAGTAGTAGATGCAGGCAGGAGTCGATCTACTTGTCACGGACGTGATGCCTATATACATGATCATGCCTAGATAATCTCATAATTATTTGCTTTTCTATCAATTGCTCGACAGTAATTTGTTCACCCATCGTAATACTTATGCTATCTTGAGAGAAGCCACTAGTGAAACCTATGGCCCCCGGGTCTATCTTTTATAATATAAGCTTTTTATCTACTTCTATTTGCATCTATACTATTCCAATCTATATCATAAAAATACCAAAAATATTTATCTTATCATATTATCTCTATCAGATCTCACTTTCGCAAGTGGCCGTGAAGGGATTGACAACCCCTTTATTGCGTTGGTTGCGAGGTTCTTGTTTATTTGTGTAGGTTCGTGGGACTTTTGAGGAGCCTCCTACTGGATTGATACCTTGGTTCTCAAAAACCGAGGGAAACACTTACGTTGCTTTGCCGCATCACCCTTTCCTCTTCAAGGAAAACCAATGCAAGCTCAAGACATAGCAGCGGCCACGAGGGTGGAGGGCGCGCCCCCTTACCTCGTGCGCCCCTCATAGCTCTCCTAACCTAGTTCCTTCGCCTATATATACTCCTATACCCAAAAAACATCAGGGGGAGCCACGAAAACACTTTTCTACTGCCACAACCTTTTGTACCCGTGAGATCCCATTTAGGGGCCTTTTCTGGTGTCCTGCCGGAGGGGGATTCGATCATGGAGGGCTTCTACATCAACACCATTACCCTTCAGATGAAGCGTGAGTAGTTTACACAGACCTACGGGTAGCTAGTAGCTTTATGGCTTCTTCTCTCACTCTGATTCTCAATACCATGTTCTCCTCGATGTTCTTGGAGATATATTCGATGTAATTCTCTTTTGCGGTGTGTTTGCCGAGATCCGATGAATTGTGGATTTATGATTAGATTATATGTGAATATTATTCGAGTCTTCTCTCAATTCTTATACGCATGATTTGATATCTTTGCAATTCTCTTCGAATTATCGGTTTAGTTTGGCCTACTAGATTGGTTTTTCTTGCAATGGGAGAAGTGCTTAGCTTTGGGTTCAATCTTGCGGTGTCCTTTCCCAATGACAGTAGGGGCACCAAGGCACGTATTGTATTGTTGCCATCGAGGATAAAAAGATGGGGTTTTCATCATATTGCTTGAGTTAATTCCTCTACATCATGTCATCTTACTTAATGCATTACTCCGTTCTTTATGAACTTAATACTCTAGATGCATGCTGGATAGCGGTTGATGTGTGGAGGAATAGTAGTAGATGCAGAATTGTTTCGGTCTACTTGACACGGACGTGATGCCTATATTCCTTATCATTGCCTTAGATATCATCATAATTATGCGCTCTTCTCTCGATTGCTCGGCGGTAATTTGTTCACCCAACGTAATATTTGCAATCTTGAGAGAAGCCACTAGTGAAACCTACGGCCCCCGGGTCTATTTTACATCATATTAGTTTCCTGTCAACTTGCCAATTTTTGTTGCCGTTTCTTTACTTTGCAATCTTTTACTTTCCGTTCTATAAACCAAAAATACCAAAATTATTTACTTTACCATTTATCTATCTATATTGGATCTCACTTTTGCAAGTAACTGTGAAGGGATTCACAACCGCTTATCGCGTTGGGTGCAAGTTTGTTGATTGTTTGTGCAGGTATTCGGTGACTTGTGCGTTGTCTCCTACTGGATTGATACCTTGGTTCTCAAACTAAGGGAAATACTTACTCTACTTTGCTGCATCACCCTTTCCTCTTCAAGGGAAAACCAATGCAAGCTCAAGAAGTGGCAGCGAGCCGTGACGCTAGGTGCGTGGCACGCCAGGGCCTAGAAGCAGTCAATGAAGTCTTGCACTATAGAGGTTAAAGGTAGGCGCCCAAGCTCCGCCAGCTAGCTACCGTGTATCAGCGGCCCGAAGCATTAGAGGCGAAGCTCGCAGAAATGCTCCCATGGGGGCATGCCGCCCTCGTGCTGCTTGAGGGCGTAATACCACGTCTGCGAGGTGCCATGGAGGTGATAGGACGCGAGCGTGTGTTGCCCCCTGAAAAACTGGTCGCGGGGATTGAGCCAATTCAGGGGGTCCACAGTGCCGTCGTAGATGGCAAACTCAAGCTTGGAGAAGCGCGGAGGGGTTTGGCCGTGGATGACGGTGGGGTATGCCTCGTCGACGCAGAGCAGCGAAGACGGCGGAGCTGACTAGGCGTGCATTAGGGAGCCGCCCTGGAACAGTGGCTCGTCGATGTCGGCGAAGGGCTCGGCGGAGCCCGAGGACCCCCCAAACTACATGGCCGGGTGCGTCACCGGCGGGGGAAGCACGTGCGGCCCGCCTGAGGCCATCGTGTAGACCGACTCGAGGAACCCGGCGAGCCAGGCCGATAACAAAGACGGCGATGGGGAAACCGGACCTGGTGGATGGGCACCCCCGGGGCCGTCGTCGGGATGCCCGGGGCAGCGGTCGCCGGCAGCGGCGGCTGCAGCTGTTGCTGTTGCATGGTGGGGGCACCGGGGTTCGCCGCGGGTGGCGGCTGCCACAACAGCTGGTGCATGGCGGAGGCGACGAGGGTCGCTGAGGGTGGCAGCTGCCACGGCGCCTGCTACAACGGCGGGGCGGTGGCCAAAGGGCACATGTGGCTGCAGCCCATAGGGACTCGCGAGGAACATGCGAATGCCTGCGACCACCTGGGTGAGATCCCGGAGGGCAGCCATCATCTCCTCAAGGGTGAAGACAACGGGGGCGGCGATTGGTGGCGTCCAGGAAGCGGAGAACATCGGTCCAGACAAGGAGGCCATGCTAGCCGCGAAGGTCGCCGACGGCATGGTGGTGGTCGGCGGCGAGAGGGTGGCGGTGGGAAGAGGTGTGGACATGACCGATCCTGAGAACACTAATACCAGATTGATAGGAGCTGGGATCCTACCAGGCCTAGCCCTTGGGTTGTAGGGGTGGAAGGGAGGATGGCAAGGTGATGGGCGCGAGCGGCGGCGCGTTGGCGCCGTGGTCGCGCGGGCGAGAAGGAGAGGGCGCAGGGGGTGGCTAGGGTTTAGGGTTCCGGCTCCTGAAGGGAGCCAGGCAATAGTTATGACTTATTGCTTAATTCCAAAACGTGTCCTTACAAGCTTTTATATAATCCTCGATGAGCTAATCAAAATAAAGATAAGTTGGGCCAAGCCCCTAACTAGTCACGCCATTGGGCCTCCTCCGGCTATAAGTGACGCCGGTCAGAACACTCCCATTCTTTAATAAACAATACTTGTGTATGTGTGTCACCTTAGTGAGATGTAGTGTCAAATTCAATGGTACCCTCTTGGATTGTTTGCACCATCACGTGAGCTTCGGCAAGGTGACCCCTTATCCCCGCCTCTTTTCCTGTTTGTGGCTGGTGGTCTGTCGACCTTGTTGAAGGATGGCGGAGTACAAGGAAAGTTCACCCCCCCTTCAGGTGTGATGTCGAGCTTCGGGCATATCTCACATGCTTTTTGCTGATGGTACGTTGATTTCCTTTAAAGCGAATGGAGCAGGCTAGGGAGGTGGCGAAAACTATAAACACTTATGAGGCTGCTATAGTACAACTTATAAACCCGACAAAGTTTAGAATTATGTTTGGTAAATCTTGTTTTGTAGCTGACCAGGAGCGGGTCCATACAGCTTTGGAGGTCTAGTCGACCATCTTTGAGGAGAAATACTTGGGTTTGCCTACACTAGAAGGAAGAAGTCAAAAGGTAAGTTCCAGAACCTATAGGCCCGACCCACAAAATGCATCATTGTGTGGGGAGACACATTGTCCCTTGCAGGAAAGGAAACTATGATCAAGGTGGTAGCACATGCTATTTCAACATACATGATGAGGGTGTTCAAGTTACCTATGTCGGTTTGTGCTGACTTGAACATGATGGCGTAAATTTTCTGGTGTGGTGCTTCAAATGGGAAGAGAAAAACCCATCTGATATTCTGGTCACGCATTATGATACATAAAATGAAGGGAGGCTTGGGTTTCAAAGATTTAATAGTATTCAACCAAGCGTTTCTCGCTCGCCAAGCATGAAGACTCCTAACCAAAACCGATACTTTTTGTGCACAAGTTTCAAGGCTCGCTACTAGCCAGAGGGGTAGCTCGAGGATGTGGTGTTCGCCAGGAATGCCTCGACTACTTAGCAGTCCACCAGTATGGGCTCGAGCTCCTCAAGAAGGGGATGGTATGGCGCATTGGCAACAACGAGAGCATACATATATGGCATGGTAGGAGGGTGCCCTAAGCCCCCTCTGGTCAGCTGTTTTTGGCCCAGGGTACCTGCGGGCTACGACAGTTGTCAAAGCCCTTAGAAGACTGTGGTGCTTGGCGCATGGAACTTCTCCAATGCCACCTCCTCCCAGTTGATGTTGATACCATTAGGAGCATACAGATTTCCCCGTGCCTCGCCGGTGACATCATCACTTGGGCACCTGAGAAGAACGGTATCTTCATCATTCAGTCAGCATACCACTTTACGATGGACGAGCCCGAGTGTCCATCCGCAAGCACACCCCACCCGAAGGTGCATGTTTTTGCCTAGCGGCTTGTGACAAACTCCCTTGTAACATGGATGAACAGATTCTCTCGCCACTTGGAACCATTGTCATATGCCCATTATGTCGTCTGGAATGCGAGGATGGCTTCCACGCAATGTGTAGGTTCCCCTAGGTGGTGGAGCTTTGGAGGGCGATGACAAAGGATTGGAGGATCCCGAATATAACATTCGTTCATAATACTGGACCGGAGTGGCTCTTTGCTATCACAACAAACTAGACGACTTTTAGCGATGGCTCACTTGTGTCACATAAAATAGTGTGGCAACTGTTATCAACGGTCACCCCAACATCACTGAAGTGCCGTCAAGAACAGAAAATCTTGACGATACCAGTTTTTCTGACACCTAAGATCGTGTCTTAGGTAATGAACCCAACTTTGTCACAAATGGCCATTTTTGGGGCCGTCCAAATTGTCACCTTTGATACACCGTTTTGTTACCTAAGATCTTTTTGGTGATGATAATTTGTCACTACTAATCGGTTCGTCGGTTTAACCGATCTAATGTTCGGACAAATGGGCCTAGAAGATGCTGATGTGGTTGCTTCCATGTGGGTCCGGTTGTGGTTTTATCACTGAAGGTGTCTGTTAACAATAAGTCGGTCGTTAGTTTTGACAGGTCAACATTACTCATATACGGTCGAGAAGATGCTGATGTGGCTGCTTAAATGTGGGTCCTGATACATCCATTTTGCATCATGTTTTCCTAATAATATTTACAATGTTTTATTATCATTATATACTTTTTGATGCAATTCTAATGCCTTTTCTCTCTTAATTTGCAAGATTTACATGAAGAGGGAGATTATCGGCAGCTGGAATTCTGGACCTGGAAAAGGTACGTCAGAGATACCTACTCTGAAGAACTCCGAATGAGCTGATATTTCACGGAGAATTTTTATGGAATATATTTACAAGGTAACACGGCGTGGCCCCCCTGGGCATGCCCTAGTACCTTGTGGGGCCACCGGCCCCCATCTTCCATTATATGGAGTGCTTTTCAACCTATAAAAAAATGAAGAGAGAACTTTCGGGATGAAGCGCCGCCGTCTTGAGGCAGAACCTGGGCAGGAGCACTTTTGCTCTCCGGCGGAGCGATCTTGCAGGGGACACTTCCCTCTGGGAGGGGGAAATTGAAGCCATCGTCATCACCAACAATCCTCTCATATGGGAGGCCAATCTTCATCAACATCTTCACCAGCACCATCTCATCTCAAACCCTAGTTCATCTCTTGTATTCAATATTTGTCTCAAAACCTAAGATTGATACCTGTGGGTTGCTAGTAGTGTTAATTACTCTTCGTAGTTGATGCTAGTTGGTTTATTTGGTGGAAGATCATATGTTCAGATCCTTAATGATATTCAGTACCCCTCTGATCTTGAACATGAGCATGATTTGTGATTAGTTACTTTTGTTCTTGAGGACATGGGAGAAGTCTTGTTATAAGTAATCATGTGAATTTGGTATGCATTTGATATTTTGATGATATATATGTTGTTGCTTCCTTTAGTGGTGTCATGTGAACATCGACTACATGACACTTCACACTACTTGGGCCTAAGGGAAGGCATTATGGAGTAGTAATTAGTTGATGGGTTGCTAGAATGATAGAAGCTTAAACCCTAGTTTATGTGCTATTCCGTAAGGGGCTGATTTGGATCCATATGTTTCATGTTATGGTTAGATTTATCTCAATTCTTCTTTCGTAGTTGCGGATGCTTGTGAGAGGGGGTAATCATAAGTGGGAGACTTTTCCATGTAATAATAGTACCCAAGCATCGGTCCACCCACATATCAAATTATAAAAGTAGAGAACGTGAATCAAATAAACATGATGAAAGTGACTAGATGAAATTCCCATGTGTCCTCAAGAACACTTTACTTACTATAATAGAACATTCTGACCTGTCTTTTGCTATAAAAAGGATTCAGATACCTTGCCGCACCGTTGTTGCTATTGCTACTTGTCACTTGTTATGAATTATCTTGCGACAAAACTACCTATCACTGCTACTTTCAATGCTTGCAGAAAATACCTTGCTGAAAACCGCTTGTCATTTCTTTATGCTCCTTGTTGGGTTTGACACTCTTACTTATCAAAAGGATTATGATGGATCCTCTATACTTGTGGGTTATCAAGACTCTTTTCTGGAGGCGTTGCAGGGGAGTGAAGCACCTTTGGTAAGTGTAATTTGGTAAGGAAACATTTATACTGAGTGCTGAAATTTACTGTCACTTGTTACTATGGAAAGTAATCCTTTGAGGGGTTTGTTCGGGGTATCTTCACCTTGACCGACAGAAATAAGATTTGCCCTTCAACCTACTAAATCTACTGAAAATATTTATTATGAGATTCCTTTGGGTATGTTAGAGAAACTGCTAGCTAATCCTTATGGAGGAGATGGAACAATACATCCCGATATGCACTTAATCTGTGGGAAAGAAATCTGTGGATTGTTTGAGCTTGCAGGTTTATCTGACGATGGAGTTAAGAAGAAGGTATTCCCTTTATCTTTGCAAGTAAAGGCATTGACATGGTATAGGCTATTAGATGATAGTGGAACGTGGGATTGGAACTGGTTGAAATTGGAATTTCATCAGAAGTTTTATCCTATGCATATGCATGGTTCATTGTGATCGGAGTTATATATATATATATATATATTGGCCTCATGAAGGAGAAAATACTGCTCAAGCTTAGTGGAGGATTAAGTCCATGATGTACACATGTCCCAATCATGAGAATTCAAGAGAAATTATTATACAAAAAATTTATGCACGACTTTCTCATAATGATCAATCCATGCTCGATTCTTCTTCTCCAGGTTCCTTTATGAAGAAAACTATTGAATTCAAATGGGTATTCTAGAAAGAATTAAATGCAACTATGAATATTGGGAACTCGATAAAGGTAAAGAGTTGGGTATAAAACTTGAGTTTGATTGTGTTAAATCTTTTATGGAAACTAATGCTTTTCACAAGTTTAGTGCTAAAGATGGACTTGACTCTGAGATGGTAGCTTCGTTCTGTGAATCATTTGCTACTCATGTAGGTCTCCCTAAGGAGAAGTAGTTTAAATATCACCCCCCCTATTGTAGAAAGGATTGCGAACCTGTTATAGTTAAAGATGAAACTATTATCTATAATGTCGATCCAGTTGTTCCTACTGCTTATATTGAGAAACCCATGTTTCCTGTTAGGATTAAGAAACATGCTAAAGTTTCAACTTTGGTTAATAAAAGTAATACTAGAACACCTAGGCCCTCTAAACAAATAAGTGTGTAACCTAATATTGCTATAGTTAAAGATCTCCTGGTCGCTAATACTGATGGGCATGTTATTTACTTCTGTGATGAACCAACTAGGATTGCTAAGCCCGATACTAAAGATAAGAATAAACCTGTTGTTGTCATGTTTGTGGTCTCTGTTAAAATAGGAGATCATTTTGATCATGGTTTATGTGATTTGGGTGCTAGTGTGAGGGCTATTCCTTTTACTTTACATCAAGAGATTATGAATGATATTGCACCTTCTGAGATAGAGGACATTGATGTTACTATTAAGCTTGCAAATAGAGATACTATTTTGCTGCTTGGGATTGTTAGAGATGTTAAAGTCTTGTGTGGTAAGATCAGGTGCCCTACTGATTTTGTAGTTCTTGGTTCTCCACAAGATGATTTTTGTCCCATTATATTTGGTAGACCTTTCCTGAATAGAGTTAATTCTAAAATTGATTGCAATAGGGAGACAATCAGTGTTAATTTTGATGATGTATCTCATGAGTTTAATTTCTCTAAATTCTGTAGACAACCTCATGATAAAGAATTGCCTAGTAAGGATGAAATTATTGGTCTTGCTTTTGTTGTCGTACCTCCTACTGATCCGTTAGAACAATATCTGCTAGAGCATAATTTTCCTGTTGAAACTCTTGGAGGTGCTCCTCCACCTAAGGGTGATCCAGTATTTGAACTTAAGAAACTGCCTGATACACTGAAATGTCCTTATCTTGAAGAAAAGAAGGTATACCCTATTATTATCAATGCTAACCTTTTAGAGCATGAAGAAAAGAGATTACTTAAAACTCCAAGGAAGCACTGTGCTTCTATGGGATATAGTCTTGATGATCCTAAGGGCATTAGTACCACTCTATGTCAGCACAAGATTAATATGGAGGTTGATGCTAAGCCAGTTGTTGATCATCAAAGATAGTTAAATCCCAAAATGAAGGATGTGGTAAGAACTGAAATATTGAAGCTTCTGGAAGCAGGTATAATTTACCCCATAGCTGATAGTAGATGGGTAAGTCCTGTTCATTATGTTCCTAAGAAAGGAGGTATCACCATTGTTCCTAATGATAAAAATGAACTCATTCCACAAAGAATTGTAACTAGCTATAGGATTGTAATTGATTTCAGGAAATTAAACAAAGCTACTAGGAAAGATCATTACCCTTACTTTTATTGATCAAATGTTAGAAAGATTATCTAAGAATACCCACTTCTGTTTTCTAGATGGTTATTCTAGTTTTTCTAAAATTCTAGTTTTTCTCAAATACCAATGTCAAAACAAGATCAAGAGAAAACTACTTTTACTTGCCCTTTTGGAGCGTATGCTTATAGACGCATGCCTTTTGGTTTACGTTATGCACCAACTACCTTTCAAAGATGTATGACTGCTATATTCTCTAATTTTTATGGAAAGATTGTTGAGGTGTTCATGGATTATTTTTCATTTATGGGACTTCTTTTAATGGTTGCTTAAGCAACCTTGATCGATTTTTGCATAGATGTGAAGAAACTAATCTTGTCTTGAATTGGGAGAAGTGCCACTTCATGGTGAATTGAGGTATAGTGCTTGGGCATAAAATTTATGAATGAGGCTTTGAAGTAGATAAAGCAAAAGTTTATGCAGTTGAGAAAACGCCATGTCCTAAAGATATCAAAGGTATAAGAAGCTTCCTCGGCCATGCGGGTTTTTATAGAAGATTTATTGAAGACTTCTCTAAAATTTCTAGGCCTCTTACTAATCTTTTGCAAAAATATGTTCCATTTGTTTTTTATGATGATTGCTTAGAAGCCTTTGAAATACTTAAGAAATCCTTAATCTCTGCACCAATTATTTGACTACCTGATTGGAACCTAACATTTGAAATTATGTGTGATGCTAGTGACTATGTTGTTGGTGCGGTTCTAGGACAAAAAGTTGATAAGAAATTAAATGTTATCCATTATGCTAGTAAAACTCTAGACAATGCTCCAAGAAATTATGCTACTACTGAGAAAGAATTTTTAGCAGTTGTGTTTGCATGTGATAAATTCAGATCCTACATTGTTGATTCTAAAGTAAGTGTTTACACCGATCATGCTGCTATTAAATATCTTATGGAAAATAAAGATGCTAAACCTAGGTTGATTAGGTCGGTCCTTTTGCTACAAGAATTTGACTTGCATGTTATTCATAGAAAGGGAGGCTGAGAATCCCGTAGCTGATAATTTGTCCAAAATGGAAAATGTCCTTGATGACCCACTACCTATTGATGATAGTTCCTGATGAACAATTGGCTTTTATAAGTGCTTCTCATAATACTCCTTGGTATGCAGACTATGCTAATTACATTGTTGCTAAATATAACACCTTGTTTCACATACCAACAAAAGAAAAAGTTCTTCCTTGACTTAAGTCATCACTTTGTGTATGACCCACATCTACATAAAGGAGTAGATGGTGTTATTAGACGTCGTGTACCTGAGCATGAACATGAACAAATCCTAGTAAGTGTCACTCTGAGGCATACAGAGGACACCATGCTGGAGACAGAACCGCACATAAGGTACTGCAATCTGCTTTTTATTGGCCTACCCTTTTTAAGGATGCACGTAAGTTTGTCCTCTGTTGTGATAAATGTAAAAGAATTAGTAATACTGGCAGACGTCAGGAAATGCCTATGAATTACTCACTTGTTATTCCATCATTTGTTGTTTGGGGATTTGATTATATGGGACCTTATCCTTCGTCTAATGGGTATACACATATTCTAGTTGTTGTTGATTATGTTACTAAGTGGGTAGAAGCTATTCCAACTAGTAGTGTTGATCATAACACTTCTATTAAAATGCTTAAAGAAGTTAATTTCCCGAGGTTTGGATTCGCAAGATATTTAATGACTGATGGTGGCTCACATTTTATTCATGGTACTTTTTGTAAACTTCTTGTTAAATATGATGTTAACCATAGAATTGCATCTTCTTATCATCCTCAGTCTAGTGGTCAAGTTGAAATGAGTAATAGAGAAATCAAATTAATTTTGCAAAAGACAATTAATAGATCTAGAAACAATTGGTCTAAGAAACTTGATCATGTAATGTTGGCCTATAGAACCGCTTATAAGAATCCTATGGGTATGTCTCCGTATAAAATGGTTTATTGAAAAGCATGTCATTTACCTCTTGAGTTAGAACATAAGGCATATTGGGCGATTAAAGAACTTAATTATGATTTCTAACTTGCCGGTGAAAAGAGATTATTTGATATTATCTCTCTAGATGAATGGTGAACCCAAACATATGAAAATGCCAAGCTGTTTAAAGAAAAAGGTTCAAAGATGGCATGACAAAATAATTCAAAAGCTGGAATTCAAAGTAGGTGAGCATGTTTTGTTATACAACTCTCATTTTAGATTCTTTGCAGGAAATCTTCTCTCTAAATGGGAAGGACCGTATATCATCGAAGAAATTTATCGCTCTAGAGCTATCAAGATCAATAATGCCGAGGGAACTAATCCTAGGGTAGTCAATGGATAAAGAATTAAATATTATATCTCAGGCACACCTATTAATGTTGAAACTAACATTTTTCAAACCATGACACCAGACATATAAGAGAGACCTTCCCGAGTACTCTAGAAACCTAAAAAGGTGTAGGTATGAGATATGGTAAGTAAACCGAATCTAAAAATTCCGTAAAAAATATATTTGTCCATTTTTAAATATTAGAAAAATACAAAAATAAGAAACAACCGAGAGGACCCATGAGGAGGTCACAAGGCAGTAGCCCCCCTTGGGCGCGCCCTCGTGCCTTGTGGGCCCTCCCGACTCCGTCTTCTTCTGAAATACTTGTTTCACAAGATAAAAATTCTATATATATACCACCAGATGTTTTGACCATCGTATTGCAAGATTCTCCTCTGTTCTTGTTTCATGTAGTTCCTCTGACAGATTCGGATTCCCATGGCTCCCCGAAGGCTCCGTACCAAGCACCAGATCGTACAACCTTTGCCGGGCAAACACCCATACAATGAGGTTTACTATGAGTGTTCATCAGGAGAGGAGGACACCGAGAAGGAGGATAAAGCTGAAGAGGTCGTGGGAAGCCAAATCCAGGAGGGAGATCAAGCCATGCCTATGGGAGAGACTACAAAGAAGGAATATATTCTGCAATCCCTTTATCATCATCTCTTTCCATATGAAATTGATACCTTGAGGGTCTTCAAAACAATCTATTCTCATAATACATCTCTCACTCGGAGGAACAAAATTGTGCCCTTCAAAATATTAATAGAAATCTGGAGTACTTATTGAAGCTGAAGAACAAGCCCACTTCCACATCATCATCACCATCACTGAAGAAAGAAACTTGAGTACACGGGTATGGGGACCACCCTTGGCTTGTGCCAAGCTTGGGGGAGGTGCCCCTGAAAGGATCGATATAGTTGATTAGAGGGGGGAGGGGTGAATAGGCAACTAACAAGTTTTAGCTTTTCTTTACCAAATTAAACTTTGCATCAAAGTAGGTTGTCTAGATATGAAACTAGGTGAGCAACCTATATGATGCAACAACAATAAGCACACAAGCAAGCAAGGATATAACACAATAAAGCTTGCACAAGTAAAGGTGAAAGATAACCAAAAGCGGAACCAAGGGAGACGAGGATGTGTTATCGAAGTTCCTTCCCTTTGAGGGGAAGTACGTCTCCGTTGGAGAGGTGTGGTGGCACAATGCTCCCAAAGAAGCCACTAGGGCCACCGTATTCTCCTCACGCCCTTACACAATGCGAGATGTCGTGATTCCACTATTGGTGCCCTTGGAGGCTGATACGTCTCCGTCGTATCTATAACTTTTGATTGTTCCATGCCAATATTATACAACTTTCATATACTTTTGGCAACTTTTTTATACTATTTTTGGGACTAACATATTGATCGAGTGCTTAGTGCCAGTTCCTGTTTGTTGCATGTTTTTTGTTTCGCAGAAAATCCATATCAAACGGAGTCCAAATGGGATAAAAACTGACGGAGATTTTTTTTTTGCAATATTTATGAATTTTGGGAAGTGGAATCAACGCGAGACGATGCTCGAGGGGACCACGAGGCAGGGGGAGCGCCCCAGGGGGGTGGACGCACCCCTGACCCTCGTGGACACCCCGTAAGGCGGTTGTTGCCCTTTCGCCGCAAGAAAGCTAATATCCGGAGAAAAATCGTGTTCAAAGTTTCAATCCAATCGGAGTTACGGATCTCCAGGAATATAAGAAATGGTGAAAGGGCAGAATCAGGAACGCAGAAACAGAGAGACACAGAGAGACAGATCCAATCTCGGTGGGGCTCTCGCCCCTCCCATGCCATGGAGACCAAGGATCATAGGTAGAACCCTTCTCCCACCTAGGGAGAAGGCCAAGGAAGAAGGAGAAGGAGGGGGGCTCTCTCCCCCTCGCTTCCGGTGTCGCCGAAACACCGTCGGGGCCGTCATCATCACCGCAATCTACACCAACACCTCCGTCATCTTCACCAACATCTTCATCACCTTCCCCCATCTATCTACAGTGGTCCACTCTCCCGCAACCCGTTGTACCCTCTACTTGAACATGGTGCTTTATGCTTCATATTATTATCCAATGATGTGTTGCCATCCTATGATGTCTGAGTAGATTTTCTTTGTCCTATCGGTAATTGGTGAATTGCTATGGTTGGTTAATTTGCTTGTGGTTATGTTGCTGTCCTTTGGTGCCCATCATATGAGCACGCGCGTGGATCACACCATAGGGTGAGTTGTATGTTGATAGGACTATGTATTGTAGGGCAAGAGTGATAGAAGCTTCAAACTAGCATGGAAATTGATGCATACAGGATTGAAGGGGGACCAATATATCTTAATGCTATGGTTGGGTTTTACCTTAGTGAACGTTAGTAGTTGCAGATGCTTGCTAATAGTTCCAATCATAAGTGCATAGAATTCCAAGTCAGGGATGACAAGCTAGCAGTGGCCTCTCCCACAAAAAACTTTTTATCCGTCTAGTAAAGTAGTCAATTGCTTAGGGACAATTTTTCGCAACTCCTACCACCACTTTTCCACACTCGCTATACTAACTTGATTGCTTCTTTATCTAAAAAGCCCCTAGTTTATTTACGTGCTCTTTATATTCTTTCGAACCTATCCAACAACACCTACAAAGTACTTCTAGTTTCATACTTGTTTTAGGTAAAGCGAACGTTAAGCATGCGTAGAGTTGTATCGATGGTTGATAGAACTTGAGGGAATATTTGTTCTACCTTTAGCTCCTCGTTAGGTTCGACACTCTTACTTATCGAAAGAGGCTACAATTGATCCCCTATACTTGTGGGTTATCAAGACCTTTTTCTGGCACCGTTACCGGGGAGTTATAGCGTGGGGTGAATATTCTCGTGTGTGCTTGTTTGCTTTATCATTAAGTAGTTTTTATTTTTTGCTCTTGTTTTCTATCTTTAGTTATGGGTAGGAAACACAAAATACCAAAAAAATAGTTGGAACTACTACACTGGTTGAAAAACCACTCCTGAAGCTTTTTACTTGGATCATTTTCAATCCCTTTGTGCTCGTGCTGAAACCCCAACTACCTTAGTTGAGGGCAAATCTTTAGATGAGCATGCTTGTTATGTGCAACACCGCTTATCTCAAAAAGGGAAACTTTTACTGGATCAAATTCATCATTTGCAATTCTATGCTTGGAATTTATGTGAAATATATGATTTTACTTGTTGTTCTGAAGACCCTTAGAAACACCTTCCCTACCAATGTGAGTTTAGTGATAATGGAATCGTATCTTCGTATGCTAAGGGTGTTTATAATTACTATGATGTTCAACAAATTGAAGAATTTGTTGCTTTCAAGGGTGCTTATGAAATTGCTTCTTTGATTGGAAAGTATGATGCTACTCTTTACAAATCTGAAAATTTTGCCATACTTAAATATTGTTATGATAATTATGCTTCTAATGCGTGTGTTAAACCATATATTGAGGACTCCTCCGCTGTCCAAGAAGAGACTAATATTTTGCAGGAGTCTATGGAAGAAGGAATTGATGAAACTGTGAGCTCATTGGATGAAAAAGATGATGAGTAGAGCGAAGAACAAAAGGAGGAAGAGCGGATTAGCTACCCGTGCCCACCTTCTAATGAGAGTAACTCTTCAACTCATACATTGTTTAATTTCCCTTTGTGCTTACCGAAGGATGATTGCTATAATGATTGTTATGATCTCGTTGATTCTTTTGAAATATCCCTTTTTGATGATGCTTGCTATGCTTGTGGCCAAGATGCCAATATGAATTATTCTTATGGAGATGAACTTGCTATAGTTCCTTATGTTAAACATGAAATTGTTGCTATTGCACCTACGCATGATAGTCCTATTATCTTTTTGAATTCTCCAAACTACACTATATCGGAGAAGTTTGCCCTTATTAAGGATTATATTGATGGGTTGCGTTTCACTACAACACATGATGATTTTGATAGATATAATATGCATGTGCTTGCTGCTCCTACTTGCAATTATTATGAGAGAGGAACTACATCTCCACCTCTCTATGTTTCCCACACGATAAAATTGTAAGAAATTGCTTATACTATGCATTGGCCTTTACTTGGTGTGCATGAATTGTTCTTTTATGACATGCCGATGCATAGGAAGAGAGTTAGACTTCGTTGTTGCATGATATATGTTACTTTGTGCTCACTATTATATCACAAATCATTGTTAATTAGAATAGGCTTTGATATACCCTGGGATATGGGTGGATCCATTACCTGAGCACTATATGCCTAGCTTAATGGCTTTAAAGAAAGCGCTGCCAGGGAGACAACCCGGAAGTTTTAGAGAGTCATTTATTTCTGTTGTGTGCTTTTATAAAGTTTTATAATAAAAATAATGTGCCAAGGTTTGCCTTTAGGATGTTTACAATGCATGTTGGTTTGTGCGGTGCAGGACAGAAACTTTGGCTGTAGTGCGTGATTTTTAATTTTTTACTGGAACGTCAAAAGGTTCTGAAACTTTTTGAACTGTCTTTATATACAAATTGTTTATTTTTCCTAATTTGTTCAGAATTGTTTGGGTTACAGAAGTATGGTGAATGTTCAGATTACTACAGACTGTCCTGTTTAAGACAGATTCTGTTTTTGATGCATAGTTTGCTTGTTTTGATGAACCTATAAATTTCTACCTGTGGTTAAGCCATGGAAAAGTTATATTACAGTAGATACAATGCAAAAACAAAATATGAATTGGTTTGCAACAGTACTTAGAGTAGTGATTTGCTTTATTATACTAAGGGATCTTACCGAGTTTTCTGTTGAGTTTTGTGTGGATGAAGTGTTCGAAGATCGAGGAGGTCTCGATATGAGGAAAAGGAGGAGAGGCAAGAGCTCAAGCTTGGGGATGCCCAAGGCACCCCAAGTGAATATTCAAGGAGACTCAAGCGTCTAAGCTTGGGGATGTCCCAGGAGGCATCCCATCTTTCTTCAACAAGTATCGGTATGTTTTCGGATTCGTTTCGTTCATGCGATATGTGCAAATCTTGGAGCGTCTTTTGCATTTAGTTTTCACTTTTATTTTATGCATCATGCTGGTATGAGATAGTCCATGGTTGATTTATAGAATGCTCATTGCACTTCACTTAAATATTTTTAGTATGGCCTTATAGAATGCTTCATGTGCTTCACTTATATCATTTGAAGTTTGGATTGCCTGTTTCTCTTCACATAGAAAATCGCCATTTGTAGAATGCTCTTTTGCTTCACTTATATCTGTTAGAGCGTGGGCATATCTTTTGTAGAAAGAATTAAACTCTCTTGCTTCACTTATATCTATTTAGAGAGATGAGAGGAATTGGTCATTCACATGGTTAGTCATAAAATCCTACATAAAACTTGTAGATCACTGAATATGATATGTTTGATTCCTTGCAATAGTTTTGCGATATAGAGATGATAATATGTGGGAGGTTCTAGTAAATCATTGTGTTTAGTAAGAATATTGGTGTTAAGGTTTTTGATTCCCGAAGCATGCACGTATGGTCTCCTAACTATGTAACCAAATTAGCGCGCACTGTATTTTGATTTTTTATGTTTGCGTGAAGGTCGGGATCGCGTGATGGTTAACTCCTACCAACCCTTGCCATAGGAGCATGCATAGTAGTACTTTGCTTTGAGGGCCAATAAACATTTGCAATAAGTATATGAGTTCTTTATGACTAATGTGAGTCCATGGATTATACTCACTCTTTCCTTTCCGCAATTTGCTAGCCTCTACGGTACCGTGCATTGCCCTTTCTCACCTCGAGAGTTGGTGCAAACTTCGCCGATGCATCCAAACCCCATGATACGCTCTATCACACATAAGCCTCCTTATATCTTCCTCAAAACAGCCAGCATACCTACCTATCATGGCATTTCCATAACCATTCCGAGATATATTGCCATGCAACTTCCATCATCATCATATACATGACTTGAGCATTCATTGCCATATTGCTTTGCATGATCGTAAGATAGCTAGCATGATGTTTTCATGGCTTGTCCATTTTTTGATTTCATTGCTATGCTAGATCATTGCACATCCCGGTACACCGCCGGAGGCATTCATATAGAGTCATGTCTTTTTTCTAGATATCGAGTTGTAATATTGAGTTGTAAGTAAATAAAGTGTGATGATCATCATTATTAGAGCATTGTCCCATGTGAGGAAAGGATGATGGAAGTAACGATTCCCTCACAAGTTGGGATGAGTCTCCGGACTTTATGAAAAATAAAAGAGGCCAAAGAAGCCCAAATAAAAAAAAGGCCAAAGAAGCCCACCAAAAAAAGAGAAAATAAAAAAAATGAGAGAAAAAGAGAGAAGTGACAATGTTACTATCCTTTTACCACACTTGTGCTTCAGAGTAGCACCATGTTCTTCATATAGAGAGTCTCTTGAGTTATCACTTTCATATACTAGTGGGAATTTTCATTATAGAACTTGGCTTGTATATTCTGATGATGGGCTTCTTCAAATGCCCGAGGTCTTCATGAGCAAGCAAGTTGGATGCACGCCCACTTAGTTTCAATTTGAGCTTTCATACACTTCTAGCTTCAGTGCATCCGTTGCATGGCAATCCCTACTCCTCGCATTGACATCAATTGATGGGCATCTCCATAGCCCGTTGATTAGCCACGTCGATGTGAGACTTTCTCCCTTTTTGTCTTCTCCACACAACCTCCACCGTCATACTCTATTCCACCTGTAGTGCTATATCCATGGCTTGCGCTCATGTATTGCGTGAGGGTTGAAAAGGCTGAAGCACGTTAAAAAGTATGAACCAATTGCTTGGCTGACACCAGGATGGGCATGAGGGGTACCTTGTGTTAAGAAAAGGGAGCATAAAAGACTATATGATTTTGTAGGGATAACGTTCTTTAGCATTGATATTTTGAAAGACATGATTGTTTGTTGGGATGCCTCAGTATTAAATTATTTTATGTCAAATGATAGACTATTGATTTGAATAACTCGTGTCTTAATATTCATGCCATGATTAGATATATGATCAAGATTATGCTAGGTAGCATTCCGCATCAAAAATTATCTTTTTTATCATTTACCTACTCGAGGACGAGCAGGAATTAAGCTTGGGGATGCTGATACGTCTCCATCGTATCTATAATTTTTTATTGTTCCATGCCAATATTATACAACTTTCATATATTTTTGGCAACTTTTTTATACTATTTTTGGGACTAACATTTTGATCCAGTGCCCAATGCCAGTTCCTGTTTGTCGCATGTTCTTTGTTTCGCAGAAAATCCATATCAAACGTAGTCCAAACGTGATAAAAGCTGACAGAGATTTTTTTGGGAGTATTTATGAATTTTGGGAAGTGGAATCAACACGAGACGATGCTCGAGGGGCCCACGAGGCAGGGGGTGCCCCCTGACCCTCGTGGACACCCCGTAAGGCGGTTGTTGCCCTTCTTTCGCCGCAAGAAAGCTAACATCCGGAGAAAAATTGTGTTCAAAGTTTCAATCCAATCGGAGTTACGGATCTCCGGGAATATAAGAAACGGTGAAATGGCAGAATCAGGAACACAGAACCAGAGAGAGTCAGAGAGACAAATCCAATCTCGGAGGGGTTCTATCCCCTCCCATGCCATGGAGACCAAGGACCAGAGGGAGAACCCTTCTCCCACATAGGGAGAAGGCCAAGGAAGAAGGAGAAGGAGGGGGGCTCTCTCCCCCTCGCTTTCGGTGGCGCCGGAACGCCGTCGGGGCCATCATCATCACCGCAATCTACACCAACACCTCCGTCATCTTCACCAACATCTTCATCACCTTTCCCCATCTATCTACAGCGGTACACTCTCCCACAACCCGCTGTACCCTCTACTTGAACATGGTGCTTTGTGCTTCATATTATTATCCAATGATGTGTTGCCATCCTATGATGTCTGAGTAGATTTTCGTTGTCCTATCGGTAATTGGTGAATTGCTATGATTGGTTTAATTTGCTTGTGGTTATGTTGCTGTCCTTTGGTGCCCGTCATATGAGCGCACGCGTGGATCACACCATAGGGTTAGTTGTATGTTGATAGGACTATGTATTGGAGGGCAAGAGTGGAAGAAGCTTCAACCTAGCATAGAAATTGATGCATACGGGGTTGAAGGGAGACCAATATATCTTAATGCTATGGTTGGGTTTTACCTTAATGAACGTTAGTAGTTGCGGATGCTTGCTAATAGTTCCAATCATAAGTGCATAGAATTCCAAGTCAGGGATGACATGCTAGCAGTGGCCTCTCCCACATAAAACTTGCTATCGGTCTAGTAAAGTAGTCAATTGCTTAGGGACAATTTCGCAACTCCTACTACCACTTCTCCACACTCGCTATACTAACTTTATTGCTTCTTTATCTAAACAGCCCCTAGTTTTTATTTACGTGCTCTTTATATTCTTGTAAACCTATCCAACAACACCTACAAAGTACTTCTAGTTTCATACTTGTTTTAGGTAAAGCGAACATTAAGCGTGCGTAGAGTTGTATCGGTGGTCGATAGAACTTGAGGGAATATTTGTTCTACCTTTAGATCCTTGTTGGGTTCGATACTCTTACTTATCGAAAGAGGCTACAATTGATCCCCTATACTTGTGGGTTATCAGAGGCGGTGACTGAACCTTTACAAACAAGGTTGGGGCAATCTCCACAACTGAATTGGAGGCTCCCAACGGCACCACAAAGCTTCACCACAATGTACTATGGCTCCGCGGTGACCTCAACCGTCTAGGGTTCTCAAAAACGCAAGAGTAAAAAGATCTGCAAGGGATTAGTGGGGGGAATCAAATTTCTCTTGGTGGAAGTGTAGATCGAGGACTTCTCAACCAATCCATAGAGAATCAACAAGTTTGATTGGTTAGGGAGAGAGATCGGGCGAAAATGGAGCTTAGAGCATCAATAGAACTTAGAGGTGGAAGAGGTAGTCAACTCGGAGAAGAAGACTCCCCTTTTATAGTCAAGGGACAAATCCAACCGTTATCCACCAACTCAGCCTGCGACATGCAGTACTACCGCATCATACAAGCGGTACTAGCGCAAAGGCCCGCGGTACTACCACAGAGAACTGCGGTACTACCACTGGCACGGCAGGGGCTAAGACCAGTCCTGATGCGCTAAGGCAGGGAGCGGTAGAACCGCTGGCGTGGTACTACCGCGCCCCCTTGCGATACTACCACAAGGCAGGAATAGTCTAGGCTGGGAAGGCACGGACATATAAAAATACTTTCGTGACTACTTCCGCTGAGTTTTGATCTATGCAAAAATCCGACACGGTATTACCGCAAGCGTGGAGCGGTACTACCGTGTAGAGCGCGGATGTAAAAATTACATCCGCCCCTACTTCCACTCATGCTATTGTGCCTGGCCAGAGCCCATGGTACTACCGTACCCATGGAGTGGTACTACTATGTAGGGCGTGGATGTAAAATAATTACATCCGCCCCTACTACCGCTCGAGCAGCTGCGCCTGGCCTGAGGCTACGGTACTACCGCTCCCAAGGAGCGGTACTACCGTGAGCACCTACGGTACTACCGCGCTGGTGGCCGGTACTACCGCAAGGGCCTCTGGTAGTACCGCTCCGATGAGCCGTACTACCGCCTGCCTCAGTTCAGCAACACTAGGAGTCCTTCATTTTGCAGAGACACGGAGAGATGGAGGATGCTCCAAAGAGCCAAAGGAAAGGTGGTGCAAAAAGGAACAGACGTGTACGTGTTGATTCCACCCAAACATTTCTAATGTGGACCCCCTCTTAATAGTATGGATTTCCTACGACTCAAATCCACCGAAAAGAAACGTAGAGAAACGTCGTCTTTAATAGTCTTCGAGGGGCACCAAATCATCTTGTGTTTAGACATGATATATCTGAAATGCTCAATGCACATGATTAGTCCGCAAAAGCATTGTCATCAATCGCCAAAACTACTAAGGGATAAATATGCTTTTACAATCTCCCCCTTTTTGGTGGATTGATGACAATACGGGATTTGCACATAGGGATATAAAATGAAACAAAGGCAAACCCACCATCTATAAAATATAGACGGGATCCCCCCTAGATGTGTGCACTCTACAGAAGTGCTTTGGACTGCACGGCACACATACTAGGATCAACACTCCCCTTATATTTTATAGACAAGGCATCTCTTGCAACAATACAACTAACACTAAGCAAGTAGGCAAGATAATAATTATGAGCATAACGAAGAAGGGCACAAGATAGCATAGGCTCACGAGCTACTAAGCATTAAAGACAATAAAATATGCTAGAGAGCATATGTCTAACAACATATGATAGAGAACTAGGTCTTATGAGCACAAACCAAACCAAAGCAAACGAGGTTCAACAGAACAAAAGCAAAGCGATAGAGCGAAACAAGACGACACAAGACTCGCAAATCCTACACTCTCTCCCCCTTGGGCATCGAGACACCAAAAAGGCAAAGAGGACACCTACGACACAAGTGGTAGCTCAAACTGCAGTGATCGTCCTGATGCTCCTCATCGGTCTCGGCAGCAGGAATGGGCTCCTCCTCTAACTCCTGTCGGGGCATATCTCTGTGGCCTCGAGCACCTATGGGGCACTGGGGGCCCCTTCTAGTCCGGCGAGGGAGCGGGGGTCGTGCGCAGAGCAGATCGAGGTCGAGCGCGCAGGGGAGCCGGGCAATTTTTTACCCAGCTTCGGGGCTCTCCGGAGAGATAATACCCCTACTGCTGCCTTGATGGTTGTATTTGATCTTGCTCGAGCGTGCGAGCGTATGGTGGTGCTGTGGGTGTCCAATGAACCGAACCCCTTCTACGTGCGCATGGGCCTCCCTTTTATAGTCTGAAGGGGGTACCCACAGGTGGCAGCGTAGGAAGAGGGGGTAGAAGAGTAAAAACGCAGGTTGGTACAGCGAGCACAACAAAGTGCCCCTACCTAACTCGATGGCGGGGGACAAGGGCATTAAATGCCCGTCTGGTGCATGCTAGCGGTCAACAAAGGCGAAGAAACGACCGTTAGGTGAGCCACCGTGGCCACAATGGCGCCTCTGTCGACTCCGTTTGCCACCTCGCTCCGATGGCTGCATAGCGCCCGCCCGTGCCCTTGGGATGGCCTTGTTATGACACGTCGCTGGGTGCGCTGGAGTTTGGGTGGCAGCCTTGCCGCGGCAAGTGCCTTGCCGCAGCCCTTTTCTTGTTGTGCCGGCAAGCTTGCCGCCACCGGCTGCTTGCCGGGCGCTGGGTGCGCGGCAAGTCTTCCGGTGATGCCTGGTTGGCCTTCCCGGCAAGCTCCTCTTGCCGGGGCCTTCGTGTTCTTGGCTAGTACTTTTTTCTTGAATGGCAGTAATAAAGAATGGCGGAGGGCCTTGGCGGGCGCCCGGCAAGCCTTGCCGTGGGGTGCTCTGTTGCCGTGCACAAGTTCGGGTACTAAGGTACCCCTACTTTAGTACACCGACAGAGCCCCGAACTGGGCCATACGGTGCCGAGCGTTGTTGGGCCAGCCGAAAAAAGGCATCGCGCACGCGCGTGGTGCAGGTCCACACAGAATTGGGCTCCGTGTACACCGCGCTCCCCCACAACGGCACGCGTCGATTGCGGCATTGTGGGAGACGTGGGTGGCGGGTGCGATCTTCAAGGCGCCCATCCCCGTGATCACTGGGCAGGGCGAGGTCACTTCATCCGTCGCTCCGTCTCCGCTTTTCCGCCACGCGGCTCCCATGCGCGAGGGGTCGTGGGCGGCGAAGGTGGGAGATCGGGCCGTCACGGGCGGAGATGGCGGGTCGGCCCCGCTCCTCTGCCCCCGTCGTGCCCTGATTGGCTGAGCGGGGCGGCCAAGCCCCCACCTTGCTCCTTTAAGAAGGGCGGAAGGGGAGCACAAGAATCCCGCACTCCATCTCCTTCCTCTTCCTTCGTCTTCCGTTACTCTTTCCCCCATCTGCCATGGAGGGAGGGAATCCTGGTCCTTCTTCGGTGGCGGCGAGGGTCGCCACCAGGCAGCGCGCCACTCCTATCTCAGGCTCTGCGGCGGAGCCGGCCGTGAGGGGAAGAGGGAGGGGCGAGGCATGACGAGGTCGTGGGCGTGGTCGGAGTGCTCGGGAGAGGCGGTGGGCGAGCGCCACCCCGTCTCCGCCCGGCAGCTCCTCTCCTCGAGGCGGTCCACACCGGGACGACCCACAGGAGTTCTTCATCAAGCTGCGCCGAGCACCTCGTCGCCGCCTCGGCTGCCGGCCCGTTCATGAAGCGCGATGGAACCGGATCCGCCGAGATGATGGAGTTGCGCATGAGGGGCTACGGGATCAGCGACACTCGAGTGGCGTCGTATCCCCAGCCCCGGCGTGATGTACTTCGATCGAGGGTGGAAGGCGTTCGCCCGCATCCACAGCTTGGCGGCGGGTTTACCCTCCATTTCAAGTTAATGGAGGCGACCTTCTCGCCGTCAAGGTCTTCGGGACTCGGCACCGGGCGAGATCTTGTGTGGACAGCCCTCCGATAGCGAGGGCCCCTCCTCGAGCGAGAGTGACGAGCAGGGGAGCGACAGCGACGACGAGGATGGCGGGTCCGACTAGGCGTCGGTCGCTGCCTCGCGCGCCACCGGCGACCCCATCATCCGGGTCGCCGGCCTTCTGAACTCCCCGAGACCGTCTCCTTGGGCAGCTGGCGTAGGGAGGCTGCGGAAGAGGAAGAGGGGTGGCGGCAAGGCCGTCAAGTCGGAGTACGAGGGCGAGGAGCCCTCGACAGCGTGCTGACGTCCCGCCGCCCCGTCTTCAAGCTCTGCCTCCGGCGCCTCCGTCTCCGCCAAGCTCCTAGCCGGCCCCCGGGAAGTTCTCTTGGTGTCTTCTGGCACCCGTAGCTCACCTAGGCGCCCCCTTTGCCCTCCCCGGCAAGCTTCTCTTGCCGGGGCCTCCTTGACCTACCTCCTGAACAGAGAAACAGGAGAGGGATTACGGGCATATTATCTTTCGATTTGTAAGCCTTCAGGCCTTAGCTGTATTTAAAATCTGTAATCCTCTCTATCATGTTTTTCATCCTCTATGGACTTGTACTAAACTGGGATGTTTTTAATGAAAAGAGGGGAATGCTTGCCGGACTAAGTCCTTTACTTGATTTTGTGTCTTGTATGTTCCCACCCTACGCTTCTAGGGGACTTGCCGGAGCGAACACACTTGCTGAGTGCGGGACATCAGTGCCCACTGGCAGCGTTATACGGCAAGCAACCTTGTCGGGCCAGTTGCGACGCGCTTGTATTGTTGAGCGGACTCGGAAACAAACCAAGGGCGCAACTTGGCCACGACTCGGCTCCTCCGCGCATGGGTTTTACAAGACACGCTCGTTCAAGGACGTGGCCCCGCCGTCCCCGGCCCACAAGAGGATGCATGACGAGGGATGAAAAACTTATCTGACTCTGCAGCCCCCGGCGACCCTAGCTTGCCGGGGAGGAATCTTGGCATTTGCAGCCCCCGGCAACCCTGGCTCCGCCAAGACCCAGGTGCCGGTGCGCCTTCTATTGCCCTTGCCGCCGATGCCGCGGCCTCCGGAGGCCCTGGCCCGTCCCGAAGGAACTTTGGCACTTGTAGCCCCCAGCTAAGCTGGCTTGCCGGGGCCCGCGCGCCAGCGCGCCCCCCTCTAGCTTCTCCTTGTCGCTGTGATTGTAGCCATGAAAATAACTGAGACAGTGCTGTAATAAGCTATGTTTTTTTTTGGCGTGACTTTGCAGGGCGATGCCATGCTTTGCCCTTCGTATGTTTACACTCTACGCTTCTAGGGAACTTGTCGGCACTAACACACTTGCTGAGTGCGGAACATCAGCAGCCCGCTGGCGGTGTTGTTTCCGGCAAGAAACCTTCTCGGGCCAGTTGCAGCGTACTTGAATTGTCGAGCGGACTCGGAAGCAAATCAAGGACGCAACTCAGCCGCGAGTTAGTTCCTCCGCGCACAAGTTTATCATACGAAGGTCGCCCCACGGCAAGGCTTGCTACGTTACGCCCTCTACTTCGTTGTATCCTCGTGACGCTTTTAACCCTGCGCTTCTAGGAACTTGGCGCTAACACACTTGCTGAGTGCGGGCGTCAAGAGCCTCTTGGCGGTGTTGTATCCAAGAAGAAACCTTCTCGGGCGATTAAGACTTGTATTGTTGAGCGGACTCGGAAACAAAGCAAGGACACAACTTAACCCACTTAACCCCGAGTTGGTTCCTCTGCGCACAGGTTTTTCGTACAAAGGATAAACGCTCGAGGGACATAACACAAAGCTATAGGGCTAAAAAGTGTTCTGTACAAAAGCTCGGGTGACTTAGCTTTTTCGTCTTCAGCCATCTGGTGGGGCCGTGCTTCTTCCCCGATTTTCGCCCCCCCTTGTATGTTTTCTTCCTCACGCTTTCGGGGAACCCTTCGGCGCAAACACACATGCTGAGTGCAGGACATCAGTAGCCCGCTGGCGGTGTTGCCTCCTGCAGGAAGAACTTGTCGGGCAGGTTGCGGTGTGCCTTTACCGTCGAGCGGACTCGAAGCGGATCGATGGCGCAACCTAACCATGATTCGACCCTTCTGCGCTCGGATTCTTCATACAAGGCATGGACTTTCAGGGAGCACAACTCAAAAGTTCGAAGTTTGGCAGCTTTCTTTGCCTCATCGGCCGGCAGAGCTCGATGGCGCGTCCTCGACGGCAGCGCGGCACTCCGGAGAGGCGGGCTTGCCGGAGTGAGCGCCAGAGCCGTTCTCGCCGGGCTTAGCCTTTGGTTGGTCTACCTTTGCCCTCTCGCACTTGCCAGTGGAGCTCGATGGTGCGTCCTCGACGGCAGCGCAGCACTCCGGGGAGGTGCGCTTGCCGGAGTGGGCATCAGAGCTATCCTTGCCGGACTTGGCTTTCCTCTTCCCCCGGGGAGCTTCAGCGGCAAGTGGCTCGCGCCCTTCCGCGGTTGCTGCTTCCCGGTAGATCTTGTCGGCGCAGATGAGCACATCCCTCTTGTCGCCTTGGACAGAGATAACACTCATCGGACCGGGCATCTTGAGCACATTGTATGCGTAGTGAGAGGCCGCCATGAACTTGGCAAGTGCGGGTCGGCCGAGTATCACGTTGTAGGGTAAGGGGATATCAGCCACATCGAACGTGACTCTCTCAGTCCTGAAGTTCAGTTCGCTGCCGAACGTCACTGGCAATGTGATCTTCCCCTTTGGCTCGCTCCTTCCCGGATTTATTCCTTGAAAGGCACCAGTTTCTTCGAGCTCGCTGTCGGGGATCTGGAGCTTCTTGAGCACTGCGGAAAAAATCAAGTTCAGGCCGGCCCCGCCGTCAACCAGCATCTTTGTGACCTTGAGGTTGCGAATTGTTGGTGAAACCAACATCGGCAAACACCCGACCGCAGTGATGCGATCAGGGTGGTCCTCAACGTCGAAGACGATGGGCGTGCTGGACCACTTGAGGCTGCGTGCCTCGACGGACGGCTCACTGCATTCACTTCGCACCCATTGTTTGAGTTGGCGGTGCGAGGTGTGCGAGAGGCTCCGCCGTCGATGCACAACACTTCGTCGCCTTACGAAACTCTTGATCATCAGCCTCATCTTCCTCCATCTCTTCATCCTCATCTTCATCTTCGTCCTTGTCGCGCCACGGGAGGCTGTCTCCTTGCCGCTGCTTAGCCTTGCGCGCTTCGGCGGAAGCTTCTTGCCGGATCCTCCGTTACCTCCCTGGGCTCTCTCCTTATCGCGGCGCTCATACTCAGCTTTTTGCAGCTCCTCCATCTGCTCTACTTTTTTGCAGGTTTGGAGGTCATGGCCTTTGGTGCGGTGGATCTTGCAATAACGCTTGCCGGAGCCATCCTGCTTGTCGGCGGCTGCTACAGCCTCGCCGAGTCGCCGGTTTTGGCCTTGTCGAGCCGCCTCTGCCGGAATGCTCAACAACTAGTACGTCCTTAGCTTTTCTCTTCCTATTGTTCGCATCCGTTCTTCCTTGCCGGGCGGCATCCTCACTTGCCGATCCTTCGCTCCGCAACCTCTCCGGGATTTTTCTCCCTCCTCAGCCCGTGCACACTTGTCGGCCAGAGCGAGAGCTCGCCGACATCTCCGATCTTGCACATCGCCATCTCCTCCTCATCCTTGATTCACGACGTTTCGATGAAACGCTAGGCGATAACCGCGACAGGTGGACGTCTCGGAATGTTGCGTTGCACTGGCTGAATCTTTGTATGTACTTGTGCAGGGCTCCCCTCATACTGGACGAGCAAGTGAAGGTCACTCTCCCGCCATGAGGCTTGTGGCCGCCCGTGAAGGCGCCGACAAACCGATGACACAGTCCGCCCATGAAGAGATGGAGCTGTCCGGCAAGTGCATGAGCCAAGATCAGACGTTGGGCTTGAGTACCAGCGGGAAGTAGTTGGCAAGGATCTTCTCGTCGCGCCCTCCGGCAGCCTGTACCGCGATGGTATAGATGCTGAGGAACTCCGACGGGTGTATCCTGCCATCATACTTCTCGGGCACGTCTGGCTTGAAGTTCTTGGTTTTGGGCCACTGGACTTGCTGCAGCTCGCGGGTGAATGCAGGGAAACCTGCCGCGACGACAAGTCGCTGGTTCCCGGTGCGTCTTGGCGACGGCAATGGGCCCAGCCTGGCTGGTCGATTGACGTCGCGTTTCTCCCGGCGCCTTCGCGGTGCGGCGTCTTCATGTTGCCGTTCTTGGAGGACGTGGCGTTGATCGCGGCGAGTTCGCGGGTCCGACGACGCGGTGGAGTCACCGTCGGGGTTGGTCCGGCGAGCTGGCGATCTCGGCCTTCGGGGCTGGGAGTGCACGGAGGTGGCACCCCCAGCTATCTTGTCGGCGTCGGCTTGCGCCTGGGCGCCTTGCCGGGGCCTCGATGCGCTCGGTCGTCGGGGCTTGTCGCCGTTGGCGAAGCCGATGAGGCTGTATATGGTCATCCTCCAGTCGTCGATCTTGTGCGGCGCCGGAGGGTAATCTAGAAGCAGCTGGGCTCGGGCCAGTGCTTCCTCTGCTGTCTTGGGTGGCGGTGGTGATGAACGGCGCGAGGAGCGGGATGTGCTCGGACTCCCAACTGGATTGGGAGGTGCAACACCCCGTCCGGCGATCAGAGCCTGCTTCGCGCCAAAGATGCGGGCGCATATCTGACCTCGAGCGTCCCGCGACCCACCAGCTTGGCCTCGTTCCAACGCGAGCACGGTGCTAGGAGCACCGGGGCATTGTCGACCTTGCACCTCTTGGGAAGGGCGTGGCGTCTGCTCGGTTGCCGATGCTTGCGGGGCCTTATTCTTGGATCTGGTGATGACGCGAGACCCACCGGCGGCGCCCGCTCCTCCGCTGGCGTCCACTCCACCGCCCGTTTGCTCCGGCGGTGGTGGCGGAATCGATGTAGACGGAGCGGCCACCTCCGAAGGCTTCTTCTTTGGTGGCATGTTGACGATGACGTTGATGCAGCGCGGCGCGAAACGGATCGATGCTCACGACCGACGCTGTTCCCCTACGGCGCGCCAAAGATGTCGGGCGATCTCGTGGCCTCGAGCACCTATGGGGCACTGGGGGCCCCTTCTAGTCCGGCGAGGGAGCGGGGGTCGTGCGCAGAGCAGATCGAGGTCGAGCGCGCGGGGGATACGGGCAATTTTTTACCCAGCTTCGGGGCTCTCCGGAGAGATAATACCCCTACTGCTGCCTTGATGGTTGTATTTGATCTTGCTCGAGCGAAAGCGTATGGTGGTGCTGTGGGTGTCCACGAATCGAACCCCTTCTACGTGCGCATGGGCCTCCTTTTATAGTCTCAAGGGGTACCCCAGTGGCAGCGAGGAAGAGGGGTAGAAGAGTAAAAACGCAGGTTGGTACAATACAGACAACAGGTGCCCTACCTAACTCGACGGTAGGGACAAGGGCATTAAATGCCCGTCTGGTCGCCTAACAAGGCGAAGAAACGATCATAGGTGAGCCACCGGTTGCCACGATGGCGCCTCTGTCGACTCCGTTTGCCACCTCGCTCCGCATGGCTGCATAGCGCCTTGCCACGTGCCCTTGGGATGGCCTTGTTATGACACGTCGCTGGGTGCGCTGGAGTTTGGTGGCAGTTTTGCGCGGCAAGTGCCTTGCCGCAGCCCTTTTCTTGTTGTGCCGCAAGCTTGTCGGTCACGAAGCTCTTGCCGGGCGCATGGTGCCGCGGCAAGTCTTCCGTGATGCTACTGTTGGCCTTCCGCAAGCTCCTCTTGCCGGGCCTTCGTGTTCTTGGCTAGTACTTTGTTCTTGAATGGCAGTAATAAAGAATGGCGGAGGGCCTTGGCGGGCGCCCGCAAGCCTTGCCGCTGGTGTCATGATTGCCTGCAGACAAGTTCGGGGTACTAAGGTACCCCTACTTTAGTACACCGACAACTCCGTCCACTGATATCCCTGCTTGGCTATCCAGCAGCCTCCGGAGTGATGTTTTCCTCTGAGCCACTCTCCACAATTTCGCCAAAGGTCCTCAAGATCTTCTTATCGCACTGGCGACTCTCCTTGGAAGCAACATGGGTCCTTTACTGCCCCTTGGCCTGCATACAGAACAAAGTATTCATCTTGGCTTTCAGCTTCTTAGCCCAAGATGGCTCAGAAGAAGAAGGCGAGTAGCCGGCAGAGCTGTCCTCATCAGCGTCCTCCTCCTTGATCTCATCCACATCCACATCCATCTGAGCAGTCGCTGCCTCAGCAAGGGTAGTGGTGTTAACCCACTGGCTCTTGATGCGGAGCTTGATGGGCTCATGACGAATCTAGTCAGGGGAAACGAACTCATCATCGGGATAGAGCTTCTCCCAAGTCTTCCTAATCAAGAGAAATAGGTAAGGTCCATAGATGGGTACCTTACGGTTGAACACCGCAAACTGTAGCTCGCACCACATGATATGTGAGACATCAAGTGGTTGCATCTGAGCATGACGCGCCTCCTCAGAAATGAGCATCATATCCATGAGATAGGCATGCACCTTATCCTTATCACCAATGCGCGGAAATAGGGAGTTGCGGAAGATCCAATGCATGATGTCAAGGAAAGAGTTCAGCACCCACGCCTTCTTGCCACTGGGAAGCATCTTCTCAACATAGAAGGGCTGAACCTTGTTCTTGCTAGCTGACTCGGGGTTAGCATGAGGGCGAACACCAACGGGCGTGTTGAGCCCCTCATTAGGAACCTGAAGCAAATCCATGAAGTCCTTCCACTTAGCAGTCATTCGTTGTCCATTGGGCATCCAGGTCATGGCCCATTCCTCATCAGTATGAAAGTGGACCAAAGCAAAGAACTGGACCACAATCGCCGGGTCAAAGTCCAGGTGAAAAGTAAGCAAGTGCTCAATGCCAAATTGCTCCACCAGGTCCAAAGCCTCACCAAAATAGTCACGGTGCTTATCCTGCCTCATATGATTCATGTCAATCCAGTGCACGTCCACATAGATGTTCTGCTTGGCTTTGATCACATCCAGATAGATAAGATTCTGCTGCTTTGTCTAGAATGAATCGTTCCCTCCGAAATTTGCACGGGGATTCACATAGGTGTTGATCTTCCTTCAAGTGACAAACTCAGCCAATGGTATCTCATCCATGCCCATTGTTGGCTCCTTGATCTTGGTGGCGGTGGTCTTGGTTCTGCGTTGGGGGCATTGGAGCCCTCTGGAGCTTCATCTTGGTTGCATAGGTGCTTCCAGCCCGTGTCGTGGACATGATTCAACCGACGGACATTAGAACCAGAGCCACCGCCTATGATACACAACACAAGAACACGCAAGAGAAGCGAGAAACATAAATGCAAAGACCACAACAAAACAAATGAAACAAGTAGAAATAACATTGGGTAGTTGCCACAGGGAAGGTTTGATCAAGAACGGTAGTATCAAGATTGCAGCGGAACTAAAATTTTACTACTGCTCCAGCCGCGGTAGTACCGCGCCAGGATGGCACGGTAGTACCGCGCCTGGAGTAGAAGTAAAATTTTACTTCCATGCCACGTACGGTAGTACCGCTCCTAAGGAGCGGTAGTACCATAGGAGGGACAACGGTCAGAGCGGTAGTACCGCACGGGAGGTGCGGTAGTACCGCTCGGGGTCAGATCCGAGGTGAATCAGATCTGGGCACAGTCGCAACAGCGGAGCGGTACTATGGTTGATCAACAATTCCGTGGGCAACATACCAAATAGCATCTCTACAACACTACTACTCTCCTCCATCCTAGTCTTGCAAAGATCTGGCCTAAAATCTCAAGAACAACATGCATCTCCCCAAAAACCTAGAGACAAAACAACGAAGCAAAGAGCGAGGGATTTGGGGAGAAACCTTGTTCCATGGAAAGAGGGTTAGGTGGGGAACGATCCCACCGGTCGGAATGCGAGGAGAGCGGCCAGCGATAGAGATCCGGCGAGGTCCTCCGGCACTGTTCTTGACAGAGTAATGGGCCACGGGTAGGCTCACCCGAGTCCCTAGATTTATCGAGACTTTGGGCCAGCTCCGCTTAGCTTGGCCCCAAGCTAAAACTCCGCCCTCTGGGGCCAGCTGGCTCAGCGGCCGGCTGCCAGAGGGCGGGTGACCCAAGACTACGGCGCCCCAAGTGGCCGGCTCCTGGTGGCCGCCTTCCAGAGAGGGCAGCAATGGGCAGGCGGCCACCTGACGACTACAGTGCGGCCGAGCCCCCATCAAGAGTACAAGTCAAAGCATGGCTACAGTAAAGCACGTCGCCTACCACGCTCGAGACAGGCGTGGCTACAGTGCTCCGTACAGACGGAGATCTCCTCACGACGGAGCAGCGGTCAGATCTACCCTAACGCCGCCCGGCAAAGTGAGCCCTGTTCCCCACGACGGCCTGTCGGTTCGGCCTGCTAAAGGCGGGCCCTATCGGGTAGTGACCCCAAGGAAGACGGCGGGGGCACAACCAGGCGGATTGGAGAGGGGCCGGCCTCCAGCAGGCGGCCGTCCCTCGTCCCGAGGTGAGCACGCCATTAAGCTGATAAGACCAGGTGTGGCTACAGTGTCCTCCCACCAGGCGGCAGGACTGTAGCCACGCTAGGATGACCAAGCCCCCATCACCAACAACACGGCCACAGTGAACAGCCACCAACCAGTCGGCGGGGCCCACCAGGCGGCGGGCCCCAGCGGTTGGCAGAGAAGCCAGAGGCTGAAGACACTGACGGCCTGGCCCAGCAGCCGGCCAGATTACCATTGTACCCCTGGGGGGTAGGCCTATATAAACCCCCCAGGCCACCCATGCAAAGGGTTCCCACCCCATTAGAACTAGCCACCCCCTAGAGCAGGAAGAGAGCTAGCCTTGCCTCCCTCTGCCTCTAGCAAAACAGCTCGAGGGGCACACTGTATCACTTGTGCCTTAGTGATCATGCGGAGACCCCATAGAGCAGGACTAGGGGTGTTATCTCCTAGGAGAGCCCCGAACTTGGGTAAAGTACACCGGCGTTTGTGTCTACGCCTTATCCCGCTTCCAGGCACCGGCGACGTTCTACTCGCTCCCACCATGATAAGCCATCCATTGGCGTATGTCGCACCCAACCCCCGACATTTGGTGCCCACCGTGGGGCGAGGTGCACCGTCTCCCGGAGATCTGCTCTGGACGGGAACCTTGTTCCTTCCTCGGCGAAGCGGCCAGCCCAAAGACGCCTCGACGGCGTCAAATTTCGACGCCGCTGCATGGCGTGGAGATTGTCTGCGCGGAGAGTTGCCTCACTGGCCTCGTCGGCGAGATCGACCTCTCCGACGAGCCGACCTCTGACGCGGGCACAAGCTGCCCTGAGAGCTGCCTCGTCAGCCTCCTCGACCAGCTCCATGTCACCAGCGAGCCCGCTGTGGACCTGGAGTCCGTCGGCTCGACCAATCCGATGATCGTCGACTCTAACACGGCGTCGCTCGACGCATTCCCCACCAACGTGGTGGTCTATGATGAGCCGCCTCCTCGCGAGTACAGCGGCGGGAGCACCGTCACGGAGGTGCTCGTCACCAACAGCGAGGAGCACTCGGACGGGCGTGCCCAAGATCCCCTCGAGGCCACCCTGCGCGACCTCACGGCGCCCATTCCCGAGGGCGCGGATGCTGAGGTGCTGGAGGCACGCCGCCTCCAGCTTATCGAGAGTGCTGGCCACCTGGCCAGCACACGCTGGCTGTCGGAAGCCTATCGACGCGAGATGGACCGGGCCGTAGGTGGCACGCCGGCTCCTGGGGGGCCTAGCCGCCTCGGCACGGTTCGGCAGCGTGGCGCGACCATCGCCAGCATGTTCGGGGCAGAGCGCCCCATCTACACCATGCCTGCAGAGAACATCCGGGCCGCCCAGGCGGTAAAGGATGAGCTGAACAAGTAAAACGGCGACGAGCTCCGCCACATGACGGAGCGAGTCCAGCAGCTCCTGGACGCGGCTGCCGCACAGCACGAGGCCACCTATCGCGCTGAAGATCCAGCCGGCCGAAACAACAAGCTGCCCCCATGCCGAGATCTTAGGGCGACCTCCCGGATACCGACTAGTGGCGCCCGCGGAGGAAAGGGCAACGAGCCGGCTGCTAGTCGCAGTCGGACACGCATCTCCATCGAGCGGGACGAGGAAGGCCGCCCTCGTGCAGTAGAGCGGCGAGGCGACCTGCCGCCTCCCCCGCCTCGTGGAGCGAGATACCCCACTCCGCCTCCTGTCACGCACCCGACACTCGGCGACCGCCTTGGCCGCCGAGAGGGAGTTGGAGAGAATGATGGTCGCCACCGGATCGATCGTCTCAACCGATCCCTGGCGCTTGAAGAAGAAGATGCGCTGGGCCCACCCTACTTCGGCCCCCGAATCCGCGATGAGCCCTTCCCCATGGGGTTCACCCTCCCACGAGACACGCCCAAATACACCGGCTCCGTGAAGCCGGAGGACTAGCTGGTCGACTACTCCACAGCCGTCAGCATAGCAAACGGCAACAAGCGCGTTGCCGTGAAGTACGTCCCGCTCATGCTTCAAGGCATTGTCCGCCTCCAAGCAAAACTACCCCCACTACCAGAAGATGTGCTACGGCGTGCATTTTGCCGCCAAGAAGCTGAAGCCTTACTTTCAAGAGCACCCCATAACTGTCGACTACACAGCCCTGCTTGCTGAGATCATTGGAAGCCGGGATGCCTCTGGCCGAGTGGCCAAATGGGCTATTGATCTGGCCCCTTACACCATCTACTACCAGCCTCGCACCGCCATCAAATCACAAGTGTTGGCGGACTTCCTCGTCGATTGGGCCGAGACCCAATATTTGCCGCCTGCACCAGACTCCACTCATTGGCGGATGCATTTTGATGGTTCAAAAATGCGCACTAGTGTGGGAGCCGACGTCGTCCTCACCTCTCCCAAGGGCGACAAGCTTAAATACGTACTACAAGTCCACTTCGCCGCCTCCAACAACGTAGCAGAATACGAGGCACTCATACACGGGCTCCGGCTTGCCAAGGAACTTGGCATTCACCGGATCCTGTGCTATGGTGACTCCGACTTGGTGGTCCAGCAGTCATCAGGTGACTGGGACGCCAAGGATGCAAACATGGCGAGCTACCGCTTCCTCGTGCAGCAACTCAGCGGATACTTTGATGGGTGCGAGTTCCTTCACGTGCCAAGGAATGACAACGAGCAAGCAGATGCCTTGGCACGGATTGGCTCCACCCGACAAGCACTACCAGCCGGCGTTGCCCTACGCCTTTTCCGCCGTCTGTGCTGCCGTCCTCGATTCAGACTCCATCTTTGTGCCCCCCCCCCCCGAAGTAGTCGGATCCGACTTGGCGACCCCAGAGGCTGACACAAGGGCTTCGACAGGCGGCCCGGGGACTACTACAGCCGCCTGCCTGGTACTTTGTAACCTGCCCGGGACTTTGAGTCTGCCCGGGACTTCAAAGAATGTCTGGGACTTCTTCAAGACATAGCAGGTGGAAGCAGCTGCCAACCCGCTGCCTCCTGGCCCAACCGCCCTCGTACAGGTTGCAGTGGTCACAGTCGAAGAAATTGCGGTGCCCTCATGGGCTCAGCCGATCCTCAAGTTCTTGGTGAACAAGGAGCTGCCAACCGATGAAATCTTAGCCCGACAAGTACAGAGGCGAGCTGCAGCTTATACCATAGTCAACAAAGAGCTGGTTCAAAAGTGTCAAGGGTGCCAGAGGTTCCGCTCCAAACCACACCTATCGGCTTCTGCACTCAAGACCATTCCCATAGCTTGGCCCTTTGCTGTATGTTGACTGGATATGGTGGGACCATTCAAGACGGCCCGCAGTGGCATGACTCACTTGCTGGTTGCGGTGGACAAGTTTACAAAGTGGATAGAGGCAAAACCAATCAAGGAGCTGAATGGGCCGACTGCCGTGACCTTCATCGCCGACATCACCACGCGATACGGCATCCCACATAGCATTATCACCGACAACGGCACCAACTTTGCCAAAGGAGCCTTGGCTCGTTTCTATGCTACGCAGGGCATCCGCCTGGACTTAGCGTCCGTTGCCCACCCACAGTCAAATGGCCAAGTAGAGCGTGCAAACAGCCTCATTTTGTCCGGCCTCAAGCCCCGACTGGTCGAGCCTCTGGAGCCTGCGCACAACTCCAAACAAGCCAACGGGCTTCATACCCTTCTTCCTCGTCTATGGTGCCAAAGCCTTCATCCCGACGGATATTGAGTTCGACTCCCCAAGAGTCACCATGTACACCGAGGCGGACGCCAAGGAAGCGTGAGAAGACGGTGTCGACTTGCTGGAGGAAGGCCGGCTGTTGGCACTCAGCAGGTCGGCCATCTACCGGCAGAGTCTGCGCCGATACTACAACCGCATGGTGAAGCCAAGATCCTTCCTGGAGGGAGACCTTGTGCTCCGGCTGATCCAGCGAACAGCCGGATAGCACAAGCTCTCGGCACCTTGGGAAGGCCCTTTTATCATCAGTAAGGTATTGGGCAACGATGCCTACTATCTGATCGATGCCCAGAAGCCCAAAGCGTGCAAGAGAGATGATTCAGGCAAAGAAACGGAGAGGCCATGGAACGCAAACCTCCTCCAAAGGTTTTACAGTTGAAAGCAGTATGTATCACGCTACCTTTTGTACTATGTATAAAGACTCCGAGTCCCCCGAGAAGATCTCGGGGACTGCCCTCTTTTATCTATATGATAAGAATTATGCCATGAGCATGTTTAGTTTTTTCCGCCTGGCACCGGGTTCGACCAGTCGGTCCAGAAGCACGCCGCCTTCTGCTATATGCCACTTCCTGTAGCCGAACAAGTAGTGTGCTGGCGCTAGACACTTCCCTCGCTAGAAGACGCAGCTCGCAGAGCGACTGTACGCCGGGCGGGGGTCCCAAACTAGCGCTTACACGAAAAATGACTAAGGACAAAATGCATATAGCAGAGGCCGGCATTTCACCTTTTTTTACCGGCTGCAGAGCAGCCGGCCAGCCGACTCCTACCTTTCATTGCCAACACCCCGAATGGCTAAGTACTAGCCCTCCTCCAAATGACTAAGTACTCAACCTAGCCGCAGTCCACGGAGTGGCTGTTTGGCTGGCAAGAGGATAGTCAAGGGAGGGCGGCAAAGGAAAAAACCAAGGAGTAAAAATGCAAGGAAAGATGGAAGTCGGCAAAGCAAAGCATAAGCTGTAATAAAATATTTACATGGATAAAGGCCTCTGGCCAGCATTCAAACAGAGTTTGATATACACCCCGAGGGTGGAATTGCTTGAATTTAACAAAATGTTCAGAGCAGCAAACAGAAAGTAGATAAAACCCTAAGGAGCAGCAGAGGGCTCCTGCTGGGCGGTGCCGATTGGTGCAACAGAAGGCTCTGACTGGGCGGCGCCGCCTGGCACAGCAGAAGGATCCGGCTGGACGACACCGGATGGCGTGGCCAAGGACTCCGGCTGGACGCTGGAGTCGGCCGCACCACCTAGCGCAGCAGGCGGCTCCATCTGGACGGAGGAGTCACCGGCGGCAGGCGGGGCGTTGGAGTGCTGGAGGACGGAGTCGGTGGCGTCCGTCGGAGGGCGGGTCCGCCCCCACTTGAATGCCTCCAGCAGCGGGCGGAACCTTGGTGCGTGGCTCGTTGCTTGAGGCCCGATCAGGTTGGGGCTGACCGTCCGCCCCGACCTCTGGCATATCTACGTCGCTCTCCTCGTCTTCCTCCTCCTCCTCCTCTGCTTCCTCCTCCCCGTCTTCCCCTTCGTCACTGGAGTCGATGACCTTAGCAGAATCTTTGCTGTCTTCTGGGTTTAGCCCAAGCCATTCATGCAGAGCTTCACCGCCTTCCTCGACCACTTCCGGGACGAAGACACTGGTGTTGGTGAAGTCGGTGATCGCCGCCGCCCTGTTGACGAGCTCAGCTTCCACCACCGCTAGCTCCTCATGCGCCTCCAGCCGGAACGTAGCTAGCTGGGCCAGATCTAGCCGAGGATACCACACCTTGACGAATTCCAAGGCCCGACGCTCTCCTGCCCGGGCTGCTGAGCCTTTCCAGGCTTCCAGGCGGCCGGCCGCCACCTCCAGCCAGTCGGCAGTCCGACTCGGGGTGCGCGGAGCCGGCAAGCCTGCCAGAGGGCGGAGACCGCCTGGGCTCTCATGCGCTGCAGGCGGCGCAGCAAGCGGTGAGCAGGCCGAAGCCAGGCCTGAATGCTGAGGACTTGTTCACCAAGGGTCCAGGGGGCATCCGCGGCGATCTGTGCACCCTCTGCCCTCGGCTCCTCGCGCTGGGCCTCAATCATCTGGGTCGCGGCTACAGAATGGCCCGGGAATAAAGTCTGTCCGGGCAGAAGAAGAAAAAGGCCAAGGCTATAAGCAAGGGCTAATAACTCAAAGCAAGAAACTAAGAGAATAGGGCTTACCATCGACCAAGTCTTCGATGCTGCTGAAGCAGGCCGTCACCTGGGCCTCCTTGTCGGCCCAGGCAGAGCACTCGAGCTCAAACTCAGCAAGGAGGCTGGTCTCCGCCATCTCCGCCTTCAGCTGGGCCGCCTTGAGGGTTTCTGCATGTTCGGCAAGTTGGGCGACCAGGCGGTCCCGCTCCTCCGCCAGCTTGCTGCACTCCGCCTCCTTGCCACACAGGGCGGTCTTAGCTTCGCCCAGCTGCTGCTGCAGGACGATGTTAGCCTCTAAAAAAAGAAAGACAAGAAGAAGGCATCAGTCAAGCGGACAAGACAAATGAAAGAAACAACCAAGGAGATTCGGCCCGAGTGCTCAGCAGTCAGTCCGAACCTCGGGGACTACAGCCCGCGGGCGCGCCAGCGCGTCCCCGCGGAAAAGAAATGGTTGACAAAGGAAAAAGACAACTAAGGAGATTCGGCCTGACTGCTCAGCAGTCGGCCCGAACCTCGGGGACTACAGCCCGCGGGTGTGCCAGCGCGCCCCCGCGAAGAAAAAAGATAGAAACTTACGCCGGCTTTCAGCCAAATGGGCTGTCTGCGCCTCCAGCTCCTGAACCTTGGAGTTGTAGGCGGTCGCGCGGAGGTTGTGATAATCATACAAGAGAGGCATCGGATGAAATTAGCAGTCGAACAATTGCAAGATAAAGTTCCGACCCGCCTGCTCAGCAGCCGGCCCGGAACTTGGGGACTACACCCAGTGGGTGCGCTTGCACGCCCCCCACGAGAGAAGCAAAGAAGATCATTCGAAGAAAAAACCCAAAGACAACTTACCCGGATGGCGGTGCGCGACTCGAAGTAAGCCTCATTACAGCGCTTGAGCGCCTCCGCCTCCGCCCGAAGCTTGGCCTGGACGACAAGAGACGCCTGGTTCAAGGCGCCAGTCCCGCCCCCGTGTATCCAACCCACGGGCGCGGCGCTGGTCGCCTTGGTGTCGGGGGCCGACGAGCTCGTGGCGCTGATCTCCTATGGCCGCGGTGCTGAGGCCGCCTTCTCCAGATAGCAGCGCATGGGGATGCGGACCGAAGGAACCAGGACAGTCACCACCGTATTGTCGACTGGCGGCACCGGCGGTGCCACCGGCTGCTCGTCCCGCGGCTCGCTGGCTGGCGGAGGTGGTGGGGGTTGGGGCGGCGGCACAAAGACATCCAGCATGGCTACGTCGCCGCCCCCCTGCTCCCGGATCGGGAAGTCGCCGCCGGCTCCTCCGGACGTCGCCTCGAAGTCAGGCGGAGGCAACGCAGTGTTCAGGAGTGCCACGAGTAACGGCTCTTGGCGGTGAGCGGCCTCCGCGAGCCGCTCCTTCTCCGCGGCCTGGGCTTCCGCCTGCGCCAGCGCCCTCTCGGCAGACGCGGCAGACAAGTCCGCCTGCTCCTTGGCCAGGCGGTCGGCCTCCGCCTCATCGCGTGCCTCCCACGCATTCCGCTCTGTCGCCTCCCGGAGGTCGGCGGCTGGGTCGATGCGTCGACTGGTCGAGGAGGTCGCTACCGACCTAAGGACCGAGCCGGCGCCCGACTTCTCGAGGGTTAGCGGGGCCCTAAAACAAGAAGACAAGTCACAAGGCTTTCACGCCAGATTGATGAAAGGACAAGGAGTAAGGGAATGATGCTTACGCCGACACTATAACTGGCACCTTCGGCTGCCTCTGATATTGGGTCGCCCTGGCCGTGGTTTCTTTCCGCCTGGTTGCCGCGGCCGGGTTCTTGGGATTATTCTTGGGCGCTGCCGAATAGGGCCGAGCCCTGTTTCCGCTTGCGCTTGCCGCCTGGGGCGGGCGGCCCAGAAGAGGGGCCGCCGCCGGTGGTGGCGGAGCTCCGGCAGGCGCTGCTCGCTCGCTTCGTCTGCCGCAGCCAGCCTCCATGCCGCCGCCTCCCTTGGAGCCGCCTGCTCCACTAATGTCGTCCGCTCTGCCACCGCCGCCTGTCACGTCGTCAACCAGGGCGGCCGCCCCCAAGTTGGGGTCGTCCCAATCACTCTCCGCCCTGTCCGCCTGGAGGTTATCACCCGGCCCCAGGAGGGCGGCCGTAGCCTCGGACATATAAATTTGCAACCAAGAAGGAATTGAGTCATGAAGAGAAACGAAGCAGAAGGAAATAGTTCGAAGGACAAAAAGAAGAAACTTACAGTGGGAGGCGGGTTGTGGCGAGAGTATGGCCGCTTCCCGTACCGCCACTCCTTCTTTGACATCTTGAGGTCGGAGATCTCGTTTACCATCCGCGAGACTTCAGCAGGCGGCATTCCCTTCGTGCACAGCCGGCACGGATCGCGGTGTCCGCCCATCCGGAAGATCGGATGAGGGCCGCTCTGGAGCGGGAGGACCCGGCGCTCCACAAAGGCCACGAGGCCCTCTGACTCCTGGAGCACTCGGAGTCGGCCGATGGCGGCCGCCACGTCCGCCGACACCGGCTTCGGCTTGTACTTCCAGGAGACGCGAGCTCCTGTCGGGGGGCCGGCCTTGTAGGCCGGCAGGTTGGAGAAGTCGGCGGCAGGGTCCACATTCTCGACGTAGAAATAGGACTGCTGCCACATCTTCACCAACTGCGCCAGCTTGATGACGGGGAAGGCGTTCGCCGGCCGGTGCACGGCGACGAAGCCCCCGCACTCAGCCGCCGTCTCCTTGGCGGAGGTGCCGAGCGTCCCATAGAATAATGCTCCCCACAGCTTGATTGTGGGGAGGATGCCAAGGTAGCCCTCACACGCCGTGATGAAAGCGGAGAGCAAGGTCACGGCATTGGGCGTAAGGTGGTGAGGTTGAAGGTTGTAGAAGTTGAAGAAGGTGCGGAAGAAGTCGCTCGCCGGGAGGCCGAAGCCGCACAGGAAATGCGAGCGGAAGATGACCCGCTTGCCTTCCTGCGGCGCTGGCGAGATCTCCGTCTCCGGTGGCACCCGCGCCTTGACGAAGGCTGCGTTGGGCATCCGGCGCGTGTCGCGGAGGAAGGTGAGGTGATCCTCGATCACGGTCGATCCATCCCGGTCGCCCATGGCTCCGGCTGGCGGCGTGGAGAGGAGAGACGCGTCGGCGATGAGCAACGGCGGCGGCGCTACGGTAGCAGCAGCAGCGGAGGCTGAGAGAAGAAGAAGAAGAGTGGGAGGGGGCACAGGAGCTTTGTCGCACCTCTCCCCCTCCCTACTTATAGCGTCCGGGCTATGTAGCCGAGGGGGCGGGACGTGAGGTCGTGGGATTCACTGCACCCACGTCCCCACGACCCCCCGTCTCCTGCACGCATTTACCACGTCGCAAATGGTCGTGGGAATGATAACCGCCCCCTCCGGCGCAGTGAATCCGCCCGGTTGCCGAGGCGTGGTAGTGGAGGGCCCGGCCCGGTGTCATATCCCGTCCAGAACGTGGGGTGGGAGGCCTACCAGGCTGACGTGCGCCGCGTGGTGCGTCCGTGGCGGGCGGCTGCCTGGGAAGCTTAACAGGCACGCCACCTGTTTCCCGCCTTGAAGTTCAAAATCAACCATATAGCTCCGCCGGGGCGAGGCCGACTTGAGCAGTCGGCTAGCCGCAAGATGGATCGACATTCTCCCGGAGCATGGTGAGGGGGGAAGCCGCTGAGACTTCGCGGCCCCTCGACCACGATGCGTCACCGGCTTTGGGGACTACTGCCGGAGTAATGGGCCATAGGTAGGCTCACCCGAGTCCCTAGATTTATCGAGACTTTAGGCCAGCTCCGCCTAGCTGGGGCCCAACCTGAAACTCCGGCCTTTGGGGCCGGCTGGCTCAGCGGCCGGCTGCCAGAGGGCGGGTGACCCAAGACTACGGCGCCCCGAGTGGCCGGCTCCTGGCGGCCGCCTTCCAGAGAGGGCGGCAACGGGCAGGCAGCCACCTCACGACTATGGTGCGGCCGAGCCCCCATCAAGAGTACAAGTCAAAGCATGGCTACAGTAAAGCACGTCGCCTACCACGCTCGAGACAGGCGTGGCTATAGTGCTCCGTACAGACGGAGATCTCCTCACGACGGAGCACTATGTCAGATCTACCTCGACGTCGCCCGGCAAAGTGAGCCCTGCTTCCCATGAAGGCTCGTCGGCACGGCCTACTGAGAGGCAGTTCTATCGGGCAAAGGACCCCAAGGAACACGGCGGGGGCACAACCAGGCGGATTGGAGAGGGGCCGGCCTCCAGCAGGCGACCGTCCCTCGTCCCGAGGCGAGCACGCCATTAAGCTGATAAGACCAGGTGTGGCTACAATATCCTCCCACCAGGAGGAAGGACTATAGCCACACTAGGATGACCAAGCCCCCGTCACCAACAACACGGCTATAGTGAACAGCCACCAACCAGTCGGTGGGGACCACCATGCAGCGGGCCCCAGCGGTCGGCGGAGAAGCTGGAGGCTGAAGACACTGACGGCCGGGCCCAGCAGCCGGCCAGATTACCATTGTACCCCTGGGGAGTAGGCCTATATAAACCCCCCAGGCCACCCATGCAAATGGTTCCCACCCCATTAGAACTAGCCACCCCCTAGAGTAGGAAGAGAGCTAGCCTTGCCTCCCTCTGCCTCTAGCAAAACAGCTCGAGGAGCACAGTGTATCACTTGTGCCTTAGTGATCATGCGGAGACCCCGCAGAGGTGACTAGGGGTGTTATCTCCAGGAGAGCCCCAACTCGGGTAAAGCACGCTTGGCTGCTCATGTCTACTCCTTATCCCGCCTGTGCACCGGCGACGTTCTACTCGCTCCCACCATGAAAAGCCATCCATTGGCATATGTCGCACCCAACCCCTGACAGTTCTTGGGTAGGAGAGAGAGAGAGAGAGACGACATGGGGAAAAGGAGTTGAATGGGTATGGGGGAGTAGAAATCCTCGCCCGCATCTTAATACCTCAAGGCCACTACAGGCGGTAGTACCACAGTGTCATTATGTAGTACTACCAAAGTGAAGTATCGCACGTTGGGTGGTGGTACCTCTCGTCCAGCGGCAGTAAAAAATTACTGTCGTGCTAGTTGCGGTAGTACCATGCACAGTTCCTGTGGTAGTACTGTGGCAAATCACGGTAGTACCATAGACCCAAGAAAATGCAAGTTTCGCAAACAAGAGAGGAAAACAGCCTTTGCAACACAACCTTCACTTAAACGGACACACAACCACACACAATCATGAGGCAACACAGACACAACCACGACATAACAAGAAGGCAAAAGACAACAAGGAACAAGCACAAGCAACGACCTCTCAAGAGGAGAGGACGGTGGCCGAAGCCACCTATGTTTGAGTCAATTGGTATGGCACCGCGAAGAATTATCCTTGGGTCCATGACCAAAAATCTTCTTTGAAGCACATGTACCATCAAAAATGGCTAGTGTGAAAGAGTTGATCAATTTATGCATAATTGGGGGAGGGAGAGTTCATTGAGAGAACAACACTCCCCCTATGTCCATTCCTACACCTAAACAAGATATCAAGTTGAGTATGGTGGGGTGTGCAAGGGTTCAAGCTACATTGCTCGAATCAATGATATTTAGCTCATGCCTTAACTCGCGAAATCTTGCTTCATCCAAGGGCTTCATGAAGATATCTGCAAGGTTATCATGAGTGTTGACATACTTGAGCTTGATCTCTCCTCGCCTAATGTGATCCTGGATGAAGTGATACCGAATCTCAATATGCTTCGTCTTGAAGTGTTGCACCGGCTTGAGAGAGATCTTGATGGCACTTTCATTGTCACACCAAAGAGGCACTTCGTCACAAGTGACACCATAATCCTTTAGAGTTTGCCTATCCATAGAAGTTGAGCACAACAACTACCGGCAGCCACATACTCCGCTTCGGTGGATGAGAGAGACACACAACATTGCTTCTTAGAAGACCAACTCACCAAAGAGCAACCAAGAAATTGGCACCCTCCGGAGGTGAACTTCCTATCCACTTTGTCTCCCACCCAATCTGAGTCTGAATAGCCCAAAAGATCAAAGTTGGCTCCTCTTGGGTACCATAAGCCAAAGTTTGGGGTATGAGCCAAATATCAAAAGATTCGCTTGACCGCCACAAAGTGGCTTTCCTTAGGTGCGGCTTGAAACTGTGCACATATTCCCACACTCAACATGATATCCGGTCTAGATGCACAAAGGTAAAGCAAGGAGCCAATCATGGAGCGATATACCTTTTGATCCACTGCTTTACCATTGGGATCTATGTCAAGTTGGCATTTGACGGGCATTGGAGTGGAAGCCGGCTTGACATCACTTAGCTTGAATCTCTTGAGCATGTCTTGAGTGTATTTGGCTTGGGTGATGAAGGTTCCTTCTCTTCATTGCTTGATTTGAACCCGAGAAAGAACTACAACTCTCCCATCATAGACATCTTGAACTTTGAGGTCATGAGAGCGACAAATTCCTCATTGAAAGCTTTGTTAGGGGAACCAAAGATAATATCATCAACATATAGTTGGCATACAAAAAACTCCCCTTTGACCTTCTTAGTAAAAAGAGTGGGGTTGATTTTCCCAATTTCAAACCCACGATCTTGCAACAACTCGGTAAGATGCTCATACCACGCACGTGGGGCTTGTTTAAGTCCATAGAGTGCCTTGTCGAGTTGGTACACATGATCAGGGAAATAGGGATCCTCGAACCCCGGGGGTTGTTTGACATACACCAACTCATTAATAGGACCATTAACAAAAGCACTCTTCCCATCCATTTGTTGCAACTTGAAGTTATGATGAGAAGCATAAGCAATCAACAAACAAATAGATTCAAGGCGAGCAACGGGAGCAAAGGTTTCACCGTAGTTGATACCCTCGACTTGGGAGTAGCCTTGTGCCACCAAACGAGCCTTGTTGTGAACAATGATCCCATGAGCATCTTGCTTGTTCTTGAATATCCACTTGGTTCCAATGATATTATGATTCCCCATTGGCCTTGGCACCAATCTCCACACCTGGTTGTGCTCGAAATTGTTGAGTTCTTCATGCATGGCATTGATCCAATTCGGATCTGAAAGTGCGTTATATCGACTAGAGGGGGGGTGAATAGGCGATTTTTATGAATTCTTCACTGAAGAATTTGCCGGTGAGGAAATTCCTTGGCGAAGAACTACTAGCAGCGGAATAAGTACTCAGAAGTAAGCATAACAGAATACAAGCATGGTCATCATGATGAAATGAAGACTAGCACAGAGTACAGAAAGCGTAATCACAGGATAACACAAGATGAAGACAAACAGACTGAAGAAATTGAACTGAGGAAATTGAGAAAGTCTTCAGTCAAAGTCTTCAAGCACAGATATGAACAAAAACTCAACACAGTAATGAGGAAATGAGAGGGTTGAGGAAATAGAACTAGTTAGGTTGGTGAAGACAATGATTTGGTAGACTAGTTCCAACTGCTGTCTCAGTTGTACGTCTGGTTGGAGCGGCTGAGTATTTAAACTCGAGGACACGCAGTCCCGGACACCCAGTCATTGAGCCGCAACTCAGGACACCCAGTCCTCAACGTATTCTCCTTGAACTAAGACCACGCAGGCCTCGTCCAATCACTCGTGGTAAGTCTTCAGGTGACTTCCAAACCTTCACATACTTGGTCACTCGGCAATCCACAATTCCTCTTGGATGCTCTAGACCTTGATGCCTAACCGTCTGGAAGAAGCACAGTCTTCAAAGGTAACAAGCGTCGAATCCACGCAGATCAATTTCTTCTGATGCTCAATCACTTTGGGTTTGTGGGGTTTGGTTTTGGGATTTTCCTCACTTGATGATTTTCGCCAAAGTCCCTGAGGATGGGTTGCTCTCAAATGACAAGTGTCAAGTTCTCTCTGAGCAGCCAACTAGCTAGTGGTTGTAGGGGGCGGCTATTTATAGCCTAGGAGCAGCCCGACATGATAAGACATAAATGCCCTTCAATGATATGACCGTTAGGTGGATAAGATATTTTGGGACAGCCGTGCCAAGAAGACAAAGAACGGTCGGAAATTTGACTCTCAAATTCCTCGGGCTATCATGTTCTCATCAGGTAGGCAATTCAGATGGCGAATTCCTAACTCCTCGCCAGAAGAAAGTCCTCAAGGACTGTAAGAACTGTGTCTCTCACATCAAGAAATTGACTGAATCAGTATGAGATTTCCAATGGCTTCACTCAAGGGATTGGTAGGTGTAGGATTTTGAGTTGAGCATCACATGGAAATTTTTCCTTAGTATTTCCTCGACCCCCTTTAACAGTACCGTGTTTCCTATGACTCAAGAAAGAGAAAATGAAACTACGAAAACAAAATTCTTCACGCTTCATGTTCCACAAATGAATACCAAGTCTTCAAGGTCACACCAATTTCTTCACTTTCAAAGTCTTCAGAAAGTCTTCAGAATATCAAAGTCTTCAGATGAAGAACTTCATTTTTAGGGGTCGACTTTCTCTATAAATATCAAACTCCTCATAGACTTATAGACCTGTGTACACTCACAAACGCGTCAGTCCCTTAACCTATAAGTCTTCAATACACCAAAATCACTAAGGGGCACTAGATGCACTTACAATCTCCCCCTTTTTGGTGATTGATGACAACATAGGTTAAGTTTTCAACGGGGATAAACATATGAAGTGTAACAACTGATATTGAGGAATTTGATTGCAAGATATAGAAGAACCCCCCTGAAGATGTGCATAGTGAGGAATTTTCTTTTGAGACAATGCACATTTGAAGAGTTGAATCATGGAGAACTCCCCCTATATCTTGTAATTCATACACGCATTTGATATATAATATGAAGAATTTGAAATGCATGATGAAATATGGTGCCTGATGAAATTCAGCATGCGTGCAATAATATTAACGAGGAATAAGCATGCAGAATAGCACATCAAAAGTACCAGATCATAGTGCATCAAAAGTCAGAGCACCATCCAAAAGTATCAGAGCACCATCGGGTATAAGATTACAACTCGATCCAATAAAAGTTTCGGAAGAACGAGAGTTGCAACTTAAAAAAACGCCCATAATATAAACCCGCTTGAAGACTAACTCAGATTTCTCCCCCTTTGTCATCAAATGACCAAAAGGATTGAAACTGAGGACTAACGCCCCTGAAGAATCTCAAGTTGATGGAGGAGCGCCAGCGTTGTCGGGGTTGTTTGTTGTAGCAGGGCCTACCGTAGTGTCGTCCAAATCTTCATACTCATCAGTGTCGCGCGATGAAGAATAAGAGCTGGCCACCAGATCAGGAACTTTGACCCTCTTGAATTTCTTCGAGGAGGTGCGCATCACCAAATTCTTCCTTGAGACCCATAGTCTTCGCTTCTTCAAACGCTATAGACATGAGTGAGGATAGCACAAAAGCGGTTGAGGGTTTCATGAAGGTGATAATGATTTTTCTTCACCGCATTATGGGTTGAGGTCATGTTGTGAAGAATTGCAGCAAACCGACGCTTTACCCATTTGTGATTGCGATCAACCTTCCGATGAAGACCGAGGAGTAACTCATGGTCACTATCACCCCGGTGCCGTGGGCTTGAGGCTTTGCTTTGCTTTGAGGTATTTATGGCAAAGGTCATGTGTGGCGAGTCATCATTGGTAGAATAAGATGTAGCTGCATTTAAATTGACCATCCAATGGACGAGTGCCTTCATCGATCACAGCAGTTGCCTTGCCTTTATCATCAGATGATGAAACTAGTCTCTTGAGGACTTCAATGGGAGGCAAGTAGCTACCATGGTTCAGAGTGTCAGCTTAGTAATTCAGTGAAGATCTTGCCCTTATGAATCTCATAATCCAAGGCGCATAGGGCTTCAGCTCAAAAGGTGACATAGCAACATTAGCCAGAGTCCTCATGAAGAAATCATGGAAGTTGACGGGAACGCCATGAATGATGTTGAAAAGCATGTTCTTCATGATGCCAACGACATCTTCATCATTTGAGTCGTGGCCTTTGATAGGACTCATTGTCTTCGTCAGAATGCGATAGACAGTCCGAGGAACATAGAGTAATTCCTTGACGAGGAATTTGATTTGTGGGGCCTGCCCAGGCTTCAAAGGCTTCATGAGCACTTGCATGTAATGATTTGTCAGTTCAGGGTCATTGTAGATGCAACGTGCACTGTCATGGGGAGGATCAAGAGGAAGGACATGAAGCAATTCGGTTGCTGGTGTCTTGTAGTGAGTGTTTTCGGTCATCCAATCCAACACCCATGAATTGACATCTTCAGCGTCTCCAGTGATATGCAGTGTGGCGTAGAACTGAAGAATGAGTTCTTCATTCCAATCGCAAATGTCATTGCAGAAATTGAGTAATCCTGCATCGTGAAGAACACTGAGGACTGGCTCGAAGCATGGCAGAGATTCCATATCCACATGAGAAATATGTTCATGATCGAAGATTTTGTCCTTGTCAAATAGCACTGAGGAATAGAAGTTGGCTTGACTAGCAGTCCAGAAATGCCTCTTCCTTATACGAGCAGAGTCATATGGATTATAATCAGTGAAGAACACATGCTCAGAAAAGAAGTCTTCAGCCTTGAAATTTTGCTTGCTTGAGAACGGATTCTTCGGCTTGGGCAGAGGAGTGTCAGTGATTTGCAGCACAACCTCAGGAATCGCGAGCTCAGGTTCTTCAGGCTGAGGAATTTCTGGTTCCTCTTCTTGTGCAATCTGTGGATCAGCAGTAGGAGGTTCTTCAGCACTAGTGGCTGGAATTTCTTCATGAACAGAGGAAGTGGGATGAGTTTCTTCAGAGCCCATTTGCACTGTTGTTGCCGGAGACTGAGGAATCTGTTGAATGGGAGTGAAGAGAGGAGTATTGGGATGCTGACTTTCCCAAAAGTCATCATTCATCACTGGTGTAGAGCATCCAATATCCACATCTTCATCTTCAATTTCCTCAACACCAGCCTCTTCAGCTGTGAACTGAGGCATAGGTGAGGAATTGACTGTCGTTGAAGGGATTGTATCCACTTCAATTTCTTCATCAATCTGCTCCGACGAAGCAGCAGAATGATTTTATTCATCAGATCCGCTTGGGATCTTGTAGTCTTCTCCAAAAGGAACAATTTCCTTTGATGACATGGAGGAAATCAGAACAACATCAATTGGATGTTCAAGTGAGCTGGTCATATGCTTCATTTTCTTCGCAGCCGAAGAATGTGACGCAGCTGATGCCTTCCTTTTCTTCACTGCAGCTCGCTCTGCAGCCTTGGTTTTCTTCCCTTCATAGGCATAAGGAAGAATTGGAGTTGGTGTAGGCGCGGGAGGAGCTAAGGAATCTGGTTGATTTTCTTCAGCGCAATCGCTGCAGTTTCTCGATCTCTTCGATTTCTTCAGCGCACCACTAGTGGATGCCCTAGCAATTTCTTCCGTGCTGGAATGGAGTCATCAGCCCCGAACTTACATTTTCATCAGCAGGTTGAAAGTCATCACGTGTCGGTGGCATGTTCTTCAAAGCAGCTGAGCAGAGTCTCGCAGTTCGAAGATTTTCTTGTTGCGATGGGGCTGCAACATTAGTGAATTTCTTCGCCGATCGATTTAATCTCACTTTGGCTCCTTGCCAATCAGCATAGTATGCATCGAAGTCTTTGCTGAGGGCTTGAATTTCAGACTGAGCCTTGAGAAGTTCTTCAGGTGTCAGTCTGACAACATTCTTCTTCAGGAGCTTCTCCTTTCTAGATTGAGCTCTCTTTATCTCTCTTGCATTCTCATATTTCCATTTCTCTTGAGTAATGAAATGGGTCATCATGTGACTTTGACCAGGAGTCAGAGGAAGATCAGGCATGGGGGTGTTTGGATCCTTGTGCCAGAGGTCAATGTAGTCGAGGATCTTCTTCGGATCCAAAAGTAGTGGCACAGATGTGCCTTTGGCTCTAGTGGCCTTCACTTGTCTATCTCTGATGATTTCTGCAAGTTCTTCATCAGAAGCTTCATCATCAGAGGGCACTTGGAATGCAACCTGTTTCTTCCTTGGACTTGACCGAGGACCGCGTCCAGCTGTTGCTTTAGTCTTCAACAGTGTGGGACCTGATGAGGACATTGGTGCAGCTGAGGAACTTGTTGAGACACTAGAAGCAATCGAAAACCCCGTAGTCCTTTGACATGTAGCCAGATGCACAGGAGTTGAGGACTTTGGTGGAGCAGTAGCGGTCTGAGGAATTTGCCGTGAGGGCATAGCTGAGGAACTTGGCCATGACGGCGCTGTTGGTGAAGCACTTGGCTTCCGAGCAGGCTTCTTCGGCATTGATTTCCTCGGCTTGACCGAGGCCTCAGTAGCTGCAGCAGCAGCAGAATCCTCATTGAATTTCCTCACTGCCTCCTTGGCTTGTCTTGCCAATTTTGTTTGGCGCCTAGCCCATTCTTCAGGGAAGTCCTCACCACGCTTGATGCTGGTGGGATCAGCTACTTGGCCAGGTGCCAATGGAGCTCTTGGGCATGGAGGATTTAAGGCGAATTTCTTCATGTACTTTGGAGTAACATATCGATATTCCCTCCTTTCTCGTGCCCATCTCCGTTCAATCCTCTGAATGCGCACCTTGCGCTGATTTTTGTTCTCGTTGCCAAATTTGGCTTCATCAGGTGTGCAATAATCCTTGTATATGTCATCGTGGATCTCAAAGCAGCCATGACCTCAGCTTCTTTCCTCCTTTCTCGCGGTCTCTTTCCTTCAGCCATATTCTTCAGATGAGGAATTTGAACAATTGAACACTCAAGAAGTATGCAGTTTTTCTTCGAGGAACGCTGCAAATGAGTTAAGTTGATGAGAACCTAGTGATTCAAGAATGACATGAGTACCGTGAACAGAGTGTAGGTGCGAGGAATTTGGAGAGGTCATATGCGTTCTCAGAAGATTTTTCGAAAAGACAAGTTTTGAGGAATTTGACCAGATGAGTCTTGAAGAATTTCACCAAGCGTTTTGTCTCAGGTTCCAGAGTTGTATAGATCGAAGATCCACACAATTGAGGAATCTTGAAGAAAATGATTGCTTAGAGAACTAGTTCAAGGTCATATAGTGTGTGAGGTGTTCATATGTGTGAAGATTTGAAGAATAAAACACCTTTGAAGATTTTTAGGGAAGTTTGAGAATCAAAGTGAGTAATAAAAGTAACTTTTAATTACCCAAACTGAAGAACACGACGAACTGTGATGAACAGAGGTGAAGTTCGTCAAGTTAGATCTCCCATGCCCTAACTTGGCAGAGGGAAACAGCTACGGCGGCGGCGGAGTGAAGATTTCCGCAACCGGCGCGAGTACGACGGCGACGAGGTCGAGGCAATGAAGCTCTTCCTCACCGGCGACGATGGAGTAGCGGCGGCGCTAGGGTTTGAGGAGCTCGAGCGAGAGACAACGGTCAAGGGGAGTAAATGAAGTGAGGAAGGGGAGAGGGGTATTTATAGCCATGGTAAAAACTGTTTGCCTGAAGATTTTGGGACGAACATGCCCCTGCCCTTTCTCCTTCACGCGACATGTGTCACCCACGTACTGTGCAGATGAGATCGTGTAAGATCGTGAGTGATTATATTAATGCATCATGGGATGCGGAACGGTTTGAGCGGTAAAACCGAAAATCTGGATAAGATTTGTTTTAAAGTTTCGTTCGCAATTTCTTCAACTGACGAGGACACAGTGAAGACTTTGAACGAGTTTCAGATAGAACGCACATGAAGAATTTGTGAATAGACTGGGTTGAGTATAGCATAGAGGGGGAAGGGTCCGATCACATTCACTTAGCAGAAACACAACCTGAAGAAATAGCCATAAGTGAATGCTGTAGAGGACATAAACTCATATATATATAGCCAAAAAACGACGGAAACAGTGAAGATTTTGCAAAGTTGAAGAATTTGAAAAACTGAAAAATTTCAAAAACTGAGGAAAACTCAAATTGAAGATTTTCAACTTTTGTGGTGGCGTGAATCCATCAGATAAGAATGATGATTTCGCACACCGCATACAATTGTCGTAGGGTTCTGAGAATCAAATTCTTCATTAATTTCTTCACACTTAGAGTGTTATTCTTCATTGATTGAAGAAAAACGTTTCTTCATGTGTTGCACATCTAAGTCATCAATTTTGCATAAGTGTTAGAATGTGTGTCCTTTTCAAAGAACATTCGAAGACTCTAAGATATTTAGCTCACACCGCAACTTGCTAAATCTCTTCTCATCCAAGGGCTTAGTGAAGATATCAGCTAGCTGTTCTTTAGTCTTCACGTGCTCGATGGAGATGTCGCCCTTCAACACATGATCACGAAGAAAATGATGACGAATTTGAATGTGCTTTGTCTTCGAGTGCTGAACTGGGTTGTGAGCAATCTTGATGGCACTCTCATTGTCACAGAGGAGAGGAACATTCTTCACGTTGATGCCATAGTCCTTGAGGGTTTGCTTCATCCAAAGCAGTTGAGCACAGCATGAGCTAGCAGCAATGTATTCAGCTTCAGCAGTAGACTGTGATACGCAGTTCGCTTTCTTCGAGGACCAATGCACCAAAGATCGTCCGAGGAAATGACAAGTACCAGATGTTGACTTGCGGTCCACACGATCACTAGCATAGTCGAGTCGAATATCCAATGAGATCAAAAGCAGAGCCCTTGGGGTACCATAATCCTAGTGTTGGTGTGTGAGCTAGATATCAAGAATATGCTTCACAGCCTTATGGTGTGATTCCTTGGTGCAGCTTGAAATCGGGCACACATGCAAACACTAAGCATTATATCCGCCTAGATGCACATAAGTACAATAAAGAACCAATCATGGAGCGGTATACCTTATGATCAAGTCAATACCATTTTCATCAAGGCATAGATGGCCATTTGTGGGCATAGGAATTTTGACGCCTTTGCAATCTTGCATGCCAATTTCCTCAAGACATCTTTGAGGTATTTCTCCGAGATATGAATATGCCATTGCGTGCCGATTTAATTTGAAGACCTAAGAAGAATTTCAACTCTCCCATCATAGACATTTGATATTCTTCACTCATCATATAGGCAAATTCATCACTATAACATTGGTCAGTACAGCCAAAGATAATATCATCAACATATATTTGGCACACAAACAGTTCACCATCATAAGATTTAGTAAAGAGAGTAGGGTCGAGTGAACGGTGTGAAGCCATTCTTCATGAAGAATTCCTTCAATGTATCATACCACGCCCGAGGGGCTTGCTTGAGGCCATAGAGGGCCTTATTAAGTCTCAAGACTTTGTCGATTCTTTGGATCTTCAAAACTTGGGGTTGAGCAACATATACTTCTTCCTCAAGCTTACCATTGAGGAATGCACTTTTCACATCCATTTGATATAAGATGATATCATGATGATTAGCATAAGCAAGTAATATATGTAATAGCCTCAAGTCTAGCAACAGTGCAAAAGTTTCATCAAATCAATTCCTTCAACTTGTGTGTAGCCTTGAGCTACTAGTCGTGCCTTATTCCTCACCACAAGGCCATTTTCATCTTGCTTGTTGCGGTAGATCCACTTTGTGCCAATGATATTATGCTTATGAGGATCTGGACGATTGACCAGTTCCCTGACATTATTAAGCTCGAATCGATGTAATTCTTCTTGCATAGCCTGAATCCACTCCGCCCAAAATGCTTCATCTACCTTAGTGGGCTCTGTGATAGAGACAAAAGCATAGTGCCCACAAAAGTTAGATAAATGTGAAGCTTTTGAGCATGTGAGAGGACCTCGTGCGCTAATGTCATCGATGATCTTCTCCACTTGCACTTCTTTTGCAACGCGAGGATTAGCTAGTTGTCGCCGAGGATTTTGATCAGCATTTTCTTCAAAGACCATTTTCCTCATCATGTTCTTCGTGCATCACTCGACGCTCTTCATGAACAGGAATGAATTCTTCAGCAGATTCTTCAAGAGGAATGACATCCTCGCTGTTTTGAGCTTGATAGCATCCTCAGTGCTGGTTCATCTAACATAGAAGGTAGGTGCTCTTTGCAGCCATTAGTTTCATCGAACCGCACATCTACAAAGATCAACAATCTTGTGAAGAACAATGTTGAAGACTCAGAGGTGTGCGAGTCCTTTCCAGAATCAAGCATAAAACCTTCATGTGCTTTCGTGCAAATTTAGAGTTGTGGTGAGGATCTCTAATCCAACATTTAGCAATCAAGACTTTGAAATAACTCACATTGGGTTTCTTGAAAGTGAGGAGTTCATAGGCCGCCTTCTTGAAGAATTTGTGAAGATATACTGTTGATGATGTGGCACGCAATATCAATTGCATCAATCCAAAAACGATGAGGCGCTTTTGTATTCATCAAGCATAGTGCGAGCCATCTCAACAAGAGTTCTGTTTTGCACTCCACGACGCCATTTTGCCGAGGAGTATAGGGAGCAGATAACTCATGAGTAATACCAAGTTCATCAAGATAGGCATCAAGACCGAATTTTGAACTCGGCCCATTGTCACTTCGATATGCTTGATCTTCACACCAAAGTTGGTTGAAGCCCTCGAGGAAAATCGCTTGAAGACTTCCGCACTTCATGTTTGTGGGCAACAATGTGTACCCATGTATATCGAGAGTAATCATCAACAATGACAAACCATATAGAGATGCATCATTAGTGACTGCTGAGTAATGGTTAGGTCCGAAGAGGTCCATGTGAAGCAATTCGAATGGACGAGTAATGGTCATGATAGTCTTTGCTGGGTGCTTGGCCTTGGTCATTTTTCCAGCTTCACAGTTCGTGATAAATGATCCTTGAGGAATTTGACATTCTCAATGCCAATGACATGCTTCTTCTTCGCAAGCGCAGCAAATTCCTCATGCCTGCGTGACCAAGTCGCCGATGCCATAGCCAGCCTTCCAAGCTTTTGCAAGTAGACACACGGCTGGTTGTGGTCCTCAGAGAGAAATCAACAATATACAAATCTCCTCTCCTAAAGCCTTCGAAGACTTTGGAATTGTCAGCTTCCATAATCACAACACAGCGATACTTGCCAAAGACAACAACCATATCAAGATCACAAAGCATTGAGACTGACATGAAATTGTATCCTAAGGACTCAACTAGCATGACTTTGTCCATGTGTTTATCCTTAGAGATTGCAACCTTACCAAGACCCAATACCTGACTTTTGGTTTGTTAGCAAAGGTGATATGCTTCAGAGGTGACGGTGATAAAGGAGCATCCATCAGTAGATTCTTGTCACCAGTCATGTGATTCGTACATCCACTATCGAGGACCCATTCAGTAGTTTTGGGTTGATCATCCTGCAGATGAATTAGTGTGGCTTACAATCTCATATGCTTCATCAGTGAAGAATATGATATCAAGTTCATCAGATGAATTTCATCAAGAAGTAAACAGATATAGCAGTATGAGGACGTGTGAAATGAAAGTTCATTTCATCATGATTCGCCTGCCCTTTCAGTATTTTCGTCAGTCCCTCAAAGAAATTCTTCAGACGCTTAAAGCACGCCCGAGACCTCGACCCGCAGAAGAGATTAGTTCTTTTCTTCACCACCCACATCCGGAGGGGTGGCAAAGAGTTCATCACTCTGCGAGCACCATATGAGAATAGAGGAAAAGATGGCCAAACCATTTCGTTTCACATAAGAGGGGTTGGGTAAGCATATGAATAAGCAGAGTAATTCTTCGAGGACTTATGAACATAATGGTTTGAAGAATAATGCACATATTCATAGCCCTTAGCTCTACCCTGCGAGACAGAGTTGTTAGCACAATGATAATCATATGAGGACTTTGATCCTTTTGAGGATTTTGATCCATGTGAGGAATTTGGTCCGTATGAGGACTTGGATCCATATGAAGAATTTGGTCCGTATGAAGAATTTGATCCGGGGTTCCTATTCTTCACAGGTGGTGTCATGAGGACATTCACCTGAAGATTTTCAACATAACTTTTGGGGACCTAGATTTTCTTCATAGGGGAACCGCTCTCGCAGCTTAGTGCCAACATATCTAGCAAATACTTCACCATTCTCGATTTTTGAACAGTTTATAGTTGAGTCAAATGACTCATCGAAGAATGAGGAGATTCACATGTAAAGCCAGATAAGTTAGATGGATCAATCGAGGTCCCTTTGCAAAGAACCCATGAGGTTTTGGGGTACCGCAAAGCTTCCAATATGTTCCATCAAGATTGAGTTTCCTCTCAAAGGCAATACCTCTTTCCTAGGGTTTCGTTGAGGATCTGCTTTTAAGCACATCACAAAGAGTCTGATGCCCTTTGAGGCTTTTGTACATGCTCGTCATGTACAATTCCTTCAGCCCTGCATTGTCAAGGATACTAGCAATGTCCTCGATGAGGAATTAGTGATAGCAGAGGCAGATGAAGAATTTGTAACAGTTGAAGCATTTGAACATTCAGGTGAAGAATTAGCAGATTCACGTTCAATGCACTTTAAGCATGGAGGAACAAATTCTTCCTAAGAAGCGCTGATTTGTTGAGCAAGTAATGAATCGCGCTCCTTCTGAAGATCTTCATAACACACTCTTAGCTTTTCAAAATCTTCCTTTCTTTGAAGAGATTCAGAGGAAAGCTTCTCATGATCTTGCTTTTCTTGAAGAAATTCATAAGAAAGTTTCTCATGATCAGATAAGAGAGTGTTATGATGACTTTGAAGGTTATCAAACCTAGATCAAGTCTCAAGATTTTCAATCGGGGCTTTAGTGCGATCCATTTCTTCACCCAACATATCATCACTTTTGTCTAGCATGTTTTGAACCTTTTCAAAAGCCCGTTGTTGTTTTACAGCAATCTTAGCAAGTTTAGAGTAGCTGGGCTTGAGATCCTCATCAGATTCATTTTCACTAGATTCAGAGGAGTTGTATTTGAGTACCTTTGCACCCTTCGCCATGAAGTAATAGGTGGGAGCGAGCCATCATTATCTTCATCGGGCTTGTCGGTGGGGCCGATTTCTTGATGTTGAAGATGGACTTGTCGACGAAAGCAAGAGCGACGCCGACTCGCCACACCAGATTCAGATTCTTCAGACGCCTCCTCTTCATCATTTTCCTCAGATTCAGCTTCAGAGTCCATTTCCTTGCCAATGAATGCCCGAGCCTTCTTGGAGCTGCCCTTCTTGTGAGATGAAGACTTCGAGGATTTAGATGACGAAGATTTTGACGATTTCTTTTTCTTCTTCGCATCATCAGAACTGTAATCCTTGTATTTCTTCTTCTTCATTTCCTTTTCCCACTGAGTAAAATCTTGAATATAGTGACCAGGTTTCTTGCATTTGTGGCACAGCCTTCTCTTATAGTCACTGGATGAGGAATCACTGCTTCTTGAGGATTTTCCAAAGCGACCACGTCTTGAGAACTTCTGAAATTTCTTCACGAGCAGTGCTAGCTCCTGGCTCAATTCTTCAGGATCACCAAGGCTACTACCAGAATCCTCATATTCAGAGTCATACACAGCCTTGGCCTTCAGGGCACGTGGTTTGCCATAGTTTGAACCATAGAGATCTCTCTTTTTAGCAAGCTAGAACTCGTGAGTATTTAGCCTTTCGAGGATATCGGCAGGATCAAGAGACTGGTAATCAGCACGTTCTTGTATCATCAGTCCCAGAGTGTCAAATGAGGAATCAAGCGATCTCAACAGCTTCTTCACCACTTCATGATCGTGATGTCAAGTGGCACCGAGGGCTTGAAGCTCATTTGAAATGTCAATGAGGCAATCAAAGGTTTGTTGGACATTTTCATTGTCGAGTCTTTTGAAGCGTTGAAGAGATTCCAAGAACATCAACTCGAGAGTCACGCTGAGTTGAGACTCCTTCATTCACTTTGGACAGCCTATCCCAAGATAAGCTTAGCAGCTTCCAAAGCACTCACTCTTCCATACCGCCCTTTACTCGATGGCCACATATGATATTCTTCGCTTGAGAATCGAGTTGCTTGAATCTCTTCACATCGGTAGCGCTCAAAGGAGGGTGAGACAGAGGGAACACCATTTTCTACAACATACCAGAGACCGTTATCAATTGCCTCAAGATGCATTCGCATCTTGTTCTTCCAATAGGGGTAGTCCGTCCCATCAAAGGTAGGACACCCAGCCGAGACCTTGATCATACCTGCGGTCGACATAACTAAAACTCCAAAGTGTTAAACTAAAATCACACGTAACAAGGAGTACCTTGCTCTGATACCAATTGAAAGTGTGTTATATCGACTAGAGGGGGGGTGAATAGGCGATTTTTATGAATTCTTCACTGAAGAATTTGCCGGTGAGGAAATTCCTTGGCGAAGAACTACTAGCAGCGGAATAAGTACTCAGAAGTAAGCATAACAGAATACAAGCATGGTCATCATGATGAAATGAAGACTAGCACAGAGTACGTAAAGCGTAATCACAGGATAACACAAGATGAAGACAAACAGATCAAGAAATTGAACTGAGGAAATTGAGAAAGTCTTCAGTCAAAGTCTTCAAGCACAGATATGAACAAACACTCAACACAGTAATGAGGAAATGAGAGGGTTGAGGAAATAGAACCAGTTAGGTTGGTGAAGACAATGATTTGGTAGACTAGTTCCAACTGCTGTCTCAGTTGTACATCTGGTTGGAGCGGCTGAGTATTTAAACTCGAGAACACGCAGTCCCGGACGCCCAGTCATTGAGCCGCAACTCAGGACACCCAGTCCTCAACGTATTCTCCTTGAACTAAGACCACGCAGGCCTCGTCCAATCACTCATGGTAAGTCTTCAGGTGACTTCCAAACCTTCACAGACTTGGTCACTCGGCAATCCACAATTCCTCTTGATGCTCTAGACCTTGACGCCTAACCGTCTGGAAGAAGCACAGCCTTCAAAGGTAATAAGCGCCGGATCCACGCAGATCAATTTCTTCTGATGCTCAATCACTTTGGGTTTGTGGGGTTTGGTTTTGGGATTTTCCTCACTTGATGATTTTCGCCAAAGTCCCTGAGGATGGGTTGCTCTCAAATGACAAGTGTCAAGTTCTCTCGAGCAGCCAACCAGCTAGTGGTTGTAGGGGCGGCTATTTATAGCCTAGGAGCAGCCCGACATGATAAGACATAAATGCCCTTCAATGATATGACCGTTAGGTGGATAAGATATTTTGGACAGCCCAAGAAGACAAGAAAACGGTCGGAAATTTGACTCTCAAATTCCTCGGGGCTATCATGTTCCTCACTATGTAGGCAATTCAAGACCGGCGAATTCCTAACTCCTTAGTCGAGCAAAGTCCTCGGTGACTGTAAGAACTGCTCTCACATCAAGAAATTGACTGAATCAGTATGAGATTTCCAATGGCTTCACTCAAGGGATTGGTAGGTGTAGGATTTTGAGTTGAGCATCACATGGAAATTTTTCCTTAGTATTTCCTCGACCCCTTTAACAAAGACGTGTTTCCTATGACTCAAGAAAGAGAAAATGAAACTACGAAAACAAAAGTCTTCACGCTTCATGTTCCACAAATGAATACCAAGTCTTCAAGGTCACACCAATTTTTTCACTTTCAAAGTCTTCAGAAAGTCTTAAGAATATCAAAGTCTTCAGATGAAGAACTTCATTTTTAGGGGTCGACTTTCTCTGTAAATATCAAACTCCTCATAGACTTATAGACCTGTGTACACTCACAAACGCATCAGTCCCTTAACCTATAAGTCTTCAATACACCAAAATCACTAAGGGGCACTAGATGCACTTACAGGATCATCAAGCACCTCATAGACCTTTTGGGGTTCGACACAAGAAACAAATGCGTGATGTTCACAATAGTTTGCTAATTGTCTACGAGTGCTTACCCCCTTTCTTATGCTTCCAAGCACATTCTTCATGAGATGACCTTTTTTCTGATCTTGGGTGCAATCTTAGCGGCACGATGCTCCAATTCCTCCTCGGGTGTGAGAAGAGGAGTGGAAACTTGATCACCTTGAGCGACGTCTTGAGATTATTCTTGATCTTGAGGTTGCTCTTGATCTCGAAATTGCTCGGAGGGGAGAACTTGACCTTGGGCATCACTTGGTGGCTCACCACCATCTTGAGGTTGATCTTGTTCACTTGGTTGAGGGCCTTCACTTTGTTCTTCGGAAGCGTGTGGGTCTTGGGTCGGTGATGGCTCCACTTGAGTGGAGCATTGTCCTTCTCCTTCGGCCACAAGGGGTTACTCAATGGGTAGGATATGACCAACACCCATTCTTCTTATGGCTTGGGAGGAATTTCATCACCTACATCACAAGTACCACTTTGCTCCACTTAGGAGCCATTTTTCTCATCAAACTCCACATTACACATCTCCTCAATGAGTCCCGTGGACTTGTTGAGGACACGGTAAGCATGAGAGTTTGTAGCATAACCAACAAATATGCCCTCATGAGCTCTAGCCTCAAATTTAGACAAACGAACACCTTTCTTGAGAATGAAACACTTACAACCAAACACCCGGAAGTACTTGAGGTTGGGCTTGTTACCGGTGAGTATTTCATATGGAGTCTTGTTCAAGCCTTTGCGGAGATAGAGCAGATTGGATGCATGACACGCGGTGTTGATGGCTTCGGCCCAAAAGTTGTAAGGAGACTTGAACTCCACCATCATGGTCCTTGCCACATCCATCAAAGTCCGTTTCTTCCTCTCCACTACACCATTTTGTTGAGGGGTGTATGGTGCGGAATATTGATGCTTGATCCCCTCATCACTAAGAAACTCATCCAAGGTGTAGTTCTTGAGCTCGGTGCCGCTGTCACTTCTTATTGTCAAGATCTTTGCATCGTGTTGACGTTGAGCTTCATTTGCAAAGCCGATGACAATTTGTTGGGTTTCACTCTTCCTCTTGAAGAAATATACCCAAGTGTACCTTGAGTAATCATCGACAATCACCAAGCAATACTTTCTTTCCCCAAGACTATCAAAGGATGGAGGCCCAAAGAGATCCATGTGAAGGAGCTCCAAGGATCTCTTCGAGTAGATGATAGTCGTGGGAGGGTGATCCTTCTCATGTAACCTTCCTTTGATACAAGCACTGCAAGCACGATCTTTGGCAAAGCTAATGTTTGTTAGTCCATGGACATGGTCCCCCTTGAGAAGACTTTGCAAAGATCTCATATTGACATGGGCTAAACGGCGATGCCAAAGCCACCCCACATCAACTTTAGCCATTAGGCATGTCATGGTCTTAGTGGGTCGCTCCGAAAAGTGAATCACATAAAGACCATTCTCGACATTCCCAACAAAGGCTACTTTAAGAGTCTTGCTCCACAAGAGGGCCACGGTATCAATATCAAAGAATGTGGCAAATCCCATGAGTGCAAGTTGACGAACAAAAGGTAAGTTGTATGCAAGGGACTCAACAAGCATGACTTTCTCGATCGTGAGATCATGAGAAATGACAACCTTGCCGCGACCCAATACCTTGGAAGACGATGCATCACCCCACTCGACATTGGTGGGCATATATGGGATCTTGTGCACGTCCACCACCAAGTCCTTGCTTCCGGTCATATGATTTGTGGCTCCACTATCGAGCAACCATGACCCCCCACCGGAAGCAAACACCTACAAGAGATCAATGCTTGGTTTTAGGTACCCATTTTGTAATGGGTCCTTTGATGTTAGTAACAAGGGTCTTAGGAACCCAAATAGACCATTCAATGTACTCATAAGGAGAACCAACAAATTGAGCATAAACATGCCCATCACTAGCACGACACAACACATAGGAAGGATTAAAGTCGCCGGCTTTGTTGGAAGGGGTGGTGAGGGAGTCCTAGACTAGGGGGTGTCCGGATAGCCGGACTATCATCATTGGCCGGACTCCAAGACTATGAAGATAGAAGATTGAAGACTTCGTCCCATGTCCGGATGGGACTTTCCTTGGCATGGAAGGCAAGCTTGGCAATACGGATATGTAGATCTCCTACCATTGTAACCGACTTTGTGTAACCCTAGCCCTCTCCGGTGTCTATATAAACTGGAGGGTTTTAGTCCGTAGGACGAACGACGATTACAACAATCATACCATAGGCTAGCTTCTAGGGTTTAGCCTCCTTGATCTCGTGGTAGATCCACTCTTGTACTACCCATATCATCAATATTAATCAAGCAGGAGTAGGGTTTTACCTCCATCGAGAGGGCCTGAACACAGGTAAAACATCATGTCCCTTGTCTCCTGTTACCATCCGCCTAGACGCACAGTTCGGGACCCCCTACCCGAGATCCGCCGGTTTTGACACCGACATTGGTGCTTTCATTGAGAGTTCCTCTGTGCCGTCACGATCAGGAAGGATGCCTCTTCCCATCTTTAAAGACGGTACCATCGCCAAAGGAGCCTTGGCCGCCGGCCGAACTATCCGGCTAGGTGGTTTTCTCATGACCGCCTGTTCGGCCACCGCTTTGACGATGACCTCTTGGGTCATCATAAGCAATCTTAACGTCAACTCAGAATTTGCCTAGCAGCTGGATCCAATGGAGCTCTCGTCCATAAACGAGCTCTTGGATCGCATCGCCGCCCTAGGAGTCGCTACAGACTACAATCAGATTGGGCTTAAAACCGATCTGAGCGAGATTAACTCTCCCCAGGTTACCCACCACATTGCGGTGGTAGAGGAACAACGCGGCGACTCTTCTTCTGTATTAAAAACTAGTTATGTCCGGACCCCCAAACCCTCCATGCCGGATTCCCGCGGAGGGACGGACGTCGATCAAGCACTGAACCTAAAGTCAGGAAGCGGACGAGACCCGCTGGACAACGTCCAAACAATCCAAGCTTCCAAATTCGGAAACTTTTCGGCCCTTGAGCCTCGAGATGGGTAGGGTTCCAGACTCAATTCCACCCACCCACCCAAACATATGCGATCTATCTCAAATCCGCAAGAGCCCGCTGAAACATTACATCATTATTGGGCGATTCTCCGGTTATGGACGGGATAAAAGACTGCCGCGAGGAAAACACAATTTCAATTTTCTGCAATAATTGCACGGACAAGGGAATCTTGAACGCCGTAAGTCGTCGTGAAATTACACGCTTTGCCGACCTGGCGTCCATAGTACAAAGGTACTATGCGATGGAGAGTTTCCGGAAAACCGAAACTAAGTTTTGGGACAATCCGGCTCCGAATACAACCCTAGTCCGAAACAAAAGGGTGCATCATGCTCAGGCACCCAGTACAAAAACCAAAAAGCAAAAACCCCATAAAGGGAACGGAACCGTACTGGGGGGATGGCTCAGCGGACCCTGTAAAATTCACAGCACAGAGGGCGCCACTCCAACACATAGCCTTCGAGCATGTTGGATACTGTGGTAGGTGGCCAAAAGTGGCGAAGAGCTTCTAGCCCCGGAGAACCACTCCAACAGTACCAGTACGGTATCAACAGTCTTCGAGACTTTCACATCAAATAATATGCGAAAACGAACAATCCGCAGCCTCGCCGAAGTCTACCAAGTAGCAACAACAAATCCATGGAGCGACATGGCTATCACCTTCAACGCCAGCGACGAACCTAAATTCTGAACTGCCCGAGCACCAGCCACATTGGTCCTCAGCCCAATAGTGGACGACTTTCGACTTACGAAAGTGCTCATGGACGGCGGCAGCGGATTAAACCTCATCTACGAGGAAACCCTTCGAAAAATGGAAATAGACTGGAGCCGCATTGAGCGAAGCAGCACAACCTTTAGAGGAATAATCCCTAGCCGGGAAGCACGCTGCACAGGAAAAATCACACTTGATGTGGTGTTCGGCTCGCCGGACAATTACAGGTCCGAGGAGGTCACGTTCCAAGTGGCCCTGTTCAGCAGCGGATATCTCGCTTTATTAGGACGAGAGGCATTCACAATTTTCCAATCCATACCACATTACGGGTACATGAAGCTTAAAATGCCCGGGCCCAATGGAACCATCACCCTTGCGCTGATCCGCATATAGCACTCCACGCCGAAAACAAGACAGCCGCATTAGCCCTAGAGGCACTATCCGAAGCCCTAGCGGCGGAGGAACTCACTGCGCTGCGCTCTACGGTGAACAGGGATGATGTGATACTCGATAAGAGATCCAAGTCCACCTCTTTTAAACCAGCGGACGAAATAGTCAAATTCCAGGTCCATCCAACGGACCCAACAAAGACGGCCTCCATCGGGGCACAGTTGAACCCTGGTGTAGATGCCGCACTACGAGAATTCCTTTGGGAGAATTGGGACATCTTTGCCTGGCACCCTTCAGATATGCCAGGAAACCCACGCAGATTGGCAGAACACAGCCTAAACATCCTAAAAGGATTCAAGCCAGTCAAACAGGCTCTTCAGCGATTTTTCGAACCCAAAAGACAGGCAATGGGAGAGGAGCTAGCCAAACTATTGGAAGCTAGATTCATCAGAGACATCAAACATCTGGACTGGCTAGCAAACCTGGTAATGGTACCAAAGAAGGACAAATCCTGGCACCTATGTGTCGATATTAAAGACCTCAACAAGGCTTGCCCAAAGGATCCTTTCCCCCTTCCCCGCATCAACCAAATAATCGACGCTACTGCAGGGCACGATTCGTTGTGCTTCCTCGATGCATACTCCGGCTACCATCAAATCAAGATGGCGGAGGCGAACCAAGCCGCAACGGCATCCATTACTCCATAAGGACCATTCTGCTTCAACACGATGCCCTTCGGACTCCAAAACGCCGGCGCAACATACCGGCGCATGATTCAGACATGTCTGGCTACCCAGATCGAAAAAACAATAGAGGCATACGTAGACGACGTGGTCGTCAAAACCAAACACGTCGAAACTCTAGTAGACGATTTGAGGCTCACATTCGACAACCTCCGAGCATATGACATTAAGCTGAACCCAGAAAAATGCGTTTACGCCGCATCACCGGAAAGCTCCCGGCTTCATTGTATCCGTAGAGGAATCGGGTTAACCCAGCCAAGATCCGAGCTTTGTCACAGCTGGATATTCCAAAAGACCTCAAACAAATACAAAAATTGACTGGATGCGTGGCGGCTCTAAGCCGCTTCATCTCCCATTTGGGAGAAAAGGCATTGCCCCTCTATAGCCTCCTCAGGCGCACTGAACACTTCGAGTGGACGGATGCTGCCACTGTCAGACTCAAAGAAATAAAGGCCATATTGGCAACAAATCCGGTCCTGGCCGCGCCTAACCTGGGCGAACCAATGTTTTTATACACCGCGGCAACACATCAAGTTGTAAGCGCGGTACTGCCGTTTAACGAGAAGCGTAAGGGCATAAATTCCCTCTTCAAAACCAGTGTACTACGATCCACCGCCTTAACTCCTGCAAGTCCGGTACCGCATTATCAAAAGATAGCATACGCGTGTTCATGGCATCCGGAAGCTGCGACACTACTTTCAAGAGTGTTCGATAACAGTGGCCTCTGAAGTACCCCTCAACGACATCATAAACAACCGTGACGCGACGGGCAGGATCGCAAAATGGGCCATTGAGCTCTTACCATTTGACATAACCTACAAACCACGGCGAGCTATAAAGTCGCAAGTCCTGGCTGACTTCATCGCCGAATGGATGAAGTCGAACTCCTAAAGAGTATGGCGATACTCCAATGGATCATGCATTTCGATGGCTCTAAAATGTTGGCGGCTTGGGGCTGGCGTCGTTTGACGCCCACAACCGGAGACACAGATCAATACGTACTTCAAATAATGTACACAGACTCCAACAACGCAGCCGAATACGAGGCCCTTCTACACGGTCTCCGGATGGCAATCTCCATGGGCATTCAACGCCTCGAGGTACGCGGGGATTCAAACCTCGCAATATCACAAGTAAATGGAGACTTCGATGCCAAAGATCTGAAAATGGCAGCCTACCGTAACGCTGTCTTAAAACTATCAGCTCGGTTCGAAGGACTCGAATTCCACCATGTAGCCCGGGATAATAACCAGACGGCCGACGTGTTGGCACGATCGGCATAAGCGCGACGCCGTCCCTCCAAACATCTTCCTGGAGCGGCTCTTTAAGCCATCCGTTGTATGGGAAGAGGAGTCCGGAAACAACAATCCGGAACCAACCGCACCGCCCAACACCGAATATTCTGACACAACCGGTGGCTCAGCCAATGACATAACACCTTCCACCCACGAAATAATGGCAGTAATTGCCCCGTGGACGGAACCATTCCTAGCCTACTTAATTAGGCAGGAACTTCCCGAAGACCAAAACGAGGCCCGCTGCATAGTTCGGCGATCTAAAGCCTACAAGGTCCATGTGGGGGAACTTTATAAGAAAAGCACAATCGGAGTCCTTCAAAGGTGTATCTCCGAAGAGGAAGGGCGAAATCTTCTGGCGGAAATTCACGCCGGACTAGGCGGACACCACGCTGCAGCCCGGGCCCTTGTAGGTAAGGCCTTCCGTACAGGATTTTATTGGCCAATGGCCCGGGCAGATGCTCAGGACTTAGTCCAACGATGCGTCGGTTGTCAGCTCTTTGCTAATCAGAGCCACATGCCACCCACTGCCCTCAAAACTATACCCATCACCTGGCCGTTTGCGGTCTGGGGGCTTGACATGGTTGGACCCCTTAAAGGGGGAACCCACAAGCAAAAATACCTATTGGTAATGGTGGAAAAATTCACCAAATGGATAGAGGCCAAGCCAGTTAAAACGGCTGAATCCGGACCTGTGATAGACTTCATATCCGGGGTAGTACCCCGTTACAGTGTCCCCCACAGCATCATCACCAATAACGGCACGAACTTCAAGGTCGACGAGGTTAAACTCTGGTGCAAAAATATGGGCATTAGGCTCGACTACGCTTTAGTCTATCACCCTCAAACCAACAGTCAAGTTGAACGAGCAAATGGTCTAATCATGAGCGGCATCAAACCCAGATTAGTGCGGTCCCTTACGGAATCTAACACGCACTGGGTAGAGGAGCTCGACTCCGTACTCTGGGGGCTGCGGACCACGCCAAACCGTACTACCGGGTTCACACCATTCTTTATGGTATATGGCGCAAAGGCAGTTTTGCCCTGCGACATAATTCATGACTCACCTCGAGTGCGCATGTACGAAGAAAGAGAAGCCGAGTTGGATCGGCAGGACAGCTTGGACGCATTGGAGGAGGAATGTGACATGGCAAAGGCTCGTTCCAAGATTCATCACAAGACAGCAGCCGAAGATATCAAAGCAGAGAAGTACGGGCTAAAACTTACAATGTTGGCGAACTAGTTCTACGCCTGCCGGACAAGAAAAAGGACAAACTCAAGCCCAAATGGAAAGGTCCCTTCATCATCGACCAAGTTCTGACCGGCGGAGCATACCGTCTGCAAAATGCATCGGACAACCGACTCGAGCCAAACCCATGGAACGCATCCCGCCTCCGAAGATTCTATGCCTAGCGCCGGACTCAGAGTTCGTCTCCTTCCTCCATCCACATTTTTACACTTTAGCTGTCTTTTGTTTCTCTCTTTTCTCCCACCTTTTTCATAAAAGCCTTTGAGGGCCTATTTGCGCATTGTTCGCACACACTTGATGCGCTACCCGCACTCATTATACCTGGGGGCTTCTTTAACGGAAGCTTACTTATACGGGCTTTATGCCCAACACATGTGTCAAACTTCCCCATGTACCCTTTATTCACCATTATATGCATCGATATGACTTAAGTTTTGGCCAAGCTGGGTTGCCTGGCTCCTGTGCTTACCCCTACGTTCCCGATTGTTCGGCTAGGAGGTAAAGGGAGCACCTCTGCGATTGCTACTGCCGGGTCAGCCAGATGTGTACCTCAGACTGGGTGGAGCCGAAAGCTAGCATTCTTAAGGGAATATTCGGTCGGTGACTTGAAAGATGATTTTTTTTATTTATTTATCTGCCCCCAGATGTTTTCCTGCTCTTTTCGCAGTCCGAACATGCACTTTAGGGCATGCCTCCCAGGGAAAGGAACCCTTAACGGAACTATTCTCCCTGGAAGATGTTTCTAACTAACCATGTAATATAACATAACTAGCTGGGCACTTGTGCGATAAAGCACTAATGACCCTACGCTTTGGTCTCCATGCATGCCCGGTTTTTCATAACCGAGAAGGTATTCGGACACACTCAGGACTCTGTGGTCCCAAGGTTGAAGCGAAAAGGTCGGCAAAGACAAACGATCTACAATCCGCTAGAAGACATTTCACATGTCATATTAAATACATCGTCAAATCGACCGATCAGACTCCTCCTCAATCTGTCTAACAGCTGTCTAATTCTGATCCCTTTGGGAATACTTAGCGCCAACTCTACCGGCCGTACACTAAGCTCACAGGGATCTCCTTCCCATCAGGCCCCACAGGTCCGACCTCGGCCATGTGGTTGGGATCCGCCTTCTTGTACCGCGTCTTCACCATGGCCCAGGCCTCCCTGGCACCTTGACGGCAGGCCGATATCTTCCATAAACGGAAGCGCTGCCGTGCTCCCTGAAGCTTCTCCGCAAGCTCTCCAAGGCCTTCGGGTAGGGAGATGGATGGCCATAAGGCCTGGACGACGCCACTCATCGCCTGCCGAACACGTTCGAGCAGTTGCACCAGCTCAGGAAGTTGGTCACCCATTGAACCGGGCATTTCCTCCGCAGGGCGACCTGTGAGCACACCTACAGACATATTTCTGTCAATCGACTTCCTCGCCTAACTCTTCTTTTCAAAATAGTTTGCTCAAGCACTTACTATAGATGCCGCGACAAAGCCGCTGATTCTCCTTCACGGAGCTGCATATTTGGGCCGAACACCGTTTAGCTCTTCTCCAAGCTGGGTGTGGGCATCTTGGAGCTTGTTCCTCTCCTGCTGCACCTTCATAAGCACCCTCTCGCTGGTCTTCAGCTGGCGCAGTAGCTGTTGCTTGTCCGGATCAAGTCCGGCAACATCTGCAATATTATTGTTAGACTTATACGCACGCCGCACACTGCTTATCTTTTTGAAATATGTGTTACCGGAGGGGGTCTCGGTGTCTCCTCCGCGGCGGCTAGTGCGGCCTCAAGTTGGGCCTTGCACCCTTGTAGCTCCCTGAGACAATTGGGCATTCTTCTCCGTGAGATCCTGATATCAAATGATCCTTAAATCAGTTATTTTAACTACTTTAAGTCTCGGGACTCTTGGCATATACAACTATTAAAATCCTTTACCCGTATGTCTTTTACATACTGCTCTGTGGCTCTGGTTAAACCATCTTGAGCGGCACGGAGGTGCGTGTCTCCCGCGTTAAAGGCATTCAACGCCTCTGGGGAGAAAGACGCGTCACGAAGAACTGTCCGGCGGTGCCTATAATTCATGGCGCTCTCCACCTCAGACCTGGTGGCGGGCAGCCTATCGGCATCCTCTGTTGGAGGAGTATCCGGCTCACGCCTTGCGCTCGCATCCCCCTCCGGACCAGGTGTTGGAGCCTGGCTGGCGGAGGCTTGGTTGGCAACCTCTCCGGGCACAGTCCGGCGAGCGCTCTTTCTCCTGGAAAAGTCATGAGCATTAGTACACCTGCTAGGAATCTTTTCCCTAAATAACGGTCGCGAGCTATACCGTTGCGGCGACGTTTCGATTCGCACCGCACCCCTCTTCCGCCTGCTGGGCCGGACTGACCCTTGTTGGTAGCCGCCGCGGGTTCGGCTTCCCGTCTTGAAGGCACCTCCTGCGAGACACCATTGTATATGATGGTCAGAAATACGCAAGGACGAAATATGGTGTCAGGACTTCGGTCATAATTATCTGGGAAGCCGGAGATAAGCCGGGGTAGTCAGCCGTAATGGCGACTAGAGCATTGTCCATGCTGAGTTGGTAGAACACCCCGTCAATTAGCTCCACCTTTATGTCTGGATCTTCTCCGGAAGCCGGATCAAGGGATCTTCCCGGATCCTCGGGTTGTGGAACCGGACTGTGTATGTCCTCCACATCCCGACGCAGTTCCTGCGTCAAAATCATAAAGTAAGGTACTTAAACTTTGAAAGCATGGGTCGGATAAATAAACATCCGCTTACCCAGCTCCGAGGGTTATTCATGGAGAACCCATTCAACGGGCTCGCCTAGAGGAAGTCCTCCTTCTCCCCCTTGTACAGGCCGGACAGAATCTTCACTAGATCTGCGGCCGATCCCGGCCCCTTACAGCCGTGACGGGTGGCATCATTCTCCCTGTTGAAGTCCCACATAGGGTGGCCCCTGTATTGCAGCGGCTGCACCCCTCGCATAATGCACGTGGCCATGACTCCAATCATGGTCAATCCGGAATGGGCCAGTAACCTAATCCGACCCATCAAATAATGGACGCTCCTGTCTTCCTCTTGTTGAGGGCTCCGCGGGCGCCAACTTAGGCGTTTCTTCAGAGGAGCCTTGGTGAACTCCAGGAGGCCGATCCAAACTAGGTCCGGCAGTGGAGCATCTTCCACATAAAACCATTCCGACGGCCAGTCTTCGGATGCCCTCTTTGGGGTTCCGGATAGATATCCGGTTCCGGCGATGCGCCATATTTCGGCTCCGCCCACTTGATATATTGACCCCTTGTGAGAACGGGGTACGAGGCAAAATAGTCTCTTCCACAGCACAAAATGGGGCTCGATGCCCAGGAACAGCTCGCAAAGAGCTACGAAACCCGCGATGTGCGGAATAGAGGCGGGCGTGAGGTGATGAAGCTAGAGTCCGTAGAACTCCAGAAGCCCCCGGAGAAACGGGTGTATGGGAAATCCGAGCCCCCTTATTAGATAAGGGACGAAGCACACCCGCTCTCCTTTGGAGGGACTAGGGGTGGCCTCCGCTTGCTTCCCACCTTTGTAGGTGGCCAGCCCGGCTCGAACCGGGACCATAAAGGCCGGAGGGAGGTATCCCTCCGCTTGGAGCATCACCAGCTCGTTGTGCGGAACTGAACATCTCCTCCAATCTCCTGGCCGAGGGCTAGGAGCACGAGAGGAGGAGCCGCATCAACGGTCCATGATAGAATGGATTTTTGGTCAGAAGTGCTCCGATGAGTACTCGCGGAAGCAAGATGGTGTGATTTGGATCTGGGTTCTTGCCTCTCTTATAGGCAGATTATTTGCGCAGCTAGGGGGTAAAATATAAAGATACCTTGGCCTTTCGCATTCATGCGACACGTGGAAGAGGGCCATCATTGGGCGTGGAAGCCAAGGAGCGCAACATATGTAAGGAAGCCGGACACTATTCGGCAGGCACATGGAATTTGGAGGAGAACCCGCCTTGCAACGCCGAAGACAATATACGCGCCGGACTCGTCGTCATTGAAGCCTGGTTCGGGGCTCTTGAGGAGTCTGGACTAGGGGTGTCCGGATAGCGGACTATCATCATCGGCGGACTCCAAGACTATGAAGATAGAAGATTGAAGACTTCGCCCCGTGTCCGGATGGGACTTTCCTTGGCGTGGAAGGCAAGCTTGGCAATATGGATATGTAGATCTCCTACCATTGTAACCGACTCTGTGTAACCCTAGCCCTCTCTGGTGTCTATATAAACCGGAGGGTTTTAGTCTGTAGGACGAACGGCGATTACAACAATCATACCATAGGCTAGCTTCTAGGGTTTAGCCTCCTTGATCTCGTGGTAGATCCACTCTTGTACTACCCATATCATCAATATTAATCAAGCAGGAGTAGGGTTTTACCTCCATCGAGAGGACCCGAACCTGGGTAAAAACATCATGTCCCTTGTCTACTGTTACCATCCGCCTAGACGCACAGTTCGGGACCCCCTACCCGAGATCCGCCGGTTTTGACACCGACAGTCGGCATTGCCCGTTTGACATCACCACCCTTCACATTGTTCTTCTTCTCCTTAGAAGCACCCTCTCCCTCCTTCTCAAAAGTTTGCTTTAGAGGAGGAGGTCGTTTGGCCATTCTTCGCCTTGTTCTTGGACTTGGGTGCGAACTCAACCACCTCCTTGGCCACAACTTCCTTTTGATTGCTCAAAAGGATATTGAGATTTTTCTCACCTTGTATGTAAGACACAAGGCCTTTCTCAAGTTGTTCCTTCAACTTGACATTTTCCTCCACAAGATGCACATGCTCACAACACGGCTTAGTAGCATTTGCATTATCAATTAAGACCATATGAGGAAAAGTGGCTTTCTCCTTGGTTAGCTTCACTTGGAGTTGATCATGAGAGTCCTTGAGGCTAGCATGAGCACCCTTCAAGACTTTGTGAGCCTTGTCAAGTATATCAAATTCCTCTTTGAGTCTAGCATGGTCAACCCCAAGTTTAGCCTTCTCGGAATTGAGCACACGAGATACAACAAGGGGATGATCAAGAGCTTTCTTTAATTTAGCATGGTCATTGTTGTGTGACTCCTCAAGAGCCAAACGATGAACACGCTCTTCCTCAAGCGCATTAGAGAGATCCGATATCTCATCGGCATAGTCACGACTATGACCTTCCATCTTAGAGATGGTTTCTTCATGAGCCTCGATCATGTCATTGGCTTCACCAAGTTGTTCCAAGAGAGCAACGAAGTGCTTCTTGGATTTGCCCTTGAGCTTACTCATAAAAGACTCAAATTCATTTACTTCCTCATTAGACCCCTCACTTTCATCAATGCAGTCCGTCAAGGAAGGATTAGTAATGATGGTAGTTTTGATGTTGAGGGTTACCTTGTTGGTGGCTTTGGCCATGAGGCACTTGGCCGTGATGTTCTCGTTGGGTGAATCGAAGAGAGACACCCATGGAGTTGTGGCAATGGCAATGGGGGACATGGCCATGGCTTCACCATCTTCATCGTCATCATCATCCTCATTGTATTCTTCTTGTGCCACCAACCCTTTGGTCGGAGTCTTCTTGGTGAAGTTGTTCTTGCTGGGGAAGGACTTGGCTTTGTCTTTTCGGATGAGCTTGCCACCACTATCTTCCCACTTCTCGTAAGGGCACTCCGCAACAAAATGGCTCACATTGACACAATTGTAACATGTTCTCACACGTTGCTTGCCCTTGAAGCCACTCGAGTTGTTCTTGTTGAACTTGGGCCTTGAGTTCTTCTTGCTCCAAAATTGCCTTGAAGCAAGAGCCAAGTGCTCATGATAATCGTATTTCGTATCTTCGGGGTTGCTCTCCTTATCTTTCTCTTCATCCCCTTCTTCTACACTAGCCTTGGCCTAAAAGGTAAGGTTGGGATTCTTTGCTCTTTGAGAATGCAACACCGCATTATCGGCAGTCTTGTCCAAGATCCTCAACGCCACAAACTCATCCAACACTTCACTTGAGGACAAGGTGTGGAAGTCCGGCCTTTGACGGATGACGGAGGACATGGCCTTGTGGTAAGGCATCATGGCCTTGAGGAATTTGCGCTTGATCCAATTATCATCCGTATCCTTGCTCCCATGATCTTGGAGAGAGACCGCGAGAGTGGTTAATCTCCGGTAGAGATCACGAGGTTCTTCATCTTCATTCATTGCAAACTCATCGGCTTCATCTTGCACCACTTCATAGTTGGAGTGTTGAATGCTTGCGCTTCTCTTGTAAAGAGAAACCACATGGTGCCATGCTTCCTTGGCCACGGTGAACGGTCGGAGATGCGCAATGTCTTTGGATGGAATTGCGTCTTGGATGATGAAGAGGGCATTCTCATTGAATTGATGATTCGCGGCTTCTCTCGTGGTAAAGTTGCTTGGGTCATGCGGATAGAAACCTTGCTCAATAATTCTCCAAACATTAGTATTAACATGGTTTAAAGGACGTTTAAAGCGATAGACCCAACAGTCAAAATCCTCATTTTTCACAATCTTAGGAGGAGAACCCGCATGATTTAAATGTGTGGAGGGAACCGGTCCTCCATAAGTAAGAGGAGGTTCAACATGGGTAAAGATGCCGCTACCATTTCTACCACTAGATAAAGGAACTTTATCACTAGAAGCTTCCCCCTTATCGGAGTTGGCATCCGCCACCTTGTTAGTGGGAGCGGCCACTTCCAAGGGTGTAGTGGATAATTTAAGACCATCAAGGAAATCTTTGAACATGCCTTTGACCTCGGTCGTCATGGAGGTTTTCAATGTGTCCAAAGCCACATTGAATTCTCACGTGAGACCGGGGATCACCCATCGGCCGTAGACAAAGACGGATTCACAACGAGGTGCTCCTCCTCACCATCTATGGTGTCAACCATACTCTTAGGACGGTAAAGACCTCAATTAAGAGACGAGGCTCTGATACCAATTGAAAGGATCGATGTAGTTGACTAGAGGCGGGTGAATAGGCAACTAATAGTTTTTAGCTTTTCTTTACCAAATTAAACTTTGCACCAAAGTAGGTTGTCTAGATATGCAACTAGGTGAGCAACCTATATGTTGCAACAACAATAAGCACACAAGCAAGCAAGGATATAACACAATAAAGCTTGCACAAGTAAAGGTGAAAGATAACCAAAAGCGGAACCGAGGGAGACGAGGGTGTGTTACCAAAGTTCCTTCCCTTTGAGGGGAAGTACGTCTTTGTTGGAGCGGTGTGGAGGCACAATGCTCCCCAAGAAGTCACTAGGGCCACCGTATTCTTCTCACGCCCTCACACAATGCGAGATGCCGTGATTCCACTATTGGTGCCCTTGGAGGCGGTGACCGAACCTTTACAAACAAGGTTGGGGCAATCTCCACAACTGAATTGGAGGCTCCCAACGACACCACGAAGCTTCACCACAACGGACTATGGCTCCATGGTGACCTCAACCATCAAGGGTGCTCAAACACCCAAGAGTAACAAGATCAGCAAGGGATTAGTGGGGGGAATCAAATTTCTCTTGGTGGAAGTGTAGATTGAGGCCTTCTCAACCAATCCCTAGAGAATCAACAAGTTTGATTGGCTAGGGAGGGAGATCGGGTGAAAATGGAGCAGCATCAATGGAGCTTAGAGGTGGAAGAGGTAGTCAACTCGGAGAAGAAGACTCCCCTTTTATAGTCAAGAGACAAATCCAACCATTATCCACCAACTCAGCCTGCGACACGCGGTACTACCACATCATACAAGCGGTACTGCCGCAAAGGCCCGCGGTACTACCATGGAGAACTGCGGTACTACCGCTGGCATGGCAGGGCCTAAGACCAGTTCTGATGCGCCCCCTTGCGGTACTACTGCAAGGCAGGAATAGTCTAGGCTGAGAAGGCACAGACATATAAAAATACATCCACGATAATTTCCGCTGAGTTTTGATCTATGCAAAAATCCAACACGGTACTACCGCAAGCCTGGAGCAGTACTACCGTGTAGGGCGCGGATGTAAAAAATTACAGCCGCCCCTACTTCCGCTCATGCTGCTGTGCCTGGCCAGAGCCCACGGTACTACCGTGCCCATGGAGCGGTACCCTACAAAAAAATACACTTCCGTGATGATACGTGTTTCTCACAGTAGGTCGTGTTTTCTGTCATGCATGTACATCCATGATGATTTTATGACAGAATCAAGATAGTCATACATGTGCTGTCATAGAAGTGTTCCATGACATTACCAAAATTATCATCACGGAAGTGTCCACTTCCATGACAATAAATCGTGCGTCATAGAAGTGCTTTCGTCAAGGGTGACCAACACGTGGCATCCACTGTAATGGGATGCCGTTAACCGCCGTTAACCTATCCGGTCCGTTTTTTGGATCCGATAACCCGCTAACAGCCACGACTAATGCCGATTTTCCATGTGTAAAATTCTCATTGGCTGACGGATCCACGCGTCAGCTCCGTGTTGGCACAGGTGTCACTCATCCAACGGTCGAGATGCGCCTATGATATGTTGACATGTGGACCAGCCCAAAAGTGGCCCATAAAGTTTAAATGGGTTGGCCCAACCGAATTCCCATAAGATTTAGCGGACCATAATGGGCCGGCAAAGCTAAAGGCCCACAAGATTTTGCAGACCATAATGGGCCGGCCCAGCTAAAGGCCCACAAAATTTAGCGGACCATAACGGGCCGGCCTAGCTAAAGGCCCACATGATTTTGCAGACCATAATAGGCCGGCCCAGCTAAAGGCCCACAAGATTTTGTGGACCACAATGGGCCGCCCAGCTAAAGGCCCACAAGATTCTGCAGACCATAATGGGCCGACCCAGATAAAGGCGCAACATTCTCTGTCAAATCGGCCCGTCAACGGCCTATCCTAAACATGTCATCAACGCAGCCCATGGTCACTTCTGGCCCATCAACAGTCCGCTAAGTAATTGGGCCGAATTACGGCCCGGTGTATTTCTGGCCTGTTAAAGGTCCTGCTTCATTTGGGCCCATTTATAGGCCATCAAAACTTTTGGCCCATAAACGACCGTGAAGGATTTGGGTCATATTCGGCCATGTCTGACATTCGGCCTGTTAGAGGCCCACTATAGATTTGGGCCACTTTCGGCCTGTTGTCATTTTCGACCTGTTAACGCTGGACGAAAACCATGGGCCATATGTGGCCCAACGTCATATCGGGCCCATTAACGGCCCATATAAAAATGACGATAATCTAGCCCGACCAAAGTTCCGGCCTGTTAAAGGCCCGTGTATTAGGTCGGCGCATTTACTGACTTTGCCCAAATTTGACTGTCAAAGATCCGCATCGTAAGAATACAGACAATGGGAGGTGCTTAGGGAGGTGCTTAGAGAATAAACCAGGCTTTTCTTAAGCACGGTGCTTATTTGTATAGGATAGGCGCTAACTAGCGTCTCTCCTGTACAAATAGGCATCGGTGCTTCAGAAAATCCCGGGTTATTTTTCCAAGCATCTCTCTAAGCACCTCCCATTGTACAAGGCCTAAATGGGCCACCATTTCGCCTGCTAAGACCGATGGGTTATTTGGCAATCGGGGCCCAATCTCACTTCGGTCTATTAAAGGCCCATGTTTTTATGGGCTCGAGATATTTACACCTGTAAACGGCCTATTTTTACTGAGGGCCCAAATTATGTTTAGGCCTGTTAAAGGCCCACTATGGGCACAGGCCTACCAGAAAAATATGAAAACTTATGCTGATTTAGGCCCAGATATTTTTAGTGGGCTACATGCCAATGTCGGCCCGTAATTGTTTTTAGCCCAATTGGAATGGGCCCGACGAATGTTGGCATGTTGGGCTCCTATGAAGCTTTCGGCCGGATACATTACTAAGATAAACCTACACTATACAAAAATAGCGTCGTAATTACTGCAGCCTGTGGCAGCATCATAAATGTTGTATCACAACAAAATAAATTCCAACCATACAACAAAAGGCCTGTTGGCATAAAGTTTACAGTCCTTCCAGATAAAAGCACCATCATATGTATAGAAGCACAGATCATTTGACCTGAGTGCAAATGTTTCAGGTTGTAGAATAGAATCTGATGGAGTAGCACGATCTCCACCTTTTTTCCGCCATTGCTCTTGAACAACGAAGTGAATGTCTGATAGTCTGGTGTCAAAACCATTCATATCTTGACGACATTTGTCAACCACTATTCTTGTTTCCGAAACGACGTCCATTAGGGATTGGACTTGTGTCTGGAGCACAGATATATCACTCTGTCTAGCAGGAAGATTTTGTTCAGTAGGCAATTTGGACGAGGTTACCTTGACAACCAACCCAGAATTACGCAGGAAGGTGCTTTTTGCACTGTTAGTGGAGAGATACTGACGCGCTGCAGCAAGAGGTGACATTGTGCATGTGGTAGCCTCGTCACCTTCAGGTGGTTGTGGTTGTTCAATCATTTATTCCATAGCTTCCTGAAAGTCTGAACTTGTAGATTAGTGTACCAGATAAGTTACTAATGAGAAAAAAACAAACAAAGTAGGTTAAATATTTATACATAACTTATTTTGGTGAACTACTGTAATACATTAGCATGTATTGTAGTGCCAACTACATAATAAAATCACTTTTGGAACATATGTCCATGTTGCATGCCTACTGTATTGTCTATTTCCTCACATTCGTTGACATCTAAGGATAAAGAGACATGGTTTAAAGTGGGATGAACATAGTATGACATCATTCATATCATGGGCAAATAGATATAAAACAAACAGGATATTTTATCATTGTGTGCGCACGTGAACATAACAACTAGATTACAGATCAAGACCAAAAGAATATCCTTCATCTCTTTTAAACCATGTAATGTGAAATGATACATTAAGACAACTGTGTATAAAAGTGAACAGAGTAACTGACATTGGCTGCAAACCAAGTAGTTAAATGAACACATCATAGTACCAATCAGTTCAAGGCAGGAGGAGTAAGGACTTACAACAGCGGCTTGAACTGGTGTGCTCATGCCCTTCATCTTGCTGGTGTGGTAATCCTTGAAGATTTGCCTTCGCATTGATTCGTTTCTTTTTGGTCCGCACGGGCTTTCCTCTGTATTTGGAACAAGTCAATATAGATATGATAATATGGCACAAAAAAAGAAGGAAGTAGCAGCTATTTACAAGAGCCTCGCAGTGTGCAATATAGCTACGAGATCCTGTTGTCTGTTGGAATTTCACTTTAGAACAGTTGGTTTTATTCTTCAAACAGTTAGCTTAGAAGAAGATACACTTGTAAGGCACATACATAAATACAAGTTCAATATGTGGTCTGATCAAATACATATAGCCTACCTGATACTTTGGATCAGACCAGTGTTTAACGAGAGTTGTCCAGTCTTCATCTGTAATATATTCCACTGGAGATGTTTGGGTGATTTCATTGTTAGCCTTGCCTTCAAAGTGAGATTTTCTAAGGTGGTACTGACATCTTGTCGCAGCGCGCATGAAAAACATGAGTGCATGCTTGTTTAGTTGCATCATCTTTCGGATCAACTTGAACCTCATCATTGAAAAAGAATGTGAGTCTTATTAGGAGGAAGCTAGAAAGTATGGGACAGAGCAAGACAATATTACTAATTGCGATGAATAACATTACTTACGGATAAATGGTAAAGGAAGGTGTTAAACTGGGTATTGTCTTTCTCATTCCTGTACTAGATCCACGTTGGGAGGATACGTGCATGACACCTAACGGCAACGGCTGCCTCTGATACTAACTTGGCTAACTCTGTAGCATCATGTGGCCTTTTTATACCTGCCTCAAAATGGATCTCCATTCTTCCTCCTTTAGATTTTGTTAATCTGCCAAGCATTATCCCTGATGTCTGTTTCCGCTTGCGCCGTGGTGCTAGTTCAACAATGAATATGGAAAGTGTTAGTGTACATCAAACTGTGAGAGTACATATAAAGGAGCATGCAACTGCAACTTGACTCAGTCAGGTACCGTCTTGGTGTTGATGCTCATGAGGTTCATCGATCTTGCCAAGTCTGTTGTGTCGTGAGTGCTTGAAGTAGTGTTAGGTGTGAAGGCAGCTTGGGAACGGCGATTCGGAGCAAGCGAACGAGTAACACATTGAGATCTGGTACAGCAGTTGAAGCGGATGCTGCAGCTATTGGAGTAGGTGATCTGTGTTTGTAGATTTAGCTTGATGGACTTGGACCTTCTCTCGCACTATAAGTACCAATGAGAATCTTGACGGCAGATCATTTTCCATTTCACCCGACGAGTAACAACACTCCCTACTATATTATTTTCCTTGCTCTTTTTTGACTTTGCCATGTCAAGCTATACCCACAACACAAAAGAATAAAATCACTCTTCAGAACTCATTGATGCATGCTACAGACAAGAAATACTTTGATGTAAGACAACCATATGAGGATGGAATATGTAAGAAAAACAGGACGGCATGACATATTCACACCTACGATGTGCAAACTAAGCAGAAGGATTTTCAAGAAAATAGAAGTAATGCAAGCTAGACACCATATGAAAGATGCAACCAATATTACTCTGCCAAGTTAAAAGTGTCTTCTGATAAGTGGCAATTCGAAAAATTAGAAGCAGTACAACGTAGAAATCAATGCAAGATGCAACCACTATCAAACTGCCATGTTAAAAGTGTCCAATCATGAGTGACTGATGCGGGATACACAACAGCAGTACTTTGACGTAAGAACATGGTATGATAGATAGATGCAGTGTATTCTAGACACAGAAAGCCATGTCATATGCACATGTATAACGTATAAACTCGGCAGGTGCAATTTAATCAAAATAGAAGAAATACAGGCTAGACAACATATGCAACATGAAACCAATTATCACACTATCAACTTAGAGCAAGCACCTGCGATGGTGCAGTACGGGAGATGAACTCATCACGTAGACTTGGGACTTCAACTTCATTAGCAGTAGCAGTGGCAAATCTAGAGTCTCTATTTGCGTCGGTGCAGAGGACCACCAGCATCCGCTAACTTACTCTTTTCCTTCCTATTTTCTAATATTGCCTTATGAAGTCAAAACCACAAGAAGATGAATAAAATTAGCTCTGCATAAATAGTTGATGCATGATATAGACGAACACTACTTTGATGTAAGGCAAGCGCAGGATAGGAGGATGGAATATATACAAAAGAAGACAGCGTTTCATATTCACACGTATGATAGGAGGATGGAATATGTATGAAAAAACAGTAAGCGGAAGGCATTTCAACAAAATTAGAAGAAATGAAAGCTAGGCACCATATGAACATGCTACCAATATCACTCTATCAGGTAAAAAGTGTCTCATCGTAAGTGCCATTTCAAGAAATTAGAAGTAGTACAAGCTAGAAGACAATGCAAGATGCAACATACATCACAGTCCCAAGTTAAATGTGTCTTATGGGTAAGTGATTGTTGCAGGTATAAGTTGTAAGCTACGCAGATGCAATTCAACATAATCAGAAGCAATACAAACTAGACATCATACGGAAAACGCAACCACATATAATAGTTCCAACTAAGAGCAAGCACCTGTGATGGTGGAGTAGGGGAGATGTGCTCATCATGTACACGTATGTTCTAGAAACAGGAACACGTGTCATATTCACAGGCATTATGTGTAAAGTAAGCAGATGCAATTCAAGTTAGAAGCAATACAAGCTAGACATCATACGCAACATGAACCACATATAATAGTGCCAAGTTAGAGCAAGCACCTGTGATGGTGGAGTAGGGGAGATGTGCTCATCATCTACATAGCTACGTTGACTGTCCAACCTAGTGTTGTCTTGCGAATCTTGTTGGGAGGATGGCGGAGTAGAATCTGTAGAGACCCCCTGTTTGAGTTGCTCCGAAGGACCACCATCATCCACTGCCGGACAAATTTCCTTCAGCTGTAATGATTTTGCACTGTGAAGTCAAACCGATAAGAAAAAGGAATAAAATTTGCTCTTGAGAACTCATTCATGCATGATATTGACGAACACTACTCGGATGAAAGGAAAACACATGGTGCGAGGATGGAATATGTATGAAAAACAGGATGGCATGAAATATTCACACCTATGATGTGGTAACTAAGCAGAAGGCATTTCAACAAATTAGAAGCACTGCAAGCTAGACACCATATGAAAGATGCAACCAATATCACTCTGCCAAGTTCAAACTATATGGCGTTTCAACAAATTAGAACCAGTACATGCTAGAAATCATATGCAACACACAACCAATATCACAGTGGCGACTTAAAGGTGCTTTATCATAAGTGACTGATGCGGGATATGCAAGAACAGTAGTCTGATGTAGAAACAGGAACACATGTCATATTCACAGGCATTATGTGTAAAGTAAGCAGATGCAATTCAACAAAGTTAGAAGCAATACAAGCTAGACATCATACGCAACATGCAACCACATATAATAGTGCCAAGTTAGAGCAAGCACCTGTGATGGTGGAGTAGGGGAGATGTGCTCATCATCTACACAGCTACGTTGACTGGCTAGCCTTGCGTTGTCTTGCGAATCTTGTTGGGAGGATGGCGGAGTAGAATCTGTAGAGAACCTCCGTTTCAGTTGCTCGGAAGGACTACCATCATCCAATGCCTTGCCAATTTCCTTCAGCTTTATTGATTTTGCATTGTGAGGTCATACTGACAAGAAAAAGGAATATAATTTGCTCTTCAGAACTCATTCATGCATGATACTGATGAACACTACTCTGATGAAAGGCAAAGTCATGATACGAGGATGGAATATGTACGAAAAAATGGACGGCTTGACATATTCACACCTATGATGTGGTAACTAAGTAGAAGGCACTTCAAAAAATTAGAAACACTGCAAGACACCATATGGAAGGTGCAATCAATATCACTCTGCCAAGTTAAAAATGTCTCGTCATAGGTGGTGTTCATCAAACTAGAAGCAATACATGCTAGAAATCATATTCAAGATTCAAACCAATATCACACTGCCAACTTAAAGGTGTCCCATCATAAGTGACTGATGCAGGATACACAAGAAGAGTAGTTTCATGTAAGAACATGGTGTGATAGACAGATATAGTATGTACCAAAAACAGGAAAGCGTGTCATATTCACATGTATCATGTGTAAGCTAAGCAGATGCAGTTTACACCAATTAGGAGTAATACGAGCTAGACACCATATGCAACATGCAACCAGATATCACACTGCCGAGTTAGAGCAAGCACTTTGGATGGTGGAGTAGGGGAGTGGAGACTTGGACCTTGTAATGCACTATCAGTACAAGGAGAATCGGTACAGATCCTCCTTTTATGTTCCTGTAGAGGACCACCATCATTGACTTCCTTACTCTTTTCCTTCCTCTTTCTTGATTTTGCCTTGTCAAGTCAAACCCACAAGAAAAAGGAATAAAATTTGCTCTTCAGAACTCATTGATGCATGATACTGACAAAAACTACTTTCATGTAAGGCAGCCGCATGATAGGAGGATGGAATATGTATGAAAAACAGGACGGCATGACATATTGACATGTATGATGTATAAAGTGTAAACTAAGCACAAGGTGCTTGAACTTGTTAGAATCAATGCAAGCTAGAAACCATATGAAAGATGAAACCAATATCACTCTGCCAAATTAAAAGGGTGCCCTAACAAATGTATTTGACCAAATTAGAAGCAATACATGGCAACGGGCTAGAAATAATATGCAATATGCAACGAATAAAGGTGACTCATCGTAAGTGATTAATGCAGAATACAGAAGAGAGGTAGTTTCATGTAAGAACAAGGTTAACACATAGATGTAGTGTGTACCAAAAATAGGAAGGCATGTCATATTCACATGTATAGTGTGTAAACTAAGTAGATGCAATTTACCCTAATTAGAATCATTACAAGCTAGACACCGTATGCAACATGCAACCACATATCACACTGCAAAGTTAGAGCAACCTGTGATGGTGGTGTAGGGGAAGTGCGGTCTTCAAGTACAGAGCTACGTTCAATATCTTCATTTAGGCTTGCTATTTCTTGAGAATCATGTGGAGAGGATGAAATTGCTTTCTTTATAAGAGTATGACGTCTCATATTAACCCACGCGCCTGACTGTCTCATCATAAGCGATAGATGCAGGATACACAAGAACAGTAGTTTGATGTAAGAACATGGTGTGATAGGCAGATGTAGTATGTACCAAAAACAGGAAGGCGTGTCATATTCACATGTATAATATGTAAGCTAAGGAGATGCAATTTAACAAATTAGGAGCAATACAAGCTAGGCACCATATGCAACATGCAACCAGATATCACACTGCCATGTTAGAGCAAGCACCTTGGGTTGTGGAGTAGGGGAGATGAGATTTGGAACTAGCACTGCAGTACGAGTAGCAGGAGAATCTGCAGATATCATCTATTTCGGTTGCTCCAGAGGACCACCATCATTACGTGCCTTCGTCCTTTCAGATTTTGCCTTGTCAAGTAATCACACAAGAAAAAGGAATGAAATTTGCACTTCCAAGTAATCACAACTTTATGTATGGCAACCACATTGTAGGAGGATGGAATATGTATGAAAAACGCTAAGCAGAAGGCATTTCAACAAATTGGAAGCAATGCAATCTAGACACCATATGAAAGATCCAACCAAAATCACTCTACCAAGTTATATGTATCTCATTATAAGTGTCACTTCAACAAATTAGAGGCAATACATGTTTGAAATGATATGCAAGATGCAACCAATATTACACTGTCAACTTGAAGGTGTATCGTCAGAAGTGATTGATGAGGGATACACAAGAAAAGTAGTTTGATGTAAGAACATGGTTAATAGAAAGACGTAGTATGTACCAAAAATAGGAAGGCATGTCATATTCACAGGTATAATGTGTTAACTAAGCAGATGCAATTTACCCTAATTAGAAGCATTACAAGGTAGACACCATATGCAACATGCAACCACATATCACACTGCCAAGTATGAGCAAGCACCTGCGATGGTGGTGTGGGGGAATTGCGGTGATCAACTAGAGAGCTACGTTGACTAACTTCATTTAGCCTAGCTGTTTCTTGAGAATCATGTGGGGAGGATGACACTGCACTCTTTAAATGAGTAGGGCGTCTCACAGTAACCCACTCGGGTGACTGTCTCATCATAAGTGATTGACGAGGGATACAAAAGAGCATTAGTTTGATGTACGAACATGGTTAATAGACATATGTAGTATGTATCAAAAACAAGAAGGCATGTCATTATCAAAGGTATAATGTGTAAAGTAAGCAGATGCAATTTAACCAAATTGGAAGCAATACAAGCTAGACACCATATGCAACATGTAACCACATTTGACAGCGCGAAGTTAAAGCAAGCACCTGGGATGGTTGTGTGTGGCAATTGAGATCATCAAGCTGCAGAGCTACGTTCATGTCTCCAGCTCGCGACTTGCACCCATTAGAGCGCTGAAATGCTTAGTGCTTATCTTGAATTACTTTGGAGCGACTTCTGTCTTTTCTTTTCTGCATTCATCAACACTGCGTCAGAGTCTGAAATACCCATGCATAAAAAAACAATAGTGTGAGTATGGGTGAAGTGTGTGCACAATTAGTACAACGAAACTGCTCCATGGACGACATCTCCTGGCCGACTTGCGGACGATCAAACAATCCAGCAGCCCTTGCAAAGTCAATCCTGCTCATGTGTGGCTGATTTAACCTGTCATCTTAGAATTGTCCGAAAAAAATCGTGTGTATAGCACCCGCCTTAGTACAGTGTAAAGGTAGTAGATAGCAGGTCGGTGAGAACTAAATGACGGAAGACATATGATAGCTCTACAACACGCATGGCACACAAAAGTACTACAGGATTCTATGAAAATAACAGTCGACTGAAAGCAAATAGGTCAGTCCATTTTTCTTGCACCATCTGATGTACAAAGAACGGGCAGATCGCCTTCATCTACCTCTAGCCAGCCAGTGTTGACGATCTTCCTCAAAACGCCAGAGACCACCGGCCCAGTATTCCTCCCCTGCATGCGCCCTCCCCTCGACCTCACCGCACAACCGTGCTTGGCACCGCCCCCCGGCCATCCATTCAAGCCCCGCAGACCTCCAGATCGGGCGCAAGCAGCTCCTGCGCCCTACACCCCTATGATAGACATCGATGCACCGCTTCCCCGGGGAACAGCGGACTAGGTGCTCCGCGCGCCTAAGCGGGTGCTGCTTCTTTTAATTGCGGTTCGACTGACCCTGAATTGAAATCCAAAGTAGACTCTTGACCTCTAGCAAAGGTGAAATAGTAAAAGGAAGGAAACCTTGTGCATTTAGTATCACGAAGAAGATGCAGTAAGAAGCACTCAACTAGTTTCTTTCATCGGATGAATACAGTGTGAGCGGAGACGTAAGATTTGCACAAATAAGAGAAGAGGAGTACCTCTTTCTGCTGGCAGTGATGTGTCCTCCTTCTGTCTTTCCAACGATCTTCTTGTGGTTTGCCGGAAACTAGAAGTTGTGGAGGACGATGCAGCCTTGGACGAACCCATGGCCAAGTTGTTGAGTGTGGTGCGGTGGCCTTCTGTCAGCGGCGGCAAAGCAGATCCGAGGCAGCGAATGACGGCATAGCGGGAACAACTCTGGTGCGGTGGACAGTTGCGACAGTGGAACGGCAGCAGTGAGGCGCAGGACGGCGTGGTCGGAGTGGTTCTGGTATGGTGCACGTTGGCATTGGCGTCGTGAGGCAGCTCTGCCTCAGCTTCAGCTGCTAAGTCCTTGAGGGCATTGCGGTTGCGGTTGCGTTGGACGACGACGTCGGGGTACCGGCTCCGGCGTGATGGAGGAGGGCGGCGGTGGAATGGCCACTATGGGGTGGAGGATGGAGGAGGCTGGGGTTTCGCAGCTGGTGGAGAGGACGTTTTGGCGCCCATGGAGTAGGAATGGGGAAATGGAGGGAAGCAGGGAACTAAGGGGGAACAATGTTTCGGTTTGGGACGCGCTTGTTTGAAATTTGGGGAAAGTTACAAACTTTGCCCCCATCTAAAATTTCGGACATATTGCGGGTTGGGGGTAGGACAGTAATCTCAGGTGTCCCAAATGTGGGCGGGATAGATTTCGGCCGAGCGCATGGGTGTTTAGGCGCCCACGGCATATGAATGGTTCTTGGAGGCGGTTGAGACAGGCGTCTTGGTGAAGTTACAAACCTAGCCCAGTTTAGACCTTTGGACATCGGGCCGATAGGCTACACGGGCCAGAGTCAGGACAATAATTTCCTACCACCAAACATTAGTCTCGCGCGGTTTTGGGTGACCACAAGCCTATTTGGCGCTTCGTTCAATATTTGGGAGCAGAAGCATTAACGTTTTCGGTTCTCTTGAATTGAACTTTCAGGATTTGTCAAACTTCACAAATCTTTACTCTTGAAAATCCTAAACTACAATTATTTTGGAGGATGGGGTACATTTGAATATACATTGTACACGAGTATATATTAAAAAATATGCAACTTACCTCAGTTCATGCATGGTTCCAGATATAATCTCCTTGGTTGCAAAAAAAAGTTAGATATGCGTATGAATATATGTAGCATGTCCAAACTCACAACAAAGATTGATGCCCCCTTTTACATCTGATTTACAAATGCCATTATCTCGGGTTCAAATAGATTAATGCACTTCCTATTAATTCGAATCTTTGAAACCCCCTTTATGTTGAATTCGACATGTATTCTGTTTCGTAGCTAGCAATTTGGAATATATCCATGCAAGTGACAAATGTATAAAGTGCTTCACACTAACAACATGGAGTGCACTAATTAATGTTTATATATGAATTGCAAAAGCATCCATTGCCTGTATTTCAAACCGCTCTCACTCTATGGATCGATAATATGAAATAAACACAAGCACATCCTAGAATTCAATAGAGTATGGGTGTCTGATAGACCGATTTTCGTCCATACGCAATTTGCAAAATTCATGATCTCATCCAAAAATAATAATGCCATTTATATTTTAATTTAATGCGTAAAACCGCCTTTTACACGTAGATGCACTATGCCTCGGCACATTCTCATAAACGCGTTATATCTCTTTATCTAACGCATAAATGCACACACTTTATATGCATCGGCATTTCTCTTTCACACATGCTCACAATCTCTCTCAGGGTGTCAGGGTGTCTCACGCACATGCTCTCTCTGTTTCTCTCTCTCTCTCTTTTTGACTACTATGTACCACTCTTTTCACTAATCTCAGTTGGAAAACACTATTTCTCTCACATGCATATATACACACGCACGGTCTCTACTAGCCCTCTATACGCACATATATGCGCCTACGTGTCTCCCGCACGCACATTATCTTTAGGCCTCTCTCGCACACATTGCCCCCCCCCCAGACACACCTCTCTCTTAGTAGTTGGCAGATATGATTTCATCATATCATTCAGTAGGATATCCCTGGCTGTTAGGCTGGATGGTAATATGAGGCAAAGTTTTACCCTAGTTCGGACCCTTGCAGTTGAAGAAAGAGCCTACTCCGGCATCTTGTATATTAGTGATAGGGGTGTGTACAAAGTACACGTGAATACCGTGCATTGTGCGGTGTGTATACTATCGACAAACTAGCCCCAAGCTACGTAATATATTTGGGGACCTAGGGTTACAAATCATATATAGTCACTTATCACCGGTGGGGATAGAGTCCTCCATGACGACTGGTAGCTTCGTGTTGTACGCCGAGTCCTCCACATGGGTCTTCGTATAACGCGTCTCGGTCCAACCTATATGTGGCGCAGGATGGAACCAACCCATGAGTCTTCATGTTGACCCACCACAACTAGAAATGATGTGCCCACCACACCACACACGCAATCGGTCACTAAGAAAATAAGCATATACAATAGTACAACGGTATCTAGCTCACGATACGTCTCCATATTTTGTTGATGACACTGACGGACTTTGCATTTGATGCGTGCTCCTTATTTTGTTGGCGACACTTACGGTAATTGTATTTGAAGCGAAAGCACGATATGGTCACTGAACTTCAGAATAAGCTCATCACGATCACCACATACATTTTGTCGTGCTAACCAACATGTGGTTGGATGGTTAGGAGGACAATGGTTTCTCGAGCCCACCAAGGTTAAAGTCCCGGTGCTCGCATTTATCTTGTGTTAATTACAGTATTTTCCGGCGATGTGCATTTAGTGGGAGGAGACGTTCCACTCGACTACGAGGCACCTATGGTGACTTCATAAAATCTCAAGACCATATATGCTAGCTCACTCTCTCGAAGGTGCTCATAGGGGTAGGGTCCACGTGTGTGCGCTTATAGCGGTGAGTGCTTGCGCATATATATGAGCCCTTGCGTCTGTACCGCGTTAAACAAATACATGTCATGATTATACGGTCACTGGCTCACCCGTACAACTCCGTATTTTGTTGATGACACAATCAATTGACTAGTCAAACGTTCCACGCGGCGCAACTAGTGTTGCACCATCGTGGTGCGTAACCGTGGGGCCCACCTGTTAGCCCGTATATGAAAGAAAGAAAATGGTAGTTTGAGTCTGTACTGTGTTAATAAAATAGGAGTACATTTTAGGGTGATCATACGGTCACTGGCTCACCATACAGCTCCGTAATTTGTTGATAACACGATCAATTGACCTGTCAAATGGTCCACATTCAGCAGTGCACATTACCATAGGGCCCACCCGTCAGCGCATATATGAAGGACAGAAATGGTAATAAATTAGTAGTCCGTCGGTATTCAAAGTCGTGACACCTCTGGTTGGGGGGCGTTGATTGGGCGGTGGGGTGGAGATCGCCGGAGAAAAAGCTCGGCTGGGGGCCTAGAGGATGGCGGTCTGTGGCGGACCGGCGGTGGGGAGTGGTTTCGGGGAGGGCGGGGCGGCATAGCAACGTAGGGCGGCCTCGGGCGGCGGGGGCCGGCGGTTCGGCCGGTGGTGGCTGGCGGCTCAGGGGGTGTGGAATTTGATGATAAACTGGAGGCCCTTGATTTCGTATCCAACGGCTGGAAAATCTAATGACCAGAGATTAAAAAGTCAGTCGACTGACGTGTAGCCTCACCCCGCATGTACACATGCACGCACGCAAGACACGCACCCATGCAGGCGTGCAACACTGACACGTACACATAATGTACACACGCACGCATGCTGGCGTGCAACACTGACACGTACACATGCACTCACGACCACACGCACGTACGCACCCATGCATGCAACACCGAAACATACCCTTGCATGCACGCCTACATGCACACAGCACACGACGCAAGACACACGCTCAACCTATACGTGCATGCACCCTTTGTTAAGGACATGGATTGTTACGGGTATTAATCAATCTTATGTGTGATAAGCAGAACATTGATGTTTGCAGCGGTCTTTATGAATCACAACATATCGAATGGGCTATCAACATAGTTGTGACAGCCTGGTTTTTGCCCTCTTTTCTTTGCTTGATTTTCAGTTGAGTTGGTTTTGAATTTGGAGTTTTGGATCATTACATTTGGACTTAACCACTTGCGTACCCCTTGATTTTCACCCAAGTGTTCCCTCTCCTCCTCACAACCATCATTTCACCCCTGGCCAGCCCAAAAATATTGTTTGGAATATTTTTCTTAAATGAAAAATATTCATTTTGGCCTCCAAAACCCTAGCTAAACCTTTGAGCTCCAAAGCAACCCTCTTTTTTCTTGCCCCAAAAATCGTGAGAAAAATCCCAATTATTCTTTGGACCTTAGGGCACCTTTCTGAGCAAAAATATTTCAGCACTCTTTGGAATATTTTGGCTACAGAAAATAAAGTCACTTTTGGGCAGAAATGGTAGTTTCTACAGCAACTACCTTTTTACTAGCTCTATTGTAGATAGTTTTCCCTGTGCTTATTTACCTTAGTAAGAGATAGTAAAACCCCAAAGCTCAGCCCTTGAATCCCAGTGGTTTGACCACAGTAACTCTCCAAAGTTACTGTCCAGTAACTTGTCAGCAGCACAAGTTTACTTCTACTGCACCTGGAACCTAACCAAACCGTGGTAACATCTCAGTTTACTAAGGACTACACACTAGACATCTTTGTTAGTGCGTAGGGTGGCCTGATGTCACGGTCCATGCGGTGACCGCGTTCATCCGAGCGTGCTGGCATGCAATACGCGCGCTCTGCGCATCGCCTGCGCCTCTGTTGAGCGCGTGCTCGCTGCCCGGCCGGCCAGAGCGTGCCACACCTCGCCACCATCCTCGTCTGCACCTCCATAACTCCCTCCTGCCACTCGCTCACGCCGGAGCTCGCCGCAGCGAGCACGGGCACGGTCCGGCCAACGGCATAGTGCGCGTGCACTGTGTTCGTCTCTTTCCCCCTCGCTCCTGTGCTCGTCCGCACCCGTGCACAGTGCCTGCGTGACCTCCGTCATCTTCTCCCTCTCTCTCTGGCCCCGTTCGTCACTGGGCGCAGTGGACAGGTATCCTCCGGCGGAGCCCGAGCCCTCCTCGCCGCCCCGCCTATAAAAGCAGCCCCTCCGCAGCCTCTTGGAGCACCTCAGCCACTCCCACTCCCTCCTAGAGCTAGTAGAAGCCGCAGCCCGGCCGGGCAGGCCGCGGGCTGCCGTCCTGGAGCCGAGTTCGCCGGCAATCCCCTCCGGATCGTTCCCGCAGCTCCGGCCCCTCCCAAGCCAAGGCAACACCGCTAGGGCCTCCACCTCTCCTCCGTGAAGCCAACCCACCTAGCTGGAGCTCCTGGAGCCGCCCCAATCCACTATCTTCTTCATCTCCGGCAACCTCCGCCCTCTGCCTCCGCTGGAGAGGTCAAATCCGACGCTGTCCAGCAACCGTTAGCTACGCTACGAGTATGGGCAGGTGCACAAACATCTTCTCCATCGATCCCTCCCTCTCGTTTGCCTCCAAGAAGCCTCACCGCTGGCGTGAGCTCCAGCAAAGCGCCGCCCCCTCTGTTTCCCTCTCCCCTCCCTCGAGCCTGACTAGTGGGGCCCGCTAGTCAGTCACTCATTACGCGCACGAAGCGGTATGAGTGGTGGCGCCTCGGGAGTTTACGCTTTCGACGTCACCCCCCTGTGTTTAATTATTTCAAATGCATTTAAATTTCAGGAAACTTCAAATGGCCATAACTTTTTTACCTATAAGTCCAAATGCATTGATTCTTTTTGCATTGTGTTCTGTGTCCAAAAATCTAACAGCACCCAAAAGATGGGATTTTTTATTGCTGTCTAGATTTTCTGGTAATTTTCAGAAGGTTTCTTGATGTTTTCTTTTTGTGGTTTTGAATATTTTCAGAAGAGCCAGCTTGTCTTGAGGATCACCAGGAGCTTTGTGAACCTCATCAGCACTAAGGCAAGCCACAATAACATTTCATAGTGCCACTTCAATATTTGTGCTTTTCCTACCTGAACTTATGAATATTATTGCATTTAAATTAGTTATAATGATTATAATCTGTTAATTGCTTGTCATGTTAAAATATTTGAACTACAGTATGTTTTAAGTGAATCTTGTTGGTAAGCTAAGGAGAACTTAGTCGCAAGTAGTGAATGAATGATATGGTCATAGAGTTGATAATTAGTTTAATTATTATTTTTTTGCATGATGAAAAATGATGATATTGCTAGAAATGATTCTGGTATAAGTGAGGTGTGATCTTAACCAGAGTAGTAGCATGAGTTGATGATGGCTCCATAGGAGCGTGGTTGATTCAGTTGTTTGCATGGTTATGTGATGCATATGTCAAGTGATGCATTGTATGGCATTATGACACCGGTTATTTCACATTAAGTTGAACCTGATTAATAACTCAACTTGAATATGTTGTTGACCGGGTCATGGTGCCGCTGAAACGAGTCTTTCCCAGTGCAACCACATTTGCCGGTATGGGACGACCTTAATGTGTTTCATTGTCGTGCCTCTGGTCGGTGCCTCCATTTAGGGAAGGTTATGGGCGTGCTGTACCCTGGCCTGGTAGGCAAGCATAACCTTGTGAGCCCGTTGTTAAGTAAATTTTTGGTACCGGATCCCAGAGTGGATCGTGGCCACAACGGTGGTCGAGGTGTCTGGAGGTAGACACGGGGCCACCCAGGACTGGCCCGGTGGGGTCTGATTTGGAATGGCCGGGAGAGTGCATGACAATGAAATGGTTTCGTCAGAACGTTGTTGGTCCACCCGAATGGGAGTGCGAGGCTGCTACCTCTTGAGCACTGCGTTGGATTTCCCCGAAGAGGAGAGGATGATGCAGCAAAGTAGCGTAAGTATTTCCCTCAGTTAATGAGAACCAAGGTATCAATCCAGTAGGAGACCACGCACAAGTCCCTCGTACCTACACAAAACGATAGCAACTCGCAACCAACGCTTAGGGGTTGTCAATCCCTTCACGGTCACTTACGAGAGTGAGATCTGATAGAGATAATATTTTTGGTATTTTTGATAGAAAGATGCAAAGTAAAAAGTAAAAGCAAAGTAAAAACAAAGCAAGTAAATAAAGTGATAGAGATTGATATGATGAGAATAGACCCGGGGGCCATAGGTTTCACTAGTGGCTTCTCTCAAGAGCATAGATATTCTACGGTGGGTGAACAAATTACTGTTGAGCAATTGACAGAATTGAGCATAGTTATGAGTATACTAGGCAATGATCATGTATATAGGCATCACGTCCAAAACAAATAGATCGAAACGATTCTGCATCTACTACTATTACTCCACTCATCGACCGCTATCCAGCATGCATCTAGAGTATTAAGTTAAAAAAGAGTAACGCCGTAAGTAAGATGACATGATGTAGAGGGATAAATTCATGCAATATGATAAAAAAACATCTTGTTATCCTCGATGGCAACAATACAATATGTGCCTTGCTACCCTTACATCCTTCGGGTAAGGACACCGCAAGATTGAACCCAAAGCTAAGCACTTCTCCCATTGCAAGAACTACCAATCTAGTTGGCCAAACCGAAAGGATAATTCGAAGAGACTTGCAAAGAAAACTCAATCATACATAAAAGAATTCAGAGAAGAATCAAATATTTTCCATAGATAATACTGGATCATAAACCCACAATTCATCGGTCTCAACAAACAGACCGCAAAAAGAAGATTACATCGAATAGATCTCCACGAGAGAGGGGGAGAACATTGTATTGAGATCCAAAAAGAGAGAAGAAGCCATCTAGCTACTACCTATGGACCCGAAGGTCTGAAGTAAACTACTCACACTTCATCGGAGGGGCTATGGTGATGATGTAGAAGCCCTCCGTGGTGGATGCCCCCTCGGTGAGCTCCTAACAGAGCCCCAAGATGGGATCTCGTGGATCTGAAGGTTGCGGCGGTGGAATTAGGTTTTGGCTCCTGTTTTGATCGTTCGAGGATACGAGGTATATATAGGAGGAAGGAGTGCGTCGGTGTAGCTCGAGGGGCCCACGAGGTGAGGCGCGCATGGGCGCCCTCCACCTCGTGACCTCCTCGAACCTTGCTTGGAGTAGGGTCCAAGTCTCCTGGATCACGTTCGGTTGGAAAATCACGATCCTGAAGGTTTCATTCCGTTTGGACTCCGTTTGATATTCTGTTTCTTTGAAATACTGAAAAAGGCAAAAAACAGCAATTCTGGGCTGGGCCTCCGGTTAATAGGTCAGTCCCAAAAGTAATATAAAATTGGAAAATAAATCCCAATATAGTCCAAAATAGTAGATAAAGTAGCATGGAGCAATCAAAAATTATAGATACGTTGGAGACGTATCAGGCATCCCCAAGCTTAATTCCTGCTCGTCCTCGAGTAGGTAAATGATAAAAAAAGAATTTTTGATGTGGAGTGATACTTTGGCATAATTTCAATGTATATCTTCTTAATTTTGATATGAATATTCAGATCCGAAATATTCAAGACAAAAGTTCATATTGACACAAAAATAATAATACTTCAAGCATACTAATCAAAGCAATCATGTCTTCTCAAAATAACATGGCAAAAGAAAGTTCATCCCTACAAAATCATATAGTTAGGCTATGCTTCATTTTCGTCACACAAAGATGTTCCCAACTTCTATACCCCCGATGACAAGCCAAGCAATTGTTTCATACTTAAATAATCTCAAACTTTTTCAACCTTCACGCAATACATGAGCGTGAGCCATGGATATAGCACTATGGGTGGAATAGAATATGATGATGGGGATTGTGTGGAGAAGACAAAAAAGGAGAAAGTCTCACATTGACGAGGCTAATCAATGGGCTATGGAGATGCCCATCAATTGATGTCAACATGAGGAGTAGGGATTGCCATGCAAGGGATGCACTAGAGCTATGAATGCTCAACAAAAGAAAACTAGTGGGTGTGCATCCAACTCGCTTGCTCACGAAGACCTTGGGCATTTGAGGAAGCCCATCGTAGGAATATACAAGCCAAGTTCTATAATGAAAAATTCCCACTAGTATAAAAAGACAACTTATGAGACTCGCTACATGAGGAACAAGGTGCTACTTTGAAGCACAATATATGAGACTCACTACATGAAGAACAAGGTGCTACTTTGAAGCACAAGTGTGGAAAAAGAGATAGTAGCATTGCCCTTCTTTATTTTCTCTTTTTTTTTCTTTTTTTTTCTTTTTTTGGGCCTTTCTTTTTTTTGGCCTTTCTCTTTTTTTGGGCAATGCTCTAATAATGATGATCATCACACTTCTATTGATTACAACACAAGGATTACAACTCGAAACTTAGAACAAGATATGACTTTATATGAATGCCTCCGTGGTGTGCAGGATGGTGCAATGAATCAAGAGTGACATGTATGGAAAATAATGCATGGTGGCTTTGCCACAAATACGATGTCAACTACAAGATCATGCAATGGCAATATGACAAAAGTAATGTATGTCATGATGATGATGGTGGAAGTTGCATGGCAATATATCTCGGAATGGCTATGGAAATGCCATGATAGGTAGGTATGGTGGCTGTTTTGAGGAAGATATAAGGAGGTTTATGTGTGATAGAGTATATCGTATCACGGGGTTTGGATGCACCGACGAAGTTTGCGCCAAGTCTCAAGGTGAGAAAGGGCAATGCACGATACCGAAGAGGCTATTAAAGGCGGAAAGGTGAGAGTGCGTATAATCCATGGACTCAACATTAGTCAAAAGAACACATGTACTTATTGCAAAAATTTAGAAGTCATCAAAAATTCAAGTACTACGCGCATGCTCCTAGGGGGATAGATTGGTAGGAAAAGACCATCGCTCGTCCTCGACCGCGACTCATAAGGATGCACAAGCCAGGTACACTTCATGTTTCAAATTTGTTACACAACTTTAACCATATGTGCATGCTACGGGACTTGCAAACTTCAACACAAGTATTTCTCAAATTCATAATCACCCAACTAGCATGACTTTGATATTATCACCTCCATATCTCAAAACAATTATCAAGCATCAAACTTATCTCAGTATTCAATTCACTCAAAATAAAGTTTCACATATCTTGAATACCAAGTATATTAACATTAAGCAAATTACCATGCTATTAAAGACTCTCAAAATAATCTAAGTGAAGCATGAGAGATCAATAGTTTCTTAAAAACAAATCTACCACCGTGCTCCAAAAGATCTTAGTGAAGTACTAGAGCAAAAATTATCATGCTCAAAAGATATAAGTGAAGCACTATGAGCAAAACTATCAAGCTCAAAATATATAAGTGAAGCACTATGAGCAAAACTATCAATCTCAAAAGATATAAGTGAAGCACATAGAGTATTCTAACAAATTCCAATTCATGTATGTCTCTCTCGAAAGATGTACAGCAAGGATGATTGTGGTAGACTAACAAGCAAAGACACAAATAATACAAGACGCTCCAAGCAAAACACATATCATGTTGGTGAATAAATATATAGCTCCAAGTAAATTACCGATGGAAGTGGACGAAAGAGGGGATGCCTTCCGGGGCATCCCCAAGCTTTGAATTTTTGGTGTCCTAGGATTATCTTGGGTGTGCCATGGGCATCCCCAAGCTTAGGCTCTCGCCACTCCTTATTCCATAATCCATCCAAAGAATTCACCCAAAACTTGAAAACTTCACAACACAAAACTCGACAGAAATCTCGTGAGCTCCGTTAGAGAAAGAAAACAAAAGACTACTTCAAGGTACTGTAATGAACTCATTCTTTATTTATATTGGTGTTAAACCTACTGTATTCCAACTTCTCTATGGTTTATAAACTAATTTACTAGCCATAGATTCATCAAAATAAGCAAACAACACACGAAAAACAGAATCTGTCAAAAACAGAACAGTCTGTAGCAATCTGTAACTAACGCAAACTTCTGGAACTCTAAAATTTTTACGAAAATAGGAAGTCCTGGAAACTTTGTTTATTGATTAGCAGAAAAAAGAATCAACGCAAAATCACGTTTCTGTGATTTATCATAACTAAATTCTTGCGTGCAAAGTTTCTGTTTTTCAGCAGAATCAAATCAACTATCATTGTAGGTTATCCTATAGGTTCTACTTGGCACAAACACTAATTAAAACATAAAACCACATCCAAACAGAAGGTAGATGGATTATTTATTCCTAAACAGAAGCAAAAACAAAAAACACAAAATAAAATTGGGTTGCCTCCCAACAAGCGCTATCGTTTACCGCCCCTAGCTAGGCATAAAAGCAAGGATAGATCTAGGTATTGCCATCTTTGGTAGGCAATTCTTCAATGAGGCATCTACCTCCTTTAGGATTTTCTTTCTTACTAGTAATTGTCAAATTTTCAGGCAAAAGATCGAAAAATTCATCTATAGCAAAAGGTTCCTTAATGATGGAAAAAAGATTGGGATCAACGCTTATAGATTTAAGATCCGCAGTTTCCTTACTAGATGATTCACCCTTATTCTTAGGAACGTAAATGAGCTTAGTATTTATAGTAGACAAACTTGGAGTATTTTGCACGGAAGAAAAAGCGGTTCCCAAGTTGGTAATGATACTCTCAAGTTTATCGATTCTTGTGGAGTCTAGATTTATTTTCTCATTGACTATGGGATCTTTTTCTTTAATATTTTTCAAAGTCATTCCTACCTTAGATCCATATTGGGTAATTTGATTGTGGATCTTTTTTTATCAAGATTTTCAATTGATTCAGTGGTAGCAACTTTATTCTCTATAATTTCAAGTCTTCATAACTTGCTCCAAAGTTAATGTAGTTCCATTAATCAAAAGAGGTGGTGAGCCAAATTAATCTATTAAAGCATTATAAGAATCAAAAGTATGGCTACCCAAAAAATTCCCTCTGGTAATGGTATCAAGGATATATCTATACCAACGATTAGCACCTACGTAAAAATTGCAAAGAAGAACTGAAGTAGATTGCTTCCTGGTAGATTTATTTTGAGCATTGCAAATTCTATACCAAGCATCTTTTAGATTTTCTCCCTCCCTATGTTTAAAATTTAGGACTTCATTCTCGGGAGATAACGGAGAAGATAAGAAACTAGCCATGATGACAAGCAAGCAAAAGAGCTAGCACACGAGCAAACAGAAAGGCAACGGAAAAAAGGCAAACGTGAAAGAGAGGAGGAGATTGGGAAAGAGAGGGCAAATAAAACGGCAATGGTGAAGTGGGGGAGAGGAAACCGAGAGGCAAATGGCAAATAATGTAATGCGAGAGATAGGGATTGCGATGGGTACTTGGTATGGTTGACTTGCTTGCGTGAGCCTCCCCGGCAATGGCGCCAGAAATTCTTCTTGCTACCTCTTGAGCACTGCGTTGGATTTCCCCAAAGAGGAGAGGATGATGCAGCAAAGTAGCGTAAGTATTTCCCTCAGTTTTTGAGAACCAAGGTATCAATCAGTAGGAGACCACGCACAAGTCCCTCGTACCTACACAAAATGATAGCAACTCGCAACCAACGCTTAGGGGTTGTCAATCCCTTCACGGTCACTTACGAGAGTGAGATCTGATAGAGATAATATTTTTGGTATTTTTTATAGGTAGATGCAAAGTAAAAAGTAAAAGCAAAGTAAAAACAAAGCAAGTAAATAAAGTGATAGAGATTGATATGATGAGAATAGACCCGGGGGGCATAGGTTTCACTAGTGGCTTCTCTCAAGAGCATAGATATTCTACGGTGGGTGAACAAATTACTGTTGAGCAATTGACAGAATTGAGCATAGTTATGAGTATATCTAGGCAATGATCATGTATATAGGCATCACGTCCAAAACAAGTAGATCGAAACGATTCTGCATCTACTACTATTACTCCACTCATCGACCGCTATCCAACATGCATCTAGAGTATTAAGTTAAAAACAGAGTAACGCCGTAAGCAAGATGACATGATGTAGAGGGATAAATTCATGCAATATGATAAAAAAACATCTTGTTATCCTCGATGGCAACAATACAATACGTGCCTTGCTACCCCTTCTGTCACTGGGTAAGGACACCGCAAGATTGAACCCAAAGCTAAGCACTTCTCCCATTGCAAGAACTACCAATCTAGTTGGCCAAACTAAAAAGGATAATTCAAAGAGACTAGAAAAGAAAACTCAATCATACATAAAAGAATTCAGAGAAGAATCAAATATTTTCCATAGATAATACTGGATCATAAACCCACAATTCATCGGTCTCAACAAACACACCGCAAAAAGAAGATTACATCGAATAGATCTCCACGAGAGAGGGGGAGAACATTGTATTGAGATCCAAAAAGAGAGAAAAAGCCATCTAGCAACTAGCTATGGACCCGAAGGTCTGAAGTAAACTACTCACACTTCATCGGAGGGGCTATGGTGATGATGTAGAAGCCCTCCGTGGTGGATGCCCCCTCCGTGAGCTCCTAACAGGCCCCAATATGGGATCTCGTGGATCTGAAGGTTGCGGCGGTGGAATTAGGTTTTGGCTCCTGTTACGATCGTTCGAGGATACGTAGGTATATATAGGAGGAAGGAGTGCGTCGGTGTAGCTCAGGGGCCCGACGAGGGCGCGCCCGTGGGCGCGCCCCCCTCGTGACCTCCTCGAGCACTTTGCTTGAGTAGGGTCCAAGTCTCTGGATCACGTTCGGTTGGAAAATCACGATCCTGAAGGTTTCATTCCGTTTGGACTCGTTTGATATTCATTTCTTGAAATCTTGAAAAAGGCAAAAACAGCAATTTCAGGCTGGGCCTCCGGTTAATAGGTTAGTCCCAAAAGTAATATAAAAGTGGAAAATAAAGCCCAATATAGTCCAAAACGGTAGATAAAGTAGCATGGAGCAATAAAAAATTATAGATACGTTGGAGACGTATCGGGCATCCCTAAGCTTAATTCCTGCTCGTCCTCGAGTAGGTAAATGATAAAAAAGAATTTTTGATGCGGAGTGATACTTTGGCATAATTTCAATGTAAATCTTCTTAATTGTGATATGAATATTCAGATCCGAAATATTCAAGACAAAAGTTCATATTGACACAAAAATAATAATACTTCAAGCATACTAATCAAAGCAATCATGTCTTCTCAAAATAACATGGCAAAAGAAAGTTCATCCCTACAAAATCATATAGTTAGGCTATGCTTCATTTTCGTCACACAAAGATGTTCCCAACTTCTATACCCCCGATGACAAGCCAAGCAATTGTTTCATACTTAAATAATCTCAAACTTTTTCAACCTTCACGCAATACATGAGCGTGAGCCATGGATATAGCACTATGGGTGGAATAGAATATGATGATGGGGATTGTGTGGAGAAGACAAAAAAGGAGAAAGTCTCACATTGACGAGGCTAATCAACGGGCTATGGAGATGCCCACCAATTGATGTCAACATGAGGGGTAGGGATTGCCATGCAACGGATGCACTAGAGCTATGAATGCTCAACAAAAGAAAACTAGTGGGTGTGCATCCAACTTGCTTGCTCACGAAGACCTAGGGCATTTGAGGAAGCCCATCGTAGGAATATACAAGCCAAGTTCTATAATGAAAAATTCCCACTAGTATAAAAAGACAACTTATGAGACTAACTACTTGAGGAACAAGGTGCTACTTTGAAGCACAATATATGAGACTCACTACATGAAGAACAAGGTGCTACTTTGAAGCACAAGTGTGGAAAAAGAGATAGTAGCATTGCCCTTCTTTATTTTCCCTTTTTTTTCTTTTTTTTCTTTTTTTTGGGCCTTTCTTTTTTTTGGCCTTTATCTTTTTTTGGGCAATGCTCTAATAATGATGATCATCACGCTTCTATTGATTACAACACAAGGATTACAACTCGAAACTTAGAACAAGATATGACTTTATATGAATGCCTCTGGCGGTGTACCGGGATGGTGCAATGAATCAAGAGTGACATGTATGGAAAATAATGCATGGTGGCTTTGCCACAAATATGATGTCAACTACAAGATCGTGCAATGGCAATATGACAAAAGTAATGTATGTCATGATGATGATGGTGGAAGTTGCATGGCAATGTATCTCGGAATGGCTATGGAAATACCATGATAGGTAGGTATGGTGGCTGTTTTGAGGAAGATATAAGGAGGTTTATGTGTGATAGAGTATATCGTATCACGGGGTTTGGATGCACCGGCGAAGTTCTCAAGGTGAGAAAGGGCAATGCACGATACCGAAGAGGCTATTAAAGGCGGAAAGGTGAGAGTGCGTATAATCCATGGACTCAACATTAGTCAAAAGAACTCATGTACTTATTGCAAAAAAATGAAGTCATCAAAAAATCAAGTACTACGCGCATGCTCCTAGGGGGATAGATTTGTAGGAAAAGACCATCGCTCGTCCCTGACCGCGACTCATAAGGATGCACAAGCCAGGTACACTTCATGTTTCAAATTTGTTACACAACTTTAACCATATGTGCATGCTACGGGACTTGCAAACTTCAACACAAGTATTTCTCAAATTCATAATCACCCAACTAGCATGACTTTGATATTATCACCTCCATATCTCAAAACAATTATCAAGCATCAAACTTATCTTAGTGTTCAATTCACTCAAAATAAAGTTTCACATATCTTGAATACCAAGTATATTAACTTTAAGCAAATTACCATGCTATTAAAGACTCTCAAAATAATCTAAGTGAAGCATGAGAGATCAATAGTTTCTTAAAAACAAATCCACCACCGTGCTCTAAAAGATCTTAGTGAAGTACTAGAGCAAAAATTATCATGCTCAAAAGATATAAGTGAAGCACTATGAGCAAAACTATCAAGCTCAAAATATATAAGTGAAGCACTATGAGCGAAACTATCAAGCTCAAAAGATATAAGTGAAGCACATAGAGTATTCCAACAAATTTCAATTCATGTATGTCTCTCTCAAAAGATGTGTACAGCAAGGATGATTGTGGTAGACTAACAAGCAAAGACACAAATAATACAAGACGCTCCAAGCAAAACACATATCATGTTGGTGAATAAAAATATAGCTCCAAGTAAATTACCGATGGAAGTGGACGAAAGAGGGGATGCCTTCCGGGGCATCCCCAAGCTTTGAATTTTTGGTGTTGTAGGATTATCTTGGGGGTGCCATGGGCATCCCCAAGCTTAGGCTCTTGCCACTCCTTATTCCATAATCCTTCCAAAGAATTCACCCAAAACTTGAAAACTTCACAACACAAAACTCGACAGAAATCTCGTGAGCTCCGTTAGAGAAAGAAAACAAAAGACTACTTCAAGGTACTGTAATGAAATCATTCTTTATTTATATTGGTGTTAAACCTACTGTATTCCAACTTCTCTATGGTTTATAAACTAATTTACTAGCCATAGATTCATCAAAATAAGCAAACAACACACGAAAAACAGAATCTGTCAAAAACAGAACAGTCTGTAGCAATCTGTAACTAACGCAAACTTCTGGAACCCTAAAAATTCTACGAAAATAGGAAGTCCTGGAAACTTTGTTTATTGATTAGCAGAAAAAAGAATCAACGCAAAATCACGTTTCTGTGATTTATCATAACTAAATTCTTGCGTGCAAAGTTTCTGTTTTTCAGCAGAATCAAATCAACTATCATCGTAGGTTATCCTATAGGTTCTACTTGGCACAAACACTAATTAAAACATAAAACCACATACAAACAGAAGGTAGATGGATTATTTATTCCTAAACAGAAGCAAAAACAAAAAACACAAAATAAAATTGGGTTGCCTCCCAACAAGCGATATCGTTTACCGCCCCTAGCTAGGCATAAAAGCAAGGATAGATCTAGGTATTGCCATCTTTGGTAGGCAATTCTTCAATGAGGCATCTACCTCCTTTAGGATTTTCTTTCTTACTAGCAATTGTCAAATTTTCAGGCAAAAGATCGAAAACTTCATCTATAGCAAAAGGTTCCTTAATGATGGAAAAAAGATTGGGATCAACGCTTATAGATTTAAGATCCGCAGTTTCCTTACTAGATGATTCACCCTTATTCTTAGGAACGTAAATGAGCTTAGTATTTATAGTAGACAAACTTGGAGTATTTTGCACGGAAGAAAAAGCAGTTCCCAAGTTGGTAATCATACTCTCAAGTTTATCGATTCTTGTGGAGTCTAGATTTATTTTCTCATTGACTATGGGATCTTTTTCTTTAATATTTTTCAAAGTCATTCCTACCTTAGATCCATATTGGGTAATTTGATTGTGGATCTTTTTTTATCAAGATTTTCAATTGATTCAATGGTAGCAACGTTATTCTCAATAATTTCAAGTCTTCATAACATGCTCCAAAGTTAATGTAGTTCCATTAATCAAAAGTGGTGGTGAGCCAAATTAATCTATTAAAGCATTATAAGAATCAAAAGTATGGCTACCCAAAAAATTCCCTCCGGTAATGGTATCAAGGATATATCTATACCAACGATTAGCACCTACGTAAAAATTGCAAATAAGAACTGAAGTAGATTGCTTCCTAGTAGATTTATTTTGAGCATTGCAAATTCTATACCAAGCATCTTTTAGATTTTCTCCCTCCCTATGTTTAAAATTTAGGACTTCATTCTCGGGAGATAACGGAGAAGATAAGAAACTAGCCATGACGACAAGCTAGCAAAAGAGCTAGCACACGAGCAAACAGAAAGGCAACGGAAAAAAGGCAAACGGGAAAGAGAGGAGGAGATTGGGAAAGAGAGGACAAATAAAACGGCAAGGGTGAAGTGGGGGAGAGGAAACCGAGAGGCAAATGGCAAATAATGTAATGCGAGAGATAGGGATTGCGATGGGTACTTGGTATGGTTGACTTTCTTGCGTGAGCCTCCCCGGCAACGGCGCCAGAAATTCTTCTTGCTACCTCTTGAGCACTGCGTTGGATTTCCCCGAAGAGGAGAGGATGATGCAGCAAAGTAGCGTAAGTATTTCCCTCAGTTTTTGAGAACCAAGGTATCAATCAGTAGGAGACCACGCACAAGTCCCTAGTACCTACACAAAATGATAGCAACTCGCAACCAACACTTAGGGGTTGTCAATCCCTTCACGGTCACTTACGAGAGTGAGATCTGATAGAGATAATATTTTTTGGTATTTTTGATAGGTAGATGCAAAGTAAAAAGTAAAAGCAAAGTAAAAACAAAGCAAGTAAATAAAGTGATAGAGATTGATATGATGAGAATAGACCCGGGGGCCATAGGTTTCACTAGTGGCTTCTCTCAGGAGCATAGATATTCTACGGTGGGTGAACAAATTACTGTTGAGCAATTGACAGAATTGAGCATAGTTATGAGTATATCTAGGCAATGATCATGTATATAGGCATCACGTCCAAAACAAGTAGATCGAAACGATTCTGCATCTACTACTATTACTCCACTCATCGACCACTATCCAGCATGCATCTAGAGTATTAAGTTAAAAACAGAGTAACGCCGTAAGCAAGATGACATGATGTAGAGGGATAAATTCATGAAATACGATAAAAAACATCTTGTTATCCTCGATGGCAACAATACAATACGTGCCTTGCTACCCCTTCTGTCACTGGGTAAGGACACCGCAAGATTGAACCCAAAGCTAAGCACTTCTCCCATTGCAAGAACTACCAATCTAGTTGGCCAAACTGAAAAGGATAATTCGAAGAGACTTGCAAAGAAAACTCAATCCTACATAAAAGAATTCAGAGAAGAATCAAATATTTTCCATAGATAATACTGGATCATAAACCCACAATTCATCGGTCTCAACAAACACACCGCAAAAAGAAGATTACATCGAATAGATCTCCACGAGAGAGGGGGAGAACATTGTATTGAGATCCAAAAAGAGAGAAGAAGCCATCTAGCTACTAGCTATGGACCCGAAGGTCTGAAGTAAACTACTCACACTTCATCGGAGGGGCTATGGTGATGATGTAGAAGCCCTCCATGGTGGATGCCCCCTCCGGTGGAGCTCCGGAACAAGCCCCAAGATGGGATCTCGTGGATACAGAAGGTTGCGGTGGTGGAATTAGGTTTTTGGCTCCTGTTCTGATCATTCGGGGATACATAGGTATATATAGGAGGAAGGAATACATCGGTGGAGCTCCGAGGGGCCCACGAGGTAGGGCGCGCTGTGGGCGCGCCTCCACCTCGTGACCTCCTCGAACCTTTGAGTAGGGTCCAAGTCTCTGGATCATGTTCGGTTGGAAAATCACGATCCGAAGGTTTCATTCCGTTTGGACTCCGTTTGATATTCATTTCTTGAAATCTTGAAAAGGCAAAAACCAGCAATTCAGGCTGGGCCTCCGGTTAATAGGTTAGTCCCAAAAGTAATATAAAAGTGGAAAATAAAGCCCAATATAGTCCAAAACAGTAGATAAAGTAGCATGGAGCAATCAAAAATTATAGATACGTTGGAGACGTATCAGAGGCCATGGGTTCCGTAGTGTGGGTACAGTGTACTAACCTCTGCAGAGTGTTTTTAATCTATCGATAGCCGAGTCCACGGTTATGGACACGCTCGAAAGTAGGGTACACCATGGGTCAACACTTAATAAAATATGCACACTAAGTTTGTACTGAGGATGGCAGTGAGGTCATCGTGTTGAGTTTGGCCATGAGTTGGTCGGGTTGTGATCATCGTAAGGATCACGGGCCAAGAGTTGGTCGGGTTATGATCGCCGTAAGGATCATAGGCCATGGATTGGTCGGGTGGTGATCGCTGAAAGGATCACAAGTGTGTTTTAGAGATTACCATGTTTGTGGTCTGGAAATGACCACGTCCGGTAAGCACATTCGTGGAACAAGTACCAGTTGAACATAGTCACAGCATGGTAGATGTATGGTTGCATGGTTGCTTAAATGGTTAAATATCATGATATTGTTTGTCATTATGTTTATGCTTATTGTGATCTTGCAAGTACATTCAATGTACTGACCTGGCGTGTCATGCCAGATTTCAGGAAAGTCTCGTTGGGAAGGAGTGTTGTCCGAGTATAGACCGTGTCCACATCGGTGTCCTTGTGCTATGGAGTCCCGCTACGACGTTGTTCCGCTGCCGAGTAGTTGTCATGATCGAGGCTCCTTTATGTTCACTAAATAATGTACATATTGTCCAGATGCACCGTGTGTGCCACTTGGCCTCGCTAACTGTTGTAATATAAACTATGCTCCGTTAGCATGAATAAAGCGGTTGTTTTTCTGTACCATGTTGTTGTGTGTTGCCAGAAGACAAGGTCTCTGGGCTGGCAATGAAAGGTAAACCGGTCGCTCTGAGCCGGGGTGCCACAACGCTTGGTATCAGAGCCGCGCTGACTGTAGGCCACGCTAGGCTAAGCCGAGTTAACTAGACGTTAGATACGAGTTGTACCTGAGTGCCGGTAATAATTGTAGCTGGTTGTTGCATTACATGCATTGATTTTACTTTTATGCTAACTTGCTAATGGTTGTGAGTGTAGATGGCTCCGGTGCTGTATCCGTGCCAGTTGCAGCTGATGCCGTACACGTCGTCGCACCTCCTTCGTAACGTGTGGCGTCGGCTGTACCCTCACGAAGACGATCCAACCTATCATGTGTACCGGGAGCGCCTAGATGACTCAGTGTATGAGTATCACGCCGTGGTTACTCTGCGCGCCAGTTCCGATTCCAGCTCTTACACTCGTACCTCTCGTAGCGGCTATGCTTCTACCGCTTCTCACGCTGTCCAGTTTGCTGCATTCGAGGTACTTGTTGAGCTTCACTACAACAAGGTCCGTATGCAGAACCACCCAGGTTTCCATTACTATCCTTCTCTCCACGATAATGGTCGTGTCCGTTTCCCTGTCATTGATTCGGAGTCTGATAGTGTAGCTAGCCACCTTTCTCGCTACATCACTGCTAGCTATCTTCTGATCTGCGAGCTGGCTCGTGAGCTGAGTCGTGCCCGTACTGCTTTAGCTTCTACTTTAGTCTCTGCTTGTGTAGCCACTGCTTCTCCGTCTATAGGATTTACTCCCTACATTCCTGCCAGTTCTAGATCCCTGGTTTCTTCGGTTACTCCTCCGAGTAGCTCGGGCACCGTGACTGTGAGTCCACTTAGTGCTTCTGCTGAGTGGGTTTCACTCCTCGCCACTCCTGTAGCTCCGATGATCCACCCTCCACCTGCCCCAGAGGGAGAGCCCTCGAGGCAGTGTGGTCGTGTCACTTTTAACCCGGAGGTCTCCGTTAACCCCGTCAGTTCTGAATCCAAGTCCGCTTCAGGAGAGGACCCCGCAGCACCAGCAGAGCAGTAGAGCTTTCGAGTATTCTCAGTCGTCGGATGGAGTATGGATGTAGTCGTACGAGTCATGATGTTTCGTTTCATGTATGAGGGTAGTTGGACCTGGCAAGTTGTTATCTTTCATGTATGAGTCTATGTATAATTATGTTGGACTTTATTTTATTCGCTGTTGTCGGTGTACTAAAGTAGGGGTACCTTAGTACCCCGAACTTGTGCACGGGCAGTCGTAGCGTCCCGTGGCAAGGCTTGCCGGGCGTCCGCCAAGATCCTCCGTAGTCCCTATTGATGCCATTCAAGAACAAAGTGTTTAAACTGAGAAGACAAGACTCTGGCAAGAGGAGCTTGCCGGGAAGGACAAGGCCCCGGCAAGAGGAGCTTGCCGGGAAGGCCAACCAAGGCACTGCAAAGGACTTGCCGCGACGCGTCGCGCGCCCCGGCAAGACCCGACGAGCGACAAGCTTTCGGGTGCGACAAGACAACGACCGCGGCAAGGCGCTTGCTGCAGCGAAGCCACCACTCTGTGCCCATGCTCCAGCGCACCCGTTAACGTGTCGCCCTGAGATCGTTCCAGGCGCACGTGGCGGGAAGCTGTGCAGCCAAGCGGTGCGAGGTGGCAAGAAGAAGGCCATCGTGGCAGGCGGTGGCGCCCCTAACGGTCGCTTTTCTGCACTGTTTAGGCGATGCGGGCGGGCATTAAATGCGCTTGTCCCCTGCCGTCAGAGTTAGGTAGGGTGCGTTGTAGATAGCAGTTGTACCAACCACCCTTTTTACATTTGTACCCCTGTCTGCGTTGCCACCTGTCGGTGACCCCTTTAGCCTATAAAAGGAGGCCCATGTGCAACGTAGGGGGGGTTGGACTCATTCGAAACTACACCACTCTCACGCTCTCAAGCAAGAACAGAATACAATCACAAAGCAGCAGTAGGAGTATTATCTCTCCGGAGAGCTCCGAAGCTGGGTAAAAATCCCTCGCGTGCTCCACCTCGATCTTCTCTTTGTGCGCTCTCCGCTCCCTTGCCGGACCGAAAGGGGCCCTGCCCCATAGGTGTTCGTTCCCCACGACATCTTTGGCGCGCCAGGTAGGGGGACGTCGAGGTTGCGTGAACCTGATCCAGCGTTCACGCGAGCCAAATCTTCATTTTCTTCATCATCCTCTTCAGCATGCCACCGAAGAAGAAGGCTTCGGAGGTGGCCGCTCCGTCCACGTCGATCCCACCGCCACCAGAGCAAACAGGCGGTGGGGTAGACGCCGGCGGAGGAACGGGCGCCGACGAAGGAGCTCATGCCGCCACCAGGTCCAAGGATAAGGCCGCGCAGACCTCGGCGTCCGTACACGCACCGCGCCCGTCTCAGTAGGCGCGGGACCAACAACGTCATGGTACCCCCGGTACCATACATTCGTTGGGTCAAGGCCAGGCTGGTGGATCTCGGGACGCTCAAGATCAGCATGCGCGTCAACATGCTGGCACGAGCGCGGCACGGTCACCTGGACGAGATGCTGCTCCTTCTAACATTGTTAGAAGTGCAAGCATTTCTCGCTCCTCGTGCCGTTCGCCGCCGCCACCCAAGCTCCAGAAGAAGCATTGACCCGAGCCCAACTGCTTCTAGATTACCCCCCAGCGCCAGACAAGATTGACGATTGGAGGGCCACCATTCAGAGCCTTATCGGCTTCGCCAACGGCGACACTCCCCGGCAACCAAGTACGTCGAAGCCGCGGCAAGACGCCCAGGCGCAAGCCGATGGCGACAAGACTGGTGGGGGTGCGACAACCGTGCACTCCCCGCCCCGAAGGCCAAGATCGCCGACTCGCCGGGTCAACCTCGACACCGACTCCACGGCGTCGTCAGATCCACGAGCTCGTCGCGATCAACGCCAAGTTCTTCAAGAGCGACGACACGAAGACGCTCGTACAAGCATCGAGCGTCGAAGAGAAGCGCGACGTCAGTCCGAACAGCGTGCTGGGCCCGCTGTTGACATGCATGCGCCAGGGGAACCAGGCGACTTGCCATACGCGGTAGGTTACCCTGCGTTTACTCGTGAGCTGCGGCAAGTCGAGTGGCCCAGTACCAAGAACTTCAAGCCAGATGTACCCGAGAAGTACGATGGCAGGTTGCATCCGTCGGAGTTCCTCAGCATCTACACCATCGCGGTGCAGGCTGCCGGGGGGCGCAACGAGAAGATCCTCGCCAACTACTTCCTGCTGGTGCTCAAGCCAACGTCAGATCCTGGCTCATGGACTTGCCGGACGACTCCATTTCCTCATGGGCGGACCTGTGTCATCAGTTTGTCGGCGCCTTCACAAGCGGCCACAAGCCCCATGGCCAGGAAAGCAATCTTCATCTGCTCGCCCAGAAGGAAGAAGAGCCTCTGCGCAAGTATATTCAGAGATTCAGCCAAGTGCAGTGCAACATCCCAGACGTCCACCCTGCCGCGGTTATCAGCGCGTTTCATCAGAACGTGCGTAACCGCAGAATGAGGGAGGAGATGGCGATGTGCAAGATCAGAGATGTCAGCGAGCTATATGCCCTAGCTGACAGTGCGACGCGTCTTGAGGGGAGGAAACTCCGGAGAGAATGCGAGGCGAAGGTGCGGCGGTGAGGATGCCGCCCCGGCAAGGAAAAACCGGAGGCGGAACAACAGGAAGAGGAAAGCTAAGGATGTGCTAGTCGTCGAGCAGTCCGGCAACGGAGGTGGAGCCAAGAAGGCCAAAGCTGGTAACTCCGGCGAGGCTGTGGTGGCCGCCGACAAGCAGGATGGCTCCAGCAAGCAGTACTGCAAGATCCACCGCACCAAGGGCCATGATCTCCAGACCTGCAAGAAAGTTGAGCAGCTTGTTGAACTGCAGAAAGCTGAATACGAGCGACGTGACAAGGAGAAGGCCCAAGAAGATGGCGGAGGATCCGGCAAGAAGCGTCCCGGCCGAGGAGGGCGCCGCGGCAAGGCCAAGCAGCGGCAAGGAGATAGGCCTCCCCGCGGCCGCGACAAGGACGAATATGAAGATGAAGATGAAGACATGGAAGACGATGAGGCCGACGAGCAGGAATTTCGGAAAGCAATAGAGGTTCTGTGCGTTGACGGTGGTGCTTCTCTGCATACTTTGCACCGCCAGCTCAAACAGTGGGTGCGGGAAGTAAATGCGGCAGAACCACCAGTTGAGTCATGCAAGCCTCTGAAGTGGTCCAGCACGCCCATCATCTTTGACGTTGAGGATCACCCTGATCGCATAACTGTGGTCGGGTGCTTGCCGATGTTGGTTTCAGCAACTATCCGCAACCTCAAGGTCACAAAGATACTGGTTGACGGCGGGGCCGGCTTGAATCTGATTTCCTTCGCGGTACTCAAGAAGCTCCAGATCCCCGACAGCGAGCTCGAAGAGACTGGTACCTTCCAAGGAATCAATCCCGGAAGGAGCAAGCCGAAGGGGAAGATCACGTTGCCAGTAACATTTGGCAGCGAGCTGAATTTTAGAACAGAGAGAGTTACCTTTGACGTTGCTGATTTCCCTTTGCCCTACAATGGGATACTCGGCCGCCCAGCGCTCGCCAAGTTCATGGAAGCATCTCATTACGCATACAACGTGCTCAAGATGCCTGGTCCGATAAGTGTCATCTCTGTCCCTGGCGACAAAAAAGATGCCCTTATCTGTACCGACAAGATCTACCGGGAAGCAGCAGCCGCAGCAGATCGCAAATCACTTGCCGCTGAAGCTCCCGGGGGGAAGAAGAAGACCAAGTCCAGCAAGAGCTCTGATGCCCACTCCGGCAAGCGCACCTCCTCAGAGTGCTGCGCTACCGTCGAGGACGCACCATCGAGCTCCACTGGCAAGTGCAAGAAGGCGAAGGCAGCTCCGCCAGAGACCAAGAAAGTGGCTGCCAAGGAGGACGGCACTGGTGGTACCTTCACCATCAGTGCCACGCTTGACCCTAAATAGGAAAGCGCGCTTGTTGCTTTCCTGCGGGCGAATGTCGATGTGTTTGCATGGCAACCATCTGATATCCCCGGTGTTCCCAGGAAAGTAATTGAGCACCACCTTGCCGTCTGTCCTCACGCGCGGCCCGTCAAGCAGAAAGTTAGGAAACAAGCAGTGGAGCACCAAGAATTCATTGCTGAAGAGATCAAGAAGTTGGAAGCAGCAGGCCTGGTCAGAGGAGTGCTCCATCCAACGTGGCTGGCCAATCCTGTAGTCGTGCGCAAAGCGAACGGGAAATGGAGGCTTTGTATTGACTTCACTGATGTTAATAAAGCTTGTCCCAAAGATCCATTTTCCTTGCCGTGCATTGACCAGATTGTTGACTCCACGGCGGGATGTGATCTGCTTTCATTTCTTGATGCGTATTCAGGATATCATCAGATCTTCATGGCGGAAGAGGATGAGGAGAAAACTGCATTCATTACTCCATGTGGCACGTACTGCTTTGTGCGGATGCCTTTTGGACTAAAGAATGCTGGTTCAACATTTGCAAGGGTAGTTCACGAAGCTTTTGAGCCACAGCTGCACAGAAATGTAGAAGCTTACATGGATGACATAGTGGTCAAGAGCAAGGACAGAGCAACTCTGATTCAAGATTTGGACGAGACCTTTGCAAATCTGCGCAAGATCAATCTCAAACTCAACCCCGAGAAGTGCGTGTTTGGAGTCCCTTCCGGCAAGCTTCTCGGGTTCTTTGTGTCTCGCGGGGATCGAAGCCAACCCCGACAAGATCAAGGCCATTGAGCGGATCGAAGCACGAAGCGCGTCAAGGATGTATGAAGGCTTGCCGGCAGCGTAGCTGCTCTCAAGAGTTCATCTCTAAGTCTGCTGAACGCATACTGCCATTTTCAAAATTTTGAAAAAGGCAGGTCCAATGAAATGGACTCCGGAAGCGGAGGCTGCGCTGCAGGACTTGAAGAGATATCTGTCCTCCACTCCAATACTTGTCGCACCTAAGCCACAAGAGAAGTTGCTGCTATATCTAGCGGCAACCAATCAAGTGGTTAGTGTTGCGTTAGTAGCAGATAGGGAGGCAGATGATGAGCCAGCAGCCGCGACAAGCACGTCCAGCGACAAGCAGGGGGCTTCCCCGACAAGCTCTGGTCCCGACAAGGATGAATATGTGCAGCCACAAGCAGAGAAGCAGAAGAAAATGGTGCAGCGCCCAGTTTACTTTGTCAGTTCCCTTCTGCAGGGAGCTAGATCAAGGTACTCTGGAGTGCAGAAATTGCTTTTCAGCCTTCTCATGGCCTCGAGAAAGCTGCGCCATTACTTTCAAGCACATGAGATTACAATTGTCACTCGCTTTCCGTTAAAAAGGATATTGCAGAATCCAGAAGCAACGGGCAGAATTGTCGAGTGGGCACTGGAATTGTCAAGCTTTGGCCTCAAGTTTGAGAGTACCTCAACTATCCAGAGCCGAGCATTGGCAGAATTCATAGCAGAATGGACGCCAACACCTGATGAAGAAACTCCGGAGACGAGCATCCCCGTTAAGGAAGCAAGCAAAGAATGGATCATGTACTTTGATGGTGCCTTCTCGCTGCAGGGCGCTGGTGCGGGCGTACTACTTGTCGCACCCACCGGAGAGCACCTCAAGTACGTGGTCCAGATGCACTTTCCCAAGGAGCAAGCAACAAACAATCTTGTAGAGTATGAAGGCTTGCTTGCCGGACTCAGATCATGGCGGACCTTGGGGTCAAGAAGCTTATTGTCAGGGGTGACTCGCAGCTTGTCGTCCGCCAAGTTAACAAAGATTATCAGAGTCCGTTGATGGAAGCCTACATTGATGAAGTGAGAAAGTTGGAAGAGCACTTTGACGGCCTACAGATGGAACATGTTCCGAGAGCTCAAAACGACATTGCAGATGGCCTGTCAAAGTGCACCGCACTCAAGTTACCTGTGGAACCAGGAAGTTTTGTGCTCAAGCTGAGTCAACCATCTGTAACACCATCAACTGGACAGGGCAAGAAGAGGAAGTTGGTTTCTGGTGACTACTTTCCGGCAGAGCTCCCCGAAGCCGCCGCCAAGAAGGTCCCCAAGATCAACACAAAAAGTGCTGAGGGGCAGTCTGCTCCGACAAACCCAAGGGTTTGTTCCGTTGAAGCAGACGCCCCCGACAAGTTTTGCTCCGGCAAACTTGCCAGGGAACATCGAGCTTCGGCCGAACCACAGGTTCTTGCCGTAGAAGCTGATGTTCCCGCAGCAGCATTTGTGCCTTTAGTCCTTGTTGTTGAGCCACAGGCTCCGGCATGGGCGCAGCAGATGGCCCGTTTCCTTCAAACAGGAGAACTTCCCGAAGAGCAAGAAGAAGCGGAGAAAGTAGCCCGGCAATCAAGTATGTTGTAGGATCGTTGAAGGCAAGAGTGTCTAGAGGGGGGGGTGATTAGACTACTCGACAAGATAAAAGTTTATGCCTTTTGATTAGAACAAGTTTTTAGCAAGTTCACAATGAAGATCAAGTCAAGCATCATGCATACAAGTCGAGCAACATACTACACATGCAATTCTAGAGTATGGGCAGCGGAAAGTAAAATGCACAAGTAGTAAGGGAGAGATTGTGAAGAGCAAACGCAATTTGGAGACACGGAGATTTTTCTCGTGGTTCCGATAGGTGGTGCTATCGTCAATCCACGTTGATGGAGACTTCAACCCACGGAGGGTAACGGCTGCGAGAGTCCACGGAGGGCTCCACCCACGAAGGGTCCACGAAGAAGCAACCTTGTCTATGCCATCATGGCCTACGTCCACGGAGGACTAGCCTTACTTGGGGTAGATCTTCACGAAGTAGGCGATCTCCTTGCCCTTACAAACTTCTTGGTTCAACTCCACATCTTGACGGAGGCTCCCAAGCGACACCTAACCAATCTAGGAGGCACCACCCTCCAAAAGGTAATAGATGGTGTTGGTGATGATGAACTCCTTGCTCTTGTGCTTCAAATGATAATCTCCCCAACACTCAACTCTCCTCACTGATTTGGCTGTGGTGGAGAAGGGATTGAGTGGAAAGCAACTTGGGAAGGCTAGAAATCAAGTTTCATATGGTGGGAGTGGAGCAACTTGATCTCAACACAAGGGTAGGTAGTTTTCTTCTCAGAAATGTAAGGTAGGAGTGGTAGTTCTTTCGATGGCTCTCTCCACGAATGAAGAGGAGGTGGAGGGTATTTATAGCCTCCACACAAAATCCAACCGTTACACACATTTGACCAATCTCGGTCGGACCGAAGTTGACAACTCGGTGAGACCGAAAGTTCAAATCTTGTGAGCGTTGGGATTTTCGTGGGACCGAAAATACTGATCTCGGTTAGTCCGATTCTTCCAAAGACTAGGGTTTGCCATTCTCGGTGGGACCGACTTTCTCATCTCGGTGACACCGATTTGAGTCTGAAGGTTCTGAAGGTTGGCAACACTAGTTTCGGTATGACCGAGTTTGGAATCGGAAAATCCGAAATTTCTAGGGTTTGGCTATATGGTGAGGTTGTTCATCTCGGTGTGGTGAGTTTATGGAATCGGTGGGACCGAGATTACTTATGAGTATATGTTGGAATGAAAGATTGCTCATAGTTTGAGAGATAAATCACTAAGCACTTTGAGCAACCAGATCATCATCATAACCTCATCCCCTTTTAATAGTATTGGCTTTCCTATGGACTCAATGTGATCTTGGATCACTAAACCAAAAATGGAGTCTTGAGCACTTGCCAATCCTTTCCTTAGCATCCTAGGGGTTCACCTCTTCAGTCCTTTCGCCATGCCAAAGTGATTGACTTTCCTGAAACATACTTGATAAAAGCATTAGTCCAACCACAAAGTATGTTGTCATTAATTACCAAAACCACCCAGGGAGCAAATGTGCTTTCAATCTCCCCCTTTTTGGTAATTGATGGCAACACACAAAATAAGATATCAAAGCTTACTGAAGGAAAGACAGGATTATCATTAAAGCTTTGACAAACATGTAGTACAGGCTCCCCTACAAGTGTGCAAGCTTTTCATAGATTATGGTTTTGGACTACCACAAGCACACATGAGAGCAAAAGCAAGATGTGCTACATGCAGCTTGGCTATATGCATCGAGGCGAGATGAGGATAAGTGAGTGATGATGCATATGTGCATGGTGATTTCTTGCAAACAAGTATTCACAAGCAAGTCACCATCATGCACATTCGCAAGATGCATATACTTACCTTGAAGTTCCTTGGCATTGTACCGAAGAAATAAGCTTGAGAAAACAAGGTTAGATAACACAAGAGTATTCCTTCAACCAACTGCAAGAACATCAAGAGTACCAAGCCAGGATGACATGTATAAAGAGTGTCTCATGATGAGCACTAGCTTGAATCACAAACATGTCTCCCAAGACTAAAAGATTTTCAATGAGCTCTGAGAGATTTTGCTTTTCATAAGATACCAATTGTGCTTTTCATAAGATACCAATTGTGAGAGCAATGAAGCAAAATCAAAAGAATAATGCCAAAAGTATTATCAAAGAGAAATACGGCAAAGCTTTGATGTGATCCTCTCCCCTTAAGGTAAGATTGATCTTCTTCTCCTTTATCTTCCAATCTCCCCTAAGCTCCCCCTAAATCTTCTCCCCCTTTGACATCAAGTGCCGAAAAGGACAGTAAACTAGGAAGGTCAGGAAAGATGGAAGGAAAGAAGTGGGATCTTTAAGAATCACAACTGAGCAAATTTAGTATGCAGAATAATTCATTTTGTTGAACTGCAGAAGATGATATCCTGGTGAATGTAAATCGGTGACACCGAATTGATATGGATCGGTGTGTACGAAAGTCAGAGACTTAGGACTGATCCTTTTCGGTCAGACCGAAATATTTAAATCGGTGACGCCGAGTTTAATTCCAAGGAAATGTAGAAATAATTCAGCTCACTTTGCAAGGAATGTTTCAAAAGATTTGCAATGAATTTGTAAAAGATTTTCAGGGAATTTATCAGAGCCAAAAGGATATTCACAAGAGCAGAAGAAATAGAAATGAAAAACGATTGCTAGATGAATTTTTTTTTTTGAAAATAAGCAAGAACTCTCAATGAGAAAAGCAGAGAAATTCCAGACATATGTACTTCATCTAGACAGGGGTCGGCGACTAGGTCACCTATGTTTGAGTATATTGACTTAGGAGCCAAATGAGAACATTTGATCATAGGTCATACTCATCGTTTAAGCTCAAAATGGGGTTGCCATTTTTCGATTAAGCATTTTGATGTGATCACATCTTTTGAAGCTGCTTGTACTCATGTCTTTGAGCAAAGCTTCTTCAAGATGTGAAAAAACATACCTTGGGCTTGTTGTTGCTTGTACTCATGTAGGTGAACGTGATGTAGATGCTCATAGAATGAGAAGTTGGAGCACCATTTCCAATTGTATAGTTCATCTTCCTACATGGGTTAGGCACGCAAGGAAATACTCAAGAATATCCAAGATGACAAGAGTCAAGTACTAGATGTATAAGGTGTCATAAAGGATATGTGGAATTTTGTTCCTTGAACTCAACATCCCAAAGAGCTAGATACTTGGTCAATGACAAGATTACTCATGATTTGAGTGTGTGATAATCTTGTTGAATGTAGACCATCCAAGTACTGCAAGGAGTTAGATGCAATACAAGGGGCAAATGTGTCCAAGACATATGATCATCATCATAAGAGAAATATTAAGGATTAGTCAACTAGGCTCATGCCTTGCATGCATCAATGGAGTTTTCACTCCAAGTTTGAAGCATCAATGATGTTCAACTCACTCCTTAGCGACAAAACACTTTCTCATCAAGTGGTTTTGTAAAGATATCTGCAAGCTGTTTGTCGATCTGAACATGCTTAAGATCAATGTCACCCTTAGCAATGTGATCACGAATAAAATGGTGACGAACTTCAATGTGTTTAGATGCGAGAGTGTTGCACAGGATTGTGTCCAATCTTAATCGCACTCTCATTGTCACAAAGCAAAGGAACATGTCTCGCATGTATCCCATAATCCTTAAGCGTTTGTGTCATCCATAGTAACTGAGCACAACATGAACCAGCAGCAATATATTCTGCTTCGGCAGTAGATAATGATACCGAATTTTGTTTCTTGGATGACCAAGATACAAGGGATCGACCAAGGAATTGACACGTACCCGAAGTTGACTTTCTATCAATCCTGTCTCCGGCATAGTCCGAGTCGGAATAGCCAACAAGATCGAAAGAGGCCCTCTTAGGATACCAAATGCCAAAGTTAGGTGTGTGTATCAAATATCTCACAATTCTTTTAACAGCTTTAAGATGACATTCTTTAGGGGCTGCTTGATATCGAGCACACATGCATACACTCAACATTATGTCAGGACGAGAAGCACAGAGATATAGTAGAGAACCAATCATGGATCGATAAACCTTTTGATCAACAGGTTCTCCATCTTTAGTCAAGTCATTGTGTCCACTAGTAGGCATGGGGGTTTTCATACCTTTGCTTTCTTGCATGTTGAACTTCTTGAAGAGATCCTTGGTGTACTTTGTTTGTGAGACAAAAGTACCCTCCTTAGATTGCTTGATTTGCAACCCAAGGAAGAATTTGAGTTCACTCATCATGGACATCTCATACTTCTCCGACATAAGCTTTCCAAACTTCTCACTAAAATCAAGGTTAGTTGAACCAAAGATAATATCATCAACATCTATTTGGCACACAAATAGTTCACCATCAACCCTTTTCGTGAATAGCGTTGAGTCTATTTTTCCAATCTCAAATCCTTTTTCAAGAAGAAAGCTAGTCAAGCATTTGTACCAAGCTCTAGGAGCTTGTTTAAGACCATAAAGAGCTTTGTGCAACTTGTAAACATGATTAGGCTTTTTAGGATTCACAAATCCGGGAGGTTGTTTCACAAATACTTCCTCCTCAATTTCACCATTTAGAAAAGCACTTTTAATGTCCATTTGATAGAGAGTGATATCATGGTGGTTGGCATAAGCAAGAAGAATCCGAATGGACTCAAGTCTAGCAACGGGGGCATAGGTCTCACCATAGTCCATACCTTCGACTTGTGTGTAACCTTGTGCTACGAGATGAGCCTTGTTGCGGATGACTTGTCCATCTTCATCTTGCTTGTTCGAAACACCCATTTGGTTCCAATGGACGTTTTGGTCATCATTGGGCTTTCTACCAAAGTCCAAACGTTGTTCCTCTCGAAGTTGTGTAGCTCTTCGTGCATAGCGTTCACCCAATCCGGGTCTTCAAGCGCTTCTTCTACCTTCATAGGTTCAAGACTAGAAATAAATGAGTAATGCTCACAAAAGTTAGCTAAGCGAGTTTTAGAGCGAGTAATTCTCCGAGTCGATGTCATTCATCATTTGTTCCACGGGATGATTCTTCTTGACTCTTGCTCGAACTCGAGATAGCTTTTTTGTTGCGGTCGCGGCTGAGCTTCCTCATTATCCTCATCTTCCTCTTCTTCTTCATTGTTGTTGGTGTTGTCTTGAGGTGGTGGAGAAGGAGGTTGTGGTGGATCTTCTTGTCGCACTTCCTCATCTTGGTGAGTTCCACTTGTGGAGGCCTCCATGTTGCCTTGAGGTTCACCTTGCCGTGAGGTAGGGGGCTCCACATGTTGGGGAACGTAGTAATTTCAAAAATTTTCCTACGCACACGCAAGATCATGGTGATGTATAGCAACGAGAGGGGAGAGTGTTGTCCACATACCCTTGTAGACCCGAAGCGGAAGCGATCACAACGTAGAGGAAGTAGTCGACGTTCTCCTCGCGATCCGACCGATCCGGCGCCGTTACTCCGGCGCCCCGAGTTCTTGACACACGTACAGCTCGATGGCGTCCCTCGTACTCGATCCAGCCGAGTGTCGAGGGAGAGTTCCGTCAAGCCGACGGCGTGGTGGCGATCTTGATGTTTCACGGCGCGAGGCTTCGCCTAAGCTTCATGACAGTATAACCGAGGTGGAATATGGTGGAGGGGGCACGCACACGGCTAAGAGCGATCTCACGATCAACTTGTGTGTTCCTAGGTGCCCCCTGCCCGTGTATATAAAGGAGCCAAGGGGGGGGGGCGCGGCCAGAGAGGGAGGCGCAGGAGAGTCCTACTCCTCCGGGAGTAGGACTCCTCCAATCCTATTCAATTAGGATTCCCTGAGGGGGAAAAGAGGAGGAGGGGCGGCCACCTCTCCTAGTCCTAATAGGACTAGGGAAGGGGGGAGGCGCAGCCCATCTAGGGCAGCCCTTCTCTTTTTCCACTAAGGCCCACTATGGCCCATTTACCTCCCGGGGGTTCGGTAACCTCCGGTACTCGGTAAATTCTGTTTTACCGGAACCATTCGAACTCCAAACATAGGCTTCCAATATATCAATCTTTATGTCTCGACCATTTCGAGACTCCTCGTCATGTCGGGATCACATCCGGGACTCGAACTCCTTGGTACATCAAAATACATAAACTCATAATAAGCATCATCGAAACCTTAAGCGTGCGGACCCTACGGTTCGAGAACAATGTAGACATGACCTAGAACTATTCACGGTCAATAACCAACAGCGGGACCTGGATGCCCATATTGGTTCCTACATATTCTACGAAGATCTTTATCGGTCGGACCGCATAACAACATCGTTGTTCCCTTTGTCATCGGTATGTTACTTGCCCGAGATTCGATCGTCGGTATCAATACCTAGTTCAATCTCGTTCGGCAAGTCTCTTTACTCGTTCCGTAATACATCATCTCACAACTAACTTATTAGTTGTAGTGCTTGCAAGGCTTGATGATGTGCATTACCGAGAGGGCCAGAGATACCTCTCCGACTATCGGAGTGACAAAACCTAATCTCAAATACGCCAACCCAACATACGCCTTTGGAGACACCTGTAGTACTCCTTTATAATCACCCGATTCACGTTGTGACGTTTGGTAGCACCAAAGTGTTCCTCCGTAAGCGGAGTTGCATAATCTCATAGTTACAGGAACATGTATAAGTCATGGATAAAAGCGGTAGCAACATACTAAGCGATCGTGTGCTAAGCTAAGGGAATGGGTCATGTCAATCAGATCATTCTACTAATGATGTGACCTCGTTAATCAAATAACAACTCCTTTGTTCATGGTAGGAAACATAACCATCTTTGATTAACAAGCTAGTCTAGTAGAGGCATACTAGTGACATCTTGTTTTGTCTATGCATTCACACATGTATCATGTTTCCGGTTAATACAATTCTAGCATGAATGATAAACATTTATCATGAAATAAGGAAATAAATAATAACTTTATTATTGCCTCTAGGGCATATTTCCTTCAGTCTCCCACTTGCACTAGAGTCAATAATCTAGATCACATCACCATGTGATTAACATCGATAGTTCACACCATCATGTGATTAACACCCATAGTTCACATCATTATGTGACCAACACCCAAAGGGTTTACTAGATTCCGTAATCTAGTTCACATCGCTATGTGATTAACACCCAAAGAGTACTAAGTTGTGATCATGTTTTGCTTGTGAGAGAATCTTAGTCAACGGGTCTTTCATATTCAGATCCGTTATGTATTTTGCAATTTTCTATGTCTACAATGCTCGCTTGCGGAGCTACTCTAGCTAATTGCTCCCACTTTCAATATGTATCTAGATAGAGACTTAGAGTCGTCGGATCGGTGTCAAAACTTGCATCGGCGTAACCCTTTACGACGAACCCTTTTGTCACCTCCATAATCGAGAAATATATCCTTACTCCACTAAGGATAATTTTGACCGCTGTCGATGATCTACTCCTAGATCACTATTGTACTCCTTGCCAAACTCGTGCAAGGTATACAATAGATCGGTACTGACATGGCATACTTTATAGAACCTATGGCCAAGGCATAGGGAATGAATTTAATTCTCTTTCTATCTTCTGCGCCGTGGTCGGGTTTTGAGTCTTACTCAATTTCACACCTTGTAACACAGGCAAGAACTCTTTCTTTGATTTGTTCCATTTTGAACTACTTCAAAATCTTGTCAAGGTATGTACTTCATTGAAAAAACTTATCAAGCGTCTTGATCTATCTCTATAGATCTTGATGCTCAATATGTAAGCAGCTTCACCGAGGTCCTTTTGAAAAACTTCCTTTCAAACACCCCTTTATGCTTTGCGAGAATAATTATACATTATTTCGATCTACAATATGTCATTCACATATACTTATCGAAATCTTGTAGTGCTCCCACTCATTTTTAGTAAATACAGGCTTCACCGTAAGTCTCATATAAAACTATATGCTTTGATCAACTCATCAAAGCGTATATTCCAATTCGAGATGCTTGCACCAGTCCATAGATGGATCATTGGAGCTTGCACACTTTGTTAGCTCCTTTGGATCGATAAAACCTTCGGTTGCATCATATACAACTCTTCCTCCTAAAACCCATTCAGAATGCAGTTTTACATCCATTTGCCAAATTTCATAAATTGTGGCAATTGCTAACATGATTCGGACAGACTTAAGCATCGCTACTGCTTGAGAAAAACTCATTGTAGTCAACACCTTGAACTTGTCAAAAACCTTTTTGCGACAAGTCGAGCTTTGTAGATAGTAACACTACTATCGGCGTCCGTCTTCCTCTTGAAGATCCATTTATTTTCTATGGCTTGCCGATCATCGGCAACAGCGCCACCAAAGTCCACACTTTGTTCTCATACATGGATCTCATCTCGATTTCATGGCCTCAAGCCATTTCGCGGAATCTGGGCTCATCATCGCTTCCTCATAGTTCGTAGGTTCATCATGGTCTAGTTACATGACTTCCAGAACAGGATTACCGTACCACTTTGGTGCGGATATCACTCTGGTTTACCTACGAGATTCGGTAGTAACTTGATCTGAAGTTACATGATCATCATCATTAGCTTCCTCACTAATTGGTGTAGTAGTCACAGAACAAATTTCGTGATGAACTACTTTCAATAAGGAGAAGGTACAATTACCTCATCAAGTTCTACTTTCCTCCCACTCACTTCTTTCGAGAGAAACTCCTTCTCTAGAAAGGATCCATTTATTAGCAACGAATGTTTTGCCTTGGATCTGTGATAGAAGGTGTACCCAACAATTTCCTTTGGGTATTCTATGAAGACGCACTTCTCGATTTGGGTTCGAGCTTATCAGGATGAAACTTTTTCACATAAGCATCGCAGCCCCAAACTTTAAAGCGACAACTTTGGTTTCTTGCTAAACCATAGTTCATAAAGTGTCGTCTCAACGAAAGATGGTGCCCTATTTAACGTGAATGCAGCTGTCTCTAATGCATGATCCCAAAAGCGATATTGGTAACTCGGTAAGAAACATCATAGATTGTACTATATCCAATAAAGTACGGTTATGACGTTCGGACACACCATTATGATGTGGTGTTCCAGGTGGCATGAATTTGTGAAACTATTCCACATTGTTTTTAATTGAAGACCAAACTCGTAACTCAAATATTTGTCTCTGCGATCAGATCGTAGAAACCTTATTTTCTTGTCACGATGATTTTTCCACTTCACTCTGAAATTCTTTGAACCTTTCAACTATTTCAGACTTATGTTTCATCAAGTAGATATACCCATATCTGCTTTAAATCAACTATGGAGGTCGAGAAAATAATGATACTTGTCATGAGCCTTAATATTCATCGGACGACATACATCGGTATGTATGATTTCCAACAAATCTGTTGCTCGCTCCATTGTTCGGAGAAGCGGTGTTTTAGTCATCTTGCCCAAAAGGCACGGTTCATAAGCATCAAGTGATTCATAATCAAGTGATTCCAAAATCCCATCAGCATGGAGTTTCTTTATGCGCTTTACACCAATATGACCTAAGCGGCATTGCCACAAATAAGTTGCACTATCATTATTAACTTTGCATCTTTTGGTTTCAATATTATGAATATGTGTATCACTACGATCGAGATCCCATGAACCATTTTCATTGGGTGTGTAACCATATAAGGTTTTATTCATGTAAGCAGAATAACAGTTTATTCTCTTACTTAAATGAATAACCGTATTGCAATAAACATGATCAAATCATATTCATGCTCAGCGCAAACACCAAATAACATTTATTTAGGTTCAACACTAATCCCGAAAGTACAGAGGAGTGTGCGATGATGATCATATCAATCTTGAAACTACTTTCAACACACATCGTCACTTCACCCTTAGCTAGTTTACATTTTATTCGCAACTCCGTTTGAGTTACTACTCTTAGCAACCGAACCAGTACCAAATACCGAGGGGTTGCTATAAACACTAGTAAAGCACACATCAAAACACTGTATATCAAATATACCCTTTTTTCACTTTGCCATCCTTCTTATCCACCAAATATTTAGGGCAGTTCCGCTTCGGTGACCATTTCCTTTGCGATTGTAAGCACTCGGTTTCAGGCTTTGGTTCAGCTTTGGGCTTCTTCGTGGGAGTGACAACTTGCTTGTCAATCTACTTGAAGTTCCCTTTCTTTCCTTTGCCCTTTTCTTGAAACTAGTGGTCTTGTCTACCATCAACACTTGATGTTTTTCTTGATTTCTACCTTCGTCGATTTCAACATCACGAAGAGCTCGGGAATCGTTCTCGTCATCCCTTGCATACTATAGTTCATCACGAAGTTCTACTAACTTGGTGGTGGTGACTAGAGAATTCATCAATCACTATCTTATCGGAAGATTAACTCCCACTTGATTCAAGCGATTGAAGTACCGGACAATCGAGCACATGCTCACTAGTTGAGCGATTCTCCTCCATCTTTTAGCTATAGAACTTGTTGAAGATTTCATATCTCTCAACTCGGTATTTGCTTGAAATATTAACTTCATTTCTGGAACATCTCATATGGTCCATGATGTTCAAAACATCTTTGAAGTCGATTCTAAGCCATAAAGCATGGTGCACAAAACTATCAAGTAGTCATCATATTGAGCTAGCCACACGTTCATAACGTCGCATACGCTCTTGCAATAGGTCCGTCACCTAGCGGTGCATTAAGGACATAATTCTTACGTGCGACAATGAGGATAAACCTCCGATCACGGATCGAATCCGCATCATTGCTACTAACTTTTTCAACATAATTTTCTCTAGGAACATATCAAAACAAACATATGAAAGCAACAACGCGAGCTATTAATCTACAACATAATATGCAAAATACTATCGGTACTAAGTTCATGATAAATTTAAGTTCAATTAATCATATTACTTAAGAACTCCCACTTAGAAAGACATCTCTCTAGTCATCTAAGTGATCACGTGATCCAAATCAACTAAACCATAACCGATCATCACGTGAAATGGAGTAGTTTTCAATGGTGAACATCTTATGTTGATCATATCTACTATATGATTCACGCTCGACCTTCGGTCTCGTGTTCGAGGCCATATCTGCATATGCTAGGCTCGTCAAGTATAACCCGAGTATTCTGCGTGTGCAAAACTGGCTTGCACCCGTTGTAGATGGACGAGAGCTTATCACACCCGATCATCACGTGGTGTGCAGGCACGACGAACTTTGGCAGCGGTGCATACTCGGGAGAACACTTCTTGATAATTTAGTGAGAGATCATCTTATAATGCTACCGTCAATCAAAGCAAGACAAGATGCATAAAAGGATAAACATCACATGCAAATCAATATAAGTGATATGATATGGTCATCATCATCTTGTGCTTCACGATCTCCATCTTGCGGCAACACCATGATCACCATCGTCACCGTAGCGACACCTTGATCTCCATCGTAGCATCGTTGTCGTCTCGCCAAACTTATGCTACTACGACTATCGCTACCGCTTAGTGATAAAGTAAAGCATTACGAGGCGATTGCATTGCATATAATAAGCGACAACCATATGGCTCCTGCCGATTGCCGATAACTTTGGTTACAAAACATGATCATCTCATACAATAAAATATAGCATCACGTCTTGACCATATCACATCACAACATGCCTGCAAAAACAAGTTAGGCGTCCTCTACTTTGTTGTTGCAAATTTTACGTGGCTGCTACGGGCTTAAGCAAGAACCAGTCTCACCTCGCATCAAAACCACAGCGATACTTCGTCAAATAGACTCCGTTTAACCTTCTCAAGGACCGGGCGTAGCCACACTCAGTTCAACTAAAGTGAGAGAGACAGCACCCACCGGTCACCTTTAAGCAGCGAGTGCTCGTGGCGGTGAAACCAGTCTCGCGTAAGCGTCTGGCGTAATGTCGGTCTGGGCGCTTCATCTCACAATACCGCTGAACCAAAGTATGACATCTTTGGTAGGTAGTATGACTTGTATCGCCCACAACTCACTTGTGTTCTACTCGTGCAAAACATCAAACCATAGAAAAACCTGGCTCGATACCCTTTGTTGGGGAGCGTAGTAATTTCAAAAATTTTCCTCGCACACGCAAGATCATGGTGATGTATAGCAACGAGAGGGAGAGTGTTGTCCACATACCCTTGTAGACCCGGCGGAAGCGATCACAGCGTAGAGGAAGTAGTCGACGTTCTCCTCGCGATCCGACCGATCCGGCGCCGTTACTCCGCGCCCCGAGTTCTTGACACACGTACAGCTCGATGGCGTCCCTCGTACTCGATCCAGCCGAGTGTCGAGGAGAGTTCCGTCGACCGACGGCGTGGTGACGATCTTGATGTTTCACGGCGCGAGGCTTCGCCTAAGCTTTGACAGTATAACCGAGGTGGAATATGGTGGAGGGGGCACCGCACACGGCTAAGGAGCGATCTCACGATCAACTTGTGTGTTCTAGGTACCCCCTGCCCCGTATATAAAGGAGCCAAGGGGGGGGGGCGCCGCCAGAGAGGGAGGCGCAGGAGGAGTCCTACTCCTTCCGGGAGTAGGACTCCCTCCAATCCTATTCAATTAGGATTCCCGGAGGAGAAAGAGGAGGAGGGGCGGCCACCTCTCCTAGTCCTAATAGGACTAGGGGAAGGGGAGGCGCAGCCCATCTAGGGCAGCCCTTCTCTTTTTCCACTAAGGCCCACTATGGCCCATTTACCTCCCGGGGTTCCGGTAACCTCCGGTACTCGGTAAATTCTGTTTTCTTGGAACCATTCGAACTCCAAACATAGGCTTCAATATATCAATCTTTATGTCTCGACCATTTCGAGACTCCTCGTCATGTCCGGGATCACATCCGGGACTCGAACTCCTTGGTACATCAAAATACATAAACTCATAATAAGCATCATCGAAACCTTAAGCGTGCGGACCCTACGGTTCGAGAACAATGTAGACATGACCTAGAACTATTCACGGTCAATAACCAACAGCGGGACCTGGATGCCCATATTGGTTCCTACATATTCTCTGAAGATCTTTATCGGTTAGACCGCATAACAACATCGTTGTTCCCTTTGTCATCGGTATGTTACTTGCGAGATTCGATCGTCGGTATCAATACCTAGTTCAATCTCGTTACCGGCAAGTCTCTTTACTCGTTCGTAATACATCATCTCACAACTAACTTATTAGTTGTAGTGCTTGCAAGGCTTGATGATGTGCATTACCGAGAGGGCCCAGAGATACCTCTCCGACTATCGGAGTGACAAAACCTAATCTCAAAATCGCCAACCCAACATCGCCTTTGGAGACACTGTAGTACTCCTTTATAATCACCCGATTCACGTTGTGACGTTTGGTAGCACCAAAGTGTTCCTCCGTAAGCGGAGTTGCATAATCTCATAGTTACAGGAACATGTATAAGTCATGGATAAAAGCGGTAGCAACATACTAAGCGATCGTGTGCTAAGCTAAGGGAATGGGTCATGTCAATCAGATCATTCTACTAATGATGTGACCTCGTTAATCAAATAACAACTCCTTTGTTCATGGTCAGGAAACATAACCATCTTTGATTAACAAGCTAGTCTAGTAGAGGCATACTAGTGACATCTTGTTTTGTCTATGCATTCACACATGTATCATGTTTCCGGTTAATACAATTCTAGCATGAATGATAAACATTTATCATGAAATAAGGAAATAAATAATAACTTTATTATTGCCTCTAGGGCATATTTCCTTCACCACATATGTAGATGAGGTACTCTCCTTCACTTCCATGGGACGGATCTTTCCAATGGATAAGTCTTGAATGGCTTCCGATGGGTCCTTGTCTCCTACATCAATAGGCATTTGCTCTACTTGCGAGCCATTAGATTCATCAAACTTCACATCTCTGTCTCTTCAACCTTTGGGTGAAATTATTGTGAACACGGTAGGTGTGGGAGTTTGATCCATAACCGAGAAAAAACCTTCATGAGTTTTAGGAGCAAATTTAGACCGACGATGCTTATCAAGGATATAGCATTTTGAACCAAAGACACGAAAGTATCCCACTTGGGGTTTGTTACGGTGAGGAGCTCGTATGAAGTCTTGTCGAGGAGCTTGTGAAGATAAAGCCTGTTGATAGCATGACAAGCTGTCTCGACGGCTTCACCCCAAAAGTGCTTCGTGTCTTGTATTCATCAAGCATCGTTCTCGCCATCTCAATGAGCGTTACGTTCTTCCTCTCAACAACTCCATTTTGTTGAGGTGTGTACGTAGCTGAGAACTCATGTAGAATCCCTTCTTCATCGAGAAAAGAGTCCACATGGGCGTTCTTGAACTCCGTTCCATTGTCGCTCCGAACTTTCTTGATCTTCACCTCAAATTGATTTTGGGCCTTTCTAGCAAAGGTTTTGAAGATTTTCTGAACCTGCGATTTGTCATCAAGAAAAAATACCCACGTAAATCTGGAAAAATTATCAACAATAACTAGACCAAAGGAGTTACCACCAAGGCTTTTGTAAGCATTGGGACCGAAGAGATCCATATGGAGAAGCTCAAGCGGTCTCCTTGTGGTCATGATGTTCTTCACGGATGACTTCCACCTACTTGTTTTCTGCTTGACATGCACTCTGAGTCTATCTTTGTCAAAGAAAACATCTTTAACACCAAGAATATGATCACCTTTGATTAGCTTATCTAGATTACGCATACCAACATGTCCAAGCCTTCTATGCCACAACCAACCTTTAGCAGATTTAGCAATGAAGCAAGTTCTAGGTTGAGCTTTCTTAGTGAAATCGACAATGTATAGGTCACCTCTACGGATACGGTAAATACCATGTTATGATTGTCACGACGAAAAACTTGGCAATCTACTTTGGTGAATAGCACATTGAATCCAAAGTCAGCTAATCTAGACACGGAAAGTAAATTGTATCCAAGTGATTCAACAACCATGACATTTTTAATGGAGCTATCATGAGATATGGCCACCTTACCAAGGCCAAGTACCTTACCCTTGGAGTTGTCTCCAAAAGTCACATACTTGCGTGGACCATCGTTCTTTGCAAGCTCTCGAAACATGTCTTCATCTCCGGTCATGTGATCGGTGCATCCACTATCAAGAATCCACTCTTTTCCACCGGATATGTAGTCTCTCGATTTGCCATAAGGTGAGACTCTTCATGATCTTGTCTAGCTCGGTGTCCGAATCGGAGTAATCGTCATCATGCTCATGCTCATCATCATATTGACCCATAGATAATTCATCATCAATACCTAGGTCAATTTGACAATGACTTGCATTAGTTTTGTCAGAGTGACAATAATCATCGGAATGCAATACAAGAGCATTTCTAATTCAAACATTGATAAAACCGGGATCACCCTTCTTTTTCATAAGATCACGAAGCTCAAAGAAGCATTTATCAAAGTTAGGATCATTGGGGCGCATCATATCAAACTCAATAGTCTTGTATAGAATTTCATCAAGACCTCTCAAAGAGTAGTCCGGATAAAGTTCTTCCAAGAACTTCCACATAGCATAGGCGCACTCAAAGTTTGTGACAAGCTCAAGTAAGTTATCGGGTAAGCCTCTAATGATAAGATTTACAGTTCTAAGGTTACGAAGCAAATCAAGCTCTTCATCCATAGTAGGGTGCAAGGGGTCAAATGGAGGTACATATGGGGTTTCAACATATTTGCTCAAGTTGTACATCTTAAAGATAGCAAGCATTTCAATCCTCCACGAGTTATAGGACACTCCATCAAGAATAGGCACTCTATGACTAACACTCCCCAAGCGTGAACCGTCCATCTTCCTCCAATGGTGTGCAAACAAAAGCAATGGAGACCAATGCTCTGATACCAATTGCAGGATCGTTGAAGGCAAGAGTGTCTAGAGGGGGGGTGATTAGACTACTCGACAAGATAAAAGTTTATGCCTTTTGATTAGAACAAGTTTTTAGCAAGTTCACAATGAAGATCAAGTCAAGCATCATGCATACAAGTCGAGCAACATACTACACATGCAAATCTAGAGTATGGGCAGCGGAAAGTAAATTGCACAAGTAGTAAGGGAGAGAATGTGAAGAGCAAACGCAATTTGGAGACACAGAGATTTTTCTCGTGGTTCCGATAGGTGGTGCTATCGTCAATCCACGTTGATGGAGACTTCAACCCACGGAGGGTAACGGCTGCAAGAGTCCACGGAGGGCTCCACCCACGAAGGGTCCACGAAGAAGCAACCTTGTCTATGCCATCATGGCCTACGTCCACGGAGGACTAGCCTTACTCGGGGTAGATCTTCACGAAGTAGGCGATCTCCTTGCCCTTACAAACTTCTTGGTTCAACTCCACATCTTGACGGAGGCTCCCAAGCGACACCTAACCAATCTAGGAGGCACCACCCTCCAAAAGGTAATAGATGGTGTTGGTGATGATGAACTCCTTGCTCTTGTGCTTCAAATGATAATCTCCCCAACACTCAACTCTCCTCACCTGATTTGGCTGTGGTGGAGAAGGGATTGAGTGGAAAGCAACTTGGGAAGGCTAGAAATCAAGTTTCATATGGTGGGAGTGGAGCAACTTGATCTCAACACAAGGGTAGGTAGTTTTCTTCTCGAAATGTAAGGTAGGAGTGGTAGTTCTTTCGATGGCTCTCTCCACGAATGAAGAGGAGGTGGAGGGTATTTATAGCCTCCACACAAAATCCAACCGTTACACATTTGACCAATCTCGGTCGGACCGAAGTTGACAACTCGGTGAGACCGAAAGTTCAAATCTTGTGAGCGTTGGGATTTTCAGTGGGACGAAAATACAATCTCGGTTAGTCCGATTCTTCCAAAGACTAGGGTTTGCCATTCTCGATGGGACCGACTTTCTCATCTCGGTGACACCGATTTGAGTCTGAAGGTTCTGAAGGTTGGCAACACTAGTTCGGTATGACCGAGTTTGGAATCGGAAAATCCGAAATTTCTAGGGTTTGGCTATATGGTGAGGTGGTTCATCTCGGTGTGGTGAGTTTATGGAATCGGTGGGACCGAGATTACTTATGAGTATATGTTGGAATGAAAGATTGCTGATAGTTTGAGAGATAAATCACTAAGCACTTTGAGCAACCAGATCATCATCATAACCTCATCCCCTTTTAATAGTATTGGCTTTCCTATGGACTCAATGTGATCTTGGATCACTAAACCAAAAAATGGAGTCTTGAGCACTTGCCAATCCTTTCCTTAGCATCCTAGGGGTTCACCTCTTCAGTCCTTTCGCCATGCCAAAGTGATTGACTTTCCTGAAACATACTTGATAAAAGCATTAGTCCAACCACAAAGTATGTTGTCATTAATTACCAAAACCACCCAGGGAGCAAATGTGCTTTCATATGTACCAGTTTGTCGACGACATACTGTACAGAAGAAGATTCAACGGAGTGAAATTGAAGTGTATTCCCCGGGAAGAAGGATAGAAGCTGTTGGCGGAGATACATGGAGGCATATGTGGCCACCACATTGGCGCAAGAGCACTTGCCGGCAAAGCCTTCCGGCAAGGTTTCTTTTAGCCAACAGTCCTCCAGGATGCAACAGCACAAGTAACCAAGTGTGAAGCGTGCCAATTCCACTCCAAGCAGATACATCAACCAGCTCAAGCTCTCCAGACGATCCCTTTATCCTGGCCATTTTCAGTCTGGGGGCTCGACATCCTCGGCCCTTTTCCCCGAGCTGTCGGGGGCTTTGTGTACTTGTACGTTGCAATCGACAAGTTCACAAAGTGGCCGGAAGTGGAAGCAGTGAGGAAGGTGACAACGGTCGGCGATCAAGTTCTTCAGGTCAATTGTTTGCCGTTTCGGAGTCCCTAACAGGATCATCACCGACAATGGCACACAATTCACGAGCTGCACCTTCATGCAGTATGTCCAAGATCTCGGCACCAAGGTCTGCTTCGCTTCTATTGCTCACCTGAGAAGCAACAGTCAAGCGGAGAGGGCAAACGCTGAAGTGCTGCGCGGGCTCAAGACCAGGACTTTCGACAGGCTGCACAAGTGCGGAAGAAATTGGATCGAGGAGCTGCCAGTGGTTCTTTGGTCGATCAGGACGACACCAAATCGAGCCACTGGCCAGACACCTTTTGCTCTAGTCTATGGAGCTGAGGCAATTCTCCCCATAGAACTCGTATACGGATCGCCTCGAGTGCTCGCTTATGATGAGCTTGAGCAAGAGCAGCTGCGACAAGATGACGCACAGCTCCTTGAGGAAGATCGTCTTCAGGCTGCTGTACGAGCTGCTCGATACCAGCAAGCTTTGCGCCGCTACCATAGCCGCAAAGTCAATGCCAAAAGTCTCGAGGAAGGCAACCTTGTTCTTCGGCGTGTTCAATCCGCCAAGAATTCCAACAAGTTGACGCCGAAGTGGGAAGGCCCTTATCGGGTAAAACGAGTCACTAGGCTTGGCGCTGTCTGCCTTGAGACCGAAGATGGCTTTCCGGTGAGCAACTCCTGGAACATTGAGCATCTTCGTAAATTTTACACATAAGGCGCGGTTGCCGGAACCTGTTCCGGCAACCACCTTTTGTACAAGCCTTGCCGCTGTTGCATGTAACCCTTTGTACAAAGCCAAGCGCAAATCCCGTGCATAAATAAAGATCATATGCTCTGCACACCTTGTCAAATTTCATGCCTTTTTTCTTTTTTTTGCATGCATTATCTGACACTTTGTGCAGCACTTACCCCGGTAGGCAATAACGAGCCTTAAGGCTCCGTATCGTTATTTTCTCTTCTTTCTTTTTCTCAAAGAGAAGGTTCCTTCACCCACAAGTTCACCGGGGGGAAGGAGAAGATAAGAAGATAATGGTGTGGACCAGGCGTCGTTCAAAGAAGTATAGCCTTGCCGGAACGCAAACGACAAGAGAAAGCTAAGTTGCCAAAATTTGAGCACATTCAGTTTTAAAATTTCTTAAGTTATCTTCCTTGAACGACCTTGTTTTGTATGGAAAACCTGTGCGCGGAGGAACCAACTCGTAGCTAGTTGCGCCCTTACTTTGTTTCGAGTCCGCTCAACAACTTAAGTGTGCTGCAACTAGTTGCGACAAGGTTTCTTGCCGGAAGCAGCACCGCCGGCAGGCTGCTGATGTTCAGACTCAGCGCTTCATGACAAGGGTGCTCATACCGGCAAGTTCCCTAAAAGCGTAGGGTAAAAACATACAAAGGAAGGAATCAAGTAAAGGGGTTAACGTAGCAAGCATTGCCCAGAATAAAGTTATATTACAAAGGTAACTTGTTGTGGCACTGACTAAATTGTTCTCATAACATAAATAACAGCGGCAAGGAAGGGAGAAAAAGGGCGGCCTAATCCATGCGCTCGCCGTTGATCCTCCTGACTTCATTCACCTTGTCCACAATGGGTGCGACAAGGGCCTTGAGCTCTTCAAGATCAGCACCCGCCGGCAGCTTCTTGAGGACGTTGGTGAGGTTGAGGCCCTGATTGCGGAAGAGTACCTTCACCAACACCTTCTCCAAGACCACAGCACAGATTAGCGCGACTTCGTCACCAGCTGCCTCGGGATCCTTTCCGGAGTTCTTTGGAGAGCCGTCGCCACGCCCTTGAAGAACAGAGTAAGCTTGGCGCTGGGCTGAAGGTTCTCGTCGGAGGAGTATCCGAAGCCCGCCAAGTCCAGTTGCGCCAGCTCCTCATCGATGACTGCAGCGATGTTGACGAGGCCCTCCGTCTAGAGCTCCACCGTAGCCCTGAAGGTGTTTTGAGTCTCGGCGGCCCTCGTTAGCAGCTCCTCATTGGCCTTGATCTCTTTCTTCAAGTCATCTTCTCGCTTCTTGGCGCCTTCCAGCGTCCCAGTCAGCGTGACCAGCTTCAGTTCCAGATCAGCATTTGAGTCTTTGGCAGCATTCAGTTCCTTTGCCTTATCGGCGAGTTGAACTTGCAGATCACCATGAGCGAGGGCATCCTTCTCGCATTCGCGCTGGAGCGCGGCAAGCTCCTCATCCTTCCCTTTCAGATCAGCCTCCAGCTGCGTCATCTTCACCTCCAATTCCTTCTTGGCGGCCTCGGTAGCTGCGGCAGCGTCCTTCGCTTCCTTGAGCGCCCCGCCAAGTGATTGCTCTCACGCGGCGAGCTCCTCCTCATAGCTGTCCAGATTGACTTTCCGCTGCGTCAGTTCACCTTCCCGGGTGGACAGCTCCTCGGCGGCAAGCCTCTGCTGCTCCTCGGCTTTAGCCTTTTCAAGGATGAATGCCTTCTTCGCCTCGACAAGCTGCGCCCTCTCCTCAGCAATAGACCGGACGGCCTCTTGGTTGCGGCTCTGGAGCTCCTCCGCATGCTTCTCTATGTCAACTCCCGCTTGCGCGACAAGCGCTTCCCGGGACTCCAGCTTCGCTTGTCGGGCACGGTAGAGCGACACCAACTTCCGGAGCAGCTGCTCCTCTTCAGACTCGCCACTGCTGCTGCTTGGCACGTCAACCACCGTCAGCCCAGCGGAGGCGAGTACTTCTTCGTCGAAAGCCTCTCCCTCAACCGGCGCCCTGGAGCTTGACGCCCAGGGGAGCCTGATGAAGATACCTTCGCCGGCCTTCAAGTAGGCGCTGGGTTGGGGCTCTTTGGGGCCTGGCGCTGCGTCAGCGACGGAGGGGTCGGCAGTCGGCATAGCGCCTTGCGCTCCTGCGGCCCTCGGGTCGTCAGTCCGGTCGCCGGACCCCTCGCCAGCTCCAGCACCAGCAGCCTTGGCGGCCTCTTCGCTGGCGGGGTCATCAGCACCGGCCTCCTCTTTAGTAGCAGCGGCATCGCCAGTATCGCCGTGCACGTTCTCCTCGCCGGTGGCCTCGGTTTCCATTAGCTCCGCGGAGGGAGGATCTGAAGGTAGGAAAAGGGGAGAAAAAGTCAAGAAAATATCCAAAAAAGAATATCAGAAGAAGAAGAATCCAAGGGAAGTTTCAAGCAAGGGAAATTACCAGTGCTGGGATCCACGGTCATGGGCTCTACCACCGGAGGGTCGCTGGCGCTGCCCTTGCCGGGACTCCTCCTTGCCGGGACCTCTCCTTGCGGAGCGCGCCCTTGCGGAGAGTCATCCCTTGGCGGCGTAGTTGAAGCAGATAGCACCTCAGGAGCGGCTTCTGGTTGTTCCTGATGGGCCTGTTCTGCTCCTACAAAATCAAATCGACAATCAAGATATCAGCAAGCAAAGAGCACCCATGCGTGCCCCACAACAAGAAGTGAACAAACACTTACGCTGGGGGCTGCGCTGGGGGCTGCTTCGGGGAGAGGTTGCCGGGTCCGTCAAGGTGGTCTCGGATGCATCCTCTGTTGCCACTGTAGGATCGTCCTCGATGACAACCACGGGGACCTTGGCCCTCTTTGCCGCCCTCTCGGCCAGAGTCCTGAAAAGGAACGAGGTTCAGAGGGAAGCAGATCAGATACAAGACAAGAAACAGCAAGAATCAAAGAAATATAAGTACAACAAGAAGAAAGTCTTACTCCTCCTCCTCTTCTTCCTCCTCGCCGGAGCTCAGCGGAGAGGTCAAGTCGGCACTCTTTCAGTATGACGAGGCGGAGGAGTAAACTCCTGGGCGCTTGGCGGGAGCTGCGGCGAGATCAAAATAGCGGCTCGAGAAGATCCCGCTCCGATTCTTGGTAGCGGCATGAGATGCTCCCGCGGAAACGGTGCTTGTCGCGGTAGAGCGTGTCCCGTGGTGCTGCAGCTGTTGGCCTGCCTGCCACCCTGCTGTGTCTCCAGACCTACGGAGGCGCCTTCTTGGTTGAGCTGGGGGCTGCGCTGGGGGCTCCGCCTGCGGCAAGCTGCTCGAAGACGGCTGGCCGCTTGCGCCCTCGGCGGGCTCCCTCGCTTCGGCTTCAGGCTCTCCTTCGCCAATGACCTCCCCGGCAAGGTCCTCTTGGTCGGCAAGGCTTGCCGCCTCGGCCGCCTCTGCCTCCTCCAACGTGAAACCAAACTTGCCCGCGGCGGCGGCTGCCGCCGCCTCTTCCGCCCTGGTGGCGATGTACCGCATCTCGTCATAAGTGGTGTCGCGGGTGAGGAGCTTCTGCTCGTCGGCACGGACTGCTATCTCCACCAAGCCGTCGAAGAATTGCCGCATGACGTCTTTGGAGGGCTCCTGCCAAGTTGGGATGATCCCTGCGAGTCGCACTCCGGCATCATTACGCGGATGCGATCGAGCTGGGAGTTGTTGCACAGTGGGACGACGCCCTGCGGCAGCCTGAACCACTCCGGGTGGTTGGGGTCGTGCTTGAATAGCTCCTTGAGCATCCCGTCCAACTCCAAAACGGTGAAGTTAAAATTGAGGCCTGGGCGCAGCCTCATGATATCCGCCGGCCCCCGTACAGCCAGGCGGGCCTCCCCCTCTCCTGCAGAGGGGCGATGCGGCGGCGAAGAAAGTCCGCGCCGACGGCCCCTACAGTGAGCCCGGCAAGCTTGAGCCGCAGGATCCGGGTGGTGGCGATCTTCAGTCTAGCATCGTCCGCCACCAGGGCGCTCCAGTCGCCGCCACGCACTACTCGGGCTTGGCGCAAATTTGTGAATGACTGCGGATCTGCATCAATAATCCAACACCACTCCGCTCTCCACTCATCCCATTTTCTGCGAAGCTCCCCCTCCAGATATACCTCCTTCTTGCCGGCCCTCGAGATCCAGGCGATCCCGCCAGACAAGGGCTCTCCTTTCTCGACCCGGGGCATGAAATAGTGGTGGAAAAGGGCTACATTTGGGTGGATCCCGATGAAGTTCTCGCAGAGGTGTGCAAAAACCGCCATGGTCAGAACGGCGTTGGGGGTGAAATCAAGGAGATGGAGTCCATATGTGTTCATGATGTCGCAAAAGAAATCGGAAAAGGGCGGGCAGAGCCCGCAATAGAAGAACAGGGGGAAGAAATAGTATCCTTTTGGACACTTTTTCGAAGTAGAAGCTTCGGCGGAGAGTACCTGCGTGCACGGATGCGCCCGCGTCTCCGTCGACCAGAAAAGATAGAACCACTCCCGCAGCGCCTTCGGGGTGAGCTCGGGAAGTGCTCGCTCCTTGTGCAGCGCCTCAAGCCGCAGCGCCTCGGCCGACTTCGCGCTCTTCCTGGTGTTCGGAGCCATGGCGGAGGCGGTGGGGGAGAGCAAGGGCGTCGGCGGCGACGGTGGCGACGGGCGGCGGAGCGCTGCTCTCTTTCGGCTTGGGAAGCGGAGGAGAGCGGCAGAGCTTTCTGAGGAAGGAACCGCAAGTGGCGAAGGTGGGGGAACGGCCCCTGTTTCCCCTGCTTATAAAGAGGAGAGGCGAACGTTACGCCTTTTTCGATTAAAGAATCGCCCACGATCTCTCCCACGACGCCGCGTTTAACGTGTGCCGTTACGGGAGGGCGCGGTGGATACAGAGTTAGATTTGGCATGGACCCAGGCCGCGTGTGCCCGTGCCCTGTTTTGGGCCTGGCCCAACAGCGCTCGGCACCGTGTGTGGCCTAGGCCCGGGGGCTCCTGTCGGTGTACTAAAGTAGGGGTACCTTAGTACCCCGAACTTGTCTGCAGGCAATCGTGGCGTCAGCGGCAAGGCTTGCCGGGCGTCCGCCAAGATCCTCCGTAGTCCCTATTGATGCCATTCAAGAACAAAGTGTTTAAACTGAGAAGACAAGACTCCGGCAAGAGGAGCTTGCCGGGAAGGACAAGGCCCCGGCAAGAGGAGCTTGCGGAAGGATAACCAAGGCATGCAAAGGACTTGTTGCGACGCGTCGCGCGCCCGGCAAGACCCGACGAGCGACAAGCTTTCGGGTGCGACAAGACAATGACCACAGCAAGGCGCTTGCCGCGGCGAAGCCACCACTCTATGCCCACGCTCCAGCGCACCCGTCAACGTGTCGCCCTGAGATCGTTCGCGCGCGTGGCGGAAGCTAGGCAATAGCGGTGCGAGGTGGCAAGAGGAGATGACGAGAAGGCCATCGTGGCGGCGGTGGCGCCCTATGATCGCTTTTACGCCTGTTTAGGCGATGCGGACGGGCATTAAATGCGCTTGTCCCCTGCCGTCAGAGTTAGGTAGGGTGCGCTGTAGATAGCAGTTGTACCAACCACCCTTTTTACATTTGTACCCTTGTATGCGTTGCCACCTGTCGGTGACCCCTTTAGCCTATAAAAGGAGGCCCATGCGCAACGTAGGAGGGGTTGGACTCATTCGAAACTAGACCACTCTCACGCTCTCAAGCAAGAACAGAATACAATCACAAAGCAGCAGTAGGAGTATTATCTCTCCGGAGAGCTCCGAAGCTGGGTAAAAATCACTCGCATGCTCCGCCTCGATCTGCTCTTCGTGCGCTCTCCGCTCCCTTGCCGGACCGAAAGGGGCCCTGCCCCATAGGTGTTCGTTCCCCACGACAGCCGTATTTTCTTCGTCTGTTCGGTTTCACTTGGATTTTTGTTGCTGGCTTCTCCCCAGTTTTTCGTTGAATGCTTCTCATCTCAGTTGCATTGACTTGAGAAAAATCATATTAGGATGACGCGGGGAAGCTGCAGTAGCAACGTTCGCGGGGGTTCTCCTGTTCGGCGTTCCACACGACAGGCAGGACAATCACCCAAGCCGTACATTCCACCACCGCCTCCACCGTCAAATCCGCCCTCCACCGAGCAAATTATGTGTATGTTCGAGGAACGACGAGATAATGATCTGATGGAAATATTCAGAAGTATTCAAGCAATGGTTGGACAGAATGGAAATCAGCCCGTCCCTCACTCCAAGTTATCTGATTTTCAAAAGACTAAGCCTCCCAGTTTCAGTCAGGCCATTGATCCCTTGGATGCCGATGATTGGCTGAGAACTATGGAAAAGAAGCTTGAGGTTGCTCGAACTGATGAAGAGGATAAGGTTCCATTTGTAACACATTATCTAGAAGGCGCTGCTGCCATATGGTGGGAAAATGAAAAGTCTGTAGGGACTGATAATGAAGCAATTACCTGGTCAAGATTCAAGGAGCAATTCCGGAAATATCACATCCCCGCAGGAATCATGAATACTAAGCAACGTGAATTTCTCGCGCTCCTCCAAGGAAGTCAGTCAGTGGGGGAATATTTGCAGAAATTCAATCACCTGTCACGTTACTCTCAATATACGTGACCACTGAAGAAAGAAAGATGGACAGATTTCTTGGTGGATTAAACCCGCAACTTCGTTGTGCCCTCGTGTGTTCAATTTTCCAGATTTCCAAACCCTGGTGAACAAGGCTTTCATTACTGAAAGGGAACACAAGCTTGCATCAGATAATAAGTCTACCCATAACGACCACAAGCGCAAGTTTGAGCCCAAAAAGGAAATGCAACCAGTACAGAAGGTTCGTACCTGGAAGCCAACTCCGGTGGCATACCAGCCTAACTGGCAACAAAATGTTAACAAGGCCAACACCCAAGTCAAGAACGACGTGCTCAACCCAGTTTTGAAGAATCGCCTGCGCAATAATTCTTGTTACAGTTGTGGACAAACCGGACATTATGCTAAACAGTGTCCCAAGAACAACCAGACCAATGTTACGTTCAAGCCACAAGTCCATTATTTGGAGGCAGGCCCAAGTCAGCACGACGTCACGGGATACGTTCATCACATTTCCGCTGACAAAGCCCAAGAAAATCCTGAAGTCGTCATTGGTATGTTCCCTGTTAGTAACATACCTGCAGTAATTTTATTTGACTCTGGGGCTTCCCACTCTTTTATTTCGTGGAGTTTTGTTGCCCAAAACAAATTTCCTTGTTCGCTTTTGGGCAAGAATATGCTGGTAGAAACCCCGGGATCTCTTATCAGAACTAATCTAGTCTGCCGCAATCTGTAAGTCAGTATCAACGGAATCCGTTTTCCAACGTCTTTGATACTTATTGAGTCTGATAAATTGGATGTTATCTTGGGTATGAATTTGCTGACTCAGTACCAAGTATGAATAAATTGTGCAACCCGAGAAGTCAACTTGACCGGCCAAGATGGACAAACTACAAAGTTTATTGCTCGTAGGAGCATACCCTCCGAGGAAATGGTCTTTATAGCAATAACTGAAATGGAATCAATTCCGGTGGTCAGTGAGTTTTCTGATGTATTCCTAGAAGAACTGCCAGGCATGCCATCTGATCGAGAGCTTGAGTTTGCAATAGAACTTGTGCCTGGAACCACCCCAATACACAAGAAATATTATCGAATGACGTCATCCGAATTAGTGGAGCTTAAGAAACAGCTTGATGAAATGCTCCAAAAAGGGTATTATCCGCCCCAGTTCCTCACCATGGGGATCACCTGCTATTTTTGTGGACAAGAAAGATGGCAGCCTTCGTATGTGTGTGGACTACTGACAGTTGAATGATGTCACGATCAAAAACAAATACCCTCTGCCAAGAATTGATGATTTGTTTGATCAACTCAGTGGAGCCAAGGTATTCTCAAAGATTGATTTGCGGACTAGATATTATCAGCTTAAAATTAAAAAGGAGGATATTCCTAAGACCGCATTCACCACTTGCTACGGTCTCTATGAATATATAGTCATGTCCTTCGGCCTCACCAACGCCCCCGCCTTCTTCATGCACATGATGAATAAAGTATTCATGGATTTCCTCAATAAGTTCATGGTCGTCTTCATCGATGATATACTTATTTACTCAAGAAATGAAGAAGAGCATAAGGAACACCTCTGCACAGTGTTACAACGACTCTGTGAGCGCAAGTTATACGCCAAATTTAGTAAATGCAAGTTTTGGCTCAAGCAAGTTGGATTCCTAGGGCATGTGCTATTCGCTGAAGGTATAGCCATGGACCCAAGCAAGGTGAAAGATGTGCTCGACTGGTTGCCACCCGCCACCGTATCTCAGATTCGGAGTTTTCTTGGACTAGCCGGATATTACCGCCATTTCATTGAAGGGTTCTCCAAGATTGCTAAGCCCATGACGGAGCTGCTAAAAAAGGATAAGAATTTGAATGGACTTCGGACTGTGAGAAAAGTTTCACCGAGTTGAAGAAACACTTGACAACTGCGCCAGTATTAACACTTCCTGATATCTACCGCAGTTTTGACGTATACTATGACGCTTCCCGACAAGGACTAGGATGCGTACTTATGCAAGATGGCAAGGTAGTGGCTTATGCCTCACGGCAGCTACGGCCCCATGAAGTAAATTACCCCGCTCATGATTTGGAATTGGCCGCGTGTCACATCCCTAGCTTCTGGTATTGCTCTAGGCTAGCTTCATGTGTGCATCATATTTAAATTTTGCTTGATTTTGAAATGGGGATTGCTCAAACCCTAGCATTAAAGAAAATCACTAGGTTCACCTAAAATATTTTCAGTAAGTCCAAATGGCTTTCAAAAATGTTCATGATTTTTGACAAAGGTGAAAACCTCTACCAAACATGATGCCAATATTTTTGGGCCATTATGGATTTTTGAATAATCCATATTGTATTTGAATTGGGGCATTTAAATACTATTAATATTTTTAAATGCTCCAACAATTCTGAAAATAGTTAAGGGCCTCTGTAATAATTCATTTAATGCCCACAATTATTTTCAGGATTTATTAAAATGATTTGGGCTATAAACTAAATCAGAAACAAAACTACAGTAATAGAAAAGGGAACAAAAAAAAGAAGAGAAGCAGAAACTTACCTGGCGCCCACCAACCGGCCCAGCTCTGTCTTTGTGTGACTGTACAGCCCAGCCCACCACCGCCAACTCCCCTGTCGCCTTCCTCCTCTGCCAGGAGGATGAGCGCGTGGCCGCAGCGCGCCGGCACGCGCCCCGGCCACCTCCACCCTGCCTGTCTGTGTCCCCGTCGCCTGGATCTCTCCCGCGTCGCCACGCACCTCCCTGCCTCTCTCTCTCACTCTCCCGAGCTCTCACCCCCTTCCTCGATCTCTGTCTCTCGCGCCACCGAACGCTGCCGTCGCCGCCGCTTGCTGCTGCCGCGGCCACCGTCTCCCCCTCGACCCCTCGTCGTGCCTGCGAGCTCCGTCTCGACGTCCCCGACCTCCTCGATGAGCCACGACGCCACGGACGCGCCGCAACACCGCCACCGCCGCCGTTTCCCTCCTCGGCCGCCGGAGATCGGCCTCGCCGCTCCGCTCAGCTTCGGCCTTCCCCGAGCCCGCTTCGAAGCCTACTGGAACCGCCGTAAGCCCCTGATCATCCTCCCCCTCTCCGTTTACTCTCTAGCATGCCGTAGCCGCCGTGCCTCTCTCACCCGACAAGCGCCGCCGCCAAAGCTCGCCGGCGATGATGCTCCGGTGACCATTCGGTCCCGGGCATGCGTCCAACGTTCTCGCCGCACCGCATAGACACCGTAGGTGTTAACCCCGCATCGCCAAGGCCGCTGTGGCCTCGACCCCGAGCTCGCCCGAGCTCCGGCCGCCGCTTCTGTGCTCGCCGTCGTCATCTCCGGCGACTCCGAGGCCTTCCGATGGCTCTGCTAGACGCGGTCGAGCGCGGGCTACCCCCTGGTGGCCTTCGCGCATCCATCCGTCGCCCGCAGCTCAAGTTCGGCGAGTTGCCGCCGCAGTTTAGGTCGTCGCCGGCGAAACTCCGGTGACTGACGACGTGGACCCTATTAGGTGCTAACCCTGCCAGCTAAGCCCCCAAATGACACTGACTGTGGGCCCTACCCCTGGTCAAACCCCAGTCAGCGTTGGGTTTGACCGAGATTAGTACATATGCCACTGACGTGTGGACCCCACACGTCAGGTTTGACCTGGAATAGCCCCGTTGACCTGCTGACGTAGTGCTGACGCCAGGCTGATGCAGTAAATCCTTTTCTGGATTTATTTTTATACAGGAAATTTCAGAAAATAGCTAAAACTTCTAAAATTCATAGAAATTCAACCGTAACTCCAAATGAAATAAATTATATATGAAAAATGATTAGAAAAATCCAATCTATCCATCTGTACCATTTTCATGCATGTTAGAACAACTTATAGCTGCTGTTTAGCACAAATCATATAATGGCATTTAAATATCCACTTATGGAGTTTGAATTTGAATCCTGGATTCAAACCAACTTCATTTAATATGGTTGCTAGTTGCATTAGCTCAATCAACAGCATATTGCCATGACATTATCATGCATCATATTTGTTGCATTGCATTGATTGTGTTCCTCTTTGTTTGCCGGTAATTGTCCCCTCTCGATAGACGTGGTTTCGACGATGAGATCGATGACACTGATGAAGAGCTATATTATCTTCGGAAGTTCCAGGCAAGCAAAACCCCCTTGTTCATTCCGATACAATCCCACTCTCTCGCTCCTGCTCTCTTTTACTGCATTAGGACAACAACGTTTCAACTGTTACATGCTGCGGTAGTTGAACCCCTTTATCCTCTGCATGACCTGTCATTCCACAGTAAATAGATGAAACCCACTAGCATGAGTAGGAGTTTTTTGAGCCCTGATGTGCCTACTCATTCATGCTTGTTTGTCATGCCTGCTATTGCTTAGAGTTGTGTCAGGTCTGATTCATTGGAAATGAATCGGAGGTGTGTGAACATGTCCTACTATTGGGAGCTAAGTGTGTGAACACGATTTGGTAAAGGTAGCGGTGAGAGGCCATGTAGGAGTACATGGTGGGTTGTCTCATTGCAGCCGTCCTCAGGAACTGAGTTCTGTGTTTGTGATCCATGAACAGCTACTACCACGCATTGGAATGCTTAAGTGCCCCTCTCGGCTTCTTAATCACCCTTGTTCTCTGTCCAGGAGTTGCAACTAGTTTCTGGTGTTTGTAGGTAGTGTTAGTAGTCTACCAAGTGGCACCGTGCAGGTGGGCTTGGGACAGACTAAACCTGATGGCCGGTGTACCAAGTGGCACCGGATGGTGGACTGGGAACCTCGCACACATCGTTTGGGGCCGTGGCGACACCCGGCGGATCTCCTTGCGGATGGAACCGAATAGGCGATAAACACGGACGAGAGACTTGAGTGTTTAGGTAGGCGTGGCCGACTCCTCGCCCGGCTTCCGCTTGAAGGTTGCCGAGGTACATGGCGTGTCTGAGGCGATAAGTGGCGAGCGTGTGTGAAGAAGTACACCCCTGCAGGGTTATCATTATCTATTCGAATAGCCGGATTCCTCGAATATGGAAACTTGGACCCCTTGCATAGTTCATAGACAAGTGAAAGTGGATACTCTAAAATACGCAAGATAAGCGTGAGTGCTATGGATGGCGTTCTCGTAGGGAGACGGGAGCGGATCCATAGTGGAGTATTGATATGGTGAATATGTGGACTTGTGTGCACCACCTCAAAGGAGTTACTTGCAGTCGTAGTTCAGGATAGCCACCGAGTCAAAGCTGGCTTGCTGCAGTTAAACCCCACCATCCCCTTTGTTGATAATGATGCATATGTAGTTAGTTCTGATGTAAGTCTTGCTGGGTACATTTGTACTCACGTTTGCCTATTTTATGTTTTTGCAGAGAGACTCCAGTCTCGCTAGTAGTTCCGCTTGGACTTCGACGTTTAGCTTGTTACCTCAGCTACGATCTTGTGCCCTCGGCAGGATATGGTAGATAGTCAGGCTTCTAAGCCTTTTTCATTTGTAGATGTCTGTACTCAGACATGTTAGCTTCCGCTTGTGCTTTGACTTGTATGCTCTGAATGTTGGGTCATGTGACCCGTGTTTGTAATATCTCGCTCCTCGGAGCCTAATGTATAAATACTTGAGTCGTAGAGTCATGTTGTGATGCCATGTTGTATTTGCACATATCGAGCATATTGTGTGTATGTTATTGAAATGCTTGGTATGTGTGGGATCTGACTATCTAGTTGTTTATCTTTAGTAGCCTCTCATACCGGGAAATGTCTCGTAGTGTTTCCACCGAGCTATGGTAGCTTGCTACTGCTCCGGAACACTTAGGCTGGCCGGCATGTGTCCTTCTTCGTTCTGTATGCATCTTCGGGAAATGTCGCGATGAATACCGGAGTCTGTTAGCCGCTACTGCCCGGTTCACGAGTCTGCTAGCCCCAGTGCTATAGCACGGATTCACTCGTGATGACCGACACATTCGATCTTTGGGTCATGGATGCTGTCCTGTAAGTTTGTGCCACTTTGGGTTTACGACTAGCCATGTCAGCCCGGGCTCCTTATCATATGGATGCTAGTGACACTATCATATACGTGTGCCAAAAGGCGCAAACGGTCCCGGGCAAAGGTAAGGCGACACCCGTGGGGATACCGTGCATGAGGCCGCAAAGTGATATGAGGTGTTACATGCTAGATCGATGTGGCATTGAGTTGGGGTCCTGACACCGCGGTAGTTCATGCTTTAAAAATTTGGAGACACTACCTCATCGGAAAAAGGTGCCAAATTTTTACCGATCACAAAAGTCTCAAATATATATTTACTCAGCCGGATTTAAATCTCCGTCAATGAAGATGGCTCGAGTTGGTCAAGGATTATGACCTTGGAATAAATTACCATCTGTGTAAGGCCAACGTGGTTGCCGATGCACTCAGTCAAAAACCCGTCAGTTTAAACGTCATGTTGGAATCTTTGCCTTCCGAACTTAAAGAGGAGATAGCTCAGCTCAACCTGGTCATAGTTGAGGCTGGCCTTGCCAATATTCTGAAGGTTACCCCTACTCTTGAGGTAGAAATCCGCAAAGCCCAGTCAGGCGATGCCGATCTGCAGAAACGTCTTAAGTTTTCTAATTTCTCGAAGGATCAGTACGGTACCCTCCGATTCAGGGGAAGGATTTGTGTGCCTAATCAAGCTGATCTGAAGCAGAAAATTTTGTCAGAAGCCCACGAATCCTTGTATTCAATCCACCCTGGAGGTACGAAAAATGTATGAAGACCTTCAACAAATATTCTGGTGGGATGGAATGAAGAAAGACATCGCTTATTTCGTAGCCTGTTGCGAGATATGCAACAAAGTAAAGGCAGAACATCAGAAACCAGCCGGACTTCTCCAACCACTGCCAATATCACAATGGAAATGGGATGATGTCTGTATGGATTTCATCACAGGACTACCTAAGACCCGACGGGGCAATAATGCGATCTCGGTCATAGGATACATTAACCAAGGTGGCCCACTTCCTCCCAATCAAACCTCATATCGGGCAGATGAGCTTGCATGACTGTATGTATCCAGAATTGTCAGTTGATACGTCTCCAACGTATCTATAATTTATGAAGCATTCATGCTATTTTATTATCTGTTTTGAATGATTTCGGGCTTTATTATACACTTTTATATCATTTTTGGGACTAACCTATTAACCAGAGGCCCAGCCCATATTGTTATTTTATTGCTTGTTTCTGTATTTCGAAGAAAAGGAGTATCAAACGGAGTCCAAACAGAATGAAACCATCGGCATCGTGATTTTTAGAAGAATATCATCCTAGAGACTTGGAGTTCCAGTCAGAAGATCCTCGAGGAGGCCAGAAGATAGGGGGCACCCCCCCCCTACTGGGCGCGCCCCCCTGTCTCATGGGCCCCTCAAGCACCTCCCGACCGACTTCTTCGCCTATATAAGCCTACGTACCCTAAAAACATCGAATATCAAGATAGATCGGGAGTACCGCCGCCGCAAGCCTCTGTAGCCACCAAAAACCTCTCGGGAGCCGTTCCGGCACCCTTCCGGAGGGGGAATCCATCACCGGTGGCCATCTTCATCATCCCGGCGCTATCCATGATGAGGAGGGAGTAGTTCACCCTCGGGGCTGAGGGTATGTACCAGTAGCTATGTGTTTGATCTCTCTCTCTCTCTTGTGTTCTCTCTATGGCACGATCTTGATATATCGCGAGCTTTGCTATTATAGTTGGATCTTATGATGTTTCTCCCCTCTACTCTCTTGTGATGAATTGAGTTTCCCTCTTGAACTTATCTTATCGGATTGAGTCTTTGATTTGAGAACACTTGATGTATGTCTTGCCGTGTTTATCGGTGGTGACAATGGGATATCACGTGCCACTTGATGTATGTTTTGGTGACCAACTTGCGGGTTCCCCCCATGAACCTATGCATAGGGGTTGGCACACGTTTTCTTGACTCTCCAGTAGAAACTTTGGGGCACTCTTTGAAGTACTTTGTGTTGGTTGAATGAATTTGAGATTGTGTGACGCATATCGTATAATCATGCCCACGGATACTTGAGGTGACAATGGAGTATCTAGGTGACATTAGGGTTTTGGTTGATTTGTGTCTTAAGGTGTTATTCTAGTATGAACTCTTTTATAGATCGATCCGAAAGAATAGCTTTGAAGTGGTTTCGTACCCTGCCATAATCTCTTTGTTTGTTCTCCGCTATTAGTGGCTTTGGAGTGACTCTTTGTTGCATGTTGAGGGATTGTTATATGATCTATCTATGTTATTATTGTTGAGAGAACTTGCACTAGTGAAAGTATGAACCCTAGGCCTTGTTTCCTATCATTGCAATACCGTTTACGCTCACTTTTACCACTTGTTACCTTTCTGTTTTTATATTTTCAGATTACAAAAACCTATATCTACTATCCATATTGCACTTGTATCACCATCTCTTCGCCGAACTAGTGCACCTATACAATTTACTGTTGTATTGGGTGTGTTGGGGACACAAGAGACTCTTTGTTATTTGGTTGCAGGGTTGTTTGAGAGAGACCATCTTCATCCTACGCCTCCCATGGATTGATAAACCTTAGGTCATCCACTTGAGGGAAATTTGCTACTGTCCTACAAACCTGTGCACTTGCAGGCCCAACAACGTCTACAAGAAGAAGGTTGTGTAGTAGACATCAAGATCTTTTCTAGCGCCATTGCCAGGGAGGCTAGGTAAGCGGTACTCACACCCCGTCAACTAAGCTCTTTTATGGCGCCGTTGCCAGGGAGGTGAGTGTTTGAAGGTATATCTTTAGATCTTGCAATCGAATCTTTTTGTTTCTTGTTTTATCACTAGTTTAGTTTATAAAAGAAAACTACAAAAAAATGGAGTTAAGTTTGTATCATATGCTTCATCTTTTTAATATCTTTTGTGAGTATGATGGAAAGGAAAATTGTGCTCAATTGCTAGAAGAAGAATGCATTAAAATGCTTGGTACTAAATCTTTGAATGATTTGCATGATTGCAATGTTGTTAGTATGAACTCTTTGAATATCCATAGTACTAATGATGATTGCACTAGTTATGATGAAAATGTCTCTTATAAGCATGTTGATCTTTGTGGAGTAGATTGGATTTGCATGGACACACCAAATAGAGAAAATAGATATTGCAAGAGGCATAAGTATTTAAAAACTAAAGATTTGCAAGAAAGCCTTTATGATTGTGCTGAAAGATTCAATATTTTTCGTGCCCTTGTGAACTTTGTAATGAGCGTGGTCATTTAAATCTCCAATGCAAATTGTTTCATGATCGAGTCGTGTCCAAAAATTGTGATAACTTGATTACCCTTGGGCATCATAAAGAGCTTAGTCTTCTTTTGGGGTATGAAGAAATGAAACGTATAACCGAGGGTATTCCAAAATTTAATCTTGATAGATTTCTTGACTTTGATCTAGAGGATATTTATATGTTTTGTGCGGTGAATTGCATTGAAAATCCTTATATTGACAATTACATAAAGAAAAGAAAGCAAATAGAAGATGAAGAGAATACTAATGAAAGGGAAGAGACTTCCCAATCTCCTCCTATTATTTCTTATGATGAATCAGGTAACGAGGAGGAGCTTTCTATTCAACCAATCTCGTCAATAAGTAGCTCAAAGAGGAAGGTTGAACCCACACATAATATGAAGAAGAAAAAGAAAAGAAGGAGCAACAAAGGTAAAAAGGTATCCCTCCAAAATGATGTTGCTCCTACTACTCATTGTGATGATGATAATTGCTTTACTATTGGTGCTATCTATATTTTTAATGATGAGAGTGATTATGCTTATGATATGAAAGGGCCCATGCTTGGGGAAGCTATGTTTGATGAGGATGAAATATTTGAGAATATATTTGCTAAAATTAATGTTTGTCCCAAGCTTGGGGATGCTATGTTTAATGAAGATGATATTTTTAGCATCCCAAGTTTTGATATGCAAAGTTGTTATGATGATAGCATGCCTCCTACCTATGATGATTATTTTGATGAAAGTGGGTTTGGAAGAGTGTCAACTTTAGGAAGTAGTGATCCCACTATTTTGGAGGATGTTGAATTTTATTGTGATGAATACGAAAGTGGATTTGGAAGAGTGTCAACTTTATTTAGTGATTCCACTATCTTGGGAGAGGTTTCAATCGATTATGATGAGAATGAAGTTGCTACTTATGATGATTATTGTGATGAAACTTATGCTATAAAAAGTAGTGATGATTATATTTACAAATCTTGTCATGATTATGATTACCCTTTTTCTGAACATTACTCTTTTAATGTGGAAACAATTTTTAGTGTTCAAGTCTCTTATGATATTCCCACTATTCCGAATGAGAAGAATTTTGCTTATGTGGAGAGTAGTAAATTTTCTATGCTTGTAGATCATGAAAAGAATGCTTTAGGTGCTGGTTATATTGTTGAATTCATTCATGATGCTACTGAAAATTATTATGGGGGAGGAACATATGCTTGTAGGTATTGCAATAATATTAAGTTTCCTCTCTATGTGTTGAAAATCTTGAAGCTATGCTTGTTTTGCCTTCCTATGCTAGTTGATTATTGTTCCCATAAGTTGTTTGCTCACAAAATCCCTATGCATAGGAAGAGGGTTAGGCTTAAATGTGCTAGTCATATGCTTCATGATGCTCCCGTTATGTTTCAATTCTTACCTTTTATGTGAGCATCATTGTCATCATCATGCCTAGCTAGAAAGGCATTAAAGAAAAGCGCTTGTTGGGAGACAACCCAATATTTATCCTTACTGTTTTTGTGTGTCCGCATGATTATTGCTACTGTAGTAATCATGTTTCATAGCTCTTGTTTCAATAAAGTGCCAAGTAAGACCTTTAGGATAGCTTACAGTGATAGTTGTGTTGATCCTGCTAAAAATCAGAAACTTTTGCACCCAGTAAATTAGTTTTGTTAATTCACAGAAACGTGCTTCTGATCTGATTCTTCTTTATCTGGATTGGACACAAATTACTTAAGACTTACTAATTTTGTAGAATTTTTGGAGTTCCAGAAGTATAAGTTTGATACAGATTACTACAGACTGTTCTGTTTTTGACAGATTCTGTTTTTCGTGTGTTGTTTGCTTATTTTGATGCATCTATGGCTAGTATTAAGTGGTATGAACCATAGAGAAGTTGGAATACAGTATATATTACACCAATATGAATTTAGAATGAGTTCATTACAGTACCTAAGTGGTGGTTTTATTTTCTTATACTAACGGAGCTTACGAGTTTTCTGTTGAGTGTTGTGTTGTGGAGTTTTCAAGTTTTGGGTAAAGATTCGATGGACTATGGAATAAGGAGTGGCAAGAGCCTAAGCTTGGGGATGCTCAATGAACCCCAAGGTAATATTCAAGGACAACCAAGAGCCTAAGCTTGGGGATGCCCCGGATGGCATCCCCTCTTTTGTCTTCGTTCATCAGTAACTTTACTTGGAGCTATATTTTTATTCGCCACATGATATGTGTTTTGCTTGGAGCGTCATTTTAGGTTGTTAGTATTTGCTTTCTGTTATTTATAATAATGTTTTGCATCTTTATTTTCAATAAAAATGTCAAGGATAGCCTTTGCCATGCTTATTTTGCTAGTATACATGTTGCTGTTTGAAAACAGAAAGTTTACCGCTGTTGCAAAAATTCCCTAGAAAAGTCAGAGCATGATATAATGTTGAAACACTTTGCATAATGAGCTCTGATAAATTTACTACAGTGGGAATTTTATTTCATAATTTTTGGTGTTAGGGAAGTATGATGAATCTTGCATCCTTTACAGACTACACTGTTTTGGCAGATTGCTGTTATGTTTACGTTGTTTGCATATGTTTGCTTGTTTAATGATTCTATTTGAGGATAGGAGTGTTAAATATGCAGAGGAATTTAGTATGCAATGTTGAATAATAATTTTAATGATTTGTTACAGTAGAAAATGATAAGGTTTTGCATTGGTTTATACTAACCTATCTCACGAGTTCTTGTTGAGTTTGGTGTGGATGAAGCTTTTGATAAAAAGAGAAACCATGATATGAGAGGAATTAATGAGACACAAAAGTTCAAGCTTGGGGATGCCCAAGGCACCCCAAAATAATATTTCAAGAAGTCTCAAGCATCTAAGCTTGGGGATGCCCCATTAGGCATCCCACCTTTCTTCTTCAACAACTATCGGTTAGTATCGGTTGAGCCTAAGTTTCTGCTTCTTCACATGAGTTGTGCTATCCTTGCAATGTCATTTTATTTCGTTTTGCTTGCTGTTTGAATACAATACCAAGATCTGAAATTCTTAAATGAGAGAGAGTCTTCATATAGTTACATAATTATTTAGCTACTCATTGATCTTCACTTATATCTTTTTAGAGTAGCTTGTCATTTACTCGTGTGCTTCACTTATATCCTATGAGTAAATGGTTGAATGAGTTGATTGTCATAAATCTGAAATTATATATGTCGCATTTTCTTATACCATGGGGAGTTATGACTTCACATCTAAAAAGTAGAGGTTGTAAATTTATTGAAGGTTAGCAAGCATTGTATTGGTCATTTGAACAATTTCATGAAAGAATATTGAAGGAAGAGAGATTTCACATATAAATATACTATCCTAGACATCTTTTATAATTGGGAGCACTCATTAAGTATGACATGCTAAAGAGTTGATGTTGGACAAGGAAGATAACGTAATGGGTTATGTTTTCCGACATCTCAGTTAAAGTATATTGTCATGGATCATTCAAACATGTTGAGCTTGCCTTTCCCCCTCATGCTAGCCAAAATTCCTTGCACCAAGTAGAGATACTACTTGTTCTTCCAAATATCCTTAAACTCAGTTTTGCCATGAGAGTCCACCATACCTACCTATGGATTGAGTAAGATCCTTCAAATAAGTTGTCATCGGTGCAAGCAATAAAAATTGCTCTCTAAATATGCATGACTTATTAGTGCGGAGAAAATAAGCTTTGTACGAACTTGTTATGGAAGCAATAAAAGCGACAGACTGCATAATAAAGGTCCATATGCAAGGGGCAATATAAAGTGACGTTCTTTCGCATTAAGATTTTGTGTATCCAACCCTAAAAGCGCATGACAACCTCTGCTTCCCTCTGTGAAGGGCCTATCTTTTACTTTATGTCTTTTACTTTTATGCATGAGTCAAGGTGATCTTCACCTTTCCCTTTTTCATTTTATCCTTTGGCAAGCACCTCGTGTTGGGAAGATCCTGATATATATATCCAATTGGATGTAAGTTAGCATGAACTATTATTGTTGATATCACCCAAAGGTGAATACGTTGGGAGGCAACACTATAAACCCCTATCTTTCTCAGTGTCCGATTGAAACTCCATAACCATTAGTATTGCGTGAGTGTTAGCAATTGTGGAAGACTATATGATAGTTGAGTATGCGGAGTTTGCTATTCCTGAAAATAAGATGAATTGAAATTGTTTGATGACTGAGAATGAAGTTTGCTAGTTTTCAAGAAAGCTTATGGTCTATGCTTTGACATGTGAATTGCTTGTTACTTTATCGTGAGAAGTTCTATGAGATGAACTACTGTTATGACATATTATCATGCTAGAAAAGGTGATTGAAATTATCAATGATCAAACTTGTGCACCTTCTAGCATTCACACTTCATAAATTCTTTCTTTTATCATTTACCTACTCGAGGACGAGTAGGAATTAAGCTTGGGGATGCTGATACGTCTCCAACGTATCTATAATTTATGAAGCATTCATGCTATTTTATTATCTGTTTTGAATGACTATGGGCTTTATTATACACTTTTATATCATTTTTGGGACTAACCTATTAACCGGAGGCCCAGCCCATATTGTTGTTTTATTGCCTGTTTTAGTATTTCGAAGAAAAGGAATATCAAACGGAGTCCAAACAGAATGAAACCTTCGGCATCGTGATTTTTTGGAAGAATATCATCCTGGAGACTTGGAGTTCAAGTTAGAAGATCCTCAAGGAGGCCAGGAGATAGGGGGCGCCCCCCCCTACTGGGCGCGCCAACCTGTCTCGTGGGCCCCTCGAGCACCTCCCGACCGACTTCTTTCGCCTATATAAGCCTACGTACCCTAAAAACATCGAATATCAAGATAGATCGGGAGTTCCGCCGCCGCAAGCCTCTGTAGCCACCAAAAAACCTCTCGGGAGCCCGTTCGGCACCACGAGGGGGAATCCATCACCGGTGGCCATCTTCATCATCCCGGCGCTATCCATGACGAGGAGGGAGTAGTTCACCCTCGGGGCTGAGGGTATGTACCAGTAGCTATGTGTTGATCTCTCTCTCTCTTGTGTTCTCTCTATGGCACGATCTGGATGTATCGCGAGCTTTGCTATTATAGTTGGATCTTATGATCTTTCTCCCTCTCTACTCTCTTGTGATGAATTGAGGTTCCCTCTTGAAGTTATCTTATTGGATTGAGTCTTTGATTTGAGTACACTTGATGTATGTCTTGCCATGTTTATCTGTGGTGACAATGGGATATCACGTGCCACTTGATGTATGTTTTGGTGACCAACTTGCCAGTTCCGCCCATGAACCTATGCATAGGGGTTGGCACACGTTTTCTTGACTCTCCGGTAGAAACTTTGGGGCACTCTTTGAAGTACTTTGTGTTGGTTGGATGAATTTGAAATTGTGTGTCGCATATCGTATAATCATGCCCACGGATACTTGAGGTGACAATGGAGTATCTAGGTGACATTAGGGTTTTGGTTGATTTGTGTCTTAAGGTGTTATTCTAGTACGAACTCTTTTATAGATCGATCCAAAAGAATAGCTTTGAGGTGGTTTCATACCCTACCATAATCTCTTCGTTTGTTCTCCGCTATTAGTGGCTTTGGAGTGACTCTTTGTTGCATGTTAAGGGATTGTTATATGATCTATCTATGTTATTATTGTTGAGAGAACTTGCACTAGTGAAAGTATGAACCCTAGGCCTTGTTTCCTATCATTGCAATACCGTTTACGCTCACTTTTACCACTTGTTACCTTGCTATTTTTATATGTTCAGATTACAAAAACCAATATCTACTATCAATATTGCACTTGTATCACCATCTCTTCGCCGAACTAGTGCACCTATACAATTTACCGTTGTATTGGGTGTGTTGGGGACACAAGAGACTCTTTGTTATTTGGTTGCAGGGTTGTTTGAGAGAGACCATCTTCATCCTACGCCTCCCACGGATTGATAAACCTTAGGTCATCCACTTGAGGGAAATTTGCTAGTGTCCTACAAACCTGTGCACTTGCAGGCCCAACAACGTCTACAAGAAGAAGGTTGTGTAGTAGACATCATCAGTATGCATGGAGTTCCTCGAACCATCACTTCTGACCGAGATCGCTTTTCACCGCGGCTTTTTGGTCCTGTCTCCATCAGGCCCTCGGAACAGAGTTGAAATACAATACTGCTTATCATCCTCAGATGGATGGGCAGACAGAAAGAGTAAATCAGATACTCGAAGATATGCTCCGAGCCTGTGTTTTGGCCCAAGGACCACAATGGGAAGATTTCTTGCCGTATGCCGAGTTCTCGTATAACAATGGGTTCCAGACCAGTTTGAAGATGTCACCATATGAAGATTTGTATGGTCGTAAGTGCCGCACTCCATTGAATTGGTCTCAAACCGGAGATAGCCGTATTTTCGGAATAGATCTCATGCTGGAAGCCGAAAAGCAAGTCAAGGAGATCCGAGACAGATTGCGATTGGCCAAATCGCGACAGAAAAGTTATTACGATGCAAACACTGACATATCAACTTTGGACCCGAAGAACATGTCTACCTTTGAGTCACGCCTATGAAAGGAGTCAAGAGGTTTCAAACCCGTGGAAAATTGGCACCCAGGTTTATTGGTCCATTTCCTATTATGACATGAGTAGGTGATGTGGCATATCAGTTGGAGTTGCCCCCTGAGCTGTTAGACGTGCACAACGTGTTCCATGTTTCACAACTGCAATGGTGCATATCACCACCCGAGAAAAAGACCGATTTGACAGAGATAGAGCTGGCAAAGGACTTGACCTACGAAGAGAGGCCAGTGAAAATTTTGGATCATATGGAAAGGGTCGCTCGCAGAAAATCACGAAGGTTTTACAAGGTCCAATGGATGCATCATACCGAGTCAGAATCAACCTGGGAATCAGAAGAATTTCTAAGGGCATGTTATCCAGAATGGTTTTCCCAAGCAACCGAATCTCGACGACGAAATTCATTCTAAGTGGGGGAGGTTTGTGACAGCCTGGTTTTTGCCCTCTTTTCTTTGCTTGATTTTCAGTTGATTTGGTTTTGAATTTGGAGTTTTCGATCATTACATTTGGACTTAACCACTTAGGTACCCCTTGATTTTCACCAAAGTGTTCCCTATCCTCCTCACAACCATTATTTCACTCTTGGCCAACCCAAAAATATTGTTTGGAATATTTTTCTTAAATGAAAAATATTCATTTTGCCCTCCAAAACCCTAGCTAAACCATTGAGCTCCAAAGCAACCCTATTTTTTCTTGCCCCAAAAATCCTGAGAAAAATCCCAATTATTCTTTGGACCCTACGGCACCTTTCTGAGAAAAAATATTTCACCACTCTTTGGAATATTTTGGCTACAGAAAATAAAGTCACTTCTAGGTAGAAATGGTAGTTTCTACAGCAACTACCTTTTTACTAGCTCCATTGTAGCTAGTTTTCCCTGTGCTTATTTACCTTAGTAAGAGATAGTAAAACCCCAAAGCTCAGCCCTTGAATCCCAGTGGTTTGACCACAGTAACTCTCCAAAGTTACTGTACAGTAACTTGTCAGCAGCACAAGTTTACTTCTATTGCACCTGGAACCTAACCAAACCGTGGTAACATCTCAGTTTACTAAGGATACACACCAGATACCTTTGTTAGTGCGTAGGGTGGCCTGACGTCACAGTCCATGTGGTGACCACGTTCGTCCGAGCGTGCTGGCATGCAATACGCGCACTTGCGCATTGCCAGCGCCTCTGTTGAGCGCGTGCTCGCTGCCCGGCCGGCCAGAGCGTTCCACACCTCGCCACCATCCTCGTCTCCACCTCCATAACTCCCTCCTACCACTCGCCGACGCAGGAACTCGCCGCAGTGAGCACGGGCATGGTCCAGCCAACGGCACAGTGCGCATGCACTGTGTTCGTCTCTTTCCCCCTCGCTCTTGTGCTCGTCCGCGCCCGCGCACAGTGCATGCATGACCTCCGTCGTCTTCTCCCTCTCTCTCTGGCCCCGTTCGTTGCCGGGCGCCATGGACAGGTGTCCTCCGGCGGAGCCCGAGCCCTCCTCGCTGCCCCGCCTATAAAAGCAGCCCCTCCACAGCCTCTTGGAGCACCTCAGCCACTCCCACTCCCTCCTAGATCCAGTAGAAGCCGTAGCCCAGCCGGGCAGGCCCCAGGCTGCCGTCCCGGAGCCGAGCTCGCCGGCGATCCCCTCCGGATAGTTCCCATAGCTCCGGCCCCTCCCAAGCCAAGGCGACCCCGCCTGGGCCTCCGCCTCTCCTCCGTGAGGCCAACCCACCTAGCTGGAGCCCCTGGAGCCGCCCCAAGCCGTCGTCTTATTCATCTCCGGCAACCTCCGTGTGACGCCCGGGTATTTAGCTACAGTAATTCCCTGCTAATGATGCCATGTCACTTCGATTACTTTCACTAATCTTGTGTTAGTTCGGAACCGATTCAAATTCATATTCAAAATCAAGCAAACATTAAACGTTTTCAAAAGTCAAAACTAAAATGTTCTAAGTGTGACAAATAATTCATAAGTAATGTTGGTGGAGAAACCACATTTTTATAAAAGGTCTAAATGCATTTAATTAATTAAAACAGTAGGTAAGACAAATACATAAATGCCTTGGTATTTTATTAAATAATAACTATATTATTTGGGGGTTAAACCTTTTGTGGAAGAGGTATAATTAGTGTTACTATTTAAGGTACAACTCCTATGTTTTATAAAACTAAAATAAAATAAAACAGAAAAAGAAAAAGAACAAAACAGAAAAAAAATGACAAAAGAAATTAAAATCCCCCCGCCCCCTGCTGGGCCTCGGCCCAGCTGGCCGAGCAGTCGGCCGGCCCGGCCGGCCCATCCCCACTCCCTTAACTCGCTGGTGCGAAACCCTAGCAACCGACACCCCCACTCCCCCCTCTCGGTCCACTCCTCCCCATCCTCGTCACCCCCTCCCACGATCCCGATCTAGATCGGGAATTCCTTCTGGCGCTCGCCCCTCTCGACCCAGCGCTCCCTGACACCGGCGCCCGTTCCCAGCGCCGCCCCACCGCCGCTTGGCTCACGGCCTCGACGCGTCGGGCCTCGTCACCATCACCTCCCCGCCTCGCCCCCGACGCCCGCGGCGCCCCGAGGCCGACGTCGTCAACCATCACCACTCATTGTCGCCTCGTCCTCGCCCCGCCGTCGCCGGACCTCCCAGCGCATCTCCCTCGCCGGACCTTCCCGCGCCTCGTCGCCCGTCTTCGTCCTCCTCCACGAACGGAGCTCCTCCGCCTCGTCGCGCCTCGCCGACTCCACCCCACCGGCCTGAATCCTCGACGCCGGGCGACGTCCCCGTCCTCCCCCTCGACCCACGTTGCCACGGTCCCTACACACCCCCTGTGAGGCCCCCTCCTCCTCTCTTTCCCGCATGCGCCCGCACCGGCCGCACTCACCGCGGCCACCCGGCGTCCCCCCCTCGCGCATGCTCGCCGGCGCCGTCGGCGGCTAAGAATGTGCACATGAGCCTCAGCGCTGCCTCGTCCCTTGCTGCTCGCCTTTCTTTGTTGCCCGCTTCTTTGTTGCCTACTATCGGCGCCTCCCACCACCTCGATCGCCGACCCTGCGCCCGCTCCACCCATGCCGGTCGCGCCACCCCCTCGCCGCCGCCTCGGCCTGGCCGCCGGCGGCGTGCGCCGTGTGCGTGGTGGCGCCCCCTTGGGCATCGCCCGTTCAAGCCATGCCCATTAGCCACGCGCCCAGCGCCCGTTAGGCTAGATGGGCCACTGCCATTCAGGCCCCACCCCACAGAACGTTAAAAAAAATAAAAAAAATAATTAATTAATTGATTGATTAAAGAATTAATTAACTTAATTAATTTTGATTAATTAAACTAATCAAATAACTAAACTAATTAAACTGTTAGACAATTAATTAATTACTCAATGACAGTGGGGCCCACCTCCTAATTAATACTAATTAGGTTAATTGAATTGTTTAATTAAAATGTGTCACTGACCAGTGGGACCCACTGGTCAGGTTGACTAGTCAACCCCAGTTGACTGCTGACGTCAGCATGACATCATGCTGATGTCATAAATCCATTTTCGAATTAAATTAAATAAATAATTAAATTCCTGAAATTAATAAAATCTTTAGAAAATCATATCTTTTAATTCATAACTCAGATTAAATTATTTTTAAAATGAAAGTTGCTCAGAACAACGAGACGAATTCGGATACGCAACCCGTTCGTCCGCCACACATCCCTAGCATAGCAAACACGCAACTTTCCCCCTCCGGTTCATCTGTCCGAAAACGCGAAACACCGGGGATACTTTCCCGGATGTTTCCCCCTTTCGCCGGTATCACCTACTACCGCGTTAGGGCACACCGAACATCGCGTATTGTCTTGTTACGCTTTGTGATGCTTTGATTGCTCCGTTATTTATTGTGTTCCCCCTCCGTTACTTCTTTCCGGCAGACCGAGGCTGCCATGCGACCTGATTCGACTACGGAGTTGACGACCCCTCCTTGCCGAGCAACCGGGCAAGCCCCCCCCTTGATCACCGGATATCGCCTATTCTCCTCTATCTGCTTGCATTAGAGTAGTGTAGCATATTACCGCTTTCCTTTGATCCTATTACGATGCATAGCCCGACATTGTTGCTACATCTGTTGATACCTTACCGCAATCCTAAATGCTTAGTATAGGATGCTAGTTTATCATCATTGGCCCTACATTCTTGTCGATCGCCTTGCTATACTATCGGGCCGTGATCACTTGGGAGGTGATCACGGTATATACTATACATACATACATACATACTATACAGATGGTGACTAAAGTCGGGTCACTCGAGGAGTACCCGCAAGTGATTACGATGAGGGGCTGAAAGGACGGTGGCTCCATCCGGTAGAGGTGGGCACAGGTTCCCGACGGCCCCGACTATTACTTTAATGGCGGGCGGCAGGGCAGGTTGAGACCACCTAGGAGGCAGGTGGGCTGGCCTGCTCGGCGTTCAGCGGATACTTAACACGCTTAACGAGATCTTGGTATTTGATCCGAGTCGGCCATTTGGTCTATACGCACTAACCATCTACGCGGGAGTAGTTATGGGTATCCCGGCGTCGTGGTATCGGTGAAGCCTTATTGGCGTCGGCGACGGGCGGGCGCGGCCGGGTTGGGCTGCGTTAACGCAACTTCGCCGTAATGGAGGTTGCTAGGTCGCTCACCGGCAGCGACGCATAGCGTGTGTGTGCAATGGGCGATGGGCCTGCACCCTGCGCGCGCATAGGATTTAGACCGGCGTGTTGACCTCTCTGTTGTGCCTAGGTGGGGCTGCGGCGTGTTGATCTTCCGAGGCGGGGCATGACCGAGAATGTGTGTCGGCCAAATGGGATCGGCGTGTTGGGTTATGTGGTGCACCCTGCGGGAAGTTTATCTATTGAATAGCCGTGTCCCTCGGTAAAGGGCGACCGGAGTTGTACCTTGACCTTATGACAACTAGAACACGATACTTAATAAAACACACCCTTCCAAGTTCCACGACAACCCGGTGATCGCTTTTCCACGGGGTGACGAGGGAGGATCGCCGGGTAGGATTATGCTATGCGATGCTCTTGGAGATGCTACTTGGAGATGCTACTTGGAGGACTTTAATCTACTCTACGCTACACGCTGCAAGCGGAGGCTGCGAGCGTAGTCTTCGACGAGATTAGCTATCCCCTCTTATTACGGCATTCTGCAGATTCGGTCCACCGATATGGCCCTTTACACATATACCCATGCATATGTAGTGTAGATCCTTGCTTGCGAGTACTTTGGATGAGTACTCATGGTTGCTTTCTCCCCTTTTTCCCCTTTCCTTTCTTTACGGTTGTCGCAACCAGATTTGGAATCGAGGCGAGCGCGCCACCGTCGGCGACGTCTCCTACTACTACTGGAGGTGCCTACTACTACGTGCAGCCGGCGGCGGCGACCGACTGGAGTAGTTAGGAGGATCCGAGGTGCAGAGGCTGCGCCTCTTCGTCTGATCCCGGTGTGTGCTAGCCTTCTTAAGGCAAACTTGTTTAACTTATGTCCGTACTCAGATATTGTTGCTTCCGCTGACTCGTCTATGATCGAGCACTTGTATTCGAGCCCTCGAGGCCCCTGGCTTGTATTATGATGCTTGTATGACTTATTTTATTGGTAGAGTTGTGTTGTGATATCTTCCCGTGAGTCCCTGATCTTGATCGTACACATTTGCGTGCATGATTAGTGTACGATTGAATCGGGGGCGTCACACTCCGCCCTCTGCCTCCGCTGGAGAGGTCAAATCCGACGCCGTCCGGCCACCGTTAGCTACGCTACAGGTACGGGCAGGTGCGCAAACATCTTCTCCGTTGAACCCTCCCTCTCGTTTGCCTCCAAGAAGCCTCACCGCCGGCGTGAGCTCCGGCGAAGCGGAGCCCCCTCTGTTTCCCTCTCCCATTCCTCCGGCCTGACTAGCGGGGCCCGCTAGTCAGCCACTCATTACGCGCGCGAAGCGGTATGAGTGGTGGCGCCCCGGGAGTTTACGCTTTCGACGTCACACCCCCCCCCTATTTAATTATTTCAAATTCATTTAAATTCTAGGAAACTTCAAATGGCCATAAGTTTTTATCTATTAGTCCAAATGCATTGATTCTTTTTGCATTGTGTTCTGCGTCCAAAAATCTAACAGCACCCAAAAGATGGGATTTTTCCTTGCTGTCTAGATTTTCTGGTAATTTTTAGAAAGTTTCTTGATGTTTTCTTTTTGTGGTTTTGAATATTTTCATAAGAGCCAGCTTGTCTTGAGGATCACCAGGAGCTTTGTGAACCTCATCAGCACTAAGGCAAGCCACAGTAACATTTTCATAGTGCAACTTCAATATTTGTGATTTTCCTACCTGAACTTGTGAATATTATTGCATTTAAATTAGTTATAATGATTATAATCTGTTAAATGCTTGTCATGTTAAAATATTTGAACTACAGAATGTTTTAAGTGAATCTTGTTGGTAAGCTAAGGAGAACTTAGTTGCAAGTGGTGAATGAATGATATGGTCATAGAGTTGATAATTAGTTTAATTATAATTTTTTTGCATGATGAAAAATGATGAGATTGCTAGATGAGATTGCATTTAAATTATTATTTTGATAGATGTAACGCCCTGAATGTAGCTTTCCATATTCGTAACTCCAACTCCTGCCTTTTCTGGAGATGCGATATTTTATTTTCTCCGTGGTTGGGTTTTTGTCTGTTGTTTGCATTTTGTTTTTGTTATGCATCTCGTCTCATAGCATCATGCGCATTGCATCTGCATGTTTTCATAAAACTTGCATCCGTTCGGGTTCCGTCGGTTCTCTCTGTTGTCCGTTCTGAGCCAGACACACTCGCACGCGCCCGCGGCACCTCCGAAATATTATTTTATAAGTGGAATAAAAATGTTCTCGGAATGGGTTGCAACTTGTCGTGCGGTCTTATTATAGTGTAGACAGGCCGCCTGCCAAGTTTCGTCGCATTCGGAGTTCGTTTGATAGCCCAACCGTTAAATATATAACCGCGATATAGTCGGTATATTCGTCGGACGTTTCGGTCTCTGAAAGCATTGCGGGCTGCATTTCTCCTCTCTTCTCTCAGCCCAACCCTCTACACAGCCCACTAACCTCCCCTCGACCAGAGCCGCATGATCGCGATCAGACGGTCCAAAACGGCCCCAAACCCTCAAACCCTAGCTCCTTTCTATATATAGACACCTCCCATGCCATTTTGGCCTCCACCAACCTCCTCCCTCAATTTCCAGAGCAGCCACCACCCCACCTCGGTTCGCCGCCCGCCACCGCAGCCGCCACTTGGCGCCACGCCGCCGCGCCCGGACCAATCCGGGCGCGCCACATCGCCTCCCCATCAAGACGCAGCCACTGGGAGCTGCCACGCGCCCCCTGGGCGCCCCTTCCCGCTCCTCGCCGCCCGGGCCGTGCGAGCCGCCGGGCCCCGATCTGGGCCTCACGGGCGCAGCAAGCCAGCGCGTCCGCTTCGCTGGCTCCTCCCGGGCGCCCGATCCGCGCCGCGGAGCCCTCCTCGCTTCTTCCTCGTCGCCGCCGTCCGTCGGACCTCGCGAACGCCGCCGCCGCCCGGGATCGTCTCGCCGGACCAGTCATCGCCCTCCCGTCGTGCCCTCTTGGTCTCTCTCTCTCTCACCCGATCTCTCTCCCTCGCTTGTGGACCTGCGCTGCTGCCTTGGATCACCGCCGCCGGCGCCGTAGTCACCGGATCCGGCCGGGATCCACTGGATCCGGCCCACATGGCCTCCTCCGCCCTCGCCCGGCCCAGACGGACCCGCCGCCGTCCACCATCGCCGGGAACCGCAGCCGGCGCGACCTCCCTCGTCCTGTGCCACGTGCGGGCACACGCGACGCCCTTGTTGCCGGCCACGTGGGCCCGTGGCCCAGCCCAGCGTCGGCTGCTGCCCCGGCCTGCCTCCTCTCCAGCGCCAAGGCCCTTCGCCCCAGCCGGCCTCCTTCACCAAGCGGGCCAGAGCCCATGGGTGAGGCCACACCCCAGCGCCCTCCTTTGATTTTCCTCCTAATGGGCCAGCCTGCAGATTCAGCCGTGTTATTTTTTTTTCGCTGCGATTTTGACATTATCCGATGATTTTCAGATTCTGTAAAAGACCCTCATGATCATACATTTAATAACTCCACAACCGTGCATCGGATTAAAACAACTTATATATGTAAAATGCTTAGTTTTTCATCTAGTTTCATAATATGCCACTTTCATCCATGTTTAAAATGTTTAAAGTGCTGTTTGATTAAATTTGCTCAAATGCCATGCTAAAATGATTTATTTCATAACTAAATAACCGTAACTCCATTTTAAATAAACTTTATATGTAAATGGGGTGGAAAAATGCCTAGTTTAACATGGTCCACTTTATTTTCCTGTTTAACAACCTTAAAATATGTTTTAGGGCAGAACAGTAGCAAATTCATAAATTGCATATGAGGTTTTTCTGGAATTGTTGTTTGTTGTTCCGGCCTCATTTAAACTTTCCTAAATAGATAGTTTTATTATGCTTCACCCCTTGCCATGTTTAACAACATTTAACATTGTTGTGTACCTAAACGAGAGCGAACTAAATAACTTGGATGTGGTGTTTTGTCAATATGCAACTCGTTGCATATTGAGCTCCACTTAATTTGTAGTTTTGTTTGTTGCACTTTGCCATGCCATGCCTCTTTAAACCGGTCATGCATCATACTTGTTTGTGCATCATGCCATGATTATGCTTGTGTGTTTACTATGTTGTTTGCTTCTTTCGGTTTGCTTCTCTCGTTAGCCGGTTTCGTTCGGAGTTGTGAGGATTCATTTGACTACGTCCGTTTGTCTTCTTCATGGACTCGTTCTTCTTCCTAGCGGATTTCGGGCAAGATGACCGCTACTACGGATCTCACTACTATCATTGCTATGCTAGTTGCCTCGTTTTTCGCTATGTCTGCGCTACCTATTACTGTTTGTCCAGCCTTCCCATATTGCCATGAACCCCTAACCTTTGACACCTTTCCTATGCAAACCGTTGTTTGGCTATGTTACGCTTTCGCTCAGCCCCTCTTATAGCGTTGCTAGCTGCGGTGAAGTTGAAGATTTCTCCATGGTGGACAGGATTTTGGTTGGGATATCACAATATCTCTTATATTATTAATGCATCTATATATTTGGTAAAGGGTGGAAGGCTCGGCCTTATGCCAGTGTTTTGTTCCACTCTTGCCGCCCTAGTTTTCCGTCATACCGGTGTTATGTTCCCAGATTTTGCGTTCCTAACGCGGTCGGGTGATTTATGGGACCCCCCTGACAGTTCGCTTTGAATAAAACTTGTCCAGCAAGGCCCAACATTGCCTTTTACCATTTGCCTCACCACCACCTACTTTTCCCTTGGGAGTCGCTCTCTCGAGGGTCATCTTTATTATAGCCCCCGGGCGGTGCTTGTCTAAGTGTTGGTCCGAACTGAGCCGCCTGCGGGGCCCCCTCGGGGCAACTCGAGGTCTGGTTTTACTCGTAGCCTATCTCATCCGGTGTTGCCCTGAGAACGAGATATGTGCAGCTCCTATCGGGATTGTCGGCGCATCGGGCGGTCTTGCTGGCCTTGTTTTACCATTGTCGAAATGTCTTGATGTACCGGGATTCCGAGACTGATCGGGTCTTCCTGGGTGAAGGTCTATTCCTTCGATGATCGCGAGAGCTTGTCATGGGCTAAGTTGGGACACCCCTGCAGGGTTTAAACTTTCGAGAGCCATGCCCGCGGTTATGTGGCAGATGGGAATTTGTTAATGTCCGGTTGTAGATAACTTGTCACTTGATCCGAATTAAAACGCATCAACCGCATGTGTAGCCGTGATGGTCTCTTCTCGGCGGAGTCCAGGAAGTGAACACGGTTTCTGTGTTATGTTTGACGTAAGTAGGTGTTCAGGATCACCTCTTGATCATTGCTAGCTTCTCGACCGTTCCGCTTGTTTCTCTTCTCGCTCTCTTTTGCGTATGTTAGCCACCATATATGCTTAGCCGCTGCTGCAACCTCACCACTTTACCCCTTCCTTTCCCTTTAAGCTTTGCTAGTCTTGATACCCATGGTAATGGGATTCTTTGAGTCCTCGTGGCTCACGGATACTTCAAAACCAGTTTGCGGTGCCTATGTTATGAAAGGTGACGCAACCAAGCTCAAGGAGGAGCTCGAGGAGGATCTTGCCCTTTGTGTTGTTTCGTTCTAGTTGATCAGTAGTGGAGCCCAGTTGGGGTCGATCGGGGACTTTTGTCGCATTTGGGGTTCTCCTTTTATTTTGGTTCCGTAGTCGGACCTTGATTGTAACTGGATGATGTAATGCTTTATTCTTGTAATTGTGTGAAGTGGCGATTGTAAGCCAACTATGTATCTTTTTCCCTTATGTATTACTTGGGTTGTGTGAAGATTACCTCACTTGCGACATTGCTTTCAATGCGGTTATGCCTCTAAGTCGTGCTTCGACACGTGGGAGATATAGCCGCATCGAGGGCGTTACAAGTTGGTATCAGAGCCTTCCCCGACCTTAGGAGCCCCACTGGTTGATCGTTTTTAGCGGCCGAGTTGTGTCTACAAAAATGTTTTGAGTCATTTAGGATTATATATATCGGAGAGTTAGGAATTCTTTTACTCCTCAGTCCCTTCATCGCTCTGGTGAGGTATCCTGACGTAGAGTTTTGACTCTTCTCTTCTCAAATTTCACTAAAAAAAATTTTAGGATCACGCGGGTATCTTAGAATCGTTCCGATGGTTTTATGATGACAACATTGTCTTGGTGCCTCCCGTCAGCAGGGGTTTTTTTTAATGGAGGTGTCCCGAGGAGTTGAGCTCTGAGGTGTTGTCGTCATAATTTTATCGTTGCAGTTCTGGAATACCTGAGTTTAGTACGCCGACATCGAAAATCTCTTTTATGCAGTTGGTTGTGAGATAACCCGCTAACCCGATCTTGAGGTGAGTACGGAGTATTGCCATGACTTGTATAACGGATGCTTTTGAAGGTTGAGGTAGACGATTTCGAAGGTTTCTTGGTTATGTGTTGACGGATGGATACAGCTTGGATGTAGGTATTGTTAGTTTGGGTGAGATATATTGCTTCCCCTGTATCCCCAACACCAGATTGCATAACCAGAAAGTTTCGGGAGTTTTATAGGTGGGAATTCAAGTAGCTCCTAGAATATCTTTCCGACAGATGCATGATATGGGATTGGGTAAATCTCTATCATATGTTTGTTTCCGGCTTATTCTGCAAGCCAAATCCTTTGTTTTATTTTATTTGTGGTATTCGAGTTGCTTCGAAGTCAAATGTTGAATCCATACCTTTCCTAAACGGTGTTCTCATATTGCTATGTGAATACTAATCCTTTTTGATCATTGAGGCTGTCATGTTAATTCTTTTCCAACCGGTGCGCTTCTCTTCGAGATGATCCCATCATTCTCCCCATCCGCAAGATCAATTCTAAGTTTTCTCAACGGTGTTTGTTTCGTTCATCCCAAGTTGTCTTTATTTTTCCCCACCCTCCCACCCTTTTCTTCAAGGACTCATTTATTTTAATCAAGTATCCATTTATTCATGTGAAGTCACTTCATTCTTTTCCATCAATGTTCTTATACGGTGGTTCTCAAGAAGATGTTCTACTAGTTCGTCATTCCTCATTCCTTTCTCTTCTCCGGTGAATTCAAGTCAAGTTTTGTTGATCATACCTTTTTCCTCATTTCAATGTCTTCTCATACCGGTGCACCTCATTATCATTCTACTTCTCGCTATTTGTTATTCCGGAGTGCTCAAGATATCTCGAAGATTCGTGTTTCCACTCTGCATTCGTTCAAGCTCTTTCGAGATTGGTATCTCATTCAAGTCATTTAATTCAACCGGTGCAATATCTCTTTAAATCATTTCAACGGTGTTTCTCTTGAGTGGGCCCTAACCCACAGGTCCTTTCCCAGGATCTTACCTGACTCTTCTAATTCTTCCGGAGTTATTCTCAATTCTTTTCAGAGTGTGATGTAAGAATGAATTTCCATCAGTCACATGCCTTTCCAAGATCGATTTCAAATCATTTTTCATTGTGGTCTCAACTTCTTTGTTTTCCATTATACCGGAGTATCTCAATAAATTTTGGTGGCGTTCATCATCGTCTTTTGAAGACCGAAGGAGAGTTTATCTCTTAAATCTTGGTCCATTCTCTTGAATATTCATGGTTCTAGCTTGATGCCATCCTCTCATAATTGTTTTCGATTGTGAGAATTCTTTTCTTACCATCCGGAGTATTTCTTGAGTTGTTTCCATTTCTTTCTTCCGAAGGCCATCATATCATAATTTTTCATTCTCGGCGTGTAGCTATCATTCTCCAAATCTTGTCGGTGAATAATTCAAATAACCTCTAATCAGTTCATGATCTCTTCATTCTCATGTATCTAAATCCCCTCAAGTATCTTCATTCGATTTTCCAATTCTTCCCGATGAATTGTGCCTTTGCTACTTTCATTTTCATCTTATGGTGGTTCATTCAAGATTTCACTTCCTTCATTATCTTATCAATTCATTCATTCTTTCCAATCCTACCGGTGGTTCATGAAGACTTCCTCAAGTTTTGCGCTATACCCCTCTTAATCCTTTCTACGAGAATAAGTAGTATGCCAAATCCGTTGCTTGTCATCAATTTAAATTGGTGAAGGATACGCATAACATAATTCTTATTCTGGTTTCATCCAAGTGATTAATTCCTTCTTTCGGACTTAGTTCATGATGAATAAATTCTCGGTTTCAGTTGTTTCATCTTTTCTTTTCCCGGAGCTCCAAGCTCTCATCATCACGAAGATCCATCTAAATCATTGCAAGGATTCACCTTGTGTTTTCAACTTCTCTTTCTTTCTATCACCCTTTTGTTTACCGGAGTTCTTCATGGAGGCTCTACATGGTGGGTCATCAAGGATTCCTTTCATTCTTCAATTCTTCCTCAAGTTTCTCTCGGAGTTAAGATCCGCCAAACTATACTCTAAAAATAAACATGGTGTTCAACACATGTCTTGTTTTGAGGAGTTCAAGCATTCTTCATCTTGCATTCCGAAGTGCAATTCCTTCTATCTTATCTTTTGAGATGGTGTTATGTCACTCTTGACAATTTCCTTCATGTTTCATGATTCATATTGTCGTCAAGAATGAGGTATTTTAATCCATCAATCTCTTCATTGGAGTTATCTTGGGTTATATTTCACCTAAAGCTTTCCCTAAAGATTGTTGCTATTTATGGTGCTTATAAATGACCCAAGTTCTTCATTTGTCCTCCCGGTGAAATAAGTTTCTCGTCTCCTTGTTGATATCAATCCAATCATTTGTTTCCGTTGGTGGCAGAAGCTCACCTCATAATTTTGAGATGTTTTCATAAGCCCGCCACAAGCTTATTCTTTTCGTTGTTGGTTTTCCAACAACTCCGTTCTAACCTTCTTGGAAGGGTGCTTTCCGAGCCCATTTGTGGCAGAAGTTGGCATTTCCTTCTCCGTTCTCTTATTCCGATGATCTATCTTCTATTCATCCGTCCCGGAGGCATTATGAAGTTGCTCCCTTCGTCCAATAGTCTCGTTTTTGCCAAGATCATGTTCCTTTTTCCTTGGTTATCTATTTAACCGAATTGTTGTGTCATCTCTTCAAGTTCTTTTCATCTTATCAAGTTTTGCCTCTCTTTTCAACCGGATTGCTGTCTGAAATCCTTCTTACCCTTTGTGCCATTCTTTCAATAGTTCCGGAGGCAGTGTAATGTTGATTTCATCAAGTATCCTCTCATCTTGTCAAGTTCATGTTCAATTCCTTCCATTTACAGTCGGAGTGCTGCCCAAATTATATCAATCTTATTCCTTCTCTATCTAGTTTTAACCGGAGTGGTTTCAATATCTACCTTATCACTAAACCTCTTGGTTCTCGTCATATCCCATGTTCCTCTTTTCTAACAGAATGCTTTCAACTTTATTCATCTTCGTTGTTTTCTTTCTTTCATTTTGTTCAACCTCTCAAGGTTCTTTGGTTTCACTCGTTTGTCAAAGAAGCAACTATGTTTTACATCTTCCTCTTCCTTTTTTTTCCTCCGGTGCCATCCTAGATCTCGGGACGAGATCCTCTCGTAGTGGTGGAGTGTTGTAACGCCCCGGATGTAGCTTTCCATATTCGTAACTCCAACTCCTGCCTTTTCTGGAGATGCGATATTTTATTTTCTCCGTGGTTGGGTTTTTGTCTGTTGTTTGCATTTTGTTTTTGTTATGCATCTCGTCTCATAGAATCATGCGCATTGCATCTGCATGTTTTCATAAAACTTGCATCCGTTCGGGTTCCGTCGGTTCTCTCATTGTGTCGCTCGAGCGACACACTACTCGCACGCGCCGCTGCACCTCCAAATATTATTTTATAAGTGGCATAAAAATGTTCTCGGAATGGGTTGCAACTTGTCGTGCGGTCTTATTATAGTGTAGACAGGCCGCCTGCCAAGTTTCGTCGCATTCGGAGTTCGTTTGATAGCCCAACCGTTAAATATATAACCGTGATATAGTCGGTATATTCGCCGGACGTTTGGTCTCGAAGCGATTTGCGGGCTGCATTTCTCCTCTCTTCTCTCAGCCCAACCCCTCTACACAGCCCACTAACCTCCCCTCGACCGAGCCGCACAATCGCGATCAGACGGTCCAAAACGGCCCCAAACCCTCAAACCCTAGCTCCTTTCTATATATAGGCGCCTCCCATGCCATTTTGGCCTCCACCAACCTCCTCCCTCAATTTCCAAGAGCCACCACCTCCCCTCGGTTCCGCCGCCGCCCTTGCCGCAGCCGCCACTTGCGCCCGCCGCCCCGCGCCCGGACCAATCGGGGCACGCCACATCGCCCTCCCCCGCCAGACGCAGCCATTGGGAGCTGCCACGCGTCCCAGCGCCCCTTCCCGCTCCCGCGTCGCCCGGGCCGTGCGAGCCCGCCCGGGCCCCGATCTGGGCCTCACGGGCCGCAGCAAGCCCGAGCGCGTCCGCTCGCCTGGCTCCTCCCCGGGCGTCCCGATCCGCGCCGCCGGAGCCCTCCCTCGCTTCTTCCTCGTCGCCGCCGTCCGTCAGCCTCGCGGAACGCCGCCGCCGCCGGGGATCGTCTCGCCGGACCCAGGTCACCGCCCCTCCCCGTCGCGCCCTCTTGGTCTCTCTCTCTCACCCGATCTCTCTCCCTCTCTGCCCAGGGACCCGCGCCGCCGCCTTGGATCACCGCCGCCGGCGCCGTAATCACCGGATCCGGCCGGGATCTGCTGGATCCGGGCCCCCATGGCCTCCTCCGCCCTCGCCCGGCCCGTCGGACCCGCTAACGCCCACCGTCGCCGGGAACCGCCGCCGCGCGCCGACCTCCTCGTCCTATGCGGCGTCGGGCACACGCGACGCCTCGTCGCCCGGCCACGTGGGCCCGTGGCCCAGCCCAGCGTCGGCCGCTGCCCCGGCCTTCCTCCTCTCCCGCGCCAAGGCCCTTCGCCCCAGCCGGCCTCCTTCACCAAGCGGGCCAGAGCCCATGGGTGAGGCCACACCCCAGCGCCCTCCTTTGATTTTCCTCCTAATGGGCCAGCCTGCAGATTCAGCCCGTGTTATTTTTTTCCTGCGCTGCGATTTTGACATTATCCAGTGATTTTCAGATTTACAGAAAAGACCCTCATGATCATACATTTAATAACTCCACAACCGTGCATCGGATTAAAACAACTTATATATGTCAAATGCTTAGTTTTTCATCTAGTTTCATAATATGCCACTTTCATCCATGTTTAAAATGTTTAAAGTGTTGTTTGATTAAATTTGCTCAAATGCCATGCTAAAATGATTTATTTCATAACTAAATAACCGTAACTCCATTTTAAATAAACTTTATATGTAAATGGGGTGGAAAAATGCCTAGTTTAACATGGTCCACTTTATTTTTCCTGTTTAACAACCTTAAAATATGTTTTAGGGAAGAACAGTAGCAAATTCATAAATTGCATATGAGGTTTTTCTGGAATTGTTGTTTGTTGTTCCGGCCTCATTTAAACTTGCCTAAATAGATAGTTTTATTATGCTTCACCCCTTGCCATGTTTAACAACATTTAACATTGTTGTGTACCTAAACGAGAGCGAACTAAATAACTTGGATGTGGTGTTTTGTCAATATGCAACTCGTTGCATATTGAGCTCCACTTAATTTGTAGTTTTGTTTGTTGCACTTTGCCATGCCATGCCTCTTTAAACCAGTCATGCATCATACTTGTTTGTGCATCATGCCATGATTATGCTTGTGTGTTTACTATGTTGTTTGCTTCATTCCGGTTTGCTTCTCTCATTAGCTTCGGTTTCGTTCCGGAGTTGTGAGGATTCGTTCGACTACATCCGTTTGTCTTCTTCATGGACTCGTTCTTCTTCCTAGCGGGATTTCAGGCAAGATGACCGCTACCCTGGATCTCACTACTATCATTGCTATGCTAGTTGCCTCGTTCTTTCGCTATGCTGCACTACCTATTACCTGTTTGTCCAGCCTTCCCATATTGCCATGAACCCCTAACCTTTGACACCTTTCCTATGCAAACCGTTGTTTGGCCATGTTACCGCTTTCGCTCAGCCCCTCTTATAGTGTTGCTAGCTGCAGGTGAAGTTGAAGATTTCTCCATGGTGGACAGGATTTTGGTTGGGATATCACAATATCTCTTATATTATTAATGCATCTATATATTTGGTAAAGGGTGGAAGGCTCGGCCTTATGCCAGTGTTTTGTTCCACTCTTGCCGCCTAGTTTCCGTCATACGGTGTTATGTTCCCGTATTTTGCGTTCCTAACACGGTCGGGTGATTTATGGGACCCCCGACAGTTCGCTTTGAATAAAACTTGTCCAAAGAAGGCCCAACATTGCCTTTTACCATTTGCCTCACCACCACCTACTTTTCCCTTGGGAGTCGCTCTCTCGAGGGTCATCTTTATTATAGCCCCCGGGCGGTGCTTGTCTAAGTGTTGGTCCAAACCGAGCCTTCTTGAGGCCCCTCGGGCAACTCGAGGTCTGGTTTTACTCGTAGCTTGTCTCATCCGGTGTTGCCACGAGAACGAGATATGTGCAGCTCCTATCGGGATTGTCGGCGATCGGGCGGTCTTGCTGGCCTAGTTTTACCATTGTCGAAATGTCTTGATGTCTGGGATTCCGAGACCGATCGGGTCTTCTGGGTGAAGGTCTATTCTTCGATGATCGCGAGAGCTTGTCATGGGCTAAGTTGGGACACCCCTGCAGGGTTTAAACTTTCGAGAGCCGTGCCCGCGGTTATGTGGCAGATGGGAATTTGTTAATGTCCGGTTGTAGATAACTTGACACTTGATCCGAATTAAAATGCATCAACCGCGTGTGTAGCCGTGATGGTCTCTTCTCAGCGGAGTCCGGGAAGTGAACACGGTTTCTGTGTTATGTTTGACGTAAGTAGGTGTTCAGGATCACCTCTTGATCATTGCTAGCTTCTCGACCGTTCCGCTTGTTTCTCTTCTCGCTCTCTTTTGCGTATGTTAGCCACCATATATGCTTAGCCGCTGCTGCAACCTCACCACTTTACCCCTTCCTTTCCCTTTAAGCTTTGCTAGTCTTGATACCCATGGTAATGGGATTCTTTGAGTCCTCGTGGCTCACCGGATACTTCCTAAACCAGTTTGCAGGTGCCTATGTTACCGAGCAGGTGACGCAACCAAGCTCAAGGAGGAGCTCGAGGAGGATCTTGCCCTTTGTGTTGTTTCGTTCTAGTTGATCAGTAGTGGAGCCCAGTTCGGGTCGATCGGGGACTTTTGTCGCATTTGGGGTTCTCCTTTTATTTTGGTTCTGTAGTCGGACCTTGATTGTAACTGGATGATGTAATGCTTTATTCTTGTAATTGTGTGAAGTGGCGATTGTAAGCCAACTATGTATCTTTTTCCCTTATGTATTACTTGGGTTGTGTGAAGATTACCTCACTTGCGACATTGCTTTCAATGCGGTTATGCCTCTAAGTCGTGCTTCGACACGTGGGAGATATAGCCGCATCGAGGGCGTTACACCAGAGTAGTAGCATGAGTTGATGATGGCTCTGTAGGAGCGTGGTTGATTCAGTACTTTGCATGGTTATGTGAAGCATATGTTAAGTGATGCGTAGTATGGCATTATGACACCAGTTATTTTCACATTAAGTTGAACCTAATTAATAACTCAACTTGAATATGTTGTTGACCGGGTCATGGTGCCGCTGAAACGAGTCTTTCCCAGTGCAACCACATTTGCCAGTATGGGACGGCCTTAATGCGTTTCATTGTCGTGCCTCTGGTCGGTGCCTCCATTTAGGGAAGGTTATGGGCGTGTTGTACCCTGGCCCGGTAGGCAAGCATAACCTAGTGAGCCCGTTGTTAAGTAAATTTTTGGTACTGGATCCCAGAGTGGATCGTGGCCACGACGGTGGTCGAGGTGTCTGGAGGTAGACACGTGGCCACCCAGGACTGGCCCGGTGGGGTCTGAGTCAGAATGGCCGGGAGAGTGTCATGACAATGAAATGGTTTCGTCGGAACGTTATTGGTCCACCCGAATGGGAGTGCGAGGCCATGGGTTCCGTAGTGTCGGTACAGTGTACTAACCTCTGCAGTGTTTTTAATCTATCGATAGCCGAGTCCACGGTTATGGACACGCTCGAAAGTAGGGTACACCATGGGTCAACACTTAATAAAATATGCACACTAAGTTTGTACCGAGGATGGCAGTGAGGTCGTCGTGTTGAGTTTGGCCATGAGTTGGTCGGGTTGTGATCACTGTAAGGATCACGGGCCAAGAGTTGGTCGGGCTATGATCGCCGTAAGGATCATAGGCCATGGATTGGTCGGGTGGTGATCGCCGAAAGGATCACAAGTGTGTTTTAGAGATTACCATGTTTGTGGTCTGGAAATGATCACATCCGGTAAGCACGTCCGTGGAACAAGTACCAGTTGAACATAGTCACAGCATGGTAGATGTATGGTTGCATGGTTGCTTAAATGGTTAAATATCATCATATTGTTTGTCATTATGTTTATGCTTATTGTGAGCTTGCAAGTACATTCAATGTACTGACCTGGCGTGTCATGCCAGATTTCAGGAAAGTCTCGTTGGGAAGGAGTGTTGTCCGAGTCTAGACCGTGTCCACATAGGTGTCCTTGTGCTATGGAGTCCTGCTACGACGTTGTTCCGCTGCCGAGTAGTTGTCATGATCGAGGCCCCTTTATGTTCACTAAATAATGTACATATTGTTCAATCGCACCGTGTGTGCCGCTTGGCCTCGCTAACTATTGTAATATAAACTATGCTCCGCTAGCATGAATAAAGAGGTTGTTTTTCTGTACCATGTTGTTGTGTGTTGCCAGAAGACAAGGTCTCTTGGCTGGCAATGCAAGTGTGATGCCCCCGATTCAATCGTACACTAATCATGCACGCAAACGTGTACGATCAAGATCAGGGACTCACGGGAAGATATCACAACACAACTCTAAAAACATAAATAAGTCATACAAGCATCATAATACAAGCCAGGGGCCTCGAGGGCTCGAATACAAGTGCTCGATCATAGACGAGTCAGCGGCAACAATATTTGAGTACAGACATAAGTTTAAACAAGTTGCCATAAGATGGCTAGCACAAACGGGATCTGGATCGAAGAGGCACAGGCCTCTGCCAGGATCCTCCTAAACTACTCCTGGTCATCGTCAAGACACCGCACGTAGTAGTAGGCACCTCTAGTGTAGTAGTCGCCGCCGACGGTGGCGTCGCTCTGGGCTCAAAGATCTGGTTGCGACAACCGTAAAGAAAGGAAAGGGGGAAAAGGGGGAGAAAGCAACCGTGAGTACTCATCCAAAGTACTCGCCAAAGAAGGAGCTACACTACTTATGCATTGGTATATGTGTAAGGAGGCAATATCGGTGGGTGAGCTGCAGAATGCCGAATAAGAGGGGATAGCTAATCACCGTCAAGACTACGCTTCGGCAGCCTCCGTCTTGCAGCATGTAGAAGAGAGTAGATTGAAGTCCTCCAAGTAGCATCGCATAGCATAATCCTACCCGCGATCCTCCCTCGTCGCCTACGTGGAAAAGCGATCACCGGGTTGTCGTGGAACTTGTCAGGTGTGTTTTATTAAGTATCCGGTTCTAGTTGTCATAAGGTCAAGGTACAACTCCGGTCGTCCTTTTACCGAGGGACACGGCTATTCAATAGATAAACTTCCTGCAGGGTGCACCACATAACCCAACACGCCGATCCCATTTGGCGGACACACTTTCTGGGTCATGCCCGCCTCGGAAGATCAACACGTCGCAGCCCCACCTAGGCACAACAGAGAGGTCAGCACGCCGGTCTAAATCCTATGCACGCAGGGGTCCGGGCCCATCGCCCTTAGCACACCTGCACGTTGCGTACGCGGCCGGAAGCAGACCTATCCTAGTGGCGTTCCAGTCCAATCCGGCGCGCGCCACTCAGTCGCTGACGTCACGAAGGCTTCGGCTGATACCACGACGCCGGGATACCCATAACTACTCCCGCGTAGATGGTTAGTGTGTATAGACCAAATGGCCAGACTCAGATCAAATACCAAGATCTCGTTAAGCGTGTTATTATGAAGCAATCGCGGACGCCGACCAGGGCCAGGCCCACCTCTCGCCTAGGTGGTCTCAACCTGCCCTGTCGCCCCGCCACAAAGATCCACACAAAGGGCCGTCGGGACAAAGGTCCTTTCAGCCCCCAATCCGTGAATCACTCGCGGGTACTCTTCGAGCGGATCCGACTTTAGTCACCATCTGTATAGTATGTATGTATGTATAATATATACCCGTGATCACCTCCCAAGTGATCACGGCCCGATAGTATAGCAAGGCAGACTGACAAGAATGTAGGGCCAATGATGATAAACTAGCATCCTATACTAAGCATTTAGGATTGCGGGTAAGGTATCAATGACTGTAGCAACAATGATAGGCTATGCAACAGAATAGGAGTAACCGAACAGTAACATGCTGTACTACTCTAATGCAAGCAAGAATAGGCAATATCTAGTGATCAAGGGGGGGCTTGCCTGGTTGCTCTGGCAAGGAGGGGTCGTCAACTCCGTAGTCGAACTGGGGTCGCCGACAGTCTCGGGGTCACTGGGAAAGAAGAAAACGAAGGAGAACACAATAAATAACAAAGCAATCAAAGCATCACAAAGCGTAACATGGCAATACGGTGCTAGGTGTGGCCTAACGCGTAGTAGGTGATACTAGAGAAAGGGGGGAAACATCCGGGAAAGTATCCCCGGGGTTTCGCGTTTTCGGACAGATGAACCGGAGGTGAAATGTTGCAGGTTCTCTATGCTAGGGACGTGTGGCTGACGAACGGGCTGCGTATTCGTATTCGTCTCGTCATTCTGAGAAACTTTCATGTACAAAGTATTTTCATCCGAATTATGGATTATTTATTATTAATTTTCAAAGTTTTAATCATTTTTTTTGAATTTATTTTAATTTGAAATAGAAGCTAAAATGCTACAAGTACCCAGCTCTGTGTACACAGATGTGTACCCAGAGGCTGACAGGTGGGCCAAGCGGGACCCAGTTGACCGGTCAAAGCTTGACTGGTCAACAGGGGTGGGGCCCCCTGTCATTCTCTTATTTACCTAATTATAGTTTAATTAGTTATCTAGCAGGTTAACTAAAGTTAAGTTAATTAAGCCGCTTAATTAATTAAATAAATTTTAATTCTTTTTATTATTACTTTTTTTAATCGTTTTCTGGGGCGGGTCCCACTTGTCATTCGGACAGGGGCCTTAACGGGTCGTGGGTGGTGGTTCTCGGGCTCCAGCCCGCCCCGTAGGGCGCTGTGGCCAGCGGGTGAAGGGGGCGGCGCCTGGCCCAGCGCCGGTGTGAAGGAAATATGCCCTAGAGGCAATAATAAAGTTATTATTTATTTCCTTATTTCATGATAAATGTTTATTATTCATGCTAGAATTGTATTAAACCGGAAACATAATACATGTGTGAATATATAGACAAACAGAATGTCACTAGTATGCCTCTACTTGACTAGCTTGTTAATCAAAGATGGTTATGTTTCCTAACCATGAACAAGGAGTTGTTATTTGATTAACAAGGTCACATCATTAGTTGAATGATCTGATTGCCATGACCCATTCCGTTAGCTTAGCACACGATCGCTTAGTATGTTGCTCTGCTCTTATCCATGACATATACATGTTCTGTAACTATGAGATTATGCAACTCCGTTTGCGGAGGAACACTTTGGTGCTACCAAACGTCACAACGAATCGGGTGATTATAAAGGAGTACTACAGTGTCTCCAAAGGCAGATGTTGGGTTGGCGATTTCGAGATTAGGTTTTGTCACTCCGATAGTCGGAGAGGTATCTCTGGGCCCTCTCGGTAATGCACATCATGAAGCCTTGCAAGCACTACAACTAATGAGTTAGTTGTGAGATGATGTATTACGGAACGAGTAAAGAGACTTGCGTAACGAGATTGAACTAGGTATTGGATACCGACGATCGAATCTCGGGCAAGTAACATACCGATGACAAAGGGAACAACGTATGTTGTTATGCGGTCTCGACCGACAAAGATCTTCGTAGAATATGTAGGAACCAATATGGGCATCCAGGTCCCGCTGTTGGTTATTGACCGTGAATAGTTCTAGGTCATGTCTACATTGTTCTCGAACCGTAGGGTCCGCACGCTTAAGGTTTCGATGATGGTTACTATGAGTTTATGTATTTTGATGTACCGAAGGAGTTCGAGTCCGGATGTGATCACGGACATGACGAGGAGTCTCGGAATGGTCGAGACATAAAGATTAATATATTGGAAGCCTATGTTTGGAGTTCGAATGGTTCCGAGCTTAAAACGGAATTTCTGAGTACAGGGAGGTTACTGGAACCCCGGAGGTAAATGGGCCTCGATGGGCCTTAGTGGAAAGGAGAAGGGCAGCCCTAGGAGGCGGCGCCTCCCCCTTCCCTAGTCCTACTAGGACTAGGAGAAGGGGCCGCCCCTCTCTCTTTTCCCCCTCGGGAATCCTAGTCCAACTAGGATTGGGGAATCCTACTCCCGAGGGAGTAGGACTCCCTGCGCACCTCCTTAGGCCGCCGCCCCTCCCCTGGCTCCTTTATATACGGGCAGGGGGCACCTTAGAACACACAAGTTGATCGTGAGATCGTTCCTTAGCCGTGTCGGTGCCCCCTCCACCATATTCCACCTCGGTTATACCGTCATGAAGCTTAAGCGAAGCCTGCACGGTGAAACATCAAGATTGTCACCACGCCGTCGTCCGTGGAACTCTCCCTCGACACTCGGCTGGATCGAGTACGAGGGACGCCATCGAGCTGTACGTGTGTCAAGAACTCGGGCGTCGGAGTAACGGCGCCGGATCGGTTGGATCGCGAGGAGAACGTCGACTACTTCCTCTACGTTGTGATCGCTTCGCCGGGTCTACAAGGGTATGTGGACAACACTCTCCCTCTCGTTGCTATACATCACCATGATCTTGCGTGTGCGTAGGAAAATTTTTGAAATTACTACATTCCCCAACGGTGGCATCCGAGCCTAGGTTTTTCTATGGTTTGATGTTTTGCACGAGTAGAACACAAGTGAGTTGTGGGCGATACAAGTCATACTACCTACCAGCATGTCATACTTTGGTTCAGCGGTATTGTGAGATGAAGCGGCCCAGACCGACATTACGCCAGACGCTTACGCGAGACTGGTTTCACCGCCACGAGCACTCGTTGCTTAAAGGTGATTGGTGGGTGTCTGTCTCTCTCACTTTAGTTGAACCGAGTGTGGCTACGCCCGGTCCTTGAGAAGGTTAAACGGAGTCTATTTGACGAAATATCGTTGTGGTTTTGATGCGAGGTGAGACTGGTTCTTGCTTAAGCCCGTAGCAGCCACGTAAAATTTGCAACAACAAAGTAGAGGACGTCTAACTTGTTTTTGCAGGGCATGTTGTGATGTGATATGGTCAAAACGTGATGCTATATTTTATTGTATGAGATGATCATGTTTTGTAACCGGTTATCGGCAATGGCAGGAGCCATATGGTTGTCGCTTTATTGTATGCAATGCAATCGCCCTGTAATGCTTTACTTTATCACTAAGCGGTAGCGATAGTCGTAGAAGCATAAGTTTGGCGAGACGACAACGATGCTACGATGGAGATCAAGGTGTCGCAAAGGTGGCGATGGTGATCATGGTGGTGCTGCAGAGATGGAGATCATGAAGCACAAGATGATGATGACCATATCATATCACTTATATTGATTTGCATGTGATGTTTATCTTTTATGCATCTTATCTTGCTTTGATTGACGGTAGCATTATAAGATGATCTCTCACTAAATTATCAAGAAGTGTTCTCCCGAGTATGCACCGTTGCCAAAGTTCGTCGTGCCTGCACACCACGTGATGATCGGGTGTGATAAGCTCACGTCCATCTACAACGGGTGCAAGCCAGTTTTGCACACGCAGAATACTCGAGTTATACTTGACGAGCCTAGCATATGCAGATATGGCCTCGGAACACGGAGACCGAAAGGTCGGCGTGAATCATATAGTAGATATGATCAACATAAGATGTTCACCATTGAAAACTACTCCATCTCACGTGATGATCGGTTATGGTTTAGTTGATTTGGGTCACGTGATCACTTAGATGACTAGAGAGATGTCTATCTAAGTGGGAGTTCTTAAGTAATATGATTAATTGAACTTAAATTTATCATGAACTTAGTCCCGTAGTATTTTGCAAATTATGTTGTAAGATCAATAGCTTGCGTTGTTGTTTTCATATGTTTATTTTGATATGTTCCTAGAGAAAATTGTGTTGAAAAATGTTAGTAGCAATGATGCGGATTTGATCCGTGATCCGAGGTTTATCCTCATTGCTGCACGTAAGAATTATGTCCTTAATGCACCGCTAGGTGATGACCTATTGCAGGGAGCGGATGCGGCGTTATGAACGTTTGGCTAGCTCAATATGATGACTACTTGATAGTTTTGTGCACCATGCTTTATGGCTTAGAATCGGGACTTCAAAGATGTTTTGAACATCATGGACCATATGAGATGTTCCAGAATTGAAGTTAATATTTCAAGCAAATACCGAGTTGAGAGATATGAAAGTCTCCAACAAGTTCTATAGCTAAAAGATGGAGGAGAATCGCTCAACTAGTGAGCATGTACTCAGATTGTGCGGGTACTTCAATCGCTTGAATCAAGTGGGAGTTAATCTTCCGAGATAAGATAGTGATTGATGAATTCTCTAGTCACTATCACCAAGTTAGTAGAACTTCGTGATGAACTATAGTATGCAAGGGATGACGAAAATGATTCCCGAGCTCTTCGTGATGTTGAAATCGGCGAAGGTAGAAATCAAGAAAGAACATCAAGTGTTGATGGTTGACAAGATCACTAGTTTCAAGAAAAGGGCAAAGGAAAGAAAGGAACTTCAAGTAGATTGACAAGCAAGTTGTCACTCCCACGAAGAAACCCAAAGCTGAACCAAAGCCTGAAACCGAGTGCTTACATCGCAAAGGAAATGGTCCTTTGAAGCGAATCGCCCTAAATATTTGGTGGATAAGAAGGATGGCAAAGTGAAAAAGGTATATTTGATATACTGGTGTTTTATGTGTGCTTTACTAGTGTTTATAGCAACCCCTCGGTATTTGGTACTGGTTCGGTTGCTAAGAGTAGTAACTCAAACGGAGTTGCGAATAAACAAAAACTAGTTAAGAGTGAAGTGACGATGTGTGTTGAAAGTAGTTTCAAGATTGATATAATCATCATCGCACACTCCCTATACTTTCGGGATTAGTGTTGAACCTAAATAAATGTTATTTGGTGTTTGCGTTGAGCATGAATATGATTTGATCATGTTTATTGCAATACGGTTATTCATTTAAGTAAGAGAATAAACTGTTATTACATTTACATGAATAAAACCTTATATGGTTACACACCCAATGAAAATGGTTCATGGGATCTCGATCGTAGTGATACACATATTCATAATATTGAAACCAAAACATGCAAAGTTAATAATGATAGTGCAACTTATTTGTGGCATCGCCGTTTAGGTCATATCGGTGTAAAGCGCATGAAGAAACTCCATCTTGATGGACTTTTGGAGTCACTTGATTATGAATCACTTGGCACTTGCGAACCGTGCCTCATGGGCAAGATGACTAAAACTCCGTTCTCGGAACAATGGAACAAGCTCTTGACTTATTGGAAATAATACATACCGATGTATGCGATCCAATGAGTGTTGATGCTCGTGGCAAGTATCGTTATTTTCTCGACCTTCACAAGATGATTTGAGCAGATATGGGTATATCTACTTGATGAAACATAAGTCTGAAATAGTTGAAATGTTCAAAGAATTTCAGAGTGAAGTAGAAAATCATCGTGACAAGAAAATAAAGTTTCGCGATCGATCGTGGAGATGAATATTTGAGTTACTGAGTTTGGTCTTCAATTAAAACAATGTGGAAAAGTTTCACAAATTCATGCCACCGAACACCACATCATAATGGTGTGTCCGAACGTCATAACCGTACTTTATTGGATATAGTACAATCTATGATGTTTCTTACCGATTTACCAATATCATTTTGGGATCATGCATTAGAGACAGCTGCATTCACGTTAAATAGGGCACCATCTAAATCCGCTGAGACGACACTATATGAACTGTGGTTTAGCAAGAAACCAAAGTTGTCGTTTCTTAAAGTTTGGGGCTGCGATGCTTATGTGAAAAAATTTCATCCTGATAAGCTCGAACCCAAATCGGAGAAGTGCGTCTTCATAGAATACCCAAAGGAAACTGTTGGGTACACCTTCTATCACAGATCCGAAGGCAAAACATTCGTTGCTAATAAATGGATCCTTTCTAGAGAAGGAGTTTCTCTCGAAAGAAGTGAGTGGGAGGAAAGTAGAACTTGATGAGGTAATTGTACCTTCTCCCTTATTGAAAGTAGTTCATCACGTAAATCTGTTCTGTGACTACTACACCAATTAGTGAGGAAGCTAATGATGATGATCATGTAACTTCGGATCAAGTTACTACCGAATCTCGAGGTAAACCAGAGTGAGATCCGCACCAAAGTGGTACGGTAATCCTGTTCGGAAGTCATGTAACTAGACCATGATGAACCTACGAACTATGAGGAAGCGATGATGAGCCCAGATTCGCGAAATGGCTTGAGGCCATGAAATCGAGATGAGATCCATGTATGAGAACAAAGTGTGGACTTTGGTGGCGTTGCCCGATGATCGGCAAGCCATAGAAAATAAATGGATCTTCAAGAGGAAGACGGACGCTGATAGTAGTGTTACTATCTACAAAGCTCGACTTGTCGCAAAAAGGTTTTGACAAAGTTCAAGGTGTTGACTACAATGAGTTTTTCTCAACAGTAGCGATGCTTAAGTCTGTCCGAATCATGTTAGCAATTGCCACAATTTATGAAATTTGGCAAATGGATGTAAAAACTGCATTCTGAATGGGTTTTAGGAGGAAGAGTTGTATATGATGCAACCGAAGGTTTTATCGATCCAAAGGAGCTAACAAAGTGTGCAAGCTCCAATGATCCATCTATGGACTGGTGCAAGCATCTCGGAGTTGGAATATACGCTTTGATGAGTTGATCAAAGCATATAGTTTTATCTGAGACTTACGGTGAAGCCTGTATTTACTAAAAAGTGAGTGGGAGCACTACAAAGCATTTCGATAAGTATATGTGAATGACATATTGTAGATCGGAAATAATGTAGAATTATTCGCAAAGCATAAAGAAGTGTTTTGAAAGGAGTTTTTCAAAGAAAGACCTCGGTAAAGCTACTTATATATTGAGCATCAAGATCTATAGAGATAGATCAAGATGCTTGATAAGTTTTTTCAATGAGTACATACCTTGACAAGATTTTGAAGTAGTTCAAAATGAAACAATCAAAGAAAGAGTTCTTGCCTGTGTTACAAGGTGTGAAATTGAGTAAGACTCAAAACCCGACCACAGCAGAAGATAGAAAGAGAATGAAAGTCATTCACTATGCCTTGGCCATAGTTTCTATAAAGTATGCCATGTTGTGTACCAGATCTATTGTATACCCTGACCGAAGTTTCGCAAGGAATACAATAGTGATCTAGGAGTAGATCATCGACAGCGGTCAAAATTATCCTTAGTGGAATAAGGATATGTTTCTCGATTATGGAAGTGACAAAAGGTTAAATGCGTAAAGGGTTACGCCGATGCAAGTTTTGACACCGATCCGATGACTCTAAAGTCTCGATCTAGATACATATTGAAAATGGGAGCAATTAGCTAGAGTAGCCGTGCGAGCATTGTAGACATAGAAAATTGCAAAATACATAACGGATCTGAATGTGAAAGACCCGTTGACTAAGACTCTCTCACAAGCAAAACATGATCACACCTTAGTACTCTTTGGGTGTTAATCACATAGCGATGTGAACTAGATTATGAATCTAGTAAACCCTTTGGGTGTTGGTCACATGATGATGTGAACTATCGATGTTAATCACATGGTGATGTGATCTAGATTATTGACTCTAGTGCAAGTGGGAGATCAAGGAAATATGCCCTAGAGGCAATAATAAAGTTATTATTTATTTCCTTATTTCATGATAAATGTTTATTATTCATGCTAGAATTGTATTAACAGGAAACATAATACATGTGTGAATATATAGACAAACAGAATGTCACTAGTATGCCTCTACTTGACTAGCTTGTTAATCAAAGATGGTTATGTTTCCTAACCATGAACAAGGAGTTGTTATTTGATTAACAAGGTCACATCATTAGTTGAATGATCGATTGACATGACCCATTCCGTTAGCTTAGCACACGATCGCTTAGTATGTTGCTCTGCTCTTATCCATGACATATACATGTTCTGTAACTATGAGATTATGCAACTCCCGTTTGCGGAGGAACACTTTGGTGCTACCAAACGTCACAACGAATCGGGTGATTATAAAGGAGTACTACAGGTGTCTCCAAAGGCAGATGTTGGGTTGGCGATTTCGAGATTAGGTTTTGTCACTCCGATAGTCGGAGAGGTATCTCTGGGCCCTCTCGGTAATGCACATCATGAAGCCTTGCAAGCACTACAACTAATGAGTTAGTTGTGAGATGATGTATTACGGAACGAGTAAAGAGACTTGCCGTAACGAGATTGAACTAGGTATTGGATACCGACGATCGAATCTCGGGCAAGTAACATACCGATGACAAAGGAACAACGTATGTTGTTATGCGGTCCGACCGACAAAGATCTTCGTAGAATATGTAGGAACCAATATGGGCATCCAGGTCCCGCTGTTGGTTATTGACCGTGAATAGTTCTAGGTCATGTCTACATTGTTCTCGAACCGTAGGGTCCGTGCGCTTAAGGTTTCGATGGATGTTACTATGAGTTTATGTATTTTGATGTACGAAGGAGTTCGAGTCCCGGATGTGATCACGGACATGACGAGGAGTCTCGGAATGGTCGAGACATAAAGATTAATATATTGGAAGCCTATGTTTGGAGTTCGAATGGTTCCGGCTAAAACGGAATTTCTGGAGTACCGGAGGTTACGGAACCCCGGGAGGTAAATGGGCCTCGATGGGCCTTAGTGGAAAGGAGAAGGGCAGCCCTAGGAGGGCGGCGCCCCCCCTCCCTAGTCCTACTAGGACTAGGAGAGGGGGGCCCCCTCTCTCTTTCCCCTCAGGAATCCTAGTCCAACTAGGATTGGGGGAATCCTACTCCCAGAGGAGTAGGACTCCCTGCGCACCTCCTTAGGCCGCCCCTCCCCCGGCTCCTTTATATACGGGGGGGGGCACCTTGGAACACACAAGTTGATCGTGAGATCGTTCCTTAGCCGTGTCGGTGCCCCTCCACCATATTCCACCTCGGTTATACCGTCATGAAGCTTAGGCGAAGCCCTCGCCGTGAAACATCAAGATTGTCACCACGCCGTCGTCTTGACGGAACTCTCCTCGACACTCGGCTGGATCGAGTACGAGGGACGCCATCGAGCTGTACGTGTGTCAAGAACTCGGGGCGTCGGAGTAACGGCGCCGGATCGGTTGGATCGCGAGGAGAACGACGACTACTTCCTCTACGTTGTGATCGCTTCGCCGGGTCTACAAGGGTATGTGGACAACACTCTCCCTCTCGTTGCTATACATCACCATGATCTTGCGTGTGCGAGGAAAATTTTTGAAATTACTACGTTCCCCAACACGGTGTGATGGGGGCGGAGCGGGTGGCACAACAATGATGCGGTGGTGTGAGCGGCGCAAGACCGGGCCGCTGGCTGATCGAAGTCTTGTGCGACAACTGGCACGGCCAGAGGCCCGCGAGCGCGCGAGGAACATGGTGGGCGCCGCGATGGGCGGGCGTGGTCGACGCGCAGTGTGAGCGCGATGCCGCCGCTGTGAAGGGAACGGGCGACGACGGCAGCGGACGCGGGCGCGAGACAGACGGGGGCGCGGTGACCGCGGGTTCGGGTGTGCCCCGGGCGAGCAGCGACGAGGGCGGGGACCATGCGGGAGCGAGGGCAGAGGAGGGAAGGAGAAGGGGTCCTCACGTGCGAGGAGAGAAGGGGACGACGAGGCCTGGTGAGGCCGACGAGGAGGAGGACGAGGAAGCGGGCGACGAAGGCGGTCCAACGAGGTGGTCCGACGACGACGGGCGACGGCGTCGGGTCGGTGCAGAGGAGCTTTGGGAGGCGGGGACGAGATGATGTAGAGGCGTCCGACGAGGTGGAGGTAGACGAGGGGGTGGCTTCGGCGATCGTGGCTGGCGACGGCGGTTCCGTGCCCCGATCCAGAACCAGCACTGAGGGGGAGGGGATCGGGCTCGATCCAGATCCAGCGAGGGTGGGGGAGAACGAGAGAGAGACGTGGGGGAGTGGGGTAGTTGGGCTAGGGTTACGGGGGAGTGAGGTTATACAGCCGGGGTGTGCCGGCTGGGCATGAGGTGGCTGTGGGCTGTTAGCCCGATTGGCTAGGGGTCCTCTTTTGTTTTTAGTCTCTCTTTTTGTAATGTTTTTTTTGTTTCTAATTTATTTTAGTTTTACAAAATATAAAAACAGTTCATATATTAGTAGTATTAATTAGGCTACTGCCCCATTAACTTTTGGGCAACTAAATGAATGGTTTGATATTTTATGAATTACAAAAGGCTATTATTTAATTGTTTTACCTATTGTTTTAACTATTTAAGTGCAACTAAATTTTTATAAAAATGTGGTTTCTCCACCATTATTACTTAGGATTTATTTGTCCCATTTTGAACATTTTAGTTTTAGTGTTTCAAAACTTTTAATGTTTGACTTGATTTTCAAATTTGAATTTGGATCGGTTTCGAACTAACGCGAGATTAACAACAGTAACCGAGGTGACGTGGCATCATTAGCGTGCAATTACTGTAGCTTAATTATCCGGGCATCACAGCAAGGTAAACCGGTCGCTCTGAGCCGGGGTGCCACAATAGTAGGCTTATCTAGATGAAAAAGATGACGTCGCACTCAATGAACAATCACCGGTTTATGAAATGCCCGCTTCTGACCGCCCTGGCCCACCAAAGGTTCCTCTGTTGTGCGCTGCCTGCGTTGGGTCACTAACATACAGGCCATGTACCCAAAGAGCCCACACGTCAGTGGAAGAACGGCGCGGTGTCCTAGGTCAGAGTCGAGGGCGCCACTCGCTGCACGCCTGGCTGAACACGCCTCCTTCCCGCATTCAAACACCTCCATGAAACCCTCCCGTGTGGAAGCCGAGAAACCCACTCTGGACACACGTCCGTTCATGACCGGGCCGGCATTAAACGCAACACCGTCCAAGCTCCTCCCGTCCACCGTCTATTTAATATCCTATTTAAACGAGGCCAAACGCCGGCCAAGAATCGCACACCTCCGCCGCTCCTCTATCTCCTCCTTCACCATTTTCTCCACTCTTACAATGGCTTACGAAGAGTAGTTATTCCACATCCAAGCCGGCTGGGTAGCCCGCCGGATACGAGCTATGCAGCTTGCTGATCCACCTCCCTCCCCTCGCCCGATGGAGCCAGTTGTCGCCCCAATCCGGCGCGCGGTTCAGCAACTCGCTGCTCCAGGCCAGCTCGACGAGGAGCGGCGCACGGGCGTCGTTGCTGCCATCCATGTTGCCGCCTCGTACCGCGTCTCCCATTTCTGTGGCCGAGACTCCCATGCCGGCAGCCGCGCCATGCAAGCAGCGACAGAAGCCGGGTGCTCAGAGAGCGACGAGTCGGTGGCCAGCGCCTCCGCGCCCGCCGCCATCATCGAGGAGAAGTAGAACACGGGAGGCCGCCACCGCTTGGGTCCCATGAAGGCCACCGCGGAGGCGACGCCGGCGTACACAGCATTCTTGCCGGATCCTTTTGTTGCGAGGACCTTCGTCGAGCCCGCATGGGCTCCACGGAAGAGGGGAATGTTAGGATGAACTTGAGCCGGTGTCGGCCATGGCGAAGTAGTGGCCGGTGATGAACTCGAACCGGTGCTGGCCACCATCATCTTCGGCGTCAGCCAATGATATCAGTTGGGCAGTGGGAAAGCGAGCCGTCCTTTGCACTAAAGCATATACCTCCGGGGCTCCCGGCAGTCCGGTGATCGTGATGACGGACATGAGGAACACAAATCGATCGGCGGGCGACCATTTAGGCCAGGTATTATATACCTGTGCTGTCCAGAACTAGCACCACGTAGTTCTTTTAAATGTAATGAAATATGTCATGTTTGTATGAAAATCTACTAATTTATATGATTTCCATCGGTGTTATATGAAATATCAGTTTGTCTATGTGTTTGCGTGAATTTCGTCCAGTTGGTTGAGTTGTTGTCATAATGTGTGCGGCTACGGTTCGATGGCGTAATTTGCGGGTCGCCGGTCGGCCTGCGGGCGACTCGGGCAGTGTTGTGGGACAAAAAACACAGCTCGTGCAAGCTCGTCTCCAACCTGCACGCTGGAGGATGCATGAGCACCCGAGCCATTCCTTGTTCATCGGTGGCAAAGGCAACGGTGGACAAAAGGGTCGCCAATATTTTGGCTACCCCAGGCAAGATCCAAACAGCCCCTCCCAACAGATTCAAATCCCTCGTTCGCCGTCGAATTTTGCCATGTGTTGTTTTCATGGACTAGCAAGATGCCCGTGCATTGCACGGAACATCAAGATGCATTTTTTTACAAACTCACACATGCATGCAAGGGATAATTAATGTCCTCCTTTGCTAGTACCACGAGGCAAACACCATTAATATTGCATCGATTAGTGTTAGTGGCCTTGTATATCTGCAAATTGTAATTTTGATAGTGGCCCCTTGTTTATAAAAATGGAGGGAGAAAGATGAGAGGTAAGGTGAGGAGGAGTGGGGCGTGGTGGTGACTGGTGGTCGGACTGGGCGGAGGCATGGGGATGGACAGCACATTATGTCTAGGTTTGTATCTCTCTCAAACACACCCACGTAGGTGGGGGACGTGCACGAAGAGAAGAGGTGCACGCACGGCGCACGTACTCCCGTCTCTTTCCCAACCACGCCCGCGTGGGTACACGGTGGAGCTCATTACTGTACGAAAAGGCAGCCCACGTGGTAATTTGACACGTGTACTGGTTGTCCACTTGGTGGAGGGAGGATCGTCTACCACGGGTGAACAAACAAATTGCGACTTGACGTGTTATGTTAAAAAAGAGGCAAACCATGTGGGGCCTACCTTAGAGGCAAGGCTCTATACACTGGAGTACTTTTGATGTGTCCCGTCAACGCGTAGAACAAGGAGAAGCTTGCTTAGTACGCCATCTCCCCTGCCCATGGGCGCGGTGGCTCGCAGGATGAGGTGAAGCTTGCTTATGAGTAGTCGTAGTAGTAGTACTGTACGCCTTACGCCCGCTCCCTCGCCCACGCGCGTGGTGGCTCGCAGCACAAGGAGAAAATTTTACTACTCCCTCCATTTACTCCTCGTCCCTACTACGTACCTTGGTTAGAGAGATTATCATATTGTTTGGAATATATATGTCTTTAGTACTCCCTCCATTTACTTATGCAAGGCCACTATAAAAATACATTTTGTATCTATACAAGGCCAGTAATCGAGACAAAAATTACTACTCCCTCCTTTCCAGTTTATGGCTCAATTTCAAGATCTTTCCAACCAAGGTAAACGGTGAGTGGTCGAATTAATTTCCTAGTTTGCACAAGTAATTAGTACGCTCGTTTTTCTCAAGAAGTTATGTTTACCGAGGCATTAATTAGAATAAATGCATGAATGACCACTAAATTTCCATGAACTTCTACATGCATTGGTGAGTTTCCTCTTGACACTGCTTGCATTGGGTGATCTAACGCACCTCGAAATCCAACATGTAATGGTACTACTACTAGTAGTAGAATTGAGACTTATCAAACGGAAAAAACGAATGCCTTTTAGATGAGCCCTATAAACCCTAGTGGGTACGTACTCCGTAAAAACAGATTTTTCCAAAACTAAGTCGCTCCCTTTCATGAATTCTTTACTTCATGTCGCCGACATGTGGGACATATAGCAACCGGGTTGACGTGTCAAGCACCAAATAATAGTGCAGAACAGAAGGGGGACGCACCCCACTCGTATCGGCCCAGTAGTAGTAATGAGCAATGAGAGTCAAATCACAATGTCACACCTTCCCAGACGGACGAAGCAACCATTATTTCACACTTCGGTTCGCCATCATCTCAAACCACGTAGTATTGCTTCTGCCTCAAGAGGGACACGCGCATCGCCTTGGTACATCATGACACGTGGGACCCCATGACAGGTCATGCTCCCCTGTCGATCGCTCGGTAAAATCACCTCATTTTTACTATACTTCCTCCGTATCGGTTTACTACATGGCATGCATGTTGTTCTAGGTTGAGAATTTAACTGGCTATATATGTGATGAACAGTACTCTAGCCTTATAAAAAATGTATACTTTTGTACAGTAGTAGTATCGATGGATTGCACCATGGAGCAAAAATTGAAATTAAAAAAAGGTGGTACATATAGAGAGCGCTCATCGCCAAATTGTGCATATAGTACTATTAAAAAGCTAGTACGTGCTTAATTGTGGTGCTAAATTCTATTAAAGAAATACTAGTAGTATGTACATACTGAAGAGTTAAAGTAACGAGAAGAAACATAACATAGTTCTCTTTGGGGCTCAAAGACAACACACCCTCAAATTAAACTAAGCACACTGAAATTAAACTATGCAACTAATCCGGTAGACACTGCATTAGAACCACCATGAGCAACGATACTGACACCTTACTCACTCGGAGTCCTCGTCCACGCCCTCGACTTCGTCCTTGTCCCTCTTCCTCTTGGGTGATACTTCTTTGCTTGAACCGCACACTTGGCCCTTGCTCTTCATCCAACCCTTGTAGATATTGAAACAAAGGTAGACATCCATTGCAGCGTAGTGGATGTGGTCTATATCGGGTACATTCCACTGCCATGCATGACGATGAAACGTGTAATGAGGTTTCTCCAGTTTACGGTACGAAGGATGAACCATGGCTCCTTCCAGGGTCAGCATTGAAGGCTGGCCACCGGAGGGCAGCAACCGATTCTTCTGGAGGTCGAAGGGGTTGCCTACAACGAGGCCTATCCGCCAGGACTTCTTTGTCATTCCTAAAGTCTACAGTAATGAATTTGACTAGGTTGCTCTCGAGGAAGCTCTTAAAATCCAAGCATTCAACGTCGGCATGGCATATGTGGTAGACTAAGCATAAGTCATGCACGCAAACCTGGATCACGGCGGGCTTCTTCCTATCTTCTTCCTTTAGATCCTTCTCTCGTCCCAGGACTGTGGTGTACTCAACATCTAGCCCAGCGACCCACTCATCATCTGAGTTTTTGAACATGTGTCTGAAGCGAGAAAGGCATCCTTTCACCGTCGCGGAAGAATGGGTGTAGATGACGTCGAACTCATCGTCGGTGATGGTTCTAACCTTGTTCTCACCATCAATCATGGAGATTTGGGATGCCATGGATTTGGGAGGATGGTTAGGATTAGTGGAACTGCTGTAATGTGAAAAGGACGAGACGACTAGGAGCGAACCGCCGTAGTATTAAAGGACGTGTGGGGATGAGTAGGAGCGAACTGCCAGCGTGCGAACAGTAGGGTAGTGGCTTTCCATTCTCCCATGATACGGGCTTCCGAGAGCCCTTGGATCTAAGATCGAACGGTTCCATGGCGTGATTCTAGACCTATGGGTGAATATCCTATCCTAGAGGGTTATTCTGCAAATTTTCAGCAACTTAGCATGCGACCGTTTGATCTCAGATCCAATGGCTGCTAGCAGCCCGTATCATGGTCGCGCCTACCACAACCGTCGCGTCGCACGCGCGGTCGCGCCCTTGAAGATTTAACATGGTGCGTTAGGCTATCTGATGTTGGCATGTCATACGTAGTCATCACTTAGTCACTCATACTACAACAAGGTTAGCTATAAGGTTGGCTATAAGTGTATTTATTTTTTTACTTCTCTCTATCTCTTTCTTCGTACTCCCTTCGTCCCGTAATATAATAACGTTTTTGACACTAGTGTAGTGCCAAAAACATTCTTATATTATGGGACACAGGGAGTATTAGTATTTATTGCATTTGCCAAGGAGTGACCTCTTCCAATGAAATGGTGTGCTTATTAGTTTTTTGTTGCTAAGTTTGCTTCATTTAATTATCTATAGACTCAAAATTGTCTTTTCACCTAGGTACACGCGCTTAGCACCATTTCTTCCTTGGGTCACCAAACTAGTCTCTCTCTTCTTGATTAACTTGCCTCATCAGACTTTATGCCTATGTGGCAAGCTTAGCACCTGTAGGAGCAAGTAAGTACAATAGTGCGCTTTACATGGCGTTTTTGCATATGTGGAAGAAAGAGAGGCAAGGAAAAAGTGGAGAAGTGGGCTCTCATGCAAGAGCCAGCCTCTACTACATGGTGGAGCATTGGGAGAGGCACTTGTATGGAGGTGGTCTGGAATCGGGAGACTCATGCCGGTCGTAGCGCCGCAGTTAAAATGATAATGGCAAGTCAAATCACGGGGCCCCACCTATCCAGTAGTAACTCGCTGTCAAATCACACAGCCCTACGTTTGCAGCAGCCTACTCCCTCGTCTTCTCGCGTCTCTGTCGAACCAACTAGGCGAAACTACCCCGCCTACCACGCAGGAAAAGCCCCGCCCTCGACTTTTAAAGACACTACATCCGCTTAAGAATCCAATGATATACTTCTTGTGACATAGTAACTCATATTTAGTTAGTCAAATGGATGACCTAGAACTACGTGCATGCCCTATAAACCGAGACGCCTAAAAATAAAAAACCGAGACGAAGAGGGTAGTTCAGCATGTATCTTTTTATATCAATATAGTCGGGATTCACCAAGGAGCAAAACCAAGTGGTAGGCTGCTCCTGTCGTGTTGGCGTAGCAACTCAAGCAGGGTCAGTCCTCACACGAAATGGCGACACACTTAACAGGACCCCTTTGGCCGACATGTGGCTCATCCACCGTCTTGTTCCATGTGCGATGCACCAAATTACAGTTCGGAGCAGCGGTTGGAATTGGAGGCACCCCGGTCATAATGCCGCAGTAGTAGAAAATGAGCGACGAGGTGTCAAATCACAAAGCCCCACCTTTCCCGCATTAAGCTGGACGGATGAAGCAACCGTCATTTCACCCTAGGGTGCAAGAGCATAAAGAAAAGAGAAAACAATGATGCATGCGACAGCTACCTATGGCACCCTAGGGTAGGGGTCTCCACTACAGATCCTTTTTTTTGAAAGCGCCTCCACTACAAATCGGCTTCTCCCTCGTCCTCTTGAAGAAAACCGATGATGAGTGCGGCGGTAGGGTTTGTAGGAGTACTACAGCGTGCAGGGCCACATCGTAGTAAACGGGTTCGAGACGACGCCTTAAATATGTGGGGGCCGCTTGGTTTTATGGGAACGAGGCAGCATTTTGGGTTCGGGGACCAGTGGAGATATAGTATACGTACAAAAAATTGTGGACGTAGGTTCGACCGAAAGGCAATGATGCATGGGCCCTGCATTTTGATATACCCGGGGCCGCGTGAAATTTGCTACTCTACTCAAAACTAGTAAGGTACACATGCATTGAACGCATGAGATTTCAAAACCAAATTATGAATAAATACACACTATAGCATGTAAAGCTTTGAGTCATATATGCATGATGTAGATGTTCGTTTAGTTCTTACAGTTCATCTCATTCAAAATCAATTAGTTTTAAATGTTAAGATTCATGGGGTTCTGCATTGTAAAGCACAAAGTAAAAAACAAATAATGGCAATTCATTTAAAAAATCAATTATGATACGGAAGATTCTAGAACAAAGGAGAAGTGCTTGTGTTTTGAGGTTGGTGCATTATGCTTAAGTTCAACCATGGAGTCTTCTAAATTGTACATGTGGCAGATCTGGTGGAATGTTGATGATATCTAACGGCCAGTAGTGCTCGGATTTGCCATCTCTGCACTGTCGGATTAGCTTCATCCAGCGACCATCTTTCAAAGTTATTGGCACACTATATAGTTCTTGTGCCATAGTTGCATGTTTTAGAAAAAAGCTACTAGTGGGTTGTATTATCTATTTAGGAATAGAAGATGTATACATGGAAGTTGTAGGGAAAGAGATGACATGGATCATCTCAATTCCTATGAGTAGGGATTGGAAAAGAGGTGTCATTTGGTTCACATCATAAGAACTTTTCTATTGAATCTAGAGATGACATGTATCTCAATTCCTATGAGGTGGGATTAGAAAAGAGATGTAATTTGGTTCATATCATAGGAACTTTTCTATTGAATATACGCTAATGTTTATTTTCCTTCGAAATTAAGGGAGTATAGGAATCCATTCATATGAACCAAGTGGCTCTAAAGCTATAGAAATGATATCATGTTTATTTCCTTTGAAATGTGGAGTATATGAATCTATTCCTATGAACCAATTGGCTCTAAAGGAAAAAATCATATAAAAATCATATCATATAGAGTTCCTATGATATTCCTCGACACTAAAGGATGGTTGAAATTGCTGCGGGTGATACGATGGTCTTTCTTTGTAGACTCCTCAACCATCTTTATAGTTACCTCTCGAAGATGAATGAAATGATATATACAGGGTATTCTACATGTGCAATTTGGTACTCGAAAACTCGGTAAAATTTTGCGAGGTTCGAATTTTCAATAAAGCTATATGCACTGCATTTCAGAACGGAGGGAGCATACGGCAGCTGCTAACACTCACGTGGAAGATTTGTGTGTAGGAGGAGTGGCTGTTCTGTTAAATGACATGGCAAAACTGACACTGTCGGATGCCGATCTAACAGTTCTATCGGCGTTCGTCAGGAAAAGGCTTGTGGCGAACGTTTGTCAGATAATGATTTACGGACACATGCATTGCATTGATAAGTGCCCCCCTCTCTCTCTCATGCACACGCACCCTCACGAGTCACGACTCTCCCGAGTCCTCTCGCAGACTCGCACATCGCACCCACCGTCTATCTGTAGGTAGACGTCACACACATATGTGCTCTTCACACCCTACCCTCAGAACTTCTAAAAAATAAAAGACGTCGCGCACATTTTATTTTAGCTCACACGTCACACACTTATACTATTACTCTTGCGGCGAACGTTCTTTGGGCATAGTATATTGTACTCTCACGAAGAGAAGCGGTGCACGCACGCACTAGTTCTCTCACACCCACTCGCGGGTACACGTAGGAGCGCATTTTTTGAAGCTGGTACAACAAAATCACTCCACTATATATATAAGCAGGAGCCTTAGTGCTTGCTTTACTAGGGTTCCTCTCGTTCACTCTCTCATGCTCTCCAGATCTAAGCAAGACATAGGTGGCCACACTCTCCCTCAACTCACGACTGGTCACAAATCCGGCCGGACAACCTCGACCGGGGCAGGGGTGTAGGTGCATCGTTCACGCTGCCGTCGGCAGCGAGGGAGGAGACCAACGGCTACCCGTGCGTCCCGATCGGTGGCCGTGCCGTTCTCTCCAAGAGAGCACCGGCTCAGGAGGGCCTCCGACCCCTTCTTCCTCCCTGCAATTTTGTGGCCAAGATGCAGCCTCCCAACATCGTCTTTGCCACATGCCATCGACCCTCAGGTATATATTCCTTTGAAACAGAACACCTGCCTTGCTCTACTACCCCAGCTCCATTCGTGTGGATCTTTTTATACTTCCGTCCGTTGTTCCAAAGCCACCTAGACTTTTACTATTATTAGAGGTAAAGCTAGTTCATACAGTCGACTCTAAGCGTTGGTTCAAACAAGGAAGAAAGTGGGAAAGTTGTAGCATGAATCTAGGACTTGGTTCTAAGAGGAAACGGGGGAAAGTAGTAGATACTGACTACCCAACCGGTCTCTTGGTTGAAAAGACGAAGAAAGCATGGTGGATGGCGAAGGGTGGGGGAAGTGGACCTATCTCTTGGTTGAAAAAGGAAAGAAAGTGACGGGTGTTGGGGGCAACGCAAATGAGAATGAGAAGGTCTAGATTTCCTGTGCTCACATAGGAAAATGTCGACGAGGAGATAAAAAAGGGATAAATGCAGACATGCTGCCTGAGTGTTTGCCGCTCTCGGCAGCCACATCTGCCTCACCACTTTATGCCCCTGCTATCCCTACACCCATATCGCTACCGTTAATGTAAAATCACATGAAGCATTAAGCAATGCCACCTAATGTCACTATAAGTAATGGTCTAGTGCCGTCGATAAATTGAAGCAATGCCACCACCATTTTATGAAGTGCTTCCGTCTTGCTTTATTTCCCATGAATTGTGTTTTTGCAGTTACACTTAAATCTCACACCGCTAACATTGCTTCATCCTAGTGGAACTACACAAATTTGATTGCACATTTACTGACCATGGTGCTACTCTCATGACAGTAATACTAACGCTATTGTTCTGCATGTTAGTCTAGTGGCATTGTTGATGTGATGTGATGCTACTTACTTAAGGACTCTTCATACTGTCAATCTAGTGCCAATTATAACACAATAGATGTTGTTGTTAATCATACGCCACTGCAAATATCTGTCACTGTTTAAATAACCGTATTTCGTATTTGCGCAAATAGGGACGTCTGTCTCCATATCATTTCGGGATGTCTGTCTCCTATCGTTTCTATCCGCACAATCAAAAGCACACAGCTCAGTTTTAGTACAACTGTGCAAAATGAGATGGCTATCCCTCATTGCCATCGTCTAACCTCCCATCTTCAAGGTATTCCTACATTGGTAGTAACTAAGGTAGAATGACCAACGCCATCTAAAAGAAGCTGATTCGTACGTTTTACTTCCTGATTGCAGTGCAGGGACGAGCGAAAACAACTGCATCCTAGTACGGAATGCACTTTCTACCAGTTCATCCATGGAACGAGGACTAGCTGGCACGGCTGCACGGCGGTTTTTTGGACAGGTGCGCGGACAAGAGGCACTGTGGTCTGCTTATTTGTACAAATAGCGGTGCTTAAATTTAGTGGAATGCACAAGAATTTCACTGGTCAAGATAATTGCATGGTTCAGTTCAGCATTCCAGCTGAGACCACAATTATAATTGGTTATTCTGGAATGAGAGAACCTAACCCTGGATGGTGGCAACGAGAAAAAACTAGAGTGAACTCCAGGAAATTTAAGCCTGCCGGGAGGCCCTTTGCTCAGAGAAGCCTTGCTTGTTTTTTCCTGGTTTGTAAACCTTCTCACAACTTTGTCTTTTGCTGTGAACTAGTATATGTTTGTTATGTTCTATGAATCATTGAGATGTATAAAATTGCTTAACTTATGCTTTTCAAGTTTTTTATGAAGACGAGTTTAATGTGAGTGTTCCACATGAGCGTTGGACTAGCGTGTGAACGTTTGGAATTTATTACATTGTGGCCTTAGTTAACTGCATGAACCACTGTAACAAGATACATAGTTGCTTATATGTCAGACAGCAGATTATTGATTGTTAACTGGTCGATAGCCTAGTGTTGAAGCAAGCTGAGCCAATGTGTCGTGTTTTGCACAACTGCTTACAAGTGGGGTAGCACCAACGGTGTTTACAAGTACTTATGTATACGTCGGCGCACAGTTCTCGAACGAGTGCTCTATTTCATCAAAACACACACTGCTCGTATGATAAACCATGACAACTTATGTCTTACCAAGCCATATTCATGAAAAACTAGCGAGCACGCATCTGTTTCGGCAACAATTACGGAGGTTCTCACATGATTCACAGGCACACAAAAGTAGCAGCAGTTCCCATAGACGGATTCAAACAGAGTACTAGCCCCAGAGGGGTCGATAACAGGCAAGGTTCGGATAATTAGACACAATCCAAACTACTATTAAACACTAGCTGGGGCAACTATTTCATGCCTCGATCTAACTTGGGCTGGACACAAGATGGACCTTGCCATGAACATCATCGAGGATGTCCCGCAGCACCTCAATCCTGTGAACCTTCACCAAGACAACCTTGTGGCCTTGCCACTGATAAACTTGTTTGTGGAGGCATGCCACATCATCTTCCTGCGTAAGCTTGACAAGAACAGTATGCCTCACAAACGAAGGAGTAGCTTCGAACTTCTTGTGCTTCAGTACACCCTGGACAACACGCCTGACAATAGTGAGGCTGGAATACAACTCTTCATTGGTATAACCGCAAATGGCTTCCAGGATCCAATAGCCTAAGAACTCTGTTTTCCTAGTGCGTATATTCAGGTCATCCGCCTCATAGCGAGTGACATGTCCAACCACACAATCCTTGTCTGCATCAGGGCTCTAATAGAAACAGAAACAAATTTTGAATTACTTTTCAGTATAAGAAACACAAGTTATTTAAACCACTATGTATAGCATGGCATCGAAGCTAATAAAATTTTGCATTATTGATCACCACATACTTAGATGAAAAACCACAGTCGAGATCGGCAAAGAAGAAAATCACCTTGGGCAGCTCATCGGGGAGGGGGGACTGTCGGTGTACTAGAGTAGGGGTACCCTAGTATCCCGAACTTGTGCACGGGCAGTCGCAGCACCCCGCGACAAGGCTTGCCGGGCGACCGCCAAAATCCTCCGCGGTTCCTTTGGAGTCATTCAAGAACAAAGTATTCAAGCCAAGGAGACAAGGCCCCAGCAAGAGGAGCTTGCCGGGAAGGCCAACCAAGGCATCTCGAGGAACTTGCCGCGACGCGCCACGCGTCCCGGCAAGGCCCGGTGAGCGACAAGCTTCCGGACGCGACAAGACGACGACCGCGGCAAGGCGCTTGCCGTGGCAAGCTACCACTGCACTCCACGCCCAAAGACATCCACCAACGTGTCGCTACGAACTTTCGGTAGCGTGGCGAGAGGCTGTGCAGCCAACGGTGCGAGGTGGCAAGAGACACTGACAAAATTGCCATCGTGGCAAGCGGTGGCGTCCCTGACGGTCCCTTTTTGCACTGTTTGGGTGACGCAGACGGGCATTTAATGCCTTTGTCCCCTGCCGTCAGGGTTAGGTATGATACACTGTACAAGTAGTTGTACCAACCGCAACTCTTTTCCATTTTTACCCTTGACTGCGTTGCCACCTGTCGGTGACCCCTTGAGCATATAAAAGGAGGCCCATGCGCAACGTAGAGGGGGGTTGGAAGCCAGAAAACACTCACGCTCGGTCTCGTTAGCAGCTAGGGTGTACTGTAGCACTCAGCGCTCCCGAGCAAGAGCACAATACAAATCAGACGTGCAGCAGTATGAGTATTATCTCTCCGGAGAGCTCCAAAGCTGGGTAAACTACTCGTGTGCTTCGCCTCGATCTGCTCTTCGCGCGATCTCCGCCCCCCGCCGAACCGAAAGGGGCCCGGTACGCCGGCCCCATAGGTGCCCGTGGCTCAGTTTCCCCCGGCATCTTTGGCGCGCCAGGTACGGGGCGTCAAGGTTGTGTGAACCCAATCCGGCGTTCGCATGAGCTAGATCTTCATCTTCTTCATCGACATGCCACCGATGAAGAAGGCTTCGGAGGTGGCTGCTCCGTCCACGTCGATCCCACCACCACCGGAGCAAATGAGTGGTGGGGTAGACGCCGGGGGAAGAACGGGCGTCGACGAGGGAGCTCACGGTGCTGCCAGGTCCAAAGACAAGGCTGTGCAGACCTCGGCGTCCGTACATGCACCGCGCCCATCTCAGGAGGTGCGGGACCGACAGCGTCATGCTACACGCGGTACCATACGTTCGTTGGACCAAGATCGAGCTGGTGGATCTCAGGGTGCTCAAGACCAGCATGCACGCCAACATGCTGGCACGAGCAAGACACGGTCGCCTAGACGGGATACTGCTCCTTCTAACATAGTTAGAAGTCTGAGCATATCCCGCTCCTCGCACCATTCACCACTGCCACCCACCACTCCAGCAGAAGCTTTGGCACGAGCTCAACTGCTCCTGGATTACCCTCCAACGGCAGACAAGATCGACGAATGGAGGGCCACCATTCAGAGTCTCATCGGCTTCGCCAACAGCGACACTCCACGGCAGCCGAATACATCGCGGCCGCGGCAAGACTGCCAGGCACGAGCCGATGCGACAAGACCGGTGGGGGCGCAACCACCGTGCACTCTCCACCTTGAAGGCCAAGATCGCCGACTCGCCGGATCTACCTCGACAACGACTCCACCGCGTCATCAGATCCACGAGCTCGTCGCGATCAGCGCCAAGTTCTTCACGAACGACAGCAAGAAGACGCTCGTACTCGCATCGAGCGCCAAAGAGAAGTGCGGCGTCAATCGGACCAGCGTGCTGGGCCCACTATCGACATGCATGCGCCAGGGGAACCAGCGACTTGTCCGACGCGTAGGTTGCCTGCGCTCACTCGTGAGCTGCGGCAAGTCCGATGGTCCAGACGACGAATTTCAAGCCGACGCGTGCAGAGAAGCACGACGGCAAGTCGCATTCGTCGGAGTTCCTCAGCATCTACACCATCGCGGTGCAAGCTGCTAGGGGGCGGGACGACAAGATCCTTGCCAACTACTTCCCGCTGGTGCTCAAGCCCAATGTCAGGTCCTAGCTCATGCACTTGCCGGACAACTCCATATCCTCCTGGGCAGACCTGTGCCATCAGTTTGTCAGCGCCTTTACAGGCGGCCACAAGCCTCATGGCCAAGAGAGCGACCTTCATCTACTCGCCCAGAAGGAAGGAGAGCCCCTGCACAAGTACATCCAGAGGTTTAGCCGTGTACAGCACAACATCCCAGATGTCCACCCTGCCGCGATCATCAGCGTGTTCCATCAGAACGTGCGAAACCGTAGGATGCGGGAGGAAATGGTGATGTGCAAGATCAGAGATGTCAGTGAGCTGTACGCCCTGGCCGACAAGTGTGCACGTGCTGAGGAAGGGAGGAAACTCCCCGGAGAGAATACAGGAGCAGGGGGATCTGACAGCGAGGATGCTGCCCCGGCAAAGAAAAACCGGCGGCGGAACAACAGGAAGAAAAAAGGCAAAGATGTGCTAGTCGTTGAGCAGTCCGGCAACGAAGGTGGCGCCAAGAACGCTGTGGCAGCCGCCGACAAGCAGGACGGCAGCGACAAGCAGTACTGCAAGATCCACCGCACCAAGGGCCATGATCTCCAGAGCTGCAAGAAGGTCGAGCAGCTTGTCAAGCAGCAAAAGGCTGAATACAAGCGACGCGACAAGGAGAAGGCCCAAGAAGGTACTGGGGGATCCGGCAAGAAACGCCCCGGCCGGGGAGGACGCCGCGGCAAGGCCAAGCAGCGGCAAGGAGACAGACCTCCCCGCGGCCGCGACAAGGATGAAGATGACGACGACGATGAGGATATGGATGATGACGAGACCAGTGCGCAGGAGTTCCAGAAAGCCACAGAGGTCCTATGCGTTGACGGCGGTGCTTCTCTGCATACTTCACACCGCGGCTCAAGCAAAGGTGCGGGAAGTCAATGGCAGAACCACCCGCCGAGTCTCGCAAGCCTCGAATGGTCCAAAGACGCCTATCATCTTTGATATTGAGGACCACCCGATCGCATAATCTGCGGTCGGTGCTTGCCGATGTTGGTTTCACCAACTATCCGCAACCTCAAGGTCACTAAGATGCTAGTTGACGGCGGGCCGGCTTGAACCTGATCTCCTCCGCGGTACTCGAAACTCCAGATCCTCGACAACAGCTCAAGAGACAGCACATTCCAAGGAATCAATCCGGGAAGGAGCAAGCGAAGGAAAGATCACGTTGCGGTGACATTTGGCAGCGAAGTTAAACTACGTAATCGAGAGGGTCACTTTTGACGTTGCTGATTTTCCATTGCCTTACAATGGGATACTCGGCCGTCGGCCTACCGCCAAATTCATGGCAGCCTCTCACTATGCATACAACATGTGAAGATGCCAGCCCGATAAGTGTCATCTCTCGCCCTCGGCGACAAGAAGGATGCTCTTATCTACACCGACAAGATCTACCGGAAGCAGCAGCCGCAACAGATCGCAAGTCACTTGTCATTTGAAGCTCCCGGGGAAGAAGAAGACCAAGTCTGGCAAGAGTTCAGATGCCCACTCCGGCAAGCGCACCTCTTCGGAGTGCTGCGCTACCGTCGAGGACGCACCATCGAGCTCCACCGGCAAGCGTGAGAAGACAATGGTAGCTCCGCCAGAGACCAAGAAGGTGTCCGCCAAGGAGGACGGCACTGGTGGTACCTTCACCATCAGTGCCACCCTCGACCCTAAATAGGAAAGCGCGCTCGTTGCTTTCCTGCGGGCGAACGTCGACGTGTTTGCATGGCAACCATTTGACATCCCCGGTGTTCCTAGGAAAGTAATCGAGCACCATCTTGCCGTCTGTCCTCATGCACGGCCCGTCAAGCAGAAGGTCAGGAAGCAAGCAGTGGAGCGCCAAGAATTCATCGCAGAAGAAATCAAGAAGTTGGAAGCAGCAGGCCTTGTTAGAGGGGTGCTCCATCCTACGTGGTTGGCCAATCCAGTAGTCGTGCGCAAGGCAAACGGGAAATGGAGGCTTTGTATTGACTTTACTGATGTTAATAAAGCTTGTCCCAAAGACCCATTTCCCTTGCCACGCATTGACCAGATTGTTGACTCCACGGCCGGATGTGACTTGCTTTCATTTCTTGACGCATCCTCAGGATACCATCAGATCTTCATGGCAGAAGAGGATGAGGAGAAGACCGCATTCATCACTCCGTGTGGCACATACTGTTTTGTACGGATGCCTTTCGGTTTAAAGAATGCTGGTTCAACATTTGCAAGGGTAGTCCATGACGATTTTGAGCCATAGATGCACAGAAATGCGGAAGCCTACATGGATGACATAGTGGTCAAGAGCAAGGACAAGGCAACCCTGATTCAAGATTTAGACAACCTTTGCAAATCTGTGCAAAATCAACCTCAAGCTTAACCCCGAGAAGTGTGTGTTTGGGGTCCCCTCCGGCAAGCTTCTCGGGTTCTTCGTGTCTCAGCGGGGAATTGAAGCCAATCCCGACAAGATCAAGGCCATTGAGCAGATTGAAGCACCAAAGCGCGTCAAGGATGTACGAAGACTTGCCGGTTGCGTGGCTGCTCTCAAGAGTTTATCTCTAAGTCTGTTGTTGGCGCTACGCCGCTTTTTCAAAATATTGAAAAAGGCAGGTCAATGAAATGGACTCGGAAGCGGAGGCTGCGCTGCAGACTTGAAGAGATACTGCCCTCCACTCCAACACTTGTTGCACCTAAGCCACAAGAGAAGTTGTTGCTATATATAGCGGCAACCAATCAAGTGGTTAGTGCTGCGTTAGTAGCGGAGAGGGAGGCGGATGATGAGCCAAGAACCACGGCAGATGCATCCAAATGACAAGCTGGGACTTCACCGACAAGCTCGTCCCGACAAAGAGGGATCTGCAGCGCATGAGGAGATCTGAAGAAAATGGTGCAGCGCCTACCATCTTTGTCGGTTCCCTTCGCGGGGGCTAGGTCAAGGTATTCGGTGTGCGAAATTGCTTTTCGGCCTTCTCATGGCCTCGAGAAAGCTGCGCCATTACTTCCAAGCACATGAGATCACAGATTGTCACTGCTTTTCCGCTGAAGAGGATACTTGTAATCCGTAGCAGCAGAGCAGGATTGTCGAGTGGGCACTGGGCATCAAGCTTTGGCCTCAAGTTTGAGAGCACTTCAACTATCCAAAGCGAGCATTGGCAGAATTCATAGCAGAGTGGACACCAACACCGGATGAAGAAATTCCTAAACGAGCATCCCGTCAAGGAAGCAAACAAAGAGTGGCTGATGTACTTTGATGGTGCCTTCTCATTGCAAGGCGCGGTCTTGGCGTGCTACTTGTCGCGCCCACCGAGAGCACCTCAAGCACGTAGTCCAGATGCACTTTCCCAAGGAGCAAGCAACAAACAATACTGCAGAGTATGAAGGTTTGCTTGCCGGTCTCAGGATCGCAGCAGAGCTTGGGATCAAGAGGCTCATTGTCAGGGGTGACTCGCAGCTTGTCGTCCGCCAAGTGAACAAGAATTATCAGAGTCCGTTGATGGAAGCTTACGTTGATGAAGTGAGAAAGTTAGAAGAGCACTTTGATGGCCTACAGATGGAGCATGTTCCAAGAGCTCAGAACGACATTGCCGATGGCCTGTCAAAGTGCGCTGCACTTAAGTTACCTATGGAAACAGGGATCTTTGTGCTCAAACTGTCTCAACCGTCCGTAACGCCATCAACTGGACAGAGCAAGAAGAGGAAGTTGATTTCTGGTGACTATTTTCCGGCAGAGCTCCCCGAAGCCGCCGCCAAGAAGGTCCCCAAGATCAACACCAAGGGTGCTTTGAGGAGCAGTCTGCTCCGGCAAGCCCTAGGGTTTGTTCCGTTGAAGCAGACGCTCCCGGCAAGTTTTGCTCCGGCAAGCTTGCCGGGGAACGTCAAGCTCCGGCTGAGCCGCAGGTTCTAGCCATAGAAGCGGATGTTCCCGCAGCAGCATATGTGCCTTTAGTCCTTGTTGTCGGGCCGCAAGCTCCAGCATGGGCACAGCAGATTGTCCGTTTCCTTCAGACAGGAGAACTTCCCGAAGAGTAAGAAGAAGCAGAGAGAGTAGCCCGGCAGTCAAGTATGTACCAGTTTGTCGACAACACACTGTACAGAAGAAGACTCAATGGTGTGAAATTGAAGTGTGTTCATCGGGAAGATGGACAAAAGCTGTTGGCAGAGATACATGGAGGCATATGTGGTCACCACATTGGCGCAAGAGCACTTGCCGGCAAAGCATTCCAGCAAGGTTTCTTTTGGCCGACATCCCTCCAGGATGCAACTGCACAAGTAACCAAGTGTGAAGCGTGCCAGTTCCATTCCAAGCAGATACACCAGCCAGCTCAAGCTCTCCAGACGATCCCTTTATCCTGGCCATTTTTGGTCTGGGGGCTCGACATCCTCGGCCCCTTTCCCCGAGCTGTCGGGGGCTTTGAGTACTTGTATGTTGCAATCGACAAGTTCACAAAGTGGCCAGAAGTGGAAGCGATGAGGAAGGTGACAAAGACATCAAGATCAAGTTCTTCAGTCGATTGTTTGCCGCTTCAGGATCCCTAACCGGATCATCACCGACAATGGCACGCAATTCACGAGCCGCACCTTCATGCAGTACGTCCAAGATCTTAGCGCCAAGGTCTGCTTCGCTTCTGTTGCTCATCCAAGAAGCAACGGTCAAGCGGAGAGGGCAAACTCTGAAATGCTGCGCGGGCTCAAGACCAGGACTTTCGACAGGCTGCACAAGTGCGGAAAGAACTGGATCGAGGAGCTGCCGGTGGTTCTTTGGTCGCTCAGGATGACGCCAAATCGAGCCACTAGCCAGACACCTTTCGCCTAGTCTATGGAGCAGAGGCAGTTCTCCCCACGGAACTTCGATACGGTCGCCTCGAGTGCTCGCTTATGATGAGCTTGAGCAAGAGCAGCTGCGACAAGATGACGCTGCTCCTTGAGGAGGACCGTCTTCAGTCTGTCAGACGAGCTGCTCGATACCAGCAAGCTTTACGCCGATACCATAGCCGCAGTTAATGCCGAAGTCTCGAGGAAGGCGACCTTGTTCTTGGTAGCGCTCAGTCCGCCAAGAATTCCAACAAGTTGACCCAAGTGGGAAGGCCCTTACCGGGTGAAACAAGTCACTAGGCCCGGCGCCGTTCGCTTTGAGACCGAAGATGGCGCTCGTGAGCAACTCCTCGAACATTGAGCATCTTCGTAAGTTTTACTCAGAGCGTTGCTGCGGAACTTGTTCCGGCAACCACCTTTTGTACAAGTCTTACCGCTGTTGCATGTAATCCTTTGTACAAAGCCGGGCGCAGATCCCGTGCATAAGTAAAGCTCATGTGCTCCACACATCTTGTCAATTTCATGCTTTCTATTTTTTGCATGTGTTATCTGACACTTTGTGCAGCACCTACCCCCGGTAAGCAATAACGAGCCGTAAGGCTCCATATCTTTATTTTCTCTTCTTTCTCTTTCTCAAAGAAAGGAAGGTTCCCTCGCCCACAAGTTTGCCGGGGGGGAAGGGGAAGATAATGGTGTGGACCAGGCGTCATTCAAGGAAGTTTCGCCTTACCGGGACGCAAACGACAGAAAAGCTAAGTCGCCAAAGTTTGAGCAATCAGTTTTGAAATTTTTAAGTTATCTTCCTCGAACGACCGTGCTTTGTATGGAAAACCTGTGCGCGGAGGAACCAACTCATAGCTAGTTGCGCCCTTACTTTGTTTCGAGTCCGCTCAACAACATAAGTGAGCTGCGACTAGTTGCGACAAGGTTTCTTGTCGGTAGCGGCACCGCCAAAGAAGTGGCCGACGCCCAAAGACTCGTGGCTCATGCTAAGGTGCATGCACCAACAAGTTCCCTAAAAGCTTAGGGCAAAAACATACAAAGGAAGGAATCAAGTAGAGGAAATAACATAGCAATCGATACCCAACATAAAGTTATATTACAAGATAGCTTGCCACAGCTCTAATAGATTGTTCTCGTAACATGACTAGCAGCGACAAGAAAAGGAGAAAACCGGCGGCCTAATCTACGCGATCGCCCTCAACCCTCTTGATCTCGCTCACCTTGTCCACAATGGGTGCGACAAGGGCCTTGAGCGCTTCCAGATTAGCATTCGGCGGCAGCTTCTTGAGGACATTGGTGAGGTTGAGGCCCGGGTTGCGGAAGGCCACCTTCACCAACACCTTTTGAAGAACTCCCGCGCAGATCGTGCGCGACTCGTTGGCCAGCTGCTTTGGGATCCTTTCCTGGAGTCTGTAATGCCCCGGATTCATTGCGCCAGGTGTCCGCCAGTTATTCGCCGTCGTTGCCATGTCATTTTCTTGCGTATGCATTTCATATCATGTCATCATGTGCATTTCATTTTGCATACGTGTTCGTCTCATGCATCCGAGCATTTTCCCCATTGTCCGTTTTGCAATCCGGCACTCCTATGTCCCCCGGCGTCCCCCTTTTGCCTCTTCTCTTGTGCGGGTGACCGAGGTTTGCCAAGCGGCCTTGGTATAGCACCGGTAGACCGCCTGTCAAGTTTCGTGCCATTTGGAGGTCGTTTGATACTCCAACGGTTAACCGGGTAATCGCAAAGCCTCTTTTGTTACAGCCCAACACCCCTTCCAAAGTGGCCCAAAACCCATCAAACTCCCCTTCATGCTCTCGGTCGTTCGATCACGATCGCGTGGCCGAAAACCGCTCCTCATTTGGACTCTCCTAGCTCCCTCTACCTATATATATGCCTTCCCCTTCTAAATTCGCAGATGAATCCCCCCTAACCCTAGCCCCGCTCCCTCTCCGCCGCCGGACACGTCCGGATCAGACCGGACGCGTCCGCGCCGCCACCCGAGCCAACGGAGGTCGCCATGTGGCGCCCGCGCCCACTTTCGCCGCCTGCCCGCTGGAGCCCATCAAGGGTCTGCGCGAACCCTCGCGCCGCCGTCCTGAGCGCCCGGGCTCCCAGCGCAAGCCCCAGCGCCGCCGTGATCCGCTTCGCACGGCGTCCAGCCCCTCGCTGCGGCTCGTCGCCGTCGCCGCCGAGACCCGCCGCGGTGCTCCTCCTCCGTGCCGCCTGCCTCGCTTCTCCGCCGCCGCAAATCGCCGCCAGCGCCGCCGCACCTCGCCCGCCGGACTCCGTGACCATGGCGCCCCCCGGCCACCGCCGCCCGATCCGGCGGTCCCCGCCGTCGCTCTCCACCGATCGGGAGGAGCCCCGATCCAGCCGCCCCCGTTCGCCTCCCTCGTGGGCGGCCCAGCCCGCCCGCCCACCTCGCCGCCGCTCAGGCCGGCCTCTCCTTCCTACTGGGCCGAAGCCCATGGTGAGCAGCCCCGCTATGCCCCGCCCAGTGCACGTTATAGCTATCCAGTGCTCACATGTTTTTTTTTTTAAAAATGACCAAGTCCCGTATATTTCGCATAATCATGCCATGTTCATCGCATTGTATCTCTGCATCCGTAGCTCCGTTTCGTGCGTGTAATATGTCAAATTGTTCGCCTCAACGAGTAATTCATTTCATTCCATTGCATCATTTTCATTTGAGCTCATCTTGATGCCCGAAATGCTGTTGGAAGAGTGCATGTTGATGTTAACCTGCTGAAACTGTTATAACTTGCTCATTTGTCATTTTTGCCATGATTGATGTGTGCATCCTATGAGGTTGATGTCTACATGTGTTTTGATCTATGCCATGCCATATTTCCAGAGGTGCCATCCATGTATTTTTGTGATCCTTGTACTGAGTGCATCGAGCTTGTTAAGTAGGGTACTTGATGTTGCTGTTTTGCTAGGCTGATTCTGTTATATTTTGTTGCTATGTAAACATGCTTCTACTAGTCATTTCGTGCATTATTCGGGAGATGTTCACTAAGGATGTTTTGTTATACATGTCTTGCTCTATCCATTCATGCCCTTGGTTGCAATTATAGCCTGCTGGAACATGTTGTTATCTTGCTCCAAAATTGCTTGATAATGTTGTTGTCAACCTGTTAACATTAAGTTCAATGTTTCCATGATTGTTTGCTATTGATCCGTGTACCCTATGAACTTGTTCTTGCCATGCTTAGCTTCACAAACATGTCTTATTACTGTTGGTTGCCTTTCCATGTCATGTATTGCTCTGTGGTGAGTGGTTCAAGCTCACCAACATGCCTACTTATCGTTGTTCCTGCCATGTTTGAGTCTGTCATATAACTTGCCATGTTTACATGGGTGCCATCTTATCTTCTGATCCTTTTTGGCTCATGGTCAGTAAGGGACTTTTGATCTATGCAATTAGTAGATTCATGCCATGCCTTTGTTTACCATGATAAGTTCCTGTAACATGTTGTTTGATAGCTCTCAACATTGCAACCTGATGTTATTCCTGCTAAAGTCTGAAACTGTTATTATTTGCAATATCTCCATGTCCTTTTGAGCATGTTCTAGTTGTTTCTGGAGATAGCTCAGTGTTCATGTTTTGTTATGCTTTACCTGTACATCATGCCCATGTCTTTTGTTATTATATTGGGGTGCTGTAGCATGTTGTTTTGATGCTTGCAATATGCCTAGTTCCTGTTTTGGACAAATTGTTGTTATAACTTGTATAGAGTGCATGTGTTGAACCGTTGCTCCGTTTTGAGTGTGCTCTATATGAAACTTGCTTGATTTTGCATGTTATTTCATATAATCATGTTGCATCCATGTTTTGAGGTGTTTGCTTGATGCTTGTATGCATTTTGCATCAATGCCATGCTTATCGTGTTTTGCTCGTATCTTCTAGGCCGTAGCTCCAAACCTAATGAACTTTATATGTAACTTGACTAGAATTTTGTGTAGATCATGTTGGTGCATCTTAACTTGCTGTTTAACAACTTGAACATAAGGTTTATTCAGTTCTGGACCAATTTCGAAATATGCATATGAGGACTTACCGGAATTGTTATATGTTGTTTCCGGCCTCATTTAAACTTGCCTTGATGTGTTGCTCTTGTATGAATCATCTCTTGTCATGAGTAGCGTCATGTAGCCTTTTCATGCATCATGCTTGTTGTGCATCATGTCTTGTCTATGTGTGGTGTGTTTACCATGTTGTGTGCTTCTTCTCGATAGTTTCCGTTTCGTTGCGATCGTGAGGGTTCGTTCATCTACGTGTGGTTCGTCTTCGTGGCTTCATCTTCTTCATGGACTCGTTCTTCTTCCTAGCGGGATTTCAGGCAAGATGACCGCTACCCTGGATCTCACTACTATCATTGCTTTGCTAGTTGCTTCGTTCTATCGCTATGCTGCGTTACCTATCATTCGCTCTTCAAGCCTCCCAAATTGCCATGAACCTCTAACCTTTGACACCCTTCCTAGCAAACCGTTGTTTGGCTATGTTACCACTTTGCTCAGCCCCTCTTATAGTGTTGCTAGTTGCAGGTGAAGTTGAAGATTGCTCCATGGTGGACAGGGTTTATGTTGGGATATCACAATATCTCTTATATTATTAATGCATCTATATATTTGGTAAAGGGTGGAAGGCTCGGCCTTATGCCTGGTGTTTTGTTCCACTCTTGCCGCTCTAGTTTCCGTCATACCAGTGTTATGTTCCCGGATTTTGCGTTCCTAACGCGGTCGGGTGATTTATGGGACCCCCCTGACAGTTCGCTTTGAATAAAACTCCACCAGCAAGGCCCAACCTTGGTTTTACCATTTGCCTCACCGCCACCTATTTTTCCCTTGGGAGTAATTAACCCAAGGGTCATCTTTATTATAGCCCCCCCGGGCCAATGCTTGTCTAAGTGTTGGTTCAAACTAGAGCACCGTGCGGGACCATTCCTTGGCAACTTGGATTCGTCGGTACCTGTACGCTTTGCTTATCCGGTGTTGCCCTGAGAACGAGATATGTGCAGCTCCTATCGGGATGTCGGCGCATCGGGCGGTCTTGCTAGTCTTGTTTTACCATTGTCGAAATGTCTTGTAAACCGGGATTCCGAGATCGATCGGTCTTCCGGGAGAAGGTATATCCTTCGTTGATCGCGAGAGCTTATCATGGGCTTGTTGGGACACCCTGCAGGTTTAAACTTTCGAGAGCCGTGCCCGCGGTTATGTGGCAGATGGGAATTTGTTAATGTCCGGTTGTAGATAACTTGACACCAGATCCGAATTAAAACGCATCAACCGTGTGTGTAGCCGTGATGGTCTCTTCTCGGCGGAGTCCGGGAAGTGAACACGGTCTTTGGGTTATGTTTGACGTAAGTAGGAGTTCAGGATCACCTCTTGATCATTGCTAGCTTCACGACCGTTCCTTTGTTTCTCTTCTCGCTCTCATTTGCGTATGTTAGCCACCATATCATTCTTGATCGCTGCTGCAACCTCACCACTTTACCCCTTCCTTTCCCATTAAGCTTTGCTAGTCTTGATACCCATGGTAATGGGATTGCTGAGTCCTCGTGGCTCACAGATTACTACAACAACAGTTGCAGGTACAGGTTATGTGATGATCTTGACGCGAGAGCGATGTTTGCTTGTTTGGAGTTCTTCTTCTGCTTCTTCTTCGATCGAGGATAGGTTCGTGTCGGCAGCTTTGGGCTAGCGTGGTGGATGTCGTTTGAGCTTCTGTTTGTGTTTCATCCGTAGTCAGATGTTGATCTCTTGTATGATGTATCGTTGTATTCGTGTGGCATTGTATGCCTCTTGTATGTATCCCCACTATTATGTAATGTTGATGTAATGATATCCACCTTGCAAAAGCGTTTCAATATGCGGGTCTATCCTTGGTGGGACCTTCGAGTTCCTTTTGGATAGGGTCGCATATTGGGCGTGACAAGTTGGTATCAGAGCCTCGACCGACCCTAGGAGCCCTCCTTGATTGATCGTGTAGTTTGGTCGTTGTCGAGTCTAGAAGAAAAACTATTTTCGGAGTCTAGTTATATCGGAGAGTAGGAATTCTTTTTACTCCTCTGCCCCTTCGTCGCTCTGGTGAGGAATCTTGACGTAGGTGTTTTGAACTACTCCTCTTCCCCTTCAAATTTTTCTTTAGGATCATGCAGTTTGTTTTCCGATCGTTGGTTCTCAGCTCTTTTTTATCCGGTGCATTTCTCGTCAAGTTGACTCGAGCCTCTTCATCTTTGCCAAGTTCAATCCTCAGTTGTTTTCTTTTCCCACCCGCCCTCCCTTCTTCTTCTTAGAATTGGAGTCCGTAATCGAGTATCCATCCTACTCGTGTGAAATATTTGCTTTCTTTCCTCAATGATTTCAACCGGTGTTTTCTCTTCAAGATATCCGTCGGTTTCCCCTTCCAAGTTGCCTTTGTTTTCCCGCCCTCCCACCCTTTTTCTTCCCGGAGTCTGACTCTCTTTCGACCATCTATTTCATTCGTGTGGAGCCTCTTCAGTCTTTTGTCAATCATTTCAACAGGTGAATTCTCGTCTTGTTCATCATTCTTCATCTCTTTTTTCTTTTCCGGTGGACCCAATTCAAGTTTTTCGGGTTGGTCACATTCTTTTCCTTGGATCAAGTGTTTTTCCCTGCTCGTTCGCCTCTCGCCAGTTTGTCCTTCCGGAGTGTTCAAGATATCTCAAGAGATTCATCTGTGTTCCAATTAATTCGAGGTTGTCACCTTATTCAAATATTTCAATTGTTCCGGCGCATCACCTATCTCTTCAACAATCCTTTCCAATGGTGTTTTTCTCTTTTACTGGGCCCTAACCCACAGGTCTTTTCCTAGGATCTTACCTGACTCTTCTAATTCCCCTGGAGTTATTCTCAAATTCTTTTCAAGTGTGACGTAAGAATGGATTCCATCAGTCACATGCCTTCTCCAAGATCATTTTCAAATTCTTTTCATTGTTAGCTCAACCTTCTTCGCTTTCGTTCTCCCGGAGTATCTCAGCAATTTTGGTGGTGTTTCTCGTCATCATTTGAAGATTGAAGAAGAGTTTTCCCCCTAAATCTTGTCCGTTCTCCCGGAGTTCCGTGGTGCTAGCTTCATATTATCCTCTCGAATTATTCCATTTGTCCGATATTCTTTTCTTAACCATCCGGAGTATGTCAGAAGTTGTTTTCCCGTTTATTTTCACCGGAGGCCATCATTCCAGTTATCATTCTCTATTTATCCCGGTGCTTCGTTCAAGTATTCTTCAATCAGCTCATGATCTCTTTATTCTTTTGCATATAAATTCCCTCTAGCATATTTGTTCTTCTAATTCTTCCCGGTGATTAAGTCTCTTTCATAGTCATTTTCGAATTCTTACGGCGGTTCGTTCAAGATTCTTTTTCCTTCGTTATCATTTTAATCCAATCGTTCTTTTCAATCCTACCGGTGGTTCATGAAGACCTTCTCAAGTTTGCGATATTTCCCTTCTCAATCCTTTCTCTAGAAGAATAAGTAGTATGCAAAAATCCATTGCTTGTCATCAATTTAATTTGATGAAGGATATAAGCATACAATAAATCTTATTCTTATTTCATCCAAGCGAGTAATCCCTTCCTTTAGAGTTTGTTCTTGATGAATAAATTCTGGTTTCAAGTGTTTCATCTTTTCTTTTCCGGAGTTCAATTATTTCCTCGGCCATCTCGTCGGAACCTCCATCTAAATCATCGCAAGGCTCATCTTATTCTTTCATCCTTCATTCTATCTCATCATCCTTTATTTTACCGGAGTACTTCATGGCGATTCTTCATGATTTAATTCATTCTTCAAGACTTCATCATGTATCATTTTCATCCTCTCAAGCTCGTGTTCTATTCCTTTCATTTTTAGCCGGAGTGCTGCCTAAATCCTTTCAGTCTTATTCATTTCTTTTCTCATTCTAACCACTCCGGTTAGAACGAGTGGTTTCATAGTCTATCTGATTCCGTGAGCTTTTGATTCTCGGCATTCTCGTCGTTCCTCTCTTTTTCTCGAGTTCTCTCGATTCTTTGCTTCTTCTCTTGAGCTCATGCTTCACCTCTTCCCTTTTCCCTTCCGTCTTGGTCCTAAGATCTCGGGACGAGATCTCTTGTTAGTGGAGGAGTGTTGTAACGCCCCGGATTCGTTGCGCCAGGTGTCCGCCAGTTATTCGCCGTCGTTGCCATGCCATTTGCTTGCGTATGCATTTCATATCATGTCATCATGTGCATTTCATTTTGCATGCGTGTTCGTCTCATGCATCCGAGCATTTTCCCCGTTGTCCGTTTTGCAATCCGGCACTCCTATGTCCCCCGGCGTCCCCCTTTTGCCTCTTCTCTTGTGCGGGTGTTAAACTTTCTCGGAATGGACCGAGGTTTGCCAAGCGGCCTTGGTATAGCACCGGTAGACCGCCTGTCAAGTTTCGTGCCATTTGGAGGTCGTTTGATACTCCAACGGTTAACCGGGTAACCGCAAAGCCTCTTTTGTTGCAGCCCAACACCCCTTCCAAAGTGGCCCAAAACCCATCTAACTCCCCTCCATGCTCTCGGTCATTCGATCACGATCGCATGGCCGAAAACCGCTCCTCATTTGGACTCTCCTAGCTCCCTGTACCTATATATATGCCTTCCCCTTCTAAATTCACGGATGAATCCCCCCTAACCCTAGCCCCGCTCCCTCTCCGCCGCCGGACACGTCCGGATCGGACCGGACGCGTCCGCACCGCCGCCCGCAGCCAACCGGAGGCCGCCACGCGGCGCCGCCGCCCACTTTCTGCCAGGCGGCCATGGAGCCCGTCTGCACCCCCTCGCGCCGCCGTCGCCCGAGCGCAGGGCTCCAGCGCAGCCCAGCGCGCCGTGATCCGCTCACCGGCGTCCAGACCCGCCGCTGCGGCTCATCGCCGTCCTTTGTCGGACCCGCGCCGGAGCTCCTCCCTCCGTGCCGCCGGCCTCGCTTCTCCGCCGCCCCGCAAGTCGCCGCCCAGCGCCGCCCGCACCTCGCCCTTCGGACTCCGGACTCATGGCGCCTCGCGCCACCACCGCCCGATCCGGCCGGTCCCCGCCGCCGTCGCTCTCCAGCCGATCGGGGAGGAGCCCCGATCCAGCCCCCGTTCGCCTCCCTCGTGGGCCGGCCCAGCTCCGACCGGCCCAGCCCGACCTCGCCGCCGCTCAGGCCGGCCTCTCCTTCCTATTGGGCCGAAGCCCATGGTGAGCAGCCCCGCTATGCCCCGCCCAGTGCACATTATAGCTATCCAGTGCTCACATGTTTTTTTTCAAAAATGACCAAGTCCCGTATATTTCGCATAATCATGCCATGTTCATCGCATTCTATCTCTGCATTCGTAGCTCCGTTTCGTGCATGTAATATGTCAAATTGTTCGCCTCAACGAGTACTTCATTTCATTACATTGCATCATTTCCATTTGAGCTCATCTTGATGCCCGAAATGTTGTTGGAAGAGTGCATGTTGATGTTAACCTGCTGAAACTGTTATAACTTGCTCATTTGTCATTTTTGCCATGATTGATGTGTGCATCCTATGAGGTTGATGTCTACATGTGTTTTGATCTATGCCATGCCATATTTCCAGAGGTGCCATCCATGTATTTTTGTGATTCTTGTACTGAGTGCATCGAGCTTGTTAAGTAGGGTACTTGCTGTTGCTGTTTTGCTAGGCTGATTCTGTTATATTTTGTTGCTATGTAAACATGCTTCTACTAGTCATTTCGTGCATTATTCGGGAGATGTTCACTAAGGATGTTTTGTTATACATGTCTTGCTATATCCATTCATGCCCTTGGTTGCAATTATAGCCTGCTGGAACATGTTGTTATCTTGCTCCAAAATTGCTTGATAATGTTGCTGTCAACCTGTTAACATTAAGTTCAATGTTTCCATGATTGTTTGCTATTGATCCATGTACCCTATGAACTTGTTATTGCCATGCTTAGCTTCACAAACATGTCTTCTTACTGTTGGTTGCCTTTCCATGTCATGTATTGCTCTGTGGTGAGTGGTTCAAGCTCACCAACATGCCTACTTATCGTTGTTCCTGCCATGTTTGAATCTGTCATATAACTTGCCATGTTTACATGGGTGCCATGTTTTTTTTGATAGAAAGACTGTAAGGGAACCCCCTACAGTATAATTGGTGCAACAAACCCAAATTGCAAGTACCATGCCTTGAACCTGGGAAGGTGGGAAGGCATCAGCCCCTTCCCACCACTAGGCTATGCCTTAGTCTGCTACATGGGTGCCATGTTATCTTCTGATCCTTTTTGGCTCATGGTCAGTAAGGGACTTTTGATCTATGCAATTAGTAGATTCATTCCATGCCTTTGTTTACCATGATAAGTTCCTGTAACATGTTGTTTGATTGCTCTCAACATTGCAACCTGATGTTATTCCTGATAAAGTCTGAAACTGTTATTATTTGCAATATCTCCATGTCCTTTTGAGCATGTTCTAGTTGTTTCTGGAGATAGCTCAGTGTTCATGTTTTGTTATGCTTTACCTGTACATCATGCCCATGTCTTTTGTTATTATATTGGGGTGCTGTAGCATGTTGTTTCGATGCTTGCAATATGCCTAGTTGCTGTTTTGGACAGATTGTTGTTATAACTTGTATAGAGTGCATGTGTTGAACCGTTGCTCCGTTTTGAGTGTGCTCTATATGAAACTTGCTTGATTTTGCATGTTCTTTCATATCATCATGTTGCATCCATGTTTTGAGGTGTTTGCTTGATGCTTGTATGCATTTTGCATCAATGCCATGCTTATCGTGTTTTGCTCATATCTTCTAGGCCGTAGCTCCGAACCTAATGAACTTTATATGTAACTTGACTAGAATTTCGTGTAGATCACGTTGGTGCATCTTAACTTGCTGTTTAACAACTTGAACATAAGGTTTATTCAGTTCTGGACCAATTTCGAAATATGCATATGAGGACTTACCGGAATTGTTATATGTTGTTTCCGGCCTCATTTAAACTTGCCTTGATGTGTTGCTCTTGTATGAATCATCTCTTGTCATGAGTAGCGTCATGTAGCCTTTTCATGCATCATGCTTGTTGTGCATCATGTCTTGTCTATGTGTGGTGTGTTTACCATGTTGTGTGCTTCTTCTCGATAGTTTCCGTTTCGTTGCGATCGTGAGGATTCGTTCGTCTACGTGTGGTTCGTCTTCATGGCTTCATCTTCTTCATGGACTCATTCTTCTTCCTAGCGGGATTTTAGGCAAGATGACCGCTACCCTGGATCTCACTACTATCATTGCTTTGCTAGTTGCTTCGTTCTATCGCTATGCTGCATTACCTATCATTTGCTCTTCAAGCCTCCCAAATTGCCATGAACCTCTAACCTTTGACACCCTTCCTAGCAAACCGTTGTTTGGCTATGTTACCGCTTTGCTCAGCCCCTCTTATAGCGTTGCTAGTTGCAGGTGAAGTTGAAGATTGCTCCATGGTGGACAGGGTTTATGTTGGGATATCACAATATCTCTTATATTATTAATGCATCTATATATTTGGTAAAGGGTGGAAGGCTCGGTCTTATGCCTGGTGTTTTGTTCCGAACGCGGTCGGGTGATTTATGGGACCCCCCTGACAGTTCGCTTTGAATAAAACTCCACCAGCAAGGCCCAACCATGGTTTTACCATTTGCCTCACCACCACCTATTTTTCCCTTGGGAGTAATTAACCCAAGGGTCATCTTTATTATAGCCCCCCCGGGCCAATGCTTGTCTAAGTGTTGGTCCAAACTAGAGCACCGTGCGGGACCATTCCTTGGCAACTTGGATTCGTCGGTACCTGTACGCTTCGCTTATCCGGTGTTGCCCTGAGAACGAGATATGTGCAGCTCCTATCGGGATGTCAGCACATCGAGCGGTCTTGCTGGTCTTGTTTTACCATTGTCGAAATGTCTTGTAAACCGGGATTCCGAGACCGATCGGGTCTTCCTGGGAGAAGGTATATCCTTCGTTGATCGCGAGAGCTTATCATGGGCTAAGTTGGGACACCCCTGCAGGGTTTAAACTTTCGAGAGCCGTGCCCGCGGTTATGTGGCAGATGGGAATTTGTTAATGTCCGGTTGTAGATAACTTGACACCAGATCCGAATTAAAACGCATCAACCGTGTGTGTAGCCGTGATAGTCTCTTCTCGGCAGAGTCCGGGAAGTGAACACGGTCTTTGGGTTATGTTTGACGTAAGTAGGAGTTCAGGATCACCTCTTGATCATTGCTAGCTTCATGACCGTTCCTTTGTTTCTCTTCTCGCTCTCATTTGCGTATGTTAGCCACCATATCATGCTTAGTCACTGCTGCAACCTCACCACTTTACCCCTTCCTTTCCCATTAAGCTTTGCTAGTCTTGATACCCATGGTAATGGGATTGCTGAGTCCTCATGGCTCACAGATTACTACAACAACGATTGCAGGTACAGCTTATGTGATAATCTTGACGTGAGAGCGATGTTTGCTTGTTTGGAGTTCTTCTTCTGCTTCTTCTTCGATCAGGGGATAGGTTCCAGGTCGGCAGCCTGGGCTAGCAGGGTGGATGTCGTTTGAGCTTCTGTTTGTGTTTCATCCGTAGTCGAATGTTGATCTCTTGTATGATTTATCGTTGTATTCTTGTGGCATTGTATGCCTCTTGTATGTATCCCCACTATTATGTAATGTTGATGTAATGATATCCACCTTGCAAAAGTGTTTCAATATGCGGGTCTATCCTTGGTGAGACCTTCGAGTTCCTTTTGGATAGGGTCGCATATTGGGCGTGACAGAGTCGCTGGAGGGCCGTCGCCACGCCTTTGAAGAACAAAGTGAGCTTGGCGCTGGGTTGGAGGTTCTCATCGGAGGAATACCCGAAATCCTCCATCCCCAGCTGCGCCAGCTCTCTGTCAATGGACGCGGCAACATTCACGAGACCCTCCGTCCAGTGCTCCACATTCTCCCTGAAGGCATTCTGGGGGCAGCAGCACTCGCCAGCAGCGCCTCGTCGGCCTTGATCTGCTTCTTCAAGGCTGCCTCCTGCTCCCTGGCGCCGTCCAGCGTCTTGGTCAAAGTAGCCAGCTTCAACTCAAGATCTGCATTGGAGTCCTTGGCGGCGCTAAGCTCCTTGCCCTTCTCGGCGAGACTACCCTGCAGCTCGCCAAGAGTGTAGGCGTCCTTCTCGCGCTCGCACTTGAGCGTGGCAAGCTCTTCACCGCTCGTCCTGAGATCGGCCCCCAGCTGTGCCACCTTTGTCTCCAGCTCCTTCTTGGCGGCCTTGGCAGCTGCGGCAGCATCCTTTGCTTCCTTGAGAGCCCCGCCGAATGTTTCCTCGCGCGCAGCAAGCTCCTCCTCGTGGCTGTCAAGGTTAACCTTCCGCTGCGCCAACTCGCCTTCCCGCGCAAACAGCTCCTCGGCGGCAAGCCGCTGTTGCTCTTCAGCTTCAGCCTTCTCGAGGAGGAAGGCTTTCCGCTCCTCGACAAGTTGCGCCCGCTTCTCTGCTAGGGACCGGAGAGCTTCTGGTTGCGATCCCGAGCTCCTCCGCCCGCTTCTCGATGCCCACTCCGCTGCTGCGACAAGCGCTTCGAGATTCCACCTTGGCTCGCTGAGCGGTAGAGCGACACCAGCTTCGCAGCGGCTGCTCCTCCTCGACTTCGCCTGCTGCTGCTTGGCGCGTCAACCAGCGTCGGCCCAGCGGAGGCAAGCACCTCTCCATCCAAGGTTTCTCCTTCGACCGGCGCCCTGGAGCCTGACGCCCAGGGGAGCTTGATGAAGACGCCATCGTCGGCCTTCAAATAGGCGCCGGGCTGGGGCTCTTCGGAGCCTGGCGCTACGGCAGCAGCGGAGGGATCGGCGGTCGGCGTAGCGCCTTGCGCTCCTGCGGCCTCGGGGTCGTCAGTGCGATCGCCAGATCCCTCGCTAGCTTCTGCGGCGGCAGCTTTGGCGGCCTCTTCGCCGGCGGGATCATCAGCGTCAGCTGCTTCTTCGGTGGCAGCAATGTCGTCGGTGTTGCCGCGCGTGTTCTCCTCGCCGGCAACCTCGGTCTCCATCGGCTCCGCGGTAGATGGATCTGACGGCCGGAAGAGGGAGAAAAGTCAAGAACATATCCAAAAAAAAGATCAGAAGAAGAAGAACCCAAGGGAAGTTTTCAAGCAAGAGGGTTACCTGTGCTGGGTTCTGCAGTCACGGTCTCCACCACCGGAGGGTCGCTGGTGCTGTCCCTTGCCGGAGAACGCTCCCTTGCCGGAGAACGCTCCCTTGCCGGGGAATCCTCCCTTGGCGGTGTAGTCAAAGCGGATGGCACGTCGGGGGCGGCTTCCGAGCGCTCCTGGTGAGGCTGATCTGCTCCTGCGCAAATCAATAGTCAGATGTCAGCAAAGAAAGAGCACCAATGCGCGCCCAACCGCGGGAAGTAAACCATATACTTATGCTGGGGGCTGCGCTGGGGGCTGCTTTGGGGAATGACTGCCGGGTCCGGCCAGGTGGTCTCGGGCGCTCCCCCTGCAGTCGCGGTGGGTTCATCCTCGATGACAATCACCGGGACCTTGGCTCTCTTCGCCGCTCTCTGGGCCAGAGTCCTGAAAAGGAATGAGTTCAGAGTAAAGCAAATCAGATACAAGACAAAAACAGCAAGAATTGAAGAACTACAAGTACAACAAAGAATCTTACTCTTCTTCTTCCTCGTCGGAGCTGAGCGCGGAGAGGTCGAAGTCCGGCCCACCTTCAGCGCGACGAGGCGGAGGAGTGGGTTCCCTTAACCGCTTGGCGGGGGCAGCGGCAAGAGCAGAAGCGGTGGTCCGAGAGGACCCCGCTCCAGTTTCCGCAGCAGCGTGAGGCGCTCCCACGGCAACAGTGCTTGTCACGGTGGAGCGTGTCGCGCGGCGCGGCGGCTGTTGACCCCTCTGCCGCCCTGCTACGTCCCCCAACCTTGCGGAGATGCCTTCTTGGTGGAGTTGGGGGCTCTGCTTGCGGCGGGCTATCTGAAGATGAGGAGGAAGAGGAGTCGGTCTCCGACGAGCTGCTCGCACACTCGGCGGGCTCGCTCGACTCGGCTTCAGGCTCGGCAAGATCTCCCTCGCCGGCAAGCTCTCCCTCGCTGGCAAGCCACTCCCGATCGGCAAGGCTTGCCGCCTCTGCTGCCTCTGCCTCCTCCATGGTGAATCCGAACTCGCCCGCGGCAGCGGCTGCCGCCGCCTCTTCCGCCCTAGTGGCGATGCGCTGCATCTCCGCATCGATGGTGTCGCGGGTGAGGCTCTTCTGTTCGTCGGCGCAGACCGCCACTTCTACCAAGCCGTCGAAGAACTCCTGCACAACGTCGTCCGCAGGCTCTTGCCAAGTTGGGACAATTCCATGTGAATCGTGACAATGCATCATTGCACGGATGCGGTCGAGCGAGGAATTGTTGCACAGTGAACGACACCCTTCGCAACCTGAACCATTCGGGATGTTGAGGGTCGGCTTGAACAGCTCCTTGAGCATTGCGCCCGAGCCGGTGACAGTGAAGTTGAAGTTGAGGCCCGGCGCAGCCTCATGATGTCCGCCGGACCCCAACTCCAAGGCGGGTCTCCTCTCTCTCCGCAGGGGGATGGCGGCGGCGAAGAAAATCGCGCTTAACGGCGCCTACAAAGGAGCCCGCAATCCCGAGGCGAGGATCCGGTGATGGCAATCTTCAGCCTATCATCTTCCGGGCCACGCTGTTCAATCGTTGCAGCGCCATCGGCTTGGCGGCTGGGCGGTAAATGGCTGCGGGTTCTCCTCGACAATCCAGCACCACTCTGCTCTCCATCCTCCCACTTGCCGCGGAGCTCTCCCTCCAGATAAGCCTCCTTCTTGCCGGCTCTCGAGATCCAGGCGATTCCGCCGGATAGAGGCTCCCTCTCTCAACTCGGGGCATAAAGAAGTGGCGGAAAAGAGCTACATTTGGATGGACTCCGACAAAGTTTTCGCAGAGATGTGCGAAAACTACCATGGTCACAACGGCATTGGGGGTGAAGTCAAGGAGGTGGAACCCGTAGGTGTTCATAATATCGCAGAAAAATTCAGAGAAAGGCGGGCAGAGCCCGCAGTAGAAGAACAGCGCGAAGAAGGGATATCCGTTCGGGGCCCGTTCCGAAGCGGCGGCGGAGAGTACCTTCGTGCGCGGGTGCGCTCGCGTCTCCGTCGACCAGAAGAGGTAGTAGTACTCCATCAGCTCCTTCGCGGCGAGCTAGGGGGGAAGGTTGTCCGCTCCCTTCGCAGCGCCGCGAGCCGCTGCGCCTCGATCGTCTTCACGGCCTTCCCCTTGCCGGTTTTCGGAGCCATGGCGGAGGTGGTGGGGGAGATCGACGGTGTTGGTGGTGTTGGTGGCGATGGGGGGCGGAGCGCTGCTCTCTTTCTGCTTTGGGAAGAAGGGGGGAGCGGCGGAAGTTTCTGAGATTGGAACAGCAACTGACGAGATGGGCGAACTGCCCCTGTTTCCCCTGCTTATAAAGAGGGAGGGGGCGGACGTTCCGTCTTTCCGAATAAAGAAACCACCCACGATCTATCCCACGACGCCGCATTCAACGCGTGCCGTTAGGGGAGGGCGCGGTGGATACGGAGTAAGATACGGCGTAACCCAGGCGCGGCGTGCTGCGTGCCTGCTTTTGGGCCCGCCCAACAGCGCTTCGGCGCAGTGTGGCCCAGTTCTGGGCTCTGTCTGTACTAGAGTAGGGTACCCTAGTATCCCGAACCTGTGCACGGGTGGTCGCAGCACCCCGCGGCAAGGCTTGCCGGGCGACCGCCAAAATCCTCCGTGGTTCCTTTGGAGCCATTCAAGAACAAAGTATTCAAGCCAAGGAGACAAGGCCCCGGCAAGAGGAGCTTGCCGGGAAGGCCAACCAAGGCATCTCGAGGAACTTGCCGCGACGCGCCACGCGTCCCGGCAAGGCCCGGTGAGCGGCAAGCTTCCGGACGCGACAAGACGACGACCGCGGCAAGGCGCTTGCGCGCAAGCTACCACACTGCACTCCACGCCCAAAGACATCCACCAACGTGTCGCCAGGACCTTTCGGTAGCGTGGCGAGAGGTCAGGCAGCCAACGGTGCGAGGTGGCAAGCGACGCAGACAAAATTGCCATCATGGCAAGCGGTGGCGTCCATGGCGGTCCCTTTTTGCATTGTTTGGGCGACGCAGACGGGCATTTAATGCCTTTGTCCCCTCCCGTCAGGGTTAGGTATGATACAATGTACAAGTAGTTGTACCAACCGCAACTCTTTTCCATTTTTACCCTTGACTGCGTTGCCACCTGTCGGTGACCCCTTGAGCATATAAAAGGAGGCCCATGCATAGCGAGGGGGGTTGGAAGCCAGAAAACACTCACGCTCGGTCTCGTTAGCAGCTAGGGTGTACTGTAGCACTCAGCGCTCCCGAGCAAGAGCACAATACAAATCAGACGTGCAGCAGTAGGAGTATTATCTCTCCAGAGAGCTCCGAAGCTAGGTAAACTGCTCGTGTGCTTCGCCTCGATCTGCTCTTCGCGCGATCTCCGCCCCCCACCGAACCAAAAGGGGCCCGGTACGCCGGCCCCATAGGTGCCCGTAGCTCAGTTTCCCCGGCAGGGACACATCCTCGAAGGGGGGAAACTGCTCCTGCAGTGCCACGGGGGCTGTAACCTCAAACGGGGCGTTGACCATCTCAGTAGTAGCCGTGAGCGTATCTGGGGTCGGCTCGGTGGCTGCCTCCATCTTCTTGGAGCTCTCTGTCTCGTGGGGATCAGCCTCCCGCGTCTACTCCAATATCGGCAAATCTTTGCCTGGTTCTCCTTCGTCCATCATGAAACTGACGAATACTAGGAGACCACTAAAAGGAAAACACAATCGCAATGACAGTGAAACAAAAAAGAGAGTGAGGATTGGTTACTGCTTTGCAAAAGTTCTTTTTTTTCTCTGAACGAAAATATACCAACATCACGGATCTGCTTACCTTCCCTTCGTTGGGAGAGAAGAACAGTGGCAGATGCGAGTGTTGCCTTTCTTGAAGACGGTGAGGGAGAAGGGGATTCAGCGAAGAGTGAAATGATGGTTGCTTCGTCCATCAAACTTAGACTGCAGGGAGGTGGGGTTTTGTGATACGATGGCTCGTTACTGCCGCGCTACGACTGGGGTGACTCTCTGCCTACATACTGCCTTCTAATTTTGTGGATGGCATTTGGGCCCGCGCGTTGCATGGCCCGTATGTCGATGAACAAAAGTATAATGGCATTCAGTAGAGGGAGACGTTTCAATGACCTAGGAGGAGCCAGATGCGGTAGAGTGTCTCCACTGTACTAGTAGTAATTGTTTTTCTGGGTAGTTGTAGAGTGTCTCCACTATACTAGTAGTAATTGTTTCTCTGGGCCCAAGACAAAACAGCCCATCCACACTAGTAAATAGTAAAATCAATTCAAAAGCCCATATATTTACTGAATGAGAGGCGCTACCCACACCCAGCACCCAAAGACACCGCCCCCAAAAAAACCTGGGTGCTCTTCTTCCTCCTTGCTCCCACCCACCTCACGTTAGCTCGCTCCACTCGTACCCCCAAATTCCTCACCTCACTCCTACAGAAAACCCCAGCTCCCCTTCTTCACTTGCACTACAACTATGCTTGTCATTCATTACTCTGCTCAACTCCGTGAGCGCGACGCGACGCCCTCGAGGAAAATGGAGTCGGCTGACCCCAGCGCCTAGAAGATGAGGCTCTGATACGTCCATTTTGAATCATGCTTTTATATCAATATTTATTGCATTATGGGCTGTTATTACACATTATATCTCAATACTTATGGCTATTCTCTCTTATTGTACAAGGTTTACCATGAAGAGGGGGAATGCCGGCACTGGAATTTTGGCTGGAAAAGGAGCAAACGTTGGAAACCTATTCTGCACAACTCCAAAAGACCTGAGACTCCATGAAACAACTTTTCAGATTTAATAAGAATTTTTGGGCAAAAGAAATAGGCTAGGGAGCCCATACCCTGTCTAGCAGACAGGGGCCCCCCCTGTAGGGTGCGCCCCCTATCTCCTGGGCCCCCTGGTGGGCTTCCGGCTTCCATCTTCTGCTATATGAAGGGTTTTGTCCTGGAAAAATCGTGGGCAAGCTTACGGGACGAAACTCCGGCGCCACGAGGCGGAACCTTGGCGGAATCAATCTAGGGCTCTAGCGGAGCTGTTCTGCCGGGGACACTTCCCTCCGGGAGGGGGAAATCATCACCAACGTCATCGCCAACGATCCTCTCATCGGGAGGGGGTCAATCTCCATTAACATCTTCACCAGCACCATCTCCTCTCAAAACCCTAGTTCATCTCTTGTATCCAATCTTGTATCAAAACCACAAATTGGTACCTGTGGGTTGCTAGTAGTGTTGATTACTCCTTGTAGTTGATGCTATTTGGTTTACTTGGTGGAAGATCATATGTTCAGATCCTTTATGCATATTATTACCCTCGATTATGAACATGAATATGCTTTGTGAGTAGTTATGTTTGTTCCTGAGGACATGGGTGAAGTCTTGCTATTAGTAGTCATGTGAATTTGGTATTCGTTCGATATTTTGATGAGATGTATGTTGTCTTTCCTCTAGTGGTGTTATGTGAACGTCGACTACATGACACTTCACCATTATTTGGGCCTAGAGGAAGGCATAGGGAAGTAATAAGTAGATGATGGGTTGCTTCGTTAGGGGTTGATATGGACCCATATGTTTAATGTTGTGGTTAGGTTTACCTTAATACTCCTTTTTGTAGTTGCGGATGATTGTAATAGGGGTTAATCAAAGTGGGATGCTTGTCCATGTTAGGGCAGTACCCAAGTGCCGGTCCACCCACATATCAAATTATCAAAGTACCGAACGCGAATCTTACGAACGTGATGAAAACTAGCTTGACGATAATTCCCAATGTGTTCTCGGGAGCTCCTTCTTCATTATTAGAGTTTGTCCAGGCTTATCCTTTGCTACATAAAGGATTGGTCCACCTTGCTGCACTTTATTTACTTTATTTACTTTTTGCTCGTTACTATTTATCTTATCACAAAACTATCTATCACCTAAAATTTCAATGCTTGCAGAGAAAACCTTACTGAAAACCGCTTATCATTTCCTTCTGCTCCTCGTTGGGTTCGACACTCTTACTTATCGAAAGGACTATGATAGATCCCCTATACTTGTGGGTCATCAAGACTCTTTTCTGGCACCGTTGCCGGGGAGCGTAGCGCTCTTGGTGAGTGGAACTTGGTAAGGAAACATTTATATAGTGTGCTGAAATTTTCTGTTACTTGTCACTATGGAAACTAATCCTTTGAGGGGCTTGTTTGGGGTATATTCACCCCAACAAGAAGAGCCAATAGATGCTCCTCAACCTACTGAACCTTATGAAAATATTCACTTTGAGATTCCTTCGGGTATGATAGAGAAACTGCTAGCTAATCCTTTTGCACGAGATGGAACATTGCATCCTGACTTACACCTTATCTTTGTGGATGAAGTTTGTGGATTATTTAAGCTTGCAGGTATTCTCGATGATGTTGTCAAAAGGAAGGTCTTCCCTTTATCTTTGAAGGGAGATGCAATGACATGGTATAGGCTATGTGATGATACGAGATATTGGAACTATAAGCGATTGAAGTTGGAATTTCACCAGAAGTTCTATCATATGCATCTTGTTCATCGTGATCGTAATTACATATATAATTTCTGGCCTCGCGAAGGATAAAGCATCGCTCAAGCTTGGGGGAGGCTTAAGTCAATGTTATATTCATGCCCCAATCATGAGCTCTCTCGGGAAATGATTATTCAGAATTCTTATGCTCGGCTTTCTCTTGATAATCGCAACCTGCTCGATACTTCCTGTGCTGGTTCCTATATGCTAAAGACTATTGATTTCAAATGGGACTTATTGGAAAGAATTAAACGCAACTCTGAAGATTGGGGTTCCGACGATGATAAGGAGTCAGGTATGACACCTAAGTTCGATTGTGTTAAATCTTTTATGGATACCGATGCTTTCCGTGGATTTAGCTCTAAGTATGGACTTGACTCTGAGATAGTAGCTACTTTTTGTGAAACTTTTTCTACTCATGTTGATCTCCCTAAAGAGAAGTGGTTTAAATATAATCCTCCTGTTGAAGTTAAAGTAGTTGCACCTATTACAGTCGAAGAGAAGACTATTACATATAGTGATCCCACTATTCCTAGTGCTTATGTTGAAAAACCTCCTTTCCCTGTTAGGATAAAAGATCATGTCAAAGCTTCGACCATTGTCCGTAAGAGTAATACTAGGACCTATACACCTCCTGAGCAAATTAATGTTGAACCTGGTATTGTTATGATTAAAGATCTTTTGGATGAGGACTTAGATGGGCATGTTATCTCTTTTTGTGGTGAAACTGCTAATATTGCTAGACCCGATACTAAGACACGTAGACCTGTTGTAGGCACGCCTGTTATTTCTGTTAAAATAGGAGATCGTTGTTATCACGGTTTATGTGATATGGGTGCTAGTGCTAATGCGATACCTTATGATCTTTATAAAGAAATTATGCACGATATTGCACCTGTTGAATTAGAAGACATTAATGTTACTATTAAGCTTGCTAATAGGGACACCATTAAACCTATTGGGATTGTTAGAGATGTTGAAGTCTTGTGTGGGAAGATTAAATACCCTGCTGATTTTCTTGTTCTTGGTTCCCCACAAGATGATTTTTGTCCCATTATTTTTGGTAGGCCCTTCTTGAATACTGCTAGTGCTAAGATTAATTGTGAAAAGAATATTGTCACTGTTGGCATTGATGGTATGTGTCATGAGTTTAATTTTGCTAAGGTTAGTAGACAACCTCGTGAAAGGGAACCACCTAGTAAGGATGAAATTATTGGTCTTGCTTCCATTGCTGTTCCACCAACTGATCCGTTAGAACAATATTTGCTAGACCATGAAAATGATATGTTTATGAAGGAAAGGGAAGAAATAGATGAAGTGTTCCTTAAACAAGAACCTATGCTGAAACATAACCTTCCCATTGAAATTCTTGGGGATCCCCCTCCACCCAAGGGTGATCCCGTGTTTGAACTCAAACCCTTACCTGATAATCTTAAGTATGCTTATCTTGATGAAAAAGAAATATATCCTGTTATTATTAGTGCTAACCTTTCAGAGAAAGAAGAAGAAAGATTATTGAAAACTCTGAAGAAGCACCGAGCTGCTATTGGATATACTCTGGATGATCTTAAGGGCATTAGTCCCACATTATGTCAACACAAAATTTCAGTGGAGAAAGACGCCAAACCAGTTAGAGATCCTCAAAGACGATTAAATCCCAAAATGAAGGAAGTGGTAAGAAAGTAGATACTAAAGCTCCTTGAGGCAGGTATTATTTATCCCGTTGCTGATAGTGAATGGGTAGACCCTGTCCATTGTGTCCCTAAAAGGGGAGGTATTACCGTTGTCCCTAATGATAAAGATGAATTAATCCCGCAAAGAATTATTACAGGTTATAGGGTAGTAATTGATTTTCGTAAGTTAAATAAAGCTACTAATAAATATCATTACCCTTTACCTTTTATTGATCAAATGCTAGAAAGGCTATCCAAACACACACATTTTTGCTCTCTAGATGGTTATTATGGCTTCTCTCAGATACCTGTATCAGCGGGGGATCAATCTAAAACTACTTTTACTTGCCCTTTTGGTACTTCTGCTTATAGACGTATGCCTTTTGGTTTATGTAATGCACCTGCTACCTTTCAAAGATGCATGATGGCTATATTTTCTGATTTTTGTGAAAATATTTGTGAGGTATTCATGGATGAATTCTCCGTCTATGGATCCTATTTTGATGATTGTTTGAGCAACCTTGATCGAGTTTTGCAGAGATGCGAAGACACTAGTCTTGTCGTGAATTGGGAAAAGTGTCACTTTATGGTTAATGAAGGCATTGTCTTGGGGCACAAGATCTCCGAGAGAGGTATTGAAGTTGATAAAGCCAAAGTTGATGCTATTGAAAAGATGCCATGTCCCAAGGACATAAAAGGTATAAGAAGTTTCCTGGGTCACGCCGGTTTTTATAGGAGGTTCATTAAGGACTTTTCTAAAATCTCTAGCCCTCTGACTAATTTATTGCAAAAAGATATTCCATTTGTCTTTGATGATGATTGTGTAGAAGCATTTAATCACTTAAGAAAGCTTTGATCACTGCACCTATTGTTCAGCCACCTGATTGGAATTTACCTTTTGAAATTATGTGCGATGCTAGTGATTATGTTGTAGGTGTTGTTTTAGAGCAAAGAGTTGATAAGAAATTGAATGTTATCCATTATGCTAGCAAGACTCTTGATACTGCCCAGAGAAATTATGCTACTACTAAAAAAGAATTCTTAGCAGTTGTGTTTGCATGTGATAAGTTTAGACCTTATATTGTTGATTCCAAAGTTACTATTCACACTGATCATGCTGCTATTAAATATCTTATGGAAAAGAAAGATGCTAAGCCTAGACTCATTAGATGGGTTCTCTTGCTCCAAGAATTTGACTTGCATATTATTGATAGAAAGGGAGCTGAGAACCCCGTTGCAGACAACATGTCTAGGTTAGAGAATGTTCTTGATGACCCACTGCCTATTAATGATAGTTTTCCTGAAGAACAATTAGCGCTTGTCAATGCTTCTTGTACTGCTCCTTGGTATGCTGATTATGCTAATTACATTGTTGCTAAATATATACCGCCTAGTTTCACATACCAGCAAAAGAAAAGGTTCTTTTATGATTTAAGACATTGCTTCTGGGATGATCCACACCTTTATAAAGAAGGAGTAGATGGTATTATTAGACGTTGTGTGCCTGAGCATGAACAGGAACAAATTCTACGCAAGTGTCACTCTGAATCCTATGGAGGACACCACGCTGGAGATAGAACTGCACACAAGGTACTACAATCTGGTTTTTATTGGCCTACTCTTTTCAAAGATGCTCATAAGTTTGTCGTATCTTGTGATGAATGTCAAAGAATAGGTAACATTAGTAGACGTCAAGAAATGCCTATGAATTACTCTCTTGTTATTGAACCATTTGATGTTTGGGGCTTTGATTATATGGGACCTTTTCCTGCCTCTAATGGTTATACACATATTTTAGTTGCTGTTGATTACATTACTAAGTGGGTAGAAGCTATTCCAACTAGTAGTGTTGATCATAACACTTCTATTAAAATGCTTAAAGAAGTTATTTTTCCAAGGTTTGGAGTCCCTAGATATCTTATGACTGATGGTGGTTCACACTTTATTCATGGTGCTTTCCGTAAGATGCTTGCTAAGTGATGTCAATCATAGAATCGCATCTCCTTATCATCTGCAGTCTAGTGGTCAAGTAGAGTTGAGCAATAGAGAGCTCAAGTTAATTTTGCAAAAGACTGTGAATAGATCTAGAAAGAACTGGTCCAAAAAACTTGATGATGCATTATGGGCCTATAGAACTGCATACAAAAATCCTATGGGTATGTCTCCATATAAGATGGTTTATGGAAAATCATGTCATTTACCTCTTGAACTTGAACATAAAGCATATTGGGCTGTTAAAGAGCTCAATTATGACTTCAAACTTGCCGGTGAGAAGAGGTTGTTTGATATTATCTCACTTGATGAATGGAGAACCCAAGCATATGAGAATGCCAAGCTTTTCAAAGAAAAATTCAAACGCTGGCATGATAAGAGGATACAAAAGCGTGAGTTTAACGTAGGAGATTATGTGTTATTGTTCAACTCTCATTTAAGATTTTTTGCAGGAAAACTTTTCTCAAAAGGGGAAGGTCCCTACGCTATCGAGGAGTCTATCGTTCTGGTGCTATAAAAATCAACAACTTCGAAGGCACAAACCCGAGGGTGGTAAATGGCCAAAGAATTAAACATTATATTTCAGGTAACCCTATCAATGTTGAAACTAATATTATTGAAACCATAACCCCTGAGGAATACATAAGAGACACTTTCGAACGTTCAGGACTCAAAAGGCATAGGTACGTGGTACGGTAAGTAAACCGACTCCAAAACAACTCTAATGGCATTTTTTATCAGTTTTGGATTATTTAAGGATTTTAGGAAGAAAGAAGTAGTCCGAAAGGGGCACGAGGCTCCCACGAGTGAGGAGGGCCCCCCCTGTAGGGCGCGCCCCCTATCTCGTGGGCACCTCGTGTGCCTCCTGGACTCCGTTTTCTTGTATGTTATGTATTTTGGTCGGTAAAAATTCATTATATATACTCCCGAAGGTTTTGACCACCGTATCACGCCATATCCTCTGTTTTGCGTTTAGAATTTGTTTAAGATGCTTGATTTAGGGCACCATGAATTCTCCCTCCTCCAACAACGAAGACAAGGATGCTTGGCTATTGAAGATAGAGTTGAAAAGAGAGGAACCGGAAGAGATCAACAAGGATGAAGGGATCAAGAAGGCCATGGAGGTTCAAGCTCTGGTGGTGAAAGAAGAAGACATCCCTCAACCTTTACATAACCTTTTCACTCCAACAGAGATTGAAGCTTTCAAGATGATTGAGTTAGCCCGCATACAGAACAAGTATCTCACACAGGAGAATATTTTATTGAAGGATCATATTGCTGAGCTCAAGGGCATTATCCGCAAGCTGGAGGAGCTTTTACGCTTGATGTGCGATTATCCACCGCCATCATCACCACCTCCATCACCTCCGAAGAAATAATCACATGGGTATGGGCACTCCCCATGGAAACTGCCAAGCTTGGGGGAGGTGCTCCAGTATCGTATCACCATCACACTCCTATCTTTACCGCTTTATTTAGTTCGATCCTTTTAGTAGTATCTTGATCTATTAGTTCAAAGTTTTGATATCAAGTAGTTTTGAGTTTTGCTTTGTGATCTCTTTATGTAATCGAGTCCGTGTGCAATCTATTATAAAGATTAGTGTTGAGTCAAGGGTTTTGCTATGTTGCTATGATCTTGAGAAAGTAGAAAGAACAAAAGAGTTCATATTGATCTTATGGATAGTGATAACTTCACACATAGAAAGTATGAGGCATAAAAATTGTTGAGAGTTGATGAACGTAGCCTTGGTCATCGTTGCAATTAATAGGAAGTGATAAGGAAAGAGGGGTTCACATATAAATATATTATCTTGGACATCTTTTATGATTGTGAAGCACTCATTAAGTATGACATGCTAAAAGAGTTGACGTTGGACAAGGAAGACAACGTAATGGTTTATGTTTTCCGACATCTCAGTTAATGTATATTGTCATTGACCTTCCAAACATGTTGAGCTTGCCTTTCCCCCTCATGCTAGCCAAATTCTTTGCACCAAGTAGAGATACTACTTGTGCTTCCAAATATCCTCAAACCCAGTTTCGCCATGAGAGTCCACCATACCTACCTATGGATTGAGTAAGATCCTTCAAGTAAGTTGTCATCGGTGCAAGCAATAAAAATTGCTCTCTAAATATGTATGACTTATTAGTGCGGAGAAAATAAGCTTTGTACGAACTTGTTATGGAAGTAATAAAAGCGACGGATTGCATAATAAAGGTCCACATATAAGGGGCAATATAAAGTGACGTTCTTTTGCATTAAGACTTCGTACATCAACCCTAAACGCGCATGACAACCTATGCTTCCCTCTGCGAAGGACCTATCTTTTACTTTATGTTTTTACCTTATGCTTGAGTCAAGGTGATACTCAAATTTCCCTTTTTATTTTTATCCTTTGGCAAGCTCCTCATGTTTGAAAGATCAGGATACATATATCCAATTGGATGTAAGTTGGCATAGGCTATTATTGTTGACATCACCTAAAGGTGAATATGTTGGGAGGCAACACAACAAGCCCCTATCTTTCTCAGTGTCCGGCTGAAACTCTATAACCACAAGTATTGCGTGAGTGTTAACAATTATAGGGGACTACGAGATAGTTGAGTATGTGAGCTTGTTGAAAAGCTCTATCATTGACTCTTTCTGATGTTACGATAAATTGCAATTGCTTCAATGATTGAGATTATAGTCCGTTAGTTCCCAATGAAGTTTTTTTCAACCATACTTGACTTTGTGAATTGTTTATTCTTGAACGTAGGAAATCAAATGAAAAAATCCATATATGTGGCTGTTATTAGAATGATCATGATGTCCTCATGTCCGTATTTTATTTTTATCGACACCTCTATCTCTAAACATGTGCACATATTTTTCGATTTCGGCTTCCGCTTGAGGACAAGCGAGGTCTAAGCTTGGGGGAGTTGATACGTCCATTTTGCATCATGCTTTTATATCAATATTTATTGCATTATGGGCTGTTATTACACATTATATCTCAATACTTATGGCTATTCTCTCTTATTTTACAAGGTTTACCATGAAGAGGGGAATGCTTGCACTGGAATTCGGTGGAAAAGGAGCAAACGTTGAAACCTATTCGGACAACTCCAAAAGACACGAGACTCCACGAAACAACTTTTCAGATTTAATAAGAATTTTTGGGCAAAAGAAATAGGCCGGGGGCCACACCTGTCCGAGAGGCGGGCGCCCCCAGGGCGCGCCCCTATCTCTGGGCCTGGTGGGCTTCCGCTTCCATCTTTCGCTATATGAAGGGTTTTGTCCTGGAAAAAATCGTGGGCAAGCTTATGGGACGAAACTCCACCGCCACGAGGCAGAACCTTGGCGGAATCAATCTAGGGCTCTGACGGAGCTGTTCTGCCGGGGACACTTCCCTCCGGGAGGGGGAAAACATCACCAACGTCATCACCAACGATCCTCTCATCGGGAGGGGGTCAATCTCCATCAACATCTTCACCAGCACCATCTCCTCTCAAAACCCTAATTCATCTCTTGTATCCAATCTTGTATCAAAACCACAAATTGGTACCTGTGGGTTGCTAGTAGTGTTGATTACTCCTTGTAGTTGATGCTATTTGGTTTACTTGGTGGAAGATCATATGTTCAGATCCTTTATGCATATTATTACCCCTCTGATTATGAACATGAATATGCTTTGTGAGTAGTTACGTTTGTTCCTAAGGACATGGGTGAAGTCTTGCTATTAGTAGTCATGTGAATTTGGTATTCGTTCGATATTTTGATGAGATGTATGTTGTCTTTCCTCTAGTGGTGTTATGTGAACGTCGACTACATGACACTTCACCATTATTTGGGCCTAGAGGAAGGCATAGGGAAGTAATAAGTAGATGATGGGTTGCTAGAGTGACAGAAGCTTAAACCCTATTTTATGCGTTGCTTCATTTGGGGTTGATATGGACCCATATGTTTAATGATGTGGTTAGGTTTACCTGAATACTCCTTTTTGTAGTTGCGGATGCTTGCAATAGGGGTTAATCATAAGTGGGATGCTTGTCCATGTTAGGGCAGTACCCGAGTGCCGGTCCACCCACATATCAAATTATCAAAGTACCGAACGCGAATCTTACGAACGTGATGAAAACTAGCTTGACGATAATTCCCAATGTGTCCTCGGGAGCTCCTTCTTCATTATTAGAGTTTGTCCAGGCTTATCCTTTGCTACATAAAGGATTGGGCCACCTTGCTGCACTTTATTTACTTTATTTACTTTTTGCTCGTGACTATTTATCTTATCACAAAACTATCTATCACCTACTATTTAAGTGCTTGCAGAGAAAACCTTACTGAAAACCGCTTATCATTTCCTTCTGCTCCTCGTTGGGTTCGGCACTCTTACTTATCGAAAGGACTACGATAGATCCCCTATACTTGTGGGTCATCAGGCTCCCGCCAGCGGCGACGCGTGTTGTAGATCCTGCACCCAGCAGTGCGGGGAGAAGCGGCGACCCCACCCCCACCGGATCCCAGGAACCCGTAGAATCTCAGGTGGACCGCATCAGCGATCTCCCGGACGCCGTCCTTGGGGAGATCATCTTGCTTCTCCCCACCAAGGATTGCTGCCGCACCCAAGTCCTCTCAATTCGGTGGCGCCCTCTATGGCGCGCCGTGCCCCTTAATCTCGACTGTCATCAGCTATCTCTCTTCAATGATTTTGAAATCCCAAGAGCCATCATCTCCTCCCACCAGGGCCCCGTTCAAAGCCTCTGCATCCCGTCATGCTACCTGAGCAAGCATACCATGCCCTGCATGGTGGACGCCTGGCTGAAATCCTCTGAATTCACAGAACTACAGCTGCTTGAGTTCTACTATTCCCCTGGAAATCACATACCACATACCGAACGCCATGAACTTGTGCCCTCAGCACCGATGTCCATCTCGCGGTTTTCCTCCTCTCTCCACACCGCCACCTTTATTGTGCAACCTACTGCACAATCTGGTACTAAACCTTCGACTCCCATTTCTCAAGAAACTTTCACTTGTGCGGGTTCGTATATCGGAGGCCTCATTGCACAGCATCATCCACTCCAGTTGCCCTGCCCTGGAGTGCTTGGTGCTTGTTTTCACAGTTAGAATTGGTTGTCTCCAAATAAAGTCGCCTAACCTTGTAAGAATTGGAATTTCTTTTGACGGAAGGCAGCTCATCATCCAAGATGCCCCTTCACTTCAAAGGTTGATCCTTGATTCTAGTTATGCACCGTTGCAAATAACCGTCCTCTCTGCGCCTAAACTGGAGACCTTGGGTGTAATACATGATCTCTGTGCTCATTTCAATATGGTGTTTGGCTCCACAGTTCTTCAGGTACTTTATATTATCATCTACACTTGTAACCATAAGCTGCATTTTAAATTTCTGCGCATAAGTTATATATCATCTTGGAGTACACATTTTGTACTAATATTATGTCCTATGCTCAATGAAGAGTTTCTCCATGGATTTCCTATCAATGGTTCTGGATTCTGTCAAGATCTTATATATCCAAATGAATAGTTTTGATCTGAACAAGATTATTGGCTTGCTGCAATGCTTTCCATGTCTGGAGAAGTTGTATACAACAACAACAACAACAACAACAACAACAACAACAACAACAACAACAACAACAACAACAACAACAACAACAACAACAACAACAACAACAACAACAACAACAACAACAACAAAGCCTTTAGTCCCAAACAAGTTGGGGTAGGCTAGAGGTGAAACCCGTAAGATCTCGCAACCAACTCATGGCTTTGGCACATGGATAGCAAGCTTCCACGCACCATCCATAGCTCGCTCTTTGTCGATACTCCAATCCTTGAGTCTCTCTTAACGGACTCCTCCCATGTCAAATTCAATCGACCCGCCTCTCTTGACATTCTCCGCATGCTTTAGTCGTCCGCTATGCATCTGGAGCTTCGGAGGCTCGCTGAATATGCCCAAACCATCTCACACGATGTTGGATAGGCTTCTCTTCAATTGGTGCTACCCCAACTCTATCTCGTATATCATCATTTCAAACTCGATTCTTCCTCGTGTGGCCACACATCCTTCTCAACATACGCATCTCCGCCACACCTAATCTGTTGAACATGTCGCCTTTTAGTCGGCCAACACTCCGCGCCATACAACATTTGGGTCGAACCGAATCTGTAGAACTTGCCTTTTAGCTTTTGTGGCACTCTCTTGTCACAGAGAATGCCAGAAGCTTGGCGCCACTTCATCCATCCGGCTTTGATTCGATGGTTCACATCTTCATCAATACCCCCATCCTCCTGCAACATTGACCCCAAACTCCGCCTATGTTGTCTCAACATAGCCGGTCCCAAGCCCGGGTAAAGGAGGAGGGTTGTGATAGGCTTGGTGAGCCAACGTAAAAACTCAGCCACTCTTATGGAGATGAAACCCAAAAGATTTTCTGGAGAAGTTGTATACAAAGGTGATAATTTCACGCACATTGGAAGCCCGCATATAGTGTACTAGAATTAACCGTTCAGTTGTTGCTCTTTCGACACTCTTCTTTTAGACCTTAACTGTTTTCAATCTTCATGTCTATTTAGGCAATAGGACGGCGTAAGAAAGTTATAACCAATCGGTGGATTCGTAAGCATCGGGATTTTCTCACTTCTCATGAGATTCGATTGAAGACAATAACGCTAGAACAATATGAAGCCAATCGTGCAAACACTAGATTTGTCACATTCTTCCTGCTGAATGCGAGGTTACTATTGTCCTCAGGCTTAAGTTTATCAGCAACATGGTTTTGATGGATGGGTATGTCGAAGAGCAAAAAAGGAGTTTCAGGTGGGCAAAAGAGCTTCTGAACGTGTCGGGCTTCTATTTACAACATATTGTGGTCATAATCCAGTAAATTTTACGACCTAGGATGTTCATTCTATGGACCTGACCGATCCATTTGACTGTGACTGTCGAAAACAGCGCTGGAGTTAGATGTTGTTGCCCTTTTCAACCTGGGTTTTTTTTGTAAACCTGATGAACAATTAACCCTCGTGCTTTTGTACAGTTTGTAACCTGGAGTTAGATGTTCCTGCCCTTTTCAACTCGGCTGTGACTGTCATATTTTGTTTGAAACAAGGCAAATGGCTTGCCATTCGTTTAATTTAGAGTGAAATATTGTAACAAATTCCAACCAAGGGAAATAACATCACTCTCGCCGGCTGCTTGAGCTCACTGTGCATTACAGAAGCCAAGTGATTAGCCCCCACCAGCACCCACAAACTTATTTCGAACTAGCACATCAAATGGGCTATAAATTTTCATAGGAAAGGCTGCATGACCGTGACAAATTTGGATTCTGACATTTGGGACCTGCGAGGAAATAGTCTATCCAAGATGGTGTCGACTTACTAGCCAATCAACAAACGATTCTGCCTACCAACCGTTCGATTGACATCCAACATCTATCGTGTATCTTCTATCTCTTGTCATCTTCTTCCTCTAGTTGCCCAAACCAAACCACCCCGTCGGCTTCGCCTGCTCCCGCCTCCCATGGCTGGTTGCGCCTCCGCCGCCCTACCGTACGTAACCTCCCTCTATTCCCCCACATGTCTTGTTATTCTCCGGCGACGTCAGCCCCAACACGCACCCGCACCCGAACCAGTAAACCCTCGTACTCCCCTCCGCCTGCGACTGGACCGGCGCATCTTCCATGGCTCATGTTCGTTCCGTCCGAGGCCTCGCCGTCGTCCTCCGCCTTGCGGCCTTGGTTCTCTTGCCGTGCGTGGTGCCTCGCCCTCTTGCGTTGTCAACGTCGTCAACAACCGAGAGGAACAAGGAGATGACTGTACATGCAGAGGATGATAGTAGGGACCCACCAGCGTCATGGCAGTACGCAAGCAAGTGCCTCTATATTACAAGCCCAAAAATATGGTTCCTCCTAATGGTTGGACATCTGGGGCTCACGCCATTGCCAACGTAGTCAATAAACGAGAGAATTAAAGTACGAGCGGCTGACACCAGGGACCCAGCAGGTCGCGCAGTTTTTTTTTTTTTGAGGAACAAGCAGTTGTTATTTATACTAGTTTTAGAGACGGATCAGGGTAACAACGGGCTCAAAGGGGTCTGTGGCCTGCCTAACGTGGTTTATTTATGTTTACCACATCATGATCCCAGTTGTATTTTTTTCTTGCTGAAAATGGCTAGCCCAGTTCTATTTTTTAAAAGAAATACCCAAACAAGGCCTACTTGCTTTATCGGCCCTGCTGGGCTGCAAATCTTTCAAGACGAGGAGAGTTTCATTCGGTTTGCCCAGAAATGGGTTGTACATTTTTAAAACACATCAAACCGGGAATTAGTTTCAAAAAAAATTCATTACAAGATTTTAAATTCCATTGATTTTTATCCGTGGACAATTATTTGGATTTTATATTTATATAAATTATTTTTCAAAATAGTTTAATGTGAATCGATATTTCTGGGTTAAAAATAGTTGACCGCACCAAAATATGCAAAATTTCGTATACTTTTTGACCGTGGCCACAATATGGGGTGTAATGCTAACAAAAAGAAGATGGGCTCGAAAAAAATTCTTAAGAATTAGCAAATGGGTTGTACATTATTAGAAATAATGGCAGATGGGTTGTATGCTGTTTTTCACAGATTTGAGGCTGACTTGTGCGCCTACTACAGGTTGACGCGTATGCTTTCATAAAAAAAAGGTTGACGCACATGTAACATACTGTCAACTTAGTCAACACACGAGAGCGAAGGATCGTTGGATGTCCATCCAACGGCTGTCATCTTCTTCAATCTCGCTCTTCATGCTCCGGCCGCTCAAACAAGCGCCGTGGGACTGCTCGCTCCCTCCTCCCTGACGGCTATCTTGCCACACAGGCCTCACGGCCCCACCGTACTCCCATCGCTGGCCTAGCCATCCCTCTACTCACCCACACCTGTTGTTATTCTCCGGGGACGGCAGACGAACCAGTAAACCCTCGTACTCCTCTGCATGGGAAACAATTGCCGAGTATTCCCTGGCTCCATGTCGTTCCCTTCCTAGGCCTAGCCGTCGTCCACCGCCCTGGTGCTCTCGGCGTGGCCTGGTCAACGTGGTACTGTATGTGGAGAGGCTGACAGCTGCGTCCACGGCCGCACGCAAGGAAATGCCTCCTTATTATGCGCAAAATAATGATTCCTCCACGTGACAGCTAGGACCCACAGGAAGGGCCTCTGTATTTCATGAAAAAAATGTTCCCCTCGCTGACAGGTCGGACCCACCAGCTATATCTTCGCACGCAAGGAAGTGCCTCCGTATTACGCCCAAAAAATGAATACCCCCTGCTAGCTGGGACCCACCATATTGTTGGGCTGACTTGTGGGCCTATTAAGTTTACGGGGACGGAGGGCTTTGTCAACTTAGTCAATACTCAAGTGAACGTATGATGTCCATCCAACGGCCATAGTGCTTCTTCAACCTCTGGTCTTCTTGCTCCAGCCGCCCAAAGAAGCGTCCGTCGTGCCGCCTGCTCCTGCCTCCCGTGGCCGGATGTGCTACCGCGGAGGCCTCATTGCCCCCATACTACTCCCACCACTGGCCAGGCCATCCCTCCACTGACCCACACCCCTTGTTATTCTGCAGCCACGGCAGCCTCACACCGCAGCCGAACCAGTGAACTCTCATACTCCTCTCCGCGTGGGCATCCACTGCCGCGTCTTCCCCGGCTCCGGGTCGTCCCCTTCCTAGGCCTCGCCGTCGTCCACCGCCATGGTGCTCTCGGCGCGGCGTGGTCAATGTGGTCAACGACCGACTTCCATCGAAGAGTACTGTACATGGAGAGGTCGATTTGGGTCCATGGATACTGCAAGGAAGTGCCTCCTTATTACGCGGAAAATAATTATTCCTCCACCTGACAGTAGGGACCCACCGGACGGGCCACCAGTATTTCGCGAAAAAAATGTTTGCCCCTGACTGTTGGGACCCGCCGGACGGGCCACCGTATTTCGCGAAAAAAACGTTTCCCCCGCTGTCAGCTTGGACCCATCGGAAGTGCCTCCTTATTACGCACAAAAAAATGAATACTCCCCCTGCTAGCTGGGACCCACCTTGGTGGGAGGCTGACTTGTGGGCCTACTATGTTGACGGGGACGGAGGGCTTTGTCAACTTAGTCAATATAAACGATTGTAGCTCCAGTGGCCATACGATCCATCCAACGGCCGTAGTGCTTCTTCAACCTCTGGTCTTCTTGCTCCAGCCGCCCAAAGCAGCGCCAGTCGTGCCGCATGCTCCTGCCTCCCGTGGTTGGCTGTGCTGCCGCGGAGGCCTCACTGCCCCCTACTATTCCCACCGCTGGTCAGGCCCTGCGGCGATGACAGTCTCACACCGCAGCCGAACCAGTGAACCCTCGTACTCCTTTCCGCGCGGGCTTCCACTGTCACGTCTTCCCCGGCTCCCTGTTGTCCCCTTCCTAGGCCTCGCCGTCGTCCACCGCCCTGGTGCTCTCGGTGCGACGTGGTCAACGTGGTCAAGGAACGACTTCCATCAGACGTGGACTGTACGTGGAGAGGCTGATAGCTGGGTCCACGGCCACAGCAAGGAAGTGTCTCCTTATTACGCGGAAAATAATGATTCCTCCACCTAACAACAGGGACCCACCGAACGGGCCACCGTATTTTGCGAAAAAAATGATTCGCCCCCTGACTGCTGGGACCCACCAGCTACATCTTCGCACGCAAGGAAGTGCGTCCGGGAAAAAACGATTCGCCCCCCTGACTACTGAGACCCACCAGCTACATCTTCGCACGCAAGGAAGTGCGTCTGGAAAAAAACGATTTTCCCCCTGACTGCTGGGACCCACCAGCTACACCTTCGCACGCAAGGAAGTGCGTCTGGGCAAAAAACGATTCGCCCCCCTGACTGCTGGGACCCACCAGCTACATCTTTGCACGCAAGGTAGTGCCTGACAGTCGGGACCCACCTGGTCGAAGCGTACGTAGCGTTGTCATTCTGGTCGCGAACGTGTACGCACATATATACTGGTGAATGAAGAGGCGCGCACGTGTCGTAGTAGAGGCGCGTACGTGTCATAGTACAGGCGCGCACGTAGCATGTACACGTACGTACAGCGGCCAGTGTGCAAGAAAGAAAATATGGCCACGTATGTGTACATACGGGCGGGGTCTCGAACGCCTACTCGCGCATACGTACGGCCAGGGCTCATGTACATGGTTGGGTCGGAACGAAGAAACAGTGTCGTCGCCGTGTTCATGGGGAGCCAACCGGCTGGGTCGGAACGGAATGCGTCGTCGTGTTCATTGGGAGGGCTTGGACGGAACAGGCGATGGAAACGAGGCCTGGCGTACCGCAAAACGGAGGAAACGGTCTTGTGTTTGACTGGCCACGTTCGAAACGGGATCCTTCATCAGGAGGGGTGTGGCGTACCGCAAAACGGAGGAAACGGACCTCCTACGGTCGAAATGGGGGTCCTGTTGATCGGGAGGGGTGTGGGGTACCGCAAAACGGACGAAACGGACTTGTGTTGGAGCGCTACGGTCGAAACGGGGGTCCTGTTGATCGGGAGGGGTGTGGCGTACCGCAAAACGGATTAAACGGACTTGTGTTGGAGCGCCACGGTCAAACGGGGTCCTGTTCATCAGAGGGTGTGGCGCATCGCAAAACAGGACTCCACGGATCTGTTCATCTCCACCGTCGACCTCCTCCAGCCTCCACGGGCTACCGTCGACCTCCTCTAGCCTCCACGGGCTCCTGTTCATCCAGCCTCCACCGCGCGCTACTCCACCGGCTACTGTTCAATCACCCCTCCACGGCACCCCTTCACCGTCTACTGTTCATCCAGCCCTCCACGGGGTCGTCCTATTCATCCAACCCTCCACGGGGTCCTATTCATCCAGTCCCAACCGGCTCGATCGAGGCAACGCCACGGGGTCCTGTTCATCCACCCCTATCGCTCACTGTTCATCCAACCCCCCCCCCCCCCCGGCAATGCTCATTGTTCATCCAGAGAGGCAGCATCGATCGGCTTGATTAGCGCAGAAGCGGCGAATCGCTCGATCGGGTTCGATTAACGATCATCGATCGATCGCTCGCGTTCAAGAACGATAGCCTACGCTGCAATCGCCGGGTTGATTAGAGCCCAACGCCTCGCTTCGGGTTCGATTAGAGCCAACGTCTTGCACACACGCAGCGACGTGTACGAGAAAGCAGCGCATCGCTTCGGCCCCGATCACCCATCAGAACGGAACTCGCCAAATTTTCCTCGCCTCGCTTCTACCACGGTTTTTCCATCATGAACGGCCCAAAGAATGTCATGCATTGCGTCTCCGGCGCCAGACGAAAAGCCCATTTTCTGTCATGATTTTTTGTCATAGAAGTAGGAGCCCACCACATCTATGATGATACCGGGTTTTATCACAATTATTGTCATAGAAGTGTCATATGTATGACAGAAAAAAGTTTCGTTCGGGCCAAAATGTCACGGATGTGTCTTTTTTTTTTGTAGTGGTACTATCGTGATGCAAAAAATTACATCTGCCCCTACTACCGCTCGAGCAGCTGCGCTTGGCCTGGGGCCACGGTACTACCGCTCCCAAGGAGCGGTACTACGTCGAGGACCTCACAGACTACTACACTGGTGGCGGTACTATCAAGAGGTTCTGCGGTAGTACCGCTCCAAAGAGCAGTACTACCGCCTGCCTCTGTTCAGCAACACTAGAAGTCCTTCATTTTGCAGAGACATGGAGAGATGGAGGATGCTCCAAAGAGCCAAAGGAAAGGTGGTGCAAAAAGGAACATACGTGTACGTGTTGATTCCACCCAAACCTTTCCAACACGGACCCCCTCTTAATAGTATGGCTTTCCTATGACTCAATCCACCGAAAAGAGACGTAGAGAAACACCGTCTTCAATAGTCTTCGAGGGGCACCAAATTATCTTGTGTTAGACATGATATATCTAAAATGCTCAATGCACACGATTAGTCCGCAAAAGTATTGTCATCAATCATCAAAACTACTAAGGGATAAATATGCCTTTACAGCCTCGGTATCGTATCACCATCACTTTTACCATCTTTATCTATCTTAGTTCGATCCTTAGTTATTTCATAATTTAGAAGAATAAAAGTTTCGTATGATTTAGTTTTGAGTTCTTGTTTCATGATCTATCTATCTGTGTAATCGAGTTTGAGAGTGATATAATAAAGAGTAGTTTGAGTTTGCTTCTCTACTTTTATGTTTCAATCTTAGCAATGAAAATAATAAAAAAATATCGTATGTTGATCCCATGGAAAGTAATGACTTTACATAAAAGAAAAGTATATTTGATAAAATTTGTTGGGAGTTAGCAAACATAGTATTGGTCAATTATGCAATTCATGAAAGACTAGTAAAGGAGGAGAGGATTCACATATAAATATACTATCTTGGACATATTTTATGATTGTGAGCCCCCATTAAATATTCTATGTCGATTATTTGACGTTGGACAAGGAAGACAATGTAATGAGTTATGTTTACTTATATTCACATAGAAGTTATATGGTCATGGATCCTCCAACATGTGGTGCTTGATCAATATCTTTTGCTAGCCAAAAATCCGCACTAAGTAAACATACTATTTGTGCATCCAAAAACCATGAGATGAGTTTCTTGTCATGAGAGTCCACTATATCTACCTATGGATTGAATAAGATCTTTCAAGTAAGTTTTCCTCGATGCAAAAGGCAATAAAAATTGCCCTAAATATGTATGACATTTTATTTTAAGGGAAAATAAGCTTTGTACGATCTTGTGATGGTGATGAAATAAAAGCAACACACTGCATAGTAAAGATTGCTATCACTTTAATTATTATTTTTAAAAACATGCACTCTCCCGCCTCACCAAGTAATGCATGGCATACATGTTTGCCGCATCATAATTAGTCATGTAATTATCCACGTCATGCATCTTAAACAAACTCATGTCACTAGTATGTCATCTTATTTATGTGGTACGAAAAAAAATGACTGAAATTGGGTGTAGACATTGATCATTAGGATGTATTAAAGAGTGAAAATATGAATTGAAGAAGGAAATACATGCATACAAGTATTTGTTGGTGTGTCTCCTATTCACAAATACAAAGGCATTTTTTCTTGAAAAACTCTACAATGCTACAAGACTTTTCAGAGACGCATTTGTTGAAATGAACTAAAAGGAATACCATATATTAACTTGATAGTCTAATTTGAGATGTCTTTTATTAGAAAAATTAATTCAACTTATTTCAAAAATTTCTCAAGCACTTAAGTTGCTAAGTTACCAAAATAAATGTTAGGATGCAGTAATAATATTTTGTAGCTACATGTCTCTTAGTATTTCCACAATAACACGCGGGGAATCATCTAGTTTCATACAAACCCATGCATAGTAAGTTGATCATAGAGACAGCATAAAAGCTTAGTTTTTCGGACAACAGACATCACATTAGTTCATTCAGAAGGGACGTGGAGTCCAAATTCAACCTAAAATGAAAATAAAACAACTAAAATATAAGCATAGCATTGGCGGGCGGCTGTAGTTCACCACTTCTTGGCCGGACCTTTTCCCTTGTGGTCGACAGCGCGAGGGTCCATCTCCTGCATGTATGCATCCGCGCACCAGGATCGTCATCGTCATCCATGCTCGTGGTGCCACTCTCCAGCATCGAGGAGATGTAGCCGGACAGGCGCCAGATGGTGTGGGCCTACTCCCTCACGTGATGTACCGCCTTCGCCTTGGCGCTCTCTTTCTCCCGCGTGAGGCGCTTGGAAGCTTCGAGCCCGAGCTGGAGTGTGTTGACGTTTTTGCGCCGGAGGTGCCTAGCGTCTGACTCCGCCGTAGTCATCGAGCGTCTCATGACCTCGTAGAAAAGCGCCTCCTCTGGGTCGACGGGGACGGAGCATGCACGTTGGCATGAAGAGTCGGGCTCCGCCGCAGCCACGGCCCAGTGCCACTCGCCCCAGGCTGCCTTCGCCTCCGACTCCTGTGTGTGCATTCACATGGGAGCCACGTGCACGAACACCAACCGTTGCTCGGGCGGTGTTGGCCCGGAGGGGAATGGGAGACGGTCGCCCTGCTCCGGATATGGAGCGGCGTGGAGCGGGCTGGCGAGCGCAGGGCGGGCGACTGCGGCCCGCATTGCTGCACTGGGACCCGAAGGAGCTAGCGGCGGACGCGACAGAGCTCGAGCTCCCGGCGGTGTCCGGGTGCGAGCTCCTCATCGTCCAGTGAGTCGCTATCGAAGCCGGCTTCCTCCTTCACAAGGCCCTCCTAGCCCATGGGATCGGTCTTGCTGCGGAAGTTGTGGCCGGAGTTGGCCATGACGGAGGAGGCGAAGAGATTGCGAGAGAGGTGGAGAAGACGAGGGGAGAGCGAAGAGGGCGAAAGGACTGGAGTGCCTAGGGTTCATCCGATCGGGTGGGGTTTTTTGGGACGGTAATGAGGGCGGGATGGGCCAGAGCGGGTTGGTCCGGTGTGGTGACGATGCCCAGGCGCGTTCAGGCCTTTCATATGGGACTACTAGTCAGTCCGGGCGTTTGAGCCGATTCTAAACGGCTAGGTTCTAAACGGTGCGGTTGGGTAGCCGGGCTGGATGCTCTTAACACGGCCGTGGGGAAGCTTTGTTTTTGTCGTGCATGGAGGTACGAATCGTAGGTGTCCCGTGAATCCACACAGACACAGCTAGCATTAAATTGATTTCTGACTCCCTAAACCACTACAAATACGTCTCCTCCTCCGAACTCTTCAAATAAAAAGTCATCACTTCACGTCCCAACTCCAAACACAGAACGTATAAAAGATCCAAGAAGAAGACCAGAAACCCGTGCAGAACAAGGGAGGAGGACTAAACAAAGACCGTCTCGCGCGGCAGCTATGCTCTTGGTTTACCTCCTCCTCTTCCTCCACCTCTCTTCCTCCGTCTGCGAGGCCAGCAGCCGGAACCACCGCCTCGTCCTCCCCACGGCCGGCCGCGTCCCCGCGGCCCCTGCATCGTCGACGATGACGATGTACCGCCGCCTTCTCCGCTCCCCAATGGTAGGAACGAAAGTACATGCATGTGCATTCACTTCAATCTCTGGGTGTATGCAATGCAGGCGTGCTCCTTCCTAGTACACTAATCTGTTCGTGCATTGCGTAATATACATGACTGATGGCTTGAGACAGCAGCAGCACTCGTCGGCGTCCTCCTACTCCCACGACCAAGAGCATGTGCGAGGCACAATAGCGATGCAACAGCAGCAGGGGCCTTCTCCGTCGCCGCAGCCGGGTGTGACGCTGGCCAGGGACGCCGTCCAGGAGGGCAGTGTGTCGCCGGCCGAGCAGGACATGGTGATGCCGCTGCCGCCAGGGGACGACAGCGGGGATACGGAAGCTGCAGGAGGCGGCGATGCCGTCGGCAGTGAGGGAGGATCGTCGGACCTGATCACCGATGATCAGCCGGAGAGCGATGCGGTCGACATCGGCGTCGACTACGTGCCTCCGAAGACGCACCCTCCATCTCACAACTAGATGGTCTGCGATGACGACGAAAAAGTTACATTAGCTACATATATATGTCTATAATATATATCCGGTTTAGAGAAAAACTAGCACAAATAATCTTGTGAACCACGGTTGGCCTGATCAAGGAACTATGTCACGGGACAACAGTGCATCATTTAAGGATCACGACGTGAAGCTTAGGACATGGGTATGATTCAAAGTAAATACCTCACGCGTTGCTGCGGGAATTAGATGCAATATTTCAGTGAAAATGATTTTACGAAACATCAGTATTTAGACAAACAATATGTAATTGAAATTAAAAACATATTTACTGTATTTGATTTATTCTAAAGTCATAGAATATTCCTTGATCCGAGTAGCCTGCATAATACTTGTTGATATATATGGGTAGTTTCCTTTCAATGGTGGCATGATGGGGTGGCTTAGTTGCATGTTGAGATAATTGAAGTTAGTGGATATTGAATATGAGTAGCATGCATAGTACTGTTTTTCCATGCATTGTGACATGATGAGATGCATAATTGCATGTTGAGAGAATTGGAGTTAGTGGGAATCAACTATTTAGGTATAGGATTGATCTAATTGACAACATTCCTTTATGGAAAAATGTTTGATCTATTTATCAAACATCATGACAGTACAAAGAACATCAGGAGCGTTAAAAATTAAAAAGCACATCAATGTCATGCATTGCAACGTAATAAAAATTCATCGCACTCTGGCACTCCTAATCCTATTATGGTTTCTTTAAAAAAAATAAGTATAGTCAAATATCCCTAACATGAAGAAGCTTATGCATTGTCTGACTTGTGGGTCGTGCTTTCGCTAATGAGTAAACACCATAATGTTTTTACAAAAAAGGAGTAAACACCACAATTAGGGATAACCGGCTTATAGTAGAGAGAATTGATCAAAATGCAATGGTGTTGATTAGGGGAGGTAAAGCTCCCAATATATATAGAGACCCAAATCCCGTTTTAATTGGAGTCACCGTGTAATTTGCAATGTGCATGTTATAATCCAGTAAGGGTGCTCCCGATGTTTCTTTTTTGTTGCTTATTTCTCAGTCACGTTGAGGTTAAATTAGCAGACATGGACTGCTTTCCTTATTTCCTTGTCTCAATTTCTTTCCAAATTAGCTTCCTTATTTCTTTGTCATGTTGAGGCAGGCGATGGACTGCTTTCCTTGTTATCCTGTCTCAATTCCTTCTTAAATCATTGCCTTCCTTGTTTCTCTCTTTGCCCGTCGGTTGCACGTTGCAACATCGGTTGAAATCATCTCTGGACCACTCGAACTCAGTTTTAACCCTTCGCTCATTGATTTTCGAGATGGCTCATTGATACTCGGGAACCTCAAAAACCTAAATAAATTAGGAGGATTGGATGTAAGGGGCCAGGTGGGACCAATTAATAGTTGAAACAACCTTTGTTTCTAAAGAAAAAACTCAGATAGCTCAGCTGGTAGCACAATATTTTTTTTCTTTTTTTTTTGCGGAAAGGTAGCACAATAGTTACATGACAAGGAGGTCGCGAGTTCAATTCCTTGCAAACATTCTTGTCTTTAGTAGGTATAGATTCGTGTCGGGTTGCTATTGGAAACAATATTGATTGTGAAAGATAGTGGAGTTGTTTGATACGCGGTTGTTCGTGTTTTTACAAGTTTCATCCCTGGTGCCAGCCGGTGGTTGTTTAAGCACTCAGCTAACTTTTTTTCGCTTGCCCCACTGCTAGCTAGGAAAACTTGGCTATCATTTTTTTATATTTAAAAAAGTTAGCTTAACTAAAAGATGTTCAAGGATTTTAAAATTTATTGCGAATTTTAAAACCCATGAGTTATGAATTTCAAAAAATGTTCGCAATATCAATGATAGTGGCTTTTTTATGGTCAAAAAAAATATCAATGAGAGTGCACTTTAACAAATATCAATGAATCTGCAAAAAATGAATTAAAAAATTGTGCGAAAAATTATAAACTATTTTGTATTTTAATATTCACAAATTTTGATAGAAATCACTAATGTTGCAAGACCAAAAATTTTGATCGTCTTCAGTGAACCCCCAGGAGTTAGGATTTTCTGAAAATATCCCGTGAAATATTTTTTGTAAGGTTCCAAAGTGCTACAGTCCTCTTAGTAGCAGGGTTTGGTTAAAGTTTAAAAAATCAATTTCCAAGTTACTAATAATTTGAATTTTTCACAATTTGACAACGTATATCACCCTTTCTCCACAAACATGGTTATAGCAAAGACTCTCACTGCTTGGTCGTCAAATACCATGCCAACCAATGATCCTCATTCTCTCAGAAAAGCATCACATTTCAACACGCCAACTATGCTTTGAACACCCTTTTAAGATTTTGTAGATGCATCAAAAGCATCCGGCTATAATATTACAAGTACAAAACAGAACTCAAAATTGCTGTGCACGTCAAAATCAACTCAAACCCCAAGCGATTTCTGCTTCTTAGCAGTATTCATGTACGGCCGCAGCACAAACTCGTTCTGTGCTTCGCTTTGGTCCATAGTTCCTCGTTTGATCTGTCCCGGCAAAAACAGCAAGGTTATGTCAGCACAAGACCTACAAACAGCATCAAACAGCACGGCAATAGCCAGATATGAAGGGCATTTCTTCACCTGGTACAGTCGCAACTCAAAACGGGGCCCAACCTCCTTCAGGTCAATGGATTTGGGGCCACCATGTTTTTCGTAGATATGATGCCTGCCATAATCAGAGAAACAAAAGGAAGATTACATCAGAACAACGCGTGACAGATGTTGACATATGGAAAGACTATTTTCTGGACTTTTGAGACAAAGACTCAATCCAGCTAGCTTTGTTGTGTGAATATATTCTGTGCGACTGCTGACATCACACAATAACCAACAAGGATAATAAACAAAGTAAGATGGTAACCTGAAAGAGATATAGTCATCTCTATTAGCAAAAGTGATTAGACGCTTTGACTCCGGCTTCGGCACAGGAAAGAGATGCTTCATTATATTGGCAGTCCTTTCACCAGTCTGCAACAATTCAACCAAATCAAACAAAGCCACATTTCATTTCCAAAATAAATAAAGCGCAAACACAAAGATAGCAAAGAAAACTGTGCATTATAAAATTCCGACGAACTTTAACGAGAGCTTGTCTACTTGCAATACTCCCTCTGTTTATAAGAAGTTTTGGCAGTTCAAGAGGTAGTAGTAACCAGGGATGCATATCCAACAATGCCATTGGCCTAAATTTCTTTTAGAACCAAACAAGCAGAGGAGAAAAGGTGTAAAAATTACAAGTGCATAACCAAATACTCAAGCGGAACTCACAAAAATGAACTTCAAGCCAAATATGCAAAAGTAGAAGTGGAGGTGCTCAGTTTAATAATTTTGAATGGTTTGAGTTTGTCTTCACTAGTAAGCACATACATCAGGTTAACGAGAAAAACATCACCGCAGCCTCCAAATTTAGTAACAAACTAAGATAAAAAAAAACAGAAAACAAAATAATTCTTTTTCCCTAAGCAACAGTAGAAATGGTGGCGCTCAGTTTAATAGTTTTGAATGGTTTGAGTTTGTCTTCATTGGTAAGCAAATCTCAGGTTAACGAGAAAAACATCACCGCGGCCACCAGATTTTGTAACAAATTTAGATCAGAAAACAGGGAGGCAACAGAGCAAAAAGGTGAGGTTAACGAGAAACACATCACCAAAACTTAGATCAGAAACAGGGTGAGGTCAAAAACAGAAAAGGGCCAGAGCAAAATAAATTTTTTCCCCTAAGCAACAGTAGAAATGGTGGCGCTCAGTTTAATAGTTTTGAATGGTTTGAGTTTGTCTTCATTAGTAAGCAAATCTCAGGTTAACGAGAAAAACATCACCACAGCCACCAGATTTTGTAACAAACTTAGATCAGAAACAGGGAAGCACAAAGCAAAAAGGTGAGGTCAACAAGAAACACATCACCACACCCTCTATATTTCATTAAAAAATCAGAAACAGACAAGGAACATAGCAAAAAGGGGCTTCTTTTCTGAGAAGAAGTGGAGGCACTCAGTTTAATAATTTTGAATGGTTTAGTTCATCTTCATTAGTGAGAACATCTCAGGTTAACGAGAAAAACATCACTGTAGCCTCCAAATTCCATAACAAATTTAGATCAGAGACAGGAAAAGAACAACAGAAAAGTAAGTTTCTTTTCTAAGCAAGAGTTGTGAGTGGAGGCGCTCAGTTTAATAGTTTTGAATGGTTTGAGTTTGTCTTCATTAGTAAGCACATCTCAGGTTAACGAGAAAAACATCATAGCAGCCTCCAAATTTCATACAAATTTTGATCTGAAACAGAAACAGAAAAGGAACAGAACAGAAAAAAAAATCCTAACCCTCATCCTGTTACATCCTATCAAGCTAATCAAGGCTGCTGAGATGTATAATTTGAATGGATAGATATTATCCTCACAGTTGGTCTCAGGTTAACAAGAAGACTATCATTGCAGCCAGGCAACTAACCAGTGTAGGAAGCACAAAATTTGTTTGAGGTAAAATAAGCAAACAGGTACCAAAGCTGCTCAGTACATAGTTTTGAATGGATATCTTATCCTCATAGTAGGTCTCAGGTTAACGAGAAGTCCATCATTGCAGCCATCAAGCCGGACAACAAACATCGTCCGAGGAAAATGAGCAAACAAACTACTAACTGAAGCATGGAAAATTCTTAAAAATGATACCAAAGCTGCTGCGTTCACATAGTTCTGAATGGACATATTATCCTCATAGTGTGTCTCAGGCTAACGAGAAAACCATCATTGCAGCCAACTAAGACAATAAGCAAAGCTATTTTTAGTGTGAACTTTTGTGCTCACAACAAAACAACAGTAGCAACAAAGCACATGAGCATACAGCAGCCAAGACAACATATATTCTAGGCAGCATAAGATCCACTGGAATTGGAGGTGCTCAGAATCAGATGAAAATCATGAAATCATCATCAATTTCATCATAATAAATAGCAATACAAGCATTATCACAAATTTTGTTCTTGAGAGTATGTATGTGTGTATGCATGAGCAAACACACACACACAAACAAACACACACACACACACACACACACAGAGTCCTTGCTTAATTAGATAAGCCAGAATCATCGCACAGCAGGCTCGAGTTCACGTGTGAGTATATATGCATGTGTGAATGGACTAGTGATAAATGATAGGTCTAGAGAAACCAAGAAACCAAAAAATAAAAGCATAACGGAATACTGCAGGATGTTCATCCTAATTCTTTAACACAGATACCTAAATGCTAACACAAAACTACTTTCCAAGCCACACAAGGTGGAACAATTACAATGAAAAACATAGATAAAGCATGAGTGACATTGTTAATTGTTGTCTGCATGCATGAAATGAACATGGAACATTTAACAGGTGAGACATATTAGAATAAAGAGAGTCAGGATTCAAGTATGTAATACCTTGGTTGTGAAATTGTCCAGTATCAAATGAGGGTAAGCTTCTGACATTTTGCCCATGGCCTTCCTATCTTTGATATCATGCCGTGTCACCTGCCAAAGATGGAACCACGAGTTACCACCAAGAATGGTGTCCCATGTTGAACACTGCCCCATCTCGTCATGAATAAAACAGATATTGGCACTTACCACATTGAGTAACCCAAAGTATGCAGTTGGACCTAATGGTAGATGACACACAATCAAACCATCAGGCTGACCACGATGCTCATGCACCAAAATAAGATCAGTGATCTCGTGTGATCGGCAGGACTCAACGATTTCTGATATCACCTACCAGGAAGAAAAAAAATGGATCGATAAGAAACAGTAGCCAAAACTCAAGAATTATATGAGAGAAAAATTACAGTCCAAACAAACACTATCTAGCATGTTCACTTTTTAATCAATCAAATTTTATGTGAATGATACCTAATCTGAAGTTGGTACACAAATGATATACGAGGAATGCTTCCGTATCATACCTGACCACCACGGTTCATCCTCTGTGAGTTCGGAAATACAACTTTCAGCTCCTAGCAAATGAACAAGATTGACCAGTCAGTAAGCACAAAATGCACCATTTTAACCTGTCAAAACACCTTCGAGTTCACAGCATAAACACGACCTTAACAAACTGAGTCAGGGGTGCACTCGGGTTACGGGATGTGGTCAAGAGAATCTTGGGCTCGCGGAGCGTGGCGCCGGCGTACTCGTCATCTATGATGCTCCTCGGCACTGCCACCGACCAACCAACCAACCATAAGAAACGCAACAAAAAAAGTAAAGAAATGAGAAGGTGGGGGCGATGGATCCGACGAAACCTGCCCGGTCTTGGTCGTCGAGGTCGATCTCGCGGCGGAGGGCGAGCTCCTCGTTGCGAAGCTCGGTGGGGATAGGCTTGCCCTCCTCGAGCGCCTCCCGGACGCGGCGCTTCTTCTCGTAGTGCTGACGCTCCTTCCCCTCGAGGCTCTTCCGGTAGAGGTACTCCCGACGGAGCCGCGTGTTCCGACGCAGCATCTCGCCTCCCTCTCCCGACTGGACCAAGCAAAACCCTAGCTAGGCGCTTGATGAGTGGAGGCGATAAACCCTAGTAGCGACTTCAAAGCTTTGGCGGCGCAGCGCGAGCTTGGACACGGAGTTGTGGGAGGAGAAGGGCTTCTTTTAAATAGCAACGCTTATGGGCTTCTATGGCCTCTCCAGACAGGCATATGGGCTTCTATGGGCTTCTCTAGACGGGCAAATAGCAAACTGGTAACCTCCCTAAAAAAAAAAGGCAAACGTGGTAACCCATGATGATTATACTCAATAAGTTCACGAGAGCAACTAATTAACGAGCACTTCTTCAGGAGCCTCGCAAACTATCAGCGTCATTTGTCGCGCTCCCAGCCGCCCCGTCACGTGTCGCGCTCTGGAAGCTACCTCCGGATTTTGTTTTTTGTTTTTTCGCACGCGTTTTCGGCTTTTTAAGCAGGTTATTTTTTGTTTTCTTTCGACCTTTCGGTTTTTCACCGGTCTTCTTGAACTTTTGGACCAAAAAAAATCCAGAAAAAATTCATGAAAAAACGTGTTTTCTTTTTTACCTCTTTCGCAAGAGTCACGGTTTTGCTTCCGCGAGAGTCACGGCCGTGCCTCTCGGAAACAGAAAAAACGTGTATTCTGTTTTTTTTACTTCCGCGAAAGGCACGGTTTTGCTTCCGAGAGAGGCACGATTGTGCTTTCACGAGAGTCACGGCCGTGCCTCTCGGAAACGGAAAAAAAACGCATTTTCTGTCTTTTTTCCTTCGCGAGAGGCACGGTTTTGTTTCCGCGAGAGGCACGGTTGTGCTTTCACAAGAGGCATGGTCGTGCCTCTCGGAAACGGAAAAAACGTGTTTTCTGTTTTCTTTTCTTTCACGAGAGGCATGATTTTGCTTTCGCAAGAGGCATGTTTGTGATTTCGCAAGAGGCACGGCCATGCCTCCTCGAAAACGGAAAAAAAAACATATTTTTTCTTTTTTTTCCTTCCGCGAGAGGCACGGTTTTGCTTCCACAAGAGGCACGGTTGTGGTTTCACAAGAGGCACGGACGTGCCTCTTTTGAAAAGGGAAAAAATTGTGCTCCCGGTTTGGTTTTTTTGTTCGGTTTTCTTCGTGAAAAAAAGTTCGTCAAAACCTATCAACATGGGATCTAGTTTTGAAGATCTCGGCGCGAGGAATCCAATGGTGAAAACGGTTCGATATTTGGACGCACGGTTAAAGAGATAAAAAGGTTTTGAATAAACGAATCTACGAAAAAAATGGAAAACTTACAGGTTGCGACAAATGGCGCACAGTGATCTTTGCAACGAGTACTCCTTAACTAGTGATTTCGTACGTTCACCTCACGATGTAGGGCAACCGTCGCCGCCGATCGCCATGAATTGTTGGTCCCCTCGCCTCTGACTGCATGGCTCGGAGATGGGGAATCTTGCATCTTCAGGAGTTTTACATTTTTACCATTCAGTGATTATTTTTTATGTGAATAAAATTCAGTCTTGTTGTTTTGACGGTGTTATGAGATTACAGAGTTTGCTATCCTCATGCATCCAATTTTTCAGATCTAATGAGTTTATGTTGGTGTGTCAAAAAAAATATTGGTTTGATTCTTTCTGGAGTTCAAATCTTTTATCGACATCATGATGAAGATATTATGGCCCGACGCCTACACTTCTAGCATATCATTCCTGACCCAAGTACGTTCATCGATTAAGGCTTCCCATCTTTTTGGATAAGCGACTCGAGACGCTTTCAAAAACCATTATTGATAAGTTCGTGTAGTTGAAAGAGTGACAACATCATTGCTCCATTCCAATTGCAGCCTCTTTACCGAAGTCTTTGGAGTATTTTTTTTTCTAGTAGAGATCGATACCGCGAACAAGGTGTTTCCAAAAGATTTCATTGTAATTCTTAGTCATAGCAGCTAATTTGTGTTTGCTTGGATTTTAGATCTAAATGAGTGTATCTGTAATTGTTATGAGTATGAATAAAACTATAGGTGCTTCTCAAAAAATAAAACACTTATTAAGGGGTACCCTTGCAAAGGTTACTCCCACACCTTCTCTCATGCTCCGGAGAAGAAGAGAAAAAGATCACAAGTTCAAGACCCACATGCACAAAAAGAAACTCAGAGTCAATCACTGATCAAACATGAAGTTACCTCGATTGGCGGGGTGTCCTTCCCATGCGGGGGCACTCTCCTAGCCTCGCGTAGGTTGTTATAGGCCGAGATGATGGCCTTGATCTTGCCACCCACGGCCTTCTCGGTCAGCTCCTCCGGATGCACCCGAGTGGGATGCTACTTATTGAGCTTGCGTTGATTTTTCCCTTCAAGAGAAAGGGTGATGCGGCAAAGTAGGGATAAATATTACCCTCAGTTAAGAACCAAGGTATCAAGCCAGTAGGAGGCACAAGCTGTTGGGAAACGTAGTAATTTCAAAAAAAATCCTACGCACACGCAAGATCATGGTGATGCATAGCAACGAGAGGGAAGAGTGTCGTCCACGTACCCTCGTAGACCGTAAGCGGAAGCGTTATGACAACGCGGTTGATGTAGTCATGTGTCTTCACGATGGACCGATCCTAGTACCGAACGTACGGCACCTCCGCGATCTGCACACATTCAGCTCGGTGACGTCCCACGAACTCATGATCCTGTAGAGCTTCGAGGGAGAGTTCCGTCAGCACGACGGTGTGATGACGGTGTTGATGAAGCTACCGACGCAGGGCTTCGCCTAAGCACTGCTACGATATGACCGAGGTGGATTATGGTGGAGGGGGCACGACACACGGCTAAAAGATCAATAATCAACTTATGTGTCTGTGGGGTGCCCCCTGGCCACGTATATAAAGGAGGGAGGGAGGAGGAGGCCGACCCTCATAGGGCGCGCCCAAGTGTGAAGTCCTACTAGGACTCCAAGTCCTAGTAGGAGTCCATCAAGAGGAAGGGAGGGAGAAGGAAGGAGAGGGAGGAAAGGAGGAATGGGGGGCCGGCCCCCTAGTCCAATTCGGTTTGGGCTAGGGGGGGCGCGCACCCTGCCTTATCCTGCCTCCTCTCTTCCAACACTTGGCCCATGAGGCCCAATACTTCTTCCCCCGTATTCCCGTAACTCCCCGGTACTCCGTAAAATACCCGAATCACTCGGAACCGTTCCGATGTCTGAATATAGTTGTCCAATATATCGATCTTTACGTCTCGACCATTTCGAGACTCCTTGTCATGTCCCCGATCTCATCCGGGACTCCGAACAAACTTCGGTCATCAAATCACATAACTCATAATAAAATTGTCACCGAACGTTAAGCGTGCGGACCCTACGGGCTCGAGAACTATGTAGACATGACCGAGACACATCTCCGGTCAATAACCAATAGCGGAACCTAGATGCTCATATTGGCTCCTACATATTCTACGAAGATCTTTATCGGTCAAACCGCATAACAACATACGTTGTTCCCTTTGTCACCGGTATGTTACTTGCCCAAGATTCGATCGCTGGTATCACCATACCTAGTTCAGTCTCTTTACTCGTTTCGTAATGCATCATCCCGCAACTAACTCATTAGTCAAATTGCTTGCAAGGCTTATAGTGATGTGCATTACCAAGAGGGCCCAGAGATACCTCTCCGACAATCGGAGTGACAAATCCTAATCTTGATCTATGCCAACTCAACAAGTACCATCAGAGACACCTATAGAGCACCTTTTATGATCACCCAGTTACGTTGTGACGTTTGGTAGCACACAAAGTGTTCCTCCGGTATTCGGGAGTTGCATAATCTCATAGTCATAGGAACATGTATAAGTCATGAAGAAAGCAATAGCAATATACTAAACAATCAAGTGCTAAGCTAACGGAATGGGTCAAGTCAATCACATCATTCTCTAATGATGTGATCCCGCTAATCAAATGACAACTCATGTCTATGGCTAGGAAACTTAACCATCTTTGATTCAACGAGCTAGTCAAGTAGAGGCATACTAGTGACATGATGTTTGTCTATGTATTCTCACATGTACTAAGTTTCCGGTTAATACAATTCTAGCATGAATAATAAACATTTATCATGATATAAGGAAATATAAATAACAACTTTATTATTGCCTCTAGGGCATATTTCCTTCACAAGCAAGTCTCCAATATATGCACCTGCACAAACTAACAAACACTAGAACACAACGCGAAAAAGGGGTTGTCAATCCCTTCACGGACACGAACAAGAGTGAGATCTAATAAAGATAGGTATAAAAGATAAATAAAAGACCAGACTAAAGTAAAAATAAATATATTGCAGCAAGGTATTTTTGGGTTGTTTGGTTTATAGATATGAAAATATATGATGGAAAATAGACCCGGGGGCCATAGGTTTCACTAGAGGCTTCTCTCTTGAAGATAGCATACGGTGGGTAAACAAATTACTGTTGAGTAATTGATAGAAAAGTGCATAATTATGACGATATCTAAGCCAATGATGACGAATATAGGCATCACGTCCGTGACAAGTAGACCGAAATGATTCTGCATCTACTACTATTACTCCACACATCAACCGCTATCCAGCATGCATCTAGAGTATTAAGTTCATAAGAACGGAGTAACGCCTTAAGTAAGAAGACATGATGTAGATGGATAAACTCAAGCAATATGATATAAACACCATCTTTTTATCCTTGATGGTAATAATACAATAGGTGCCTCGCTACCACTTCTGTCACTGGGTGAGGACACCGCAAGATTGAACCCAAAACTAAACACCTCTTCCGTTGCAAGAAAAACCAACCTAGTTGGCCAAACCAAACTGATAGTTCGAAGAGAAATACAAAGATGTCTTAATCATGCATAAAAGAGTTCAGAGAGGACTCAAATACTAATCATAGATAATCTGATCATGAATCCACAATTCATCAGGTCTCAACAAATGCACCGCAAAAGAATATTACATCGAATAGAACTCCAAGAACATATAGGAGAATATTTTATTGAAGATCAAAGATAGAGAAGAAGCCATCTAGCTACTACCTATGGACCCTTAGGTCCATGTTAAACAACTCTGGCGGATGTTGATGTAGAGGCCCTCCATGATCGAATCCCCCTCTGGCGGAGTGCCAGAAAAGGCCCCAAGATGGGATCTCACGGGAACAGAAGCTTGCGGCAGCGGAAAAGTATTTTTGTGGACGCTTCTGATGTTCAGGGAATATTTGAGAATATATAGAGCTGGAATTAGGGTTAAGGGGCCCACAAGCCATGGGTGCCCCCCTGGGGCGTGCCATAGAGGCTTGTGGCCTCCTTGGGGCTCCTCTGGCCCTCTCCCCAAGTCTCATGGGTGTCTTCTAGTCTAAGAAAAATCATCGTGAAGTTTTGTTCCAGTTGGACTCCGTTTGATATTCCTTTTTTGTAAAAGTCAAGAACAAGGAAAAAATAGAAACTGGCACTGGCCTCTAGATTAATAACTTAGTCGAAAAAATAATATAAAATAGCATATTAATGCATATAAAACATCCAAAACAGATAATATAATAGCATGGAACAATCAAAAATTATAGATACGTTGGAGACGTATCAAGCATCCCCAAGCTTAATTCCTGCTCATCCTCGAGTAGGTAAATGATAAAAACAGATTTTTTTTTGATGTGAAATGCTAGCTAACATATTTATCAATGCAATTTTCTTTATTGTCGCAAGAATATTCAGATCCATAAGATTCAAAACAAAATTTTAATATTGACATAAAAACAATAATACTTCAAGCATACTAATAAAGCAATCATGTCTTCTCAAAATAACATGGCCAAAGAAAGTTATCCCTACAAAGTCATATAGTCTGGCTATGCTCCATCTTCATCACACAAAGTATTTCATCATACACAACCCCGATGTCAAGCCAAGCAATTGTTTCATACTTTTGGTGTTCTCAAACATTTTCAACTTTCACGCAATACATGAGCGTGAGACATGGATATAGCACTATAGGTGGAATAGAATATGGTGGTTGTGGAGAAGACAAAAAGAAGGAGAAAGTATCACATCAACTAGGCAAATTAATGGACTATGAAGATACCCATCAATTGATATCGATGCAAGTGAGTATGGATTGCCATGCAATGGATGCACTAGAGCTATAAGTGTATCAAAGCTCAAAAAGAAACTAAGTGGGTGTGCATGTAACTTGCTTGCTCATGAAGACCTAGGGCAATTTGAGGAAGTCCATCATTGGAATATACAAGCCAAGTTCTATAAGAAAAAATCCCCACTAGTATATGAAAGTGACAACATAGGAGACTCTCTATCATGAAGAACATGGTGCTACTTTGAAGCGCAAGTGTGGAAAAGGATAGTAACATTGTCCCTTCTCTCTTTTCTCTCAATTTTTTTGTTTGGGCTTCTTTGGCCTCTCCTTTTTAAGTCCGGACACTCATCCCAACCCGTGAGGGAATCATAACTTCCATCATCCTTTCCTCACATGGGGCAATGCTCTAATAATGATGATCATCACACTTTTACTTACTTACAAGTCAAGGATTATAACTCGATACTAGAACAAGATATGACTCTATATGAATGCCTCCGATGGTGTATCGGATGTGCAATGGTCAAGAGTGACATGTATAAAAAATCTGAACGATGGCTTTGCCAAAAATACTATGTCAACTACATGATCATGCAAAGCGATATGACAATGATAGTATGTGTCATAATAAACAGAACAATGGAAGTTGCATGGCAATATATCTCACAATGGCTATGGCCATAATAGGTAGGTATGATGGCTTTTTTGAGGAAGGGTATATGATGGGTTTAATTCACTGACGGAAGTTGCACGGTACTAGAGAGGCTAGCAATGGTGGAAGGGTGAGGGTGTGTATAATCCATGAACTCAACATTAGTCATAAAGAACTCACATACTTATTGCAAAAGTCTATTAGCCATCGAAACAAAGTACTAATACGCATGCTCCTAGGGGGATAGATTGGTAGGAAAATACCATCGCTCGTCCTCGACCGCCATTCATAAGGAAGACAATCAAAGAATAAATCATGCTTCGACTTCATCACATAACGATTCACCATACGTGCATGCTACGGGAATCACAAACTTCAACACAAGTATTTCTACCAATCCACAATTACTCACTAGCATGACTCTAATATCACCATCTCTATATCTCAAAACAAATGCAAGGAATCAAACTTCTCATATATTCAATGCCCTTTATATGAAAGTTTTTATTATACCCCCCTGGATGCCCATCATATTAGGATTAAATCATAACCTAAGAAAATTACCATGTCATTTCAGACTTGCAAAATAATATAAGTGAAGCATGAGAGTTCACCAATTTCTATAAAATAAAACCACCACTGTGCTCTAAAAAGATATAAGTGAAGCACTAGAGCAAACTACCTAGCTCAAAAGATATAAGTGAAGCACATAGAGTATTCTAATAAATTCACGATTAAAGTGTGTATCTCTCAAAAGGTGTGTACATCAAGGATAATTGTGGCAAACTAAAAAGTAAACACTCATATCATACAAGACGCTCCAAGCAAAACACATATCATGTGGTGAATAAAAATATAGCCTCAGGTAAATTTACCGATGGATTGAAGACGAAAGAGGGGATGTCATCCGAGGCATCCCCAAGATTAGATGCTTGGTTGTCCTTTAATATTACCTTGGGTTGCCTTGGGCATCCCCAAACTTAGTGTAAGAGCATCCTTTGCCCTAGGGTTTTGGTGATGATGACAACACACGTGGACTAATCGTGCGCCATAGTTTTTCTCAAGTACACTTTGTGTGGCGCAAGACGGTTAGGGTTCCCTCTGTGCGGAAAAGATCGAAGACGGAGTTTCCGACGCTTTATTTCCTTTGGTCGTAGGTGTTGGGGAACGTAGTAATTTCAAAAAATTTCCTACGCACACGCAAGATCATGGTGATGATATAGCAACGAGAGGGAGAGTGTTGTCTCACGCACTCGTGACCAAGCGAAGCGTTGACGCAACGTAGAGGAAGTAGTCGACGTCCTCCGGTCCAACCGATCCAAGCACCGTTACTCGGCACCTCCGAGTTCTTGACACACGACAGCTCGATGACGCACCTCGATCTCCGATCCAGCAGAGGCGCCGAGGGGAGTTCCACAAGACGATGGCGTGGTGACGATCTTGATGTTCTCCTGTCGCAGGGCTTCGCCTAAGCACCGCTACAATATGACCAAGGTGTAATATCGTGGAGGGGGGCACCGCACACGGCTAAGGAACGATCAATGATCAACTTGTGTGTTCTAGGGTGCCCCCCTACACCCGTATATAAAGGAGGGAGGGAGGAGGTGGCCGGCCCAAGGGGGGGGCGCCATAGGAGGAGGAAACCTACTCCAAGTAGGTTTCCCCTCTTTTTCCTAATCCAAGTTGGAGGGGGAAGGAAGGAGTACTAGTAGTAAGAAGGAAGAGGGGGAAGGAGAAAGGAAAGGGGCCGGCCCCTCCCCAATTTGATTGGGCTTGGGGGCGCCTCCCTGCTCCTTCTCCTTCCCTCCACTTGGGCCCAATAAGGCCCATATACTTATCGGGGGTTCGGTAACCTCCTGACTCAGATATTCCCAAACTCTCCGGAACCTTTCGGTGTCCAAATATATCCGTCCAATATATCAATCTTTATGTCTCGACCATTTCGAGACTCCTCGTCATGTCCGTGATCACATCCGGACTCGAACAACCTTGGTACATCAAAATACATAAACTCATAATATAACTGTCATCGAAACCTTAAGCGTGCGGACCCTACGGTTCGAGAACAATGTAGACATGACCTAGAACTATTCTCGGTCAATAACCAATAGCGGGACCTGGATGCCCATATTGGCTCCTACATATTCTACGAAGATCTTTATCAGTCAAACCGCATAACAAGATACTTTGTTCCCTTTGTCATCGGTATGTTACTTGCCCGAGATTTGATCGTCGGTATCCAATACCTAGTTCAATCTCGTTACCGGCAAGTCTCTTTACTCGTTCTGCAATACGTCATCTCATAACTAACTCATTAGTTACATGCTTGCAAGGCTTAAGTGATGAGTATTACCGAGAGGGCCCAGAGATACCTCTCCGACAATCGGAGTGACAAATCCTAATCTCGAATTATGCCAACTCAACATGAACCTTCGGAAACACAGAGAGCACCTTTATAATCACCCGATTACGTTGTGACGTTTGGTAGCACACAAAGTGTTCTTCCGGTAAACGGGAGTTGCACAATCTTATAGTTGCAGGAACTTTATATAAGTCATGAAGAAAGCAATAGCAGTATACTAAGCGATCAAGTGCTAGGCTAACAAAATGGGTCATGTCAATCACATCATTCTTCTAATGATGTGATCCCACTAATCAAATGACAACACATGTCTATGGTCAGGAAACATAACCATCTTTGATTAATGAGCTAGTCAAGTAGAGGCATACTAGTGACCATAGTTTTGTCTATGTATTCACACATGTATTATGTTTCCGGTTAATACAATTCTAGCATGAATAATAAACATTTATCATGATATGAGGAAATAAATAATAACTTTATTATTGCCTCTAGGGCATATTTCCTTGATCTCCCACTTGCACTAGAGTCAATAATCTAGATTACATAGTAATGATTCTAACACCCATGGAGTCTTGGTGCTGATCATGTTTTGCTCGTGAGAGAGGCTTAGTCAGCGGGTTTGCAACATTCAGATCCGTATGTATCTTGCAAATCTCTATGTCTCCCACTTGGACTTGGTCCCGAATGGAATTGAAGCGTCTCTTGATGTGCTTGGTCCTCTTGTGAAATCTGGATTCCTTTGCGTGGCAATTGCACCGATATTGTCACAGAAGATCTTCATTGGTCCCGATGCACTAGGTATGACACCTAGATCGGAAATGAACTCCTTCATCCGCACTCCTTCATTTCTTCGCTTGAAGCAGCTATGTACTCGCTTCACATGTAGATCCCGCCACGACGCTTTGTTTAGAACTCGCACCAACTTACAGCTCCACCGTTTAATAAAAACACGATCCGGTTTGCGATTTAGAATCGTCCGGATCGGTGTCAAAGCTTGCATCGACGTAACCATTTACGACTAGCTCTTTGTCACCTCCATATACGAGAAACATATCCTTAGTCCTTTTCGTATTTCAGATGTTCTTGACCACTGTCCGATGATCCACTCTGGATTACTTTGGTACCTCCTGCTAAGCTTATTGCTAAGCATACGTCGGTCTGGTACACAGACATTGCATACATGATAGAGCCTATGGTGAAGCATAGGAACATTTTCTTTTTTCTCTATCTTCTGCTGTGGTCGGGCATTGAGTTCGACTCAACTTCACACCTTGTAGCACAGGCAAGAAACCTTTCTTTGCCTGATCCATATTGAACTTTTTCAATATTTTGTCAAGGTATGTGCTTTGTGAAAGTCCTATTAAGCGTCTTGATCTATCTCTATAGATCTTGATGCCTAATATGTAAGCAGCTTCACCGAGGTCTTTCATCGAAAAACTTTTATTCAAGTATCCCTTTATGCTATTCAGAAATTCTATATCATTTCCAATTAATAATATGTCATCAACATATAAAACTAGAAATGCTACAGAGCTCCCACTCACTTTCTTGTAAATACTGAGCTTCTCCAAAAGTCTCAGATAAAACCATATGCTTTGATCACACTATCAAAACGTTTATTCCAACTCCGAGATGCTTGCACCAGTCCATAAATGGAGCGCTGGAGCTTGCACACTTTGTCAAGACCTTTTGGATCAACAAAACCTTACGCTGCATCATATACAACTCTTCTTCTAGAAATCCATTCAAGAATGCAGTCTTGACATCCATTTGCCAAATTTCATAATCATGAAATGCAGCAATAGCCAACATGATTCGGACAGACTTAAGCATCGCTACGGGTGAGAAAGTCTCATCGTAGTCAACCCCTTGAACTTGTCGAAAACCTTTCACAACAAGTCGAGCTTTATAGACGATAACATTACCATCGGCGTCGGTCTTCTTCTTAAAGATCCATTTATTCTCAATGGCTTGCCGATCATCGGCAAGTCAACCAAAGTCCACACTTTGTTTTCATACATGGATCCTATCTCGATTTCATGGCCTCTAGCCATTTAGCGGAATCTGGGCTCATCATCGCTTCCTCATAGTTCGTAGGTTCATCATGGTCAAGTAACATGACTTCCGAATAGGATTACCGTACCACTCACAGTGCGGATCTTATTCTCGTAGACCCTCGAGGTTCAAGAAACTTGTTCAAGTTTCATGATCAATATCATTAGCTTCCTCACTAATTGGTGTGGTTGTCACGGAACCGGTTCTCGTGATGAACTACCTTCCAATAAGGGAGTAGATCTGATTATCTCATCAAGTTCTACTTTCCTCCCACTCACTTCTTTCGAGAGAAACTCCTTCTCCGAAAGGATCCATTCTTAGCAACGAATGTTTTGCCTTGGATCTGTGATAGAAGGTGTACCCAATGATCTCTTTTGGGTATCCTATGAAGACACATTTCTCCGATTTGGGTTCGAGCTTATCTGGTTGAAGTTTCTTCACATAAGCATCGCAGCCCCAAACTTTAAGAAACGACAACTTTGGTTTCTTGCCAAACCACAGTTCATAAGGCGTCGTCTCAACAGATTTTGATGGTGCCCTATTTAACGTGAATGCGGCCGTCTCTAAAGCATAACCCCAAAATGATAGCGGTAAATCGGTAAGAGACATCATAGATCGCACCATATCAAGTAAAGTACGATTACGACGTTCGGACATACCATTTCATTGTGGTGTTCCAGGTGGCGTGAGTTGCGAAACTATTCCGCATTGTTTCAAATGTAAACCAAACTCGTAACTCAAATATTCTCCTCCACGATCAGATCGCAGAAATTTTATTTTCTTGTTACGATGATTTTCTACTTCACTCTGAAATTCTTTGAACTTTTCAAATGTTTCAGACTTGTGTTTCATTAAGTAGATATACCCATATCCGCTCAAATCATCTGTGAAGGTGAGAAAATAACGATATCCGCCACGAGCCTCAACATTCATCGGGCCACATACATCAGTATGTATGATTTCCAACAAATCTGTTGCTCTCTCCATAGTTCCGAGAATGGTGTTTTAGTCATCTTGCCCATGAGGCACGGTTCGCAAGTACCAAGTGATTCATAATCAAGTGATTCCGAAGTCCATCAAGATGGAGTTTCTTCATGCGTTTTACACCGATATGACCTAAGCGGCAATTGCCATAAATAAGTTGCACTATCATTATCAACTCTGCATCTTTTGGCTTCAACATTATGAATATGTGTATCACTACTATCGAGATTCAATAAAAATAGACCACTCTTCAAGGGTGCATGACCATAAAAGATATTACTCATATAAATAGAACAACAATTATTCTCCGATTTAAATGAATAACCGTCTCGCATCAAACAAGATCCAGATATAATGTTCATGCTCAACGCAGGCACCAAATAACAATTATTTAGGTCTAAAACTAATCCCGATGGTAGATGTAGAGGTAGCGTGCCGACGGCGATCACATCGACTTTGGAACCGTTTCCCACGCGCATCGTCACCTCGTCCTTGGCCAGTGCTTGCTTATTTTGTAGTCCCTGTTTCGAGTTGCAAATATTAGCAACAGAACCAGTATCAAATACCCATGTGCTACTACGAGCTCTAGTTAGGTACACATCAATAACATGTATATCACATATACCTTTGTTCACTTTGCCATCCTTCTTATCCGCCAAATACTTGGGGCAGTTCCGCTTCCGGTGACGATCGCTTGCAGGTAGAAGCACTCGATTTCAGGCTTAGGTCCAGATTTGGGTTTCTTCTCTTGAGCAACAACTTGCTTGCCGTTCTTTTGAAGTTCCCTTCTTCTTCCCTTTGCCCTTCTTCTTGAAACTAGTGGTCTTGTTGACCATCAACACTTGTTGCTCCTTCTTGATTTCTACCTCGCATGCTTTCAAAGATCGCGAAGAGCTCGGGAATAGTCTTGTTCATCCCTTGCATATTATAGTTCATCACAAAGCTCTTGTAGCTTGGTGGCGATGATTGAAGAATTCTTTCAATGACACTATCATCGGAAGATTAACTCCCACTTGAATCAAGTGATTGTTATACCCGCACATTACGAGTATATGTTCACCGATGTAACTATTCTCCTCCATCTTGCAGCTATAGAACTTATTGGAGACTTCATATCTCTCAATCCGGGCATTTGCTTGAAATATTAACTTCAACTCTGGAACATCTCATATGCTCCATGACGTTCAAAACGTCGTTGAAGACCGGTTCTAAGCCGTAAAGCATGGCACATCGAACTATAGAGTAGTCATCGCTTTGCTCGCCAGACGTTCTTAACGTCGTCGGCCACATCAAGAAGAGTTGGCACCCAGCGGTGCTTCGGGGCGTAACTCTTCTCTGCAGCAATGAGGATAATCCTCGTTACGGACCCGATCCGTGTAATTGCTACCATCATCTTTCAACTTTGCTTTCTCAAGGAACGCATTAAAATTCAACGGAACAACAAAGACGAGCCATCTATCTACAAACAAACATAGACAAGCAAGATACTATCGGTACTAAGTTCATGATAAATTTAAGTTCAATTAATCATATTACTTAAGAACTCCCACTTAGATAGACATCTCTCTAGTCATCTAAGTGATCACGTGATCCAAATCAACTAAACCATAACCGATCATCACGTGAGATGGAGTAGTTTTCAATGGTGAACATCATTATGTTGATCATATCTACTATATGATTCACGCCGACCTTTCGGTCTCCGTGTTCGAGGCCATATCTCGCATATGCTAGGCTTGTCAAGTTTAACCTGAGTATTCTGCGTGTGCAAAACTGGCTTGCACCCATTGTAGATGGACGTAGAGCTTATCACACCCGATCATCACGTGGTGTCTCAGCACGACAAACTTTGGCAACGGTGCATACTCAGGGCGAACACTTCTTGATAATTTTAGTGAGAGATCATCTTAAAGTGCTACCGTCAATCCAAGCAAGATAAGATGCATAAAGGATAAACATCACATGCAATCAATATAAGTGATATGATATGGCCATCATCATCTTGTGCTTGTGATCTCCATCTCCGAAGCACCGTCGTGATCACCATCGTCACCGGCGCGACACCTTGATCTCCATCGTAGCATCGTTGTCGTTTACGCCATCTCTTGCTTCTACGACTATCGCTACCGCTTAGTGATAAAGTAAAGCAATTACAGGGCATTTGCATTTCATAAAATAAAGCGACAACCATATGGCTCTCGCCGATTGCCGATAACCGGTTACAAAACATGATCATCTCATACAATAAAATATAGCATCACGTCTTGGCCATATCACATCACAACATGCCCCTGCAAAAACAAGTTAGACGTCCTCTACTTTGTTGTTGCAAATTTTACGTGGCTGCTACGGGCTTAGCAAGAACCGTTCTTACCTACGCATCAAAACCACAATGATAGTTTGTCAAATAGAATCTGTTTTAACCTTCACAAGGACGGGCGTAGCCACACTCGATTCAACTAAAGTTGGAGAAACAGACACCGCTAGTCACTGTGTGCAAAGCACGGCGGTAAAACCAGTCTCGCGTAAGCGTCACGCGTAATGTCGGTCCGGCCGCTTCATCCAACAATACCGCTGAACCAAAGTATGACATCTTTGGTAGGCGGTATGACTTATATCGTCCACAACTCACTTGTGTTCTACTCGTGCATATAACATCAATGCATAAAACCTAGGCTCGGATGCCTTTGTTGGGGAGCGTAGTAATTTCAAAAAATTCCTACGCACACGCAAGATCATGGTGATGATATAGCAACGAGAGGGAGAGTGTTGTCACGCACCCTCGTGAGACCAAGCGGAAGCGTTGACGCAACATAGAGGAAGTAGTCATCGTCCTCCGGTCCAACCGATCCAAGCACCGTTACTCGGCACCTCCGAGTTCTTGACACACGACAGCTCGATGACGCACCCTCGATCTCCGATCCAGCAGAGGCGCCGAGGGGAGTTCCGTCAAGACGATGGCGTGGTGACGATCTTGATGTTCTCCTGTCGCAGGGCTTCGCCTAAGCACCGCTACAATATGACCGAGGTGTAATATCGTGGAGGGGGGCACCGCAGACGGCTAAGGAACGATCAATGATCAACTTGTGTGTTCTAGGGTGCCCCCCTACCCCCGTATATAAAGGAGGGAGGGAGGAGGTGGCCGGCCCAAGGGGGAGGCGCGCCATAGGAGGAGGAAACCTACTCCAAGTAGGTTGCCCCTCTTTTTCCTAATCCAAGTTGGAGGGGGAAGGAAGGAGTACTAGTAGTAAGAAGGAAGAGGGGGAAGGAGAAAGGAAAGGGGGGGCCGGCCTCCCTCCCCAATTCGGATTGGGCTTGGGGGGTGCCCCCCCTCCCTTGCTCCTTCTCCCTTCCCTCCACTTGGGCCCAATAAGGCCCATATACTTACTCGGGGTTCGGTAACCTCCGAACTCAGTATATTCCCAAACTCTCCCGTAACCTTTCCGGTGTCCAAATATATCCGTCCAATATATCAATCTTTATGTCTTGACCATTTCGAGACTCCTCGTCATGTCTGTGATCACATCCGGGACTCCGAACAACCTTCGGTACATCAAAATACATAAACTCATAATATAACTGTCATCGAAACCTTAAGCGTGCGGACCCTACGATTCGAGAACAATGTAGACATGACCTAGAACTATTCTCGGTCAATAACCAATAGCGGGACCTGGATGCCCATATTGGCTCCTACATATTCTACGAAGATCTTTATCGGTCAAACCGCATAACAACATACTTTGTTCCTTTGTCATCGGTATGTTACTTGCGAGATTTGATCATCGGTATCCAATACCTAGTTCAATCTTGTTACCGCAAGTCTCTTTACTCGCTCACAATACGTCATCTCATAACTAACTCATTAGTTACATGCTTGCAAGGCTTAAGTGATGAGTATTACCGAGAGGGCCCAGAGATACCTCTCCGACAATCGGAGTGACAAATCCTAATCTCGAATTATGCCAACTCAACATGAACCTTCGGAAACACCTGAGAGCACCTTTATAATCACCCGATTACGTTGTGGACGTTTGGTAGCACACAAAGTGTTCTTCCGTAAGCAGGAGTTGCACAATCTCATAGTTGCAGGAACTTTGTATAAGTCATGAAGAAAGCAATAGCAAGTATACTAAACGATCAAGTGCTAGGCTAACAAAATGGGTCATGTCAATCACATCATTCTTCTAATGATGTGATCCCACTAATCAAATGACAACACATGTCTATGGTCAGGAAACATAACCATCTTTGATTAATGAGCTAGTCAAGTAGAGGCATACTAGTGACCATAGTTTTGTCTATGTATTCACACATGTATTATGTTTCCGGTTAATACAATTCTAGCATGAATAATAAACATTTATCATGATATGAGGAAATAAATAATAACTTTATTATTGCCTCTAGGGCATATTTCCTTCAGTAGGATATCCGTACTATTAAGAGGGAATCCACATCGGAAGGTATTGGGTGAATCCTTCACGTACACATTCTCTACACCCACCATATACCCTCCGTTCGAGGAGAGAGAGGTTCCCCATCGTTTGTTTTGTGCAGTCCTGCTCTCGACGGCTGTACCGGTTCTGTGAGCGGTTGTATCGCTAGCCGGTAGTTCCGGTCTTACCACCGTCCATTGTACGGCTCTAGGGTGACTCCTTTCTGTACCGGATGCGGTTGTAGACCGGTGGTGGCACAGTAGTTCCGATTTTCATTGATAAACCGGTACTACCGGTGTTTATGGCGGTAGTACCGCCTCGGACCCCACCACCCAAGAACTGCTGGCCTAGCGGTTGTTCCGGTCCAACCTTCGCTCCAACTACCGGCCTGAGGGGTTTACTTTCTGTATATGGCCCGGTAGTTGAGCGGTGGTTGTGCGGTAGTTCCGGTTTGTTCTGATAAACCGGTACTACCGGGTGCGCCACCAGAAGTTCCGCTCCTATGTGTTTCTGCACATAACGGTTGGATCTTGGGGGGCCTATTTAAGAGGTGCTTCTCCTTCCTCCCACCTACCTCTTGCCTCTCTCTCTCCTCCATTACTGCCATTAAAGCTCTCTTGCCCGATCTCTCTCTCTAGCCACTCAAACTCGTTGATTTGCTAGGGATTGAAGGAGGAGACCTAGATATACACTTCCACCAAAGGATATTTGATTCCCCCATACTTTCTTGTGTGGATTTTGTTACTCGGTGCTTGGGCGCCCTAGACGGAAGAGGTCACTTCGGAGCCACATTCCATTGTGGTGAAGCTCCAAGGTTTCGTTGGGAGCCTCCAATTAAGTTGTGGAGAGAGCCTCAACCTTGTTTGTAAAGGTCCGGTTGCCGCCTTCAAGGGCACCAATAGTGGAATCACGGCATCTCGCATTGTGTGAGGGCGTGAGGAGAATACGGTGGCCCTAGTGGATTCCTGGGGAGCATTGTGCCTCCACACCGCTCCAACGGAGACGTACTTCCCCTCAAAAGGAAGGAACTTTGGTAACACATCCTCGTCTTCACCTACTCCACTCTTGGTTATCTCGTGCCTTTACTTGTGCAAGCTAATTTGTGTTGTTTCCCTTGCTTCCCTGTGTGCTTGTAGTTGTTGCATCATATAGGTTGGCTCACCTAGTTGCATATCTAGACAACTACTTTGATGCAAAGTTTATTTTGGTAAAGAAAAGCTAAAAATTGTTAGTTGCCTATTCACCCCCTCTAGTCAACTATATCGATCCTTTCAATTGGTATGAGAGCCTCATCTCTTTATTAAGGACTTTGCCGTCCGAAGAGTATGGTTGACACCATAGACGGTGGGGAGGAGCACTCTGGTGTGAAGCCGAGCTCGTCTATGGCCGATGGGGGAACCGCGGTTTCTCGTGAGGAATTCAATGTGGCTTTGGACACATTGAAAACCTCCATGACAACCAAGGTTGAAAGCATGTTTAATAAATTCTTAGAAGGACTTAAACTATCTACCTCACCGATGAAAGTGGGTGATCCCACTAACAAGGTGACGGATGCTAACTCCGACAAGGGGGAAGCTACTAGTGAAAAGGGTCCTTCTACTAGTGATAGAAATGGCACCGACATCTTTGCCCATCTGGAACCTCCAATTTATGGGGGACCGTCCCTCTACTCATTTAAATCATGTCGGCCCTCCTCCTAAGATTGTGAAAAATGAGGACTTTGATTCTTGGGTTTATCACTTCAAGCGTCATTTAAATCATGTGAATACTAATCTTTGGAGAATCATTGAAGAAGGTTTCCATCCACATGACCGAAGCAACTTCACCCCTAAAGAAGCCGTGGATAATCAATTCAATGAGAATGCTCTCTTCATCATTCAAGATGCAATTCCACCCGAAGATCTCCCTCATCTTCGACCCTTCGCCATGGCGAAAGATGCATGGCATTGTGTTATTTCCCTCTATAAGGGAAGCACAAGCATTCAACGCTCCAACTATGAAGTGGTGCAAGATGAAGCCGATGAGTTTGCAATGAAAGAAGATGAAGAACCTCATGAGCTATTTCGGAGAGTAACCAAACTCGCGGTCTCACTCTGAGATCATGGGATCAAGGACACGGATGACAATTGGATCAAGCGCAAGTTCCTCAAAGCAATGATGCATTACCACAAGGCCATGTCCTCTGTCATCCGTCAAAGACCGGACTTCCACTCCTTGACCTCAAATGAAGTGTTGGATGAGTTTGTGGCAATGAGGATCTTGGACAAGACCGCCGACAATGCGGTGTTGCGTTCTCAAAGAGCAAAGAAGCCCAACCTTGCCTTGAAGGCCAAGGTTATTGTGGAAGAAGAGGAAGAAGAGGAAGATGAGGAGAGCAACCCCGAAGATACAAAATATGATTATCATGAGCACATGGCTCTTGCTTCAAGGCAATTTTGGTGCAAGAAGAACACAAGGCCCAACTTCAACAAGAACAACTCAGGTGGGTTCAAGGGCAAGCAACGTGTGAGAACATGTTACAATTGTTGCAATGTGAGCCACTTTGTTGTGGATTGCCCTTACGAGAAGCGGGAAGACAATGGTGGCAAGCTCATCCGAAAAGACAAAGCCAAGTCCTTCCCCAACAAGAACAACTTCACCAAAAAGACTCCTACTCGAGGGTTGGTGGTTCAAGAAGAATAGCATGAGGATGACGATGATGATGAAGATAGTGAAGCCATGGCCTCCGTTGCCATTGCCACAACTCCACGGGTGTCCCTCTTCGACTCACCCAATGAGAACATCACCGCCAAGTGTCTCATGGCTAAAGCCACCAACAAGGTAACCCCCAACATCAAAACCACCATCATTACTAATCCCTCCTTGATGGATGGCATTGATGAAAGTGAGGGGTCTAATGAGGAAGTGAATGAATTTGAGTCTTTTATGAGTAAGCTCAAGGGCAAATCCAAGAAGCACTTCGTTGCTCTCTTGGAACAACTTGGTGAAGCCAATGACATGATCGAGGCTCATGAAGAAACCATCTCTAAGATGGAAGGTCATAGTCGTGACTATGCCGATGAGATACCGGATCTCTCTAATGCTCTTGAGGAAGAGCGTGGGCATCGTTTGGCTCTTGAGGAGTCACACAACAATGACCATGCTAAATTAAAGAAAGATCTTGATCATGCTCTTGTTGTATCTCGTGTGTTAAATTCTGAGAAGGCTAAACTTGGGGCTGGCCATGCTAGACTCAAGGAGGAGTTTGATTTACTCGACAAGGCCCACAAGGTATTGAAGGGTGCTCATGCTAGCCTCAAGGAGTCTCATGATCAACTCCAAGTGAATCTAACCAAGGAAAAGCCACCTTTCCTCATATGGTATTAATTGATAATGCAAATGCCACTAACCCGTGTTGTGAGCATGTGCATCTTGTGGGGGAGAATGCCAAGTTGAAGGAGCAAATTTAGAAAGGCCTTGTGACGTGCATACAAGGTGAGAAGAACCTCAATGACCTTTTGAGTAATCAAAAGGAAGTTGTGTCCAAGGAGGGAGTTGGGTTTGCACCCAAGTCCAAGAACAAGAAGAAGAATGACACGACCAAACGACCTCCCCCTCTCAAGCAATCTTTTGTGAAGGAGGGAGAGGGTGCTCCTAAAGAGAAGAAGAACAATGTGAAGGGTGGTGATGTCAAAATGGGCAATGCCACCCCTTCCAACAAAGCCGGTGACTTTAACCCTTCTTATGTGTTGTGTCGTGCTAGTGATGGGCATGTTTATGCTAAATTTGTTGGTTCTCCTTATGAGTACATTGAATGGTCTATTTGGGTTCCTAAGACCCTTATTACTAACATCAAAAGGCCCATTACAAAATGGGTACCTAAAACCAAGCATTGATCTCTTGTAGGTGTTTGCTTCTGGTGGGGGATCATGGTTGCTCGATAGTGGAGCAACAAATCATATGACCGGAAGCAAGGACTTGGTGGTGGACATGCACAAGATCCCTTCTATGCCCACCAACGTCGAGTGGGTTGATGCCTTGTCTTCTAAGGTATTGGGTCTTGGCAAGGTTGTCATTTCTCATGATCTAATGATCGAGAAAGTCATGCTTGTTGAGTCCCTTGCTTACAATCTACTTTCCGTTCGTCAACTTGCACTCATGGGCTTTGCCACTTTCTTTGATATTGATACCGTGGCCCTCTTGTGGAGCAAGACTCTTAAAGTAGCATTTGTTTGCCATGTCGAAACGGTCTTTATGTGATTAACTTTTCAAAGCGACCCACTAAGACCGCGACATGCCTAATGGCTAAAGTTGATGTGGGATGGCTTTGGCATCGCCATTTAGCCCACGTCAATATGAGATCTTTGCAAAGTCTTCTCAAGGGGGACCATGTTCATGGACTAACAAATGTTTTTTTTCAAAGATCGTGCTTGCAGTGCTTGTATTTAAGGAAAGCTTCATGAGAAGGCTCACCCTCCCACGACTATCATCTACTCGAAGAGACCCTTGGAGCTCCTTCACATGGATCTCTTTGGGCCTCCATCCTTTGATAGTCTTGGAGGTAGAAAGTATTGCTTGGTGATTGTGGATGATTATTCAAGATACACTTGGGTATATTTCTTCAAGAGTAAGAGTGAGACTCAACAAACCGTTATCGACTTTGCAAATGAAGCTCAACGTCAACATGATGCAAAGATCTTGACAATAAGGAGTGACAACGGCAGCGAGTTCAAGAACTACACCTTGGATGAGTTTCTGAGTGATGAGGGGATCAAGCATCAATATTCTGCACCTTATACCCCTCAACAAAATGGTGTCGCGGAGAGGAAGAACTGGACGTTGATGGATGCGGCAAGGACCATGATGGCGGAGTTCAAGTCTCCATACAACTTTTGGGCCGAAGCCATCAACACAGCATGTCATGCATCTAATCGGCTCTATCTCCGCAAAGGCTTGAACAAGACTCCTTATGAAATACTTACCAGTAACAAGCCCAACCTCAAGTGCTTCCGGGTGTTCGGGTGTAAGTGTTTCATTCTCAAGAAAGGTGTTTGTTTGTCTAAATTTGAGGCTAGAGCTCATGAGGGCATATTTGTTGGTTATGCTACAAACTCTCATGCTTATCGTGTCCTCAACAAGTACACCGGACTCATTGAGGAGACGTGTAACATGGAGTTTGACGAGAATAACGGCTCCCAAGTGGAGCAAAGTGGTACTTGTGATGTAGGTGATGAAATTCCTCCCCAAGCCATAAGAAGAATGGGTGTTGGTCATATCCTACCCATTGAGGAACCCCTTGTGGCCGAAGGAGAAGGACAATGCTCCACTCAAGTGGAGCCATCACCAACCCAAGACCCACACACTTCTGAAGAACAAAGTGAAGGCCCTCAACCTCATGAACAAGATCAAGGGCAAGATCAACCGCAAGATGGTGGTTAACCACCAAATGATGCCCAAGGTCAAGTTCTCCCCTTCGATCAAGTTCAAGATCAAGAGCAAGCTCAAGATCAAGAAGAAGCTCAAGATGGCGCTCAAGATGATCAAGTTACCCCTCCTCTTTTCACATCCGAGGAGGAATTAGAGCCTCGTGCCGCAAAGATTGCTTCCAAGCTCACTACAAAAGGTCATCTCATGAAGAATGTGGTTGGAAGCCTAAGAAAGGGGGTCTATGAGGCGCTCGAAGATCCGGATTGGCTCAATGCCATGCATGAAGAACTCAACAACTTCGAGTATAACAAGGTGTGGAGATTGGTGCCAAGACCATCGGGGAACCACAATGTCATTGGAACCAAGTGGATATTCAAGAACAAGCAAGATGCTCATGGGATCATTGTTCGCAACAAGGCAAGGTTGGTAGCACAAGGCTACTCCCAAGTCGAGGGTATCGACTACGGTGAAACCTTTTCTCCCGTTACTCGCCTTGAATCCATTTGTTTGTTGATTGCTTATGCTTCTCATAATAATTTCAAGTTGCAACAAATGGATGTGAAGAGTGCTTTTCTTAACGGTCCTATTAATGAGTTGGTATATGTCAAGCAACCCCCCGGGTTCGAGGATCCCTACTTCCCCGATCATGTGTATCAACTCGATAAGGCACTCTATGGCCTCAAGCAAGCCCCACGTGCATGGTATGACCACCTTACCGAGTTGTTGCAAGATCGTGGATTTGAAGTCGGGCAAATCGATCCCACTCTTTTTACTAAGAAGGTCAAAGGGGAGTTGTTTGTGTGCCAACTATATGTTGATGATATTATCTTTGGTTCCCCTAACAAAGCTTTCAATGAGGAATTTGCCGCTCTCATGACCTCTAAGTTCAAGATGTCTTCGATGGGAGAGTTGAAGTTTTTCCTTGGTTTCGATATCAAGCAAAGAAGAGAAGGTACCTTCATCAACCAAGCCAAATACACTCAAGACATGCTAAAAAGATTCAAGCTAAGTGATGTCAAGCCGGTTTCCACTCCAATGCCCACCAAATGCCAACTTGACATTGATCCCAATGGTAAAGTGGTGGATCAAAAGGTATATCGTTTCATGATTGGCTCCTTGCTTTACCTTTGTGCATCTAGACCGGATATCATGTTGAGTGTGGGAATTTGTGCATGGTTTCAAGCCGCACCTAAGGAAAGTCACTTTGTGGCGGTCAAGCGAATCTTTTGATATTTGGCAAATACCCCAAACATTGGCTTATGGTACCCAAGAGGAGCCAGCTTTGATCTTTTGGGCTATACAAATTCAGATTGGGCGGGAGACAAAGTGGATAGGAAGTCCACCTTAGGAGGGTGCCAATTACTTGGTTGCTCTTTAGTGAGTTGGTCTTCCAAGAAGCAAAGTTGTGTATCTCTCTCGTCCACCGAAGCAGAGTATGTGGCTGCCGGTAGTTGTTGTGCTCAACTTCTATGGATGAGGCAAACTTTGAAGGATTACGGTGTCATTTGTGATGAAGTGCCTCTTTGGTGTGACAATGAAAGTGCCATCAAGATCTCTCTCAACGCGGTGCAACACTTCAAGACGAAGCATATTGAGATTCAGTATCATTTCATCCAGGATCACATTAGGCGAGGGGATATCAAGCTCAAGTATGTCAACACCCATGATAACCTTGCAGATATTTTCATGAAGCCCTTGGATGAAGCAAGATCTCGCGAGTTAAGGCATGAGCTAAATATCATTGATTCGAGCAATGTGGCTTGAACCCTTGCACACCCCACCACACTCTTCATGATGTCTCGTTTAGGTGTAGGCATGGACATAGGGGGGGTGTTGTTCTCTCAATGAACTCTCCCTCCCCCCATTATGCATAAATTGATCGAGTCTTTCACATTCGCCATTTTTGATGGTACTTGCTTCAAAGACGAGTTTTGGTCATGGGCCCAAGGATAATTCTTCGCGGTGCCATACCCTTTTAACTCAAACATAGGTGGCTCTGGCCACCGCCCTTGAGCTTAGGTGTTTTTCCTTGTTGTGTGTTTCTTTTGCCTAGCTCTTTTCGGTCTCCTAGATGTTTGAATTCTCTAAAGAGTGGTTTTTCTTGTTTTGCTTCTTGCACTCTTGAGAGTCTTCTTCATCATACTGCAGTGTCTTCTTTCCATCCTAAGCCTCCTCATCCCAAGCCATCTTTTCCAAATGTACACAAGTCTGACCGGTTCTACCGGTCTTCCCTTCTGCTGTACAGTCTCAGTTGTACTTCCGGTCATGCACGAGCGGTTCTACCTTTCCTGACTGTACCAGTACCTCTGACTGGTACTACCGGTGCTTAGCCGCGGTACTACCGCTGCTTCTGGAGTGGAAATACCGCTCTCAACCACCATGTAGCTACAGGACCGGTACTAGCGCTCCCAGGAGTGGTACTACCGGTTGACATCTGGGGCGTATATAAGGGGAGCAGGCAGAAGGGATCTTTCTTTTCCCCTTCGTGCTCGTTCCTCCTCTTATCCCTCGCCACCCGTTGCTTCGTCCCTCGCCCCGGAGCACCCTCAGGCTCTCCGGATCGGCCGGCCCTTCATCGGATCCGCTCCGTGGAGGCCGCCTCCTCTTCGATCTCTTCCATGGATGTCGGTAATGCCCTGTTCTTCTCCTTCTTAGGGTTCCTCATTTTGAATCCAAATCTAGGGCATTGCTTGTATTCCCCCATTTTTGGCCAAATGGTTGGTGGGAGAGATCCGTATAGCCTCATTCTGCTTCCTGTGCGTTTGTAGAAATAGGAATCTGGCATATAGATTCGAGAACAGGCGGTCCTTGTTCTTCCACTCGGTGGCTTCGCTCCCAGCAGTACTACCGCTCCTTGCGAGCGGTACTACCGGTGGTCCAACCGGAACAACCGATTTCTCTGAACCTATGTACCATGTTTCTCTTCTACCTACTTACATGAAACATATTCCTCTGCTCTTGTGTACATTCCTCTCATCTTTGCTGGTGTTTCTGTGTGCTCTCTGTGTGCGTCTGCAGGTGGTTCTAGTTCCCTTGCTGCTCGGAAGCCTCAAAACACCAAGAAGAGGGCTTGTAGGGGCAAACCGTCTGATGATAACAAGGACTCTCATGAGGTGGTGATTCCTACCAAGGCCACTCGCCGGGAGAAGTCTACTGCTGCCAAGCAACGAGCTGCGGTGCCCGTGCACAAATGGAAGATGCCAGACTGGCAACAGCTTCGTTTGCAGAATCCCTACACTATTGCACCGAATCCTCGTTGGAACAACCCTCAGTTCCGGAATGAGTTACAGATGAGGATTGTGTCAGAAGTGTTTGAGCATCACAAGAACAAGTTCACTCGGATGTGGTCCATTAACACCCATCATTGGAGGGACCACCCCGATTACTTTGGAGAAGCTCTGGCTATCTGTGAAGAGTTTGATTTGATCAAGCTCATGACCGTGAACTGTGATTTCGCTGTGCAGCTCATCCATCAGTTCTATGCTACAGTCCACTTCGGCTCTGATGCGGAATGCCATCTCTCTTTCATGTGCCGTGATGAGTTCTTTCATGTCCCATGGAGCGCTTTCTACAATGCTCTCGGTTATGAGGATACCGGGATTGAGGGTCAAGGTGGCATCCATCCTCACGACTGTGCTCACCCCATGGACAAGATAAAGCTTGCCCCTCTATACATCCCTGGACATGGTATTGTGGGCAAGTCCAATGATCTTTTACCGGTCTATGACATTAGGCATCGTGTGTTCCGTTGTGTGCTGCTTCCCAAGGTTGGAAATCAAGATGATATCTATGGTTATCTGGTGGATTTTCTTGTGGCCATGAAGACCAAGAGGGGATCCGGTGCCACGTTTGATGTCTCCAAGTGGCTATGGGAGGAGATGTACAATATGGTGTTGTACCGCAAGGTACCAATATATGCTCCTTTTGTGATGCAGTTTCTGAGCACAGTTTGGGCAATCCGTAGGCCAGGCGAGCCTCTCACCACCCCTGATAACCTCACGGAGCATGAGGTTAAGGTTCTGAGGCAGAAGAAGCATAAGACTCCGCGTTTTTCTTCGGGCAATCAGGAGGATGTGTATGCTACCTTGGATGACGATGACTTTGAGCTAGAGGCTGGGGCCCAGCCCTCTTGGGTTGACAAGCTGACTTCCAAGATCAAGAAGACCTTCTGCTTACAGACTCACATTCAGAAGAAGCTCTATGAAAGTGCAACTAATCCCCAGGTGGTTTTGGTAATTAATAACAACATATACATCATTGAACTAATAAGTTTCTTGAAGAACATTTCAGAAAGTTCAGTGATATGGGTATGGCAATGACTGAAGAAGTGGACCCCTCAAAATGCTAAGGAAAACATTGGCAAAAGCTCAAGACTCCATTTTTGGTTTAGTGATCCAAGATCACATTGAGTCTATAGGAAAGCCAATACTATTAAAAGGGGATGAGGTTATGGTAATGATCTGGTTGCTCAAAGTGCTTAGTGATCTATCTCCCAAACTATCAGCAATCTTTCATTCCAACATATACTCATAAGTAATCTCGGTCCCACCGATTCCATAAACTCAGTCACACCGAGATGAACCACCTCAGCCATATAGCCAAACCCTAGTAACTTCGGTTTTTCCGATTCCAAACTCGGTCTCACCGAAACTAGTGTTGCCAACCTTCTGTAACCTTCTGTAATCAAATCGGTGTCACCGAATTGATAAAGTCGGTCCCACCGAGAATGGCAAACCCTAGTCTTTGGAAGAATCGGACTCACCGAGATTGTATTTTCGGTCCCACCGAAAATCCCAACGTTCACAAGATTTGAACTTTCGGTCTCACCGAGTTGTCAACTTCGGTCTGACCGAGATTGGTCAAATGTGTGTAACGGTTGGAATTTGTGTGGAGGCTATAAATACCCCTCCACCTCCTCTTCATTCGTGGAGAGAGCCATCGAAAGAACTACCACTCCTACCTTACATTTACGAGAAGAAAACTACCTACCCTTGTGTTGAGATCAAGTTGCTCCACTCCCACCATATGAAACTTGATTTCTAGCCTTCCCAAGTTGCTTTCCACTCAATCCTTTCTTCCACCACAGCCAAATCAAGTGAGGAGAGTTGAGTGGTGGGGAGATTATCATTTGAAGCACAAGAGCAAGGAGTTCATCATCACCAACACCATCTATTACCTTTTGGAGGGTGGTGCCTCCTAGATTGGTTAGGTGTCGCTTGGGAGCCTCCGTCAAGATGTGGAGTTGAACCAAGATGTTTGTAAGGGCAAGGAGATCGCCTACTTCGTGAAGATCTACCCCGAGTAAGGCTAGTCCTCCGTGGGCGTATGCCATGATGGCATAGACAAGGTTGCTTCTTCGTGGACCCTTCGTGGGGGAGCCCTCCGTGGACTCTCGCAGCCGTTACCCTCCGTGGGTTGAAGTCTCCATCAACGTGGATTGACGATAGCACCACCTATCGGAACCACGAGAAAAATCTCCGTGTCTCCAAATTGCGTTTGCTCTTCTCCACCTCTATTTACTACATGTGCAATTTACTTTCCGCTGCCATAACTCTAGAATTGCATGTGTAGGGTGATACTTGACTTGATCATCATTGTGAACTTGCCAAAAACTTGTCTTAATCAAAAGGCTAAACTTTTAAATTGTCAAGTAGTCTAATCACCCCCTCTAGACATACTTCCGATCCTACAAGTGGTATCAGAGCTTTGGTCTCCATTGGATTGGTTTCCATTGCATTGGACTCCATAAGCTTGGTTTCACAACCTAGGAGAGTATGGCGTCTAGTGAGGGGTAATTTCAGTAGAGGTCCTTACTTTGATGGTTCAAACTTTGCTAGTTGGAAGCATAAAATGAAAATGCATATTCTTGGACATAACCCCGCATGGGGCATTATTTGTGTTGGCTTGCAAGGTGAGTTCTTGAGGAAGGAAAAGTACCGGATCGTGAAGCTACTGCGGATGAATTGCGGATGTTGCAAAACAATGCTCAAGCTTGTGACATTCTCTTCAATGCTTTGTGTCGAGGAGTTCAACAAAATCAGCCGTCTTGAGAATGCAAAAGAGATTTGGGATACTTTGGTCGAAATGCACGAAGGTACCGAGTCCGTGAAGGAATCAAAGCTAGATGTTCTTCAAGGTCAACTTGACAAGTTCAAGATGAAGGAAGGTGAAGGAGTCGCTGAAATGTACTCTAGGCTTGCTCTCATCACAAATGAGATTGCGGCTTAGGAAGCGAAGAAATGACCGACCGATTCATCATCAAGAAGATTCTCGAGCTTTGGATGGAAAGTATGACACCGTGTGCACTTTGATCCAAATGATGCCAAACTACAAGAATCTCAAGCCTACCAAGTCATTGGAAGAATTGTTGCTCATGAGATGACACTTAAAGATAAGGAAGAGCTTCACAACAAGTCAAGTGGTGCTTACAAAGCTACATGTGAAGCTCCCACAACCTCAAGTGACAAGCTAGTTTCCAATGAAGAGATAAGCCTAATGGTGAAGAACTTCAACAAATTCTACAAGAGTAGAAGCAAGGAAAGAAGCTCAAAGTCTAGATCATATGATGAAAAGAGATCTTCAAGTCGTGATCGAAACTGCTACAATTGTGGAAGACCGGACACTACTCAAATGAGTGTTCGACTCCCCACAAGAGAAGAGAAGAATCTCCAAGAAGAAGAAGCTCAAGAGAAGAGTCGCCTCGAAAGAGAGAAGGAGTAGAGATGATCGTTATGAGCGAAGATCCTCTCGGAGAAGCAAGGATTCGGAGAAGAAAGACAAGTCATCAAGGAGCTACACAAGAAGAAAACATCAAGCTCACGAGGTGAATGGGTCTCTGGCTCCGACTCAAACAACCACTCCGAAAGAAGCTATCACTCCAACTCCGAATCTGATCAAGATGAAGGTGTTGCGGTCTTGCTCTCGTATCCTCCAACTTCAACTCCTATGACATATTTGATTCACCAAATGAGGGAATTGGAAGATGCTTCATGGCTAAAGGCCCCAAGGTATCACACCCTGAATTTATTGACTTTGATAGTGATGAGGATGACTTGCTTGGTGAATATGAGCTTTTACATGATAAATCTAGTGAGCCTAGTAATGATGAACATGCTAGTAGTCTTTATAGTCGAGAAGAGTCGAATGACAATGCTATGAAGGAGATTGAGCGTCTAACTAAAGAACTAAACACTCTTAAGTTAGCTCATGAAACAACTCAAGAAGATCATAGAGAGCTCCTAAGATCTCATGAGAAGCTACGCCGAGAAGCTCAATCTAGAGCAAGAACATGAGTTCCTAAAAGCTATCAATGACGATCTTCGAAAAAAGAGTTCTTCATATCTTGCCAAACGACTTCTCTTGTCTAATTTCTTGCCACCTATTAAAACTAAGCATGACAAGCATAAGAAAAATTCTTCATCTAGTAGTAACATTAACCATGCTAAATCCAATATTGTTGCTTCTAGTAGTTCTCTTGATTCCACTAACAATGTTTCAAGCCAAGTTACACTTGAGCAAGAAAATAGTTTATTGAAAGGGATTATAGAGAAAGGTGTCTACAAGAGCCTTGCGGAAGCAAGAACTTTGAGGAAATTGTTCGCAAGCAAGGAAGGCAGGAAGAATCAAGGAATTGGTTTTGAGCGAAAGTTCAACGCCGAGGGTGTTGAATGGGAAGAAGGTCAATATCCCACTCCAAAGTTTGTTTCTCAAAAGGAGAAGTATGATCCTACTTCTTCCAATGTGGAACAAGCTCAAGATGATCTTCCACCACAAGACCACAAGCTAAAAGGCAAGGACAAGCTTCAAGAGGAGATTGATGCATTTATTGAAGCACCTAAGGCCATGGTCAAGTGGGTTCCCAAGGAATCGTCAAGTTCTACTTCGTCAAGCTCAACTACTACCCCAAGGATTCCCATCAAGATGATGTGGATCCCGAAGAAGAAGAACTAGAGAGTTCTTGAGGGTGACTCCGCCAACATATTTCACTCACATTCATTTTGGCAAGAACTTGTGCAATCAACTTCCACATCTTGCACTAGTTCATGGAGTCACAAACCCTCTTGTTGGTAAGTCAAGGGACAAGGTAATCATTGCTTTCATGGACATCATCTATTGTGTACTTCAATCTATGTCCATGGATATCTTTGTTTGTTCCTTGTGGGACTAACCCATGTAGGTATTGAAAGTGCCGAATCCAAAGGATTGCTCCCAACTCTTGATGATCTTCATCAACATTGAGCATCCACATCTTCAACATCTACATGAAGTCTTCTACGACAACCCAAGGTTAGTTTGACCCTTTAAAAGGGGTTCTCACATCAAGGGGGAGCTTAGCTCTAAAGAAATGAGCTAAAGCATCTTCAAATGATGTGAACACATTAATGCTTTATGTAAAAGTGGTAACCCCACTTGTGCTTAAACGATGAGTATGACCTATGATCAAATGTTCTCATTTGACTCCTAAGTCAATATACTCATATACAGATGACCTAGTCATCGACAAATTGTGTGCTAGTAGCTAGTGTCTTGTTTGTGCATGTTTGACACATATTTCATTTGCTATCTTATTGTGTGAGCATGTTGGATGCATAATTTTATCCATTCGAGGACATCCATTTGTTGCTTTGGTCTTTTGGATTTTCTTTTTGACCAAATGGATGGACAAGAATGCCTAAGTTCCTCCCCTAGCTATCTATGCTTTCTTGTCTCAAACTCTATTCATGCTTATATCACAAACTTTGATCAAGTCTTTTTCGGACAGACCGAGTGAGGAGCACTCGGAGCTACCGATCCGTCAAAAAGCTTAAAGTCCAAAACCTTCTAAGTATTTTCGGTCAGACCAACCCACTCAAATCGGACAGACCGAAATCACTTGGATTGATCTAGGTTTTCACCTCGGTGAAACCGAGTTGCAATTTTCGGCGTGACCGAAATGAGTAACTGCTTGCAGTTAACCATCTCGGTGCCACCGAGTTTTACAACTCGGTCCCACCGACAGCTGAAGGGTATATATACCTGAGGGCAGCGCGCATTGATTCTATCTTCAAACGCCTCGCCCCCAAACCCTTTGCTGCCATCGTCGTGGTCTCCGGATCGTCTCGTAAATGCCGCGCTCAGGCGCCCTCTTGCGGGTCTCCGTCGCCGTCAACGGTCAATCTCTCCATACCGTTGCCGCCGTAGAGAAACTCCACCAAGTTAGGGTGAGTTTCGATCCCTCTCGTGTTTCAACCTCGATTCAATACACGATTGGTTTGCCCGACTTCTTGCCACGTTTGAGATCTTCCTATCCAGCAGATTAGTTCTTTGAACGAAATTCAAGTAAAATTTTAGGGTTAGGTTTCGCCGAACACATCTCGGTGAGACCGATTCTACATTCTCGGATGACCGATTTGGCATCGGCCATTGCCTTCGCACTTTTCGGTCCAACCGAAGTTGTGCAAATCGATGCGACCGAAATGAGAATTTAGTGAAACCCTAGTGTTCTCGGCTAGATCGAAACCCATTTCGGTCCAACCGAAAGTGGTGTGAATGGTTACATTTAGACACTTGGATTCACGAATTTTAGACTCGATCCGACCGAAATGCATTGCGTGAAAACCTAAAACTGAAATTTGAACTTATTCTTTTGCAAAATCTTCGCAGTTTGTGATAACTCTTCTATTACGCCTATACCTAATCTATTCACGGGTTGTCACCATATCGATGCAAGTGACAGCGAACAGATCTGAATCACCGGTTGAGATTCCAGAGGCGGGCACTAGTCCCGAAGCCGCAGTTTTTTCGATGATGGTGAGAGAAGCACACCAAGTGGTTTGCCTCCTCCTGCCGCCACGGGGCGGAAGAAGAAATTCGATGAAGAAGACTCGACTTTATTCTTGAGGAAGAGATCACATCTAAGCCTAAGAGGAAAGTGGTTGCCAAAGAGCATCAAGGGCAACAAACCAAGAAAGGCACCCGACAAAGTGAAGAAGTCCTTTGTTGCCAAGAAGTTGAGCATGGAAGAAGAAACCTCGAGCAAGGTAAAGAAAACTTCCAAGAGGAAGAGGATTGTGCATGATGAAGCGGTGATGATGATTCAGATGAGGAAGCACCCCACCTCCTCGAAGCCTAAGTTGATGGGAGATGCCATCGAGGCGGGAGCACCTACTAAGTCTAAGCCATCGGCTCCAAAGAAAGGCAGCTCAAGCCAAGCCTTTGCCAAGCCCAAGAAAATAGTGAGAAACATTCTGCTTGAGAAAAGAAGAAAGACAATGTGCCACCAGCTGAGTCAGATGAAGAGGCACATGTATTGCTAAAACTCCGTCAGAGACTGCCAGTCCACAATGATGCTCATCCTAGAGCTGAAAACATGAAGGAAAGAAAGGACAAAGGTCTCAGGCTATGGAGGCAAGCTGATCCATATGCCACAAGGAGAAGGACTGCTGTTGACTCAAGGTTCCACACCGAGAGCAACAAGATTTCTATGAGACAGTGCTCATGGACAAGAAGCCCATTATTCTTGACACTAGATATGTTGATTGGGCATATATTGTGATGAAAGCACAGAGACTACTTCCCACATGTGCATGAGAGCTTCCTTTGCATGTGGAGTTCTTTGAGTTCGTTGGTCGAAACCCGACTTGGAATGATGAGATGATCATGCAATTCTATGCCACAACACATTTCTATCCGGATGGCAGGATTGTATGGATGGTGAAGGTCGAAATTCTCTTCTCTTGTTGAAGAGTGGGCTGCCTTCTTTGAATGCTCCGATATCAAGAGATGATGATGTTGATGTCTATGGAATTCCCAAGAAAAATCATGAGTCTATGAAGAACATGTACAATGAGGTACCAGCTAAGGATGTAGAGTTGGAAGCTCGGCTCGGTGTATCACCTCCAGCAGGTCTCCCAACCACTAACACAATTACGAGGCATACTTTGATGCCTAAGTCAGAGATCATCGCATGATAAGAGGCTATTCTATCAACATGCTGCATATTCTAGATCGAAGGCACCTTTCAAGGTGATGGACACGATAGTTGAGACTATCAAGAGGACAACAGCAGACTGAAGAGGTCATGTGGTTTTGCCCGCACATTCAGATGCTTATCAATGCCAAGTTTGTACGGGCCCTACTTGTTGGATAGACCCCACTTGCCACCGCAGCTTTGAGCATGAGGATAATGAAGTTGTGATGGTGAGGATGATCCCACGTCTGTTGAAGGTCAAGCTAAGTCTGAAGCTGCCAAATAAGCTAAAGTGAGAAGGAAGCAAAGAAGCAGCAGACAAATCCCAAGAGTGTTGGAGAACAGCTCCTTGAAGCTACCGGAGGATTGAACTACGCTGGCAAAGCATAGTGCGTCTCGGGAGAGTCTTGAGAGAATTGTTGAAGACAAGTTCCATGCTCTGGATGTCAAGTCGATGAAGTACAAATTCTTGTCAACAAGCTTGAGGCGGATATCGAGAAGCCAAGAGGAGAAGGCAGAGCTCACGAAGGAGATGGAAGGTGATTTAGTCCGGGATGACTATGAGCAGCTGCTCAGTTCCCACAAGACCCAGATCATTTGCTATTCGATGATGCAGACCTGAGGCTCTGATCAAGCACCTCCCACAGCTCCATCGGTTCAGCTCGGCTCCGGTGTCCACTCCTCCGGCTCCACAGACTTGGTGAAGCCTTTGCCGATGCAGCTATCTCAACTCCATCAACCTGCATAGAGCCGCCAGCAGAGTCCCTAGTGACGTTTAGCTCTATACCTTTCAAACTTTTTGGTAACTTGTTGCCAAAGGGGGAGAAATTGTATAGATCATAGGACTTCGAGAGAGAGAGTGCTCGTTCTTGCTCTTTCGTTTGTGGTTTTCTTTGAGATACTTTTGAGTTTTACGAGACATTCGTGTGTTTGATACTCGTTTGCTCTACTTTGATGAGTGCTTGATCATACTATGCCTTAATGTGTGCTTAATGCTTATCATATGTCATTCATATCTTGTATGATCATTTACTCATGTCTTGGTGATTGGGTGCATGTTATTTATTCTTATCATTTTGTGCGCTCCACCAAGATGTATGTGACATGGAAGAGTGACCCATGATCCTAATCGATTGTGCATTTGCATTCAAGCGCAAATCTTAAATAATGCACAAATTTAGGGGAGCTCTTGCTTATCACATACTTCTCAAAGCGACGATATTATTCATTGATTATATCATTTGTCGAAGCTTTGATCTATATGTTGTCATCAATTACCAAAAGGGGAGATTGAAAGTGCAACTAATCCCGGTGGTTTTGGTAATTAATAACAACATATACATCATTGAACTAATAAGTTTCTTGAAGAACATTTGAAAGTTCATTGATATGGGTATGGCAATGGTGAAGAAGTGGACCCTCAAAATGCTAAGGAAAACATTGGAAAAAGCTCAAGACTCCATTTTTGGTTTAGTGATCCAAGATCACATTGAGTCTATAGGAAAGCCAATACTATTAAAAGGGATGAGGTTATGGTAATGATCTGGTTGCTCAAAGTGCTTAGTGATCTATCTCCCAAACTATCAGCAATCTTTCATTCCAACATATACTCATAAGTAATCTCGGTCCCACCGATTCCATAAACTTCACCACACCGAGATGAACCACCTCAGCCATATAGCCAAACCCTAGTAATTTCGGTTTTCCGATTCCAAACTCGGTCTCACGAAACTAGTGTTGCCAACCTTACAGAACATACGTAATCAAATCGGTGTCACCGAATTGATAAAGTCGGTCCCACCGAGAATGGCAAACCCTAGTCTTTGGAAGAATCGGACTCACCGAGATTGTATTTCGGTCCCACGAAAATCCCAACGTTCAAGATTTGAACTTTCGGTCTCACCGAGTTGTCAACTTCGGTCCGACCGAGATTGGTCAAATGTGTGTAGCAGTTGGAATTTGTGTGGAGGCTATAAATACCCTCCACCTCCTCTTCATTCGTGGAGAGAGACATCGAAAGAACTACCACTCCTACCTTACATTTACGAGAAGAAAACTACCTACCCTTGTGTTGAGATCAAGTTGCTCCACTCCCACCATATGAAACTTGATTTCTAGCCTTCCCAAGTTGCTTTCCACTCAATCCTTTCTTCCACCACAGCCAATCGGTGAGGAGAGTTGAGTGTTGGGGAGATTATCATTTGAAGCACAAGAGCAAGGAGTTCATCATCACCAACACCATCTATTACCTTTTGGAGGTGGTGCCTCCTAGATTGGTTAGGTGTCGCTTGGGAGCCTCCGTCAAGATGTGGAGTTGAACCAAGATGTTTGTAAGGGCAAGGAGATCGCCTACTTGTGAAGATCTACCCCAGTAAGGCTAGTCCTCCGTGGGCGTATGCCATGATGGCATAGACAAGGTTGCTTCTTCGTGGACCCTTAGTGGGTGGAGCCCTCCGTGGACTCTCATGGCCGTTACCCTCCGTGGGTTGAAGTCTCCATCAGCGTGGATTGACGATAGCACCACCTATCGGAACCACGAGAAAAATCTCCGTGTCTCCAAATTGCGTTTGCTCTTCTCCACCTCTATTTACTACATGTGCAATTTACTTTCCGCTGCCATAACTCTAGAATTGCATGTGTAGGGTGATACTTGACTTGATCATCATTGTGAACTTGCCAAAAACTTGTCTTAATCAAAAGGCTAAACTTTTAAATTGTCAAGTAGTCTAATCACCCCCCCTCTAGACATACTTCCGATCCTACACTCTACAAGGCCCATGTTGCTAAGAAGATGGCGCGTCGCAGGCAGATTCAGTTGATGAAGCATCTCAATGTGCCAGGTGTGCAGAGTGGCTCTGTGAAGTCTATCACTCCTGAGGACTCATGGTGCATGGAAAATTGTCAGTGGTCTGATGAAGCACCTGCATCTTCCTCTGTCTGTGTTCCTGAGGCAGCTACTGCGAGGTCTGAGGAGTCTGATGAGGCTCAGGATCCTGACAATGATATTGATGATGATGCGTCTTATAGTTCTGCGGCTACTGGCGAGGAGGTCTACTGAGTCCCGGGACGCTAGCTTTGCTCTTTTCCTTTTTGGTGTTTCAATGCTAAAGAGGGAGAGAGCTACATTAGGTCACATGAGTTGCATGGGTGGTTATTTGCAGTTGGTCCTTCTAGTTTTTTTTGCTTGCTCCTTCCAGTGCCCTTTGTTCTTAGTACTCTATGGACTTACTCTGTTGTGATCTCATTCATGGTGTAAGACATGCGTCATTCTGTTTATCTATGCACCTTTCCTTTAGTAGAGTTTATTATATGTTGTTGGTAACCTTTCCTTGTCTCTACTGCTTTATGTTTATTGCAGTTGTTGTGCTGTCTCCGGTTGGTCTCTAAAATCCAGGGGAGCATTCCCTAGTGTGCGCACTTTGCATTCCAAAAGCAAACGCTAAACAGTGCTCACACTCAGGGGGAGCCCCTCCTTTATTTTTAGAACTCTCGGACTAATCATGTGGTTGTCATCTTCCACCAAAAAGGGGGAGATTGTAAGATCATCATTTGCCCTAGGGTTTTGGTGATGATGACAACACACATGGACTAATCATGCGCCATAGTTTTTCTCAGGTACACTTTGTGTGGTGCAAGACGGTTAGGGTTCCCTCTATGCGGAAAAGATCGAAGACGGAGTTTCCGACGCTTTATTTACTTTGGTCGTAGGATATCCGTACTATTAAGAGGGAATCCACATCAGAAGGTATTGGGTGAATCCTTCACATACACATTCTCTGCACCCACCATATACCCTCCGCTCGAGGAGAGAGAGGTTCCCCATCTTTTGTTCTTTGCAGTCCTGCTCTCGACGGTTGTACCGATTCTGTGAGCGGTTGTACCGCTGGCCGGTAGTTCTGGTCTTACCACCGCTCGTTGTACCGTTCTCGGGTGACTCCTTTCTGTACTGGGTGCGATTGTAGACTAGTGGTGGCACGGTAGTTCCGGTTTTCATTGATAAACCGGTACTACCGGTGTTCACGGCGGTAGTACCGCCTCGGACCCCACCACCCAAGAACTGCTGGCCCAGTGGCTGTTCCGGTCCAACCTCCGCTCCAACTACCGGCCTGAGGGGTTTACTTTCTGTGTATGGCCCGGTAGTTGAGCGGTGGTTGTGCGGTAGTTCCGGTTTGTTCCGATAAACCGGTACTACCGGGTGCACCACCGGAAGTTCCGCTCCTATGTGTTTCTGCACATAACGGTTGGATCTTGGAGGGCCTATTTAAGGAGGTGCTTCTCCTTCCTGCCACCTACCTCTTGCCTCTCTCTATCTGTCGGATTTTGGGTTTCGGCAGACCTTGAGGTTCGAACACTAGGGTGTGTGCGGAGATTCAACCCTCTACCGGCTCGCTCCTCGCCGAATCGCTAGGACCTAAACTACCAAACTGAACAACACAAGAGACACAAGATTTATACTGGTTCAGGCCACCATTGTGGTGTAATAACCTACTCCAGTGTGTGGTGTGGTGGATTGCCTCTTGGGCTGATGATGAACAATACAGGGAGGAACAGCCTCGCGAGGGTCTGTTCTTGGCTGGTGCTACTTGGTTCTGGCTCTTGGATTCTTGATCCGGTCTCTAGATGTCTCTACCCCGGGGGTGGCTAGTCCTATTTATAGGCAAAGGCCCTAGGCCTCTTCCCAAATATTGAGCGGGAAGGGCGCCAATAACTGGCCATTTTGAAGGGGAACAACGGGTACACTTATCCTGACTAAAGTTGGTCCTCGCCTGTCAAAGGCTCTGGTGGTGACGCCGGCTTGGGCTCCACAATGACTTCCTTCCGGCCGTTGTCTTTGGTCTTGGTCTTGTTGCACCAAACGGACGCCTTTTCTTGATGCTCTCGCTGCGCTTGCCCCTTTGCACCAAAGAGGAAAGGAGGACCTTTGACGGCTGGCGCTGGCCGGGCGCCCTTGGTCGTCATGGCTTGCGTCATGGGCACCTCGCGAGGTACCCGCCTTGAACTCTCCGCCTCCTCATGAGCCACCGACGAGGCCGTGCTCGAGGAAGCTCCTTGTTGTCCGCCATGAGGCTTGGCCCTCGCGAGGTCTTGAGCTTGTATTGATGAAGATGGGCTGGCTGGGCCTCCTTTGAGCCACGCCTGGGCGCGGCGAGCAAGTCTGGGGACCCCGTTCCCAGAACTCCGACAGTAGCCCCCGGGCCCATGGCGTGCCCGAACTTGGCTGAGCAGAGAGGCGAAAGGGCAAGTGCGAAGTGTTGCGGGCCCTAACAGCCTGCGGCCTTGGGCGCCGTGTGGCGGTTGATTGGACGTGGGCACCTCTGCAAAGCATGGTGATAAAGGCGGTATCTCCTTGCCTCCTTTACTTCCTCGATTCTTTGCTCAGATCCCTTTCTTGCGCCTCTCCTCCCTACTTCAAGTCTTCAGATCTACTCCGCCTGCGCGCCCTAGCCAGTCATGGCGCCTCGCCAAGCCCCGGCCGGAGCTTGGTACTCGCCTGCCTTGGACCCGCCAAATGTGTCAGAGGCGAGCCTTGCCCGGGTGCGCCAGATGGCGGCAGCGCAGGGCATCGACGGGATGAAGGCGTTCAAGGTCGGCTCTACCATCCCTGAAGGCCGAGGGAGCACCTTCTATCCGCTCTTCGTGAGCGCCATCATCGACGGTCTGGTGCCTCCCTTTTCTGAATTCTTCGTCTCTGTCCTCCACCACTACAATATTCAAGCTCTGCACCTCCATCCCAACTCCGTCCTTCTTCTGGCGATCTTTGCCTACTATTGTGAGGCTCACGTAGGGGTGAAACCCTCGGTGGCCTTGCTACGCCACTACTTTTCCCTCCGGACCTCCTGTGGTTCCGCCTCCGCGTGCGCGAGCTTCGTCGCGTATGGCGGCTCCATCGCCATTTCGAACCCTGGGAAGAGGATTGAGGGCTTCAGGAGAAAGTGGGTCTTGGTGGATGCTGGGCGCATCCATCCTCGGCTGATTCTGCCCACGGAGCACCCATGAGCTCGGACGGTGGTCCCAGTGGAGCACGGATCCCGTCTTGAAATTGGTGTTGGAGAAGATGGATGCAGATCTGAGGCCGGCCAGTGGTGGTGGCGCGGCTGACCGTCGCGTTCTTCTTGAGGAGTTCTGGAGCATCGGTGGCTCCGCTCCGTTAGTACTCGCTTCCGATGTGGAGGCCTCACCCGAGCCCCGTGGTCTTGGCCGACGAGGATCTGGCTGCGGTCCTCCGGTCCTTGGTTGGGGCGACGGGCGAGGCGGGAGGGCGCCCCACGCCTGTTCCTTCGCGAGGATTGGGAGCAGGTAGTGGGGTCCATGCCCGTCTTCAACGGGGACGGGCCCATGCCCGCGGAGGCTCCAGAGGACCTGGTGGACGTGTCCTCCGATGACTCCAGCGAAGAGGAGGAAGAAGGGGAGCGGAAAGAGGGGGTTGACTTAGAGGCGAAGTCAAGGGCTCCTCCCCTTCGGCGCAGGTCCCGCACTCTCCGCCTCCCCCAGAGTGACGACAACGAGGATGAGGATGAGCAGGGCGGTGGGAGCCTGCCTTCGATCCCGAAGAAGGACCGGACTGGGCTGATCCCCCGCATGTCTGCCCCCGGCCCCAAGGCGATCCGCAGGCGCGCCTCCTGCTCCCGAGCCCCTTGAAGCCGACCCTTGCAGCCGGCTCTCAGGCTTTAAGTACGACCGGAGGCTGCTTGAGTCCACCTGCGATGACCTGTAAGTGCTTGATTCCTACCTTGATTATTGTTCTGTTGCCGAGACTTGATGCTCGCATCTTCTGGCCAGGCTGGCGTCTGCGGCAAAGAAGCCGAAGGGAGCTCCTGAGGCCCCATCCATGGCAGTGCCCCTGCCCGAGAAAGAAGGTGACTGTGGCCGCATGGGCCTCTCTGCCGGGCATCTCTCATGGTCGGTGAGCTTCTGGGCGAAGCTCAGCCCCTTGACCCAAAGCGACTCGAGGTGCCCTTGCTTGACGCTGCCTCCACTGCAGTCGTGGCGCAGCTGGTTCCGCCTCAGGATACTGTGGTCACGCTGCCGTCTTCTCCTCCTACTCCACCGTCTGCTACTTCCCCGAATACTGTTCTGGATCGCGCCATTGCCGGACTGAACCGTCTGCGGCAGGATCTTCTGGGCGCCGACCCTCGTCTAGTGGCCGGGAGCTTGGAGCTGGCTTCTGGCTGGATTCGCTCCGATGCTTCGACACGCTGGCGCTGGTCGAGCCTCGGCGACTATGACGAGGAGAAGCAGGCCATCCTTGAGGCGGAGGTTGCCCGCGATGCTGCCCTGGGGGAGGCAGCTAGCGTCCAAGGTCGTTGTGAGACGCTGGAGAGCGAGATGAATGGCCTGCAGAGCCAGCTTGCCGAGGAGGCCCGCCTTCGCCAAGAGCAGGAGGAAAGCATGAAGGCTCGCGAGGCGGCCGTCAAGGACCTGGAGGCCAAGCTCAAGAGGCGTCGTGGCCGCCTAGGCGTGCTGGAGCAAGAGCTGGAGGCGAGGAAGGTTGAGATGGACGGCAAGGCCTAGGTTCTCGCCGAGGATCGCGTGGCTTTCGCGGATATGGAAGAGAAGGCTCGCGACTTTTGAAGACACTTTATGACAGCTGCCTTGAGGCCGCTGGCGGTGAGGAGGATGGCCCCACCAAGCTGCTTCCCTTCCTGGTTCGCACCCTTCAAGACGTCACCCTTGGCCTTGGCCCTACGGCTGAGGCCGAGGCACGCGTCTTGTCTTCTGCAGCACTGACGCGGGTCTTCACCCACATCTATCTTCGTGACCCAACATCGACCTCGGCTGACTGCTTTGGAGCCGGTGAGCTTCTGAGTGTGCGCTGCTTGCCCTTCCGAGGCCGTGAAGGGTCGTAAGGAGGCTCTCTTTGGGAAGTTCCGGCCTTGATGCAGGCGAAGCGGAGCGCTGCTAGCCCTGCTGCTCCACAAGGCGAACCTGCTCCGCGCAGCTCCCCCGTCGGCAAGTGACTCCGTCGTGGCTCCCGTCCTACTTTTAATTCCTGCGCATGTACCATGCCTCGGGGAGGCGTTAAAACTTATGTTTGATGCTGTGATAACAACATGGACTGTAATATTTGCTTTTGAATTCCACAGAAATTTGCATTATTCCTTCCTACTTGCTTATGTTCTCACGCCGGCAGAGTCTGCCCCAAGATACCTCGGCCGCCATTGGCCCCGACCGAAACCGGGACGGGACCAAGGAGTGAGGGGCTACGTGACAAGTTAGGCTCTGAGTCGCGATGCTCGAGAGTCCCCTTGGCTTCGAACAACAAGTAGGGAGGTGAGATGTGGGGTGACTCCTTAGGGAGGTGAGATGCGGTGGATATGTCGTTCTCGTCTGCGAGCCCGGCCCGCAAGATACCTCAACCGCCGTTAGCCTTCGGAACTAAGGAGTGATGGGCGGCGTGACCAGTTAGGCTCTGAGTCGCGATGCTCAGAGTCCCCTTGACGCTCAAACAACCTTCGTACCTTGGCTCCGCTCGGGGAGGGCGGCGACGAACAGACCGGGGGTCTGGCGAGTGGCGGCGCGTCTGGCGAGACCCAGCGCAGCCCGTGCCAGCCCCTTCGCACGGCACTCCCGAGGGGCGTTGCGACAAGGCGACACTTGAGCTCTGGGCTCCACGAGGTTAATCGGCCCGAGGCCGCCTCGCTTGTTTGTCACCGATGTGGAGCATAAGCGCTTCCGTATGCGTCTGGGCATAGCCGCTCCTCGGCAGTGTCGTCAGCCAGCGCGGAGCATGGTGCTTCCACTGGTATGTGGGAGGGGGCTCCCCTCAGGGAGGAGCCCTCGGGGCATATATAGCCCCACCCTGACACGTGGCCGGCACGGTAGGGCTTGACGAGGTGTATCTGGGCACCCGTGAGCCAGCGCGGGACTCATGGGGCCCTACCTCAAGGTGGGTTGCGCCTGGCTCTGGGCCTTACCTTCGAGTGTGTTCCTGCAAATTTGGCGGATGCGGTGCTCTCGTCTTGGTCCGGCTCTCGAGCTGGTCTCGGCCGTTCTTTGGCATGCCAGGTCACGATGCCATGGACAAGACCAGAGGGTGAGGGCCAAAGAGCCGATAGGAGCCCTGAGTCGCGATGCTCATGCACCCCCCCTTTAACGCACAAGCTGGGTTAGATGACGAAACTCTACGTCCTCGGGTCCCAGCTCTCGGGCTGGTCTCAGCCGTCGCTGGCATGCCAGGTCGAGATGCCATGGACAAGACCAGAGGGTGAGGGCCGGAGAGCCGGTAGGAACCACGAGTCGCGATGCTCGTGCACCCCCTTTAACGCGCATAAGTCGGGTTAGATGATGAAACTCCACGTCTTGGTCCCGGCTCTCGGGCTGGTCTCGGCCGTCGGCTGGCATGCCGGTCGCGATGCCATGGACAAGACCGGAGGGTGAGGGCCGGAGAGCGGTAGGAGCCACGAGTCGTGATGCTCGGGCACCCCTTTAACGCCCAAGATTAGACACCCGGGAGAAAAAGGCACCAAATAACAAGCATGGTGGATCGAAAGCATAGCCCTAAGATAAATGCAAGAAGGATACATGCACTGGGTCTCCCGGCGGCTTGGGATGATGCAGCCCGAGGGCACCCCGATAAGGTAAGCTAAGGACATGAAATAAAGGGATACATGCCGCAGGATCGACCCACGCGGCACGGGAATAATCTTGACCTGAGGCGCTCCAGCCAGAAATTGAACTTAAAAGATGTCACTGATGATGTTGGGGGCGAAGGGGTGTTGGTGTAGCAGACCCGGTGGGCTGCGGAGCCGATCCTCATGAGCCCCAGGCCGGGGCCTCGGGAGGCTCGAGGCTGGCGGCTCCTCGCGGGCCATCTCCATCTCCGCCGAGGCTGCAGCGCGCTGACCTCTTGAGCTTCCATGATGGCCCTCATGAGACGTTGGTGCGCAGCAGCCGCGTTTGGCAAGCCGTAAGGCATGCGCACGTAGCTGTGGGGCGGACCCTCGCAATGTCCCACTCGTGAGGGCCAGAGGCGCTCTTGAGACGCGGCTCGGTTGAGCCCCGTATGTCGATGCAGATGCGCAACCCACCATCCTCGCCTGGATGGGGGGCCACGGTAAGGTGGTGGCGGTGCCTCTCATGACTCTTGACTCTGTAGCTCTGAATGGCCTTGCCAGCGAACTCCCGAGGGTTTGGCCCTCCTTGCCTTGCTCCTTCTTGAGGGAAGCGTGCTCAAGCACGCCCCACGTGGTGCCCAAGCGCCTCCCTCGTGACCTTGGCGAGGTCGGCGGCCCTCCAGGGGAGAGCCCCCGAGCCCTGCCTGAGGAGGGCACCGAGCGCGCTTCCCTATGCGATGGAAGGAGGCTCCCCCTGAGAAAGAGCAGGCCCTGAGGGGCCTGCCTCCTGAGGGGTCGGGCCGGACGATGTCTTCATCTTCTTGGGGGCGGCCTCGGGAGGCCTCCTGCTGCCATGATGCAGGTCTTCCAATGATGCGGCTGAAAGGTTCGCTTCGAGGAGCACTGCTGCTCTCTCTTCGCAGGGCACCATGATGACCCCGCTGCTTCCTGGCATCTTGAGGACGTTGTAGCCGTGGTGGGTTAGGGCCATGAACTTGGCCAGCGCCGGGTATCCGAGGATTACGGCAGGCGAATGTGGGCGATGTTGAAGTCGATGAGCTCGGTGCGGTAGTTGTCGCGAGCCCCGAAGGTGATAGGAAGGCGGACCTGCCCTATCGGGACCGTGGAGCCGTCGGTGACTCCGGAGAAGGGCTTGGTTGGCTGAAGCTGACTGTAGGGCACTTGAAGATTGTTGAATGTTTCCATGGACAGGACGTTGAGCCCAGCCCCGCCGTCGATGAGGGTCCTGGTGACTAGCACGTTGCTGATGATCGGGGAACAAAGCATCGGGAGGACTCCGGCTGTGGCCGCGCACTTGAGCTGATCCGCTGAGTTGAACGTGATGGCGCATGCCGACCACCTGAGAGGGCGCGCGGCCTTGAGCTTGGGGAGGATTGCATTCACTTCGTGGGCGAACTGCTTGAAGATGCGCTGAGAGGCTGGGGCTTGAGCTCCGCCCGGGATCTGAGCGATTGCGCGCGGTTCTGAAGCCCCAGCCCCCTAAATCGATGACGGTCTTCATTTCTCCCTGGCTGTGGCAGTAGCGGAGGGAGGCCTGCGTTCCCTTGCGGGCGGTCCTCGCGAGGCTGATCCCTCCAGCCTCCCTCGCGAGGCGGGTCCTGCCAGCGATCCTCGCGAGGTTGATCGCGCCACCCTTGGCGCGGGCCGCGGTCTTCCTAACGTCCTGCATTCCTTCCTCCTCCTCGGCCGTAGCCCCGGTCGCTGCGGTCGGGGCGTCTGCCGACCCTTCCTTCACGCACGGCCCGGAGCTCTTGGCATTCATTGGTGTTGTGGGTGTGGAGGTCGTGGTACACGCAGTACCGACTGCCCTTGGAGGATTCGGGCTGATCTCTGCCCCGCTTGGTGTCTGGCTCGGTCGCGAGTACGGCAGCTCCCTTGCGCTTCACGTCCTTGGCCTTGGGCTTCTTCTCTTCGGGGTCCATGGCAGGCAGCTCGAGGAGGGAGAGGCGCCCCTCCTCAGCCCTGGCGCACTTGGTCGCCAAGTTCAACAGCTCCAAGGAGGTGCACAGGTCTTCATGCATCGCCAGCTCCTCCTTCATCTTGACGTCGCGCATGCCGTCGGAGAAGGATGAGATGATGGCCTCCTCCATCACCCTGGGGATCTTGAGGTGCGCGTTGTTGAAGCGCTGGATGTACTTCTGCAGGGTTTCCCCTGGTTGCTGCTTGATACGGCACATGTCGCTCATGGCGGGTGGTCGGTCGTGGGTACCCTGGAAGTTGGCGATGAAGCGAGTGCGCATCTCGTCCCAGGAGGAGATCGTGCCTGGGGCCAGATTCAGGAGCCAGGTGCGGGCTCCGTCCTTGAGCGCCATGGGAAACCAGTTTGCCATGACCTTTTCGTCCCCATTGGCAGCCTCGATGCCTAACTCGTAGAGTTGGAGGAACTCTGCAGGGTCAGCCGTGCCGTCGTGCGCGAGGCGGTCCGGCTTGAACTTGCCGCAGACCACGCGACTGCTGCAGCTTGGAGGTGAAGGCGCGGTAGCCCGCCGGCCGCATGGGGCCCCGGGCGACGGAGAGCTTGGTCTCTGAGTCCCCATGCGCTGTGGTGGGGGCGAGCAGGTCTTGACGTCTTTGGGCTGGGGCGCTCAGGCGGCTTCTCGAGGGCGAGGACTTCTTGGCAGCTCTGCTCTTGCTAGCGCTGGCGCCTGACGGAGCGGGTTCCGCCCAGGGGCCGCGCGCCTTGGGGCCAGGGCGCCTTCTCGAGGAGGAGGCGGCTGAGGCGCCCCAGGAGCTTCATTGCCCGCGTAGGGCGGGGTGCGGTGCAACGAGAAGGACGGCGCGAACGAGCTCGGCGACTCGGTCGAGCCATTCTTCGTAGACGTCGTCGATGGGGCGGTAGCGCAGAGCTCGTTTGCCGCGATGAGCGCAGCTCGGGCCTCCATGGCCGCGCGGGGTGCGCGTGATGAAGAACCAGCGGGGGTGAGCGAGGGCGTGGCAGTGCGGCCGTCCCGCCTCATGGATGGATGCTGGGATGATGCTTGCTGTTCATTCCCTGCCGGGCCGGTGGCGGCATTGACGGCAGGTGACGGGGAACGACGAGGGCGCCCGCCGACAGGAGCCATCTGGGCGACATGGGAAGTGAGGGCGGCTCGGCGCTCGGCGCGAGCCCGACGAGCGTCAGACATGGATGCGGTGGTCGGGGAAGAACGAGACGACAGAAGGCAAATTCTGGCGCACCCCTACCTGGCGCGCCAAATGTCGGATTTCGGGTTCCGGCAGACCCTTGAGGTTCGAACCTTTGGGGTGCGCGAGATTCAACCCTCTACGGCTTGCTCCTCGCCGAATCGCTAGGACCTAAACTACCAAACTGAACAGCGCAAGAGACACAAGATTTATACTGGTTCAGGCCACCATTGTGGTGTAATACCCTACTCCAGTGTGTGGTGTGGTGGATTGCCTCTTGGGCTGATGATGAACAATTCAGGGAGGAACAACCTCACGAGGGTCTGTTCTTGGCTGGTGCTACTTGGTTCTGGCTCTTGGATTCTTGATCCGGTCTCTAGATCTCTCTACCCCGGGGGTGGCTAGTCCTATTTATAGGCAAAGGCCCTGGGCCTCTTCCCAAATATTGGCGGGAAGGGCGCGTGACAACTAGCCATTTGAAGGGGAACAGCGGGTACACTTATCCTGACTAAAGTTGGTCCTCGCCTGTCAAAGGCTCTGGTGGTGACGTCGGCTTGGGCTCCACAATGACTTCCTTCCGGCCGTTGGGCTGGTCTTGGTCTTGTTGCACCGAAACGGACGCCTTTGCTTGATGCTCTCGCCTGCGCTTGCTCCCTTTGCACCAAAGAGGAAAGGAGGACAACTTTGTGGTGGCGCCCGACCGGGCGCCCTTGGTTATCATGGCTTGCGTCATGGGCACCTCGCGAGTACCCGCCTTGAACTCTCCGCCTCCTCATGAGCCCGGCTGACGAGGCCGTGCACGAGAAGCTCCTTGTCGTCCGCCTCATGAGGCTTGGCCCCTCGCGAGGTCTTGAGCTTGTGTTGATGAAGATGGGCTATCTTTGGGCCTCCTTTGAGCCACGCCATGGGCGCGCGGCGAGCAAGTCTGGGACCCCGTTCCCGAACGCCGACACTATCCTCCATTACTGCCATTAAAGCTCTCTTGCCTGATCTCTCTCTCTAGCCACTCAAACTCGTTGATTTGCTAGGGATTGAAGGAGGAGACCTAGATCTACACTTCCACCAAAGGATATTTGATTCCCCCATACTTTCTTGTGTGTATTTTGTTACTCTTGGGTGCTTGGGCGCCCTAGATGGAAGAGGTCACTTCAGAGCCACATTCCATTGTGGTGAAGCTCCGGGGTTTCGTTGGGAGCCTCCAATTAAGTTGTGGAGAGAGCCTCAACCTTGTTTGTAAAGGTCCGGTTGCCACCTTCAAGGGCACCAATAGTGGAATCACGGCATCTCGCATTGTGTGAGGGCGTGAGGAGAATACAGTGGCCCTAGTGGCTTGTTGGGGAGCATTATGCCTCCACACCGCTCCAACGGAGATGTACTTCCCCTCAAAAGGAAGGAACTTCAGTAACACATCCTCGTCTTCACCGGCTCCACTCTTGGTTATCTCGTGCCTTTACTTGTGCAAGCTAATTTGTGTTGTTTCCCTTGCTTCCCTGTGTGCTTGTTGTTGTTGCATCATATAGGTTGCTCACCTAATTGCATATCTAGACAGCCTACTTTGATGCAAAGTTTATTTTGGTAAAGAAAAGCTAAAAATTGTTAGTTGCCTATTCACCCCCCCTCTATTCAACTATATCGATCCTTTCACTTAGGCTCTTGCCACTCCTTATTCCATGGTCCATCAAATCTTTACACAAAACTTGAAAACTTCACAACAGAAAACTCGTAAGATCTGTTAGTATAGTAAAATAAATCACCACTTTAGGTATTGTTGTGAACTCATTCTAAATTTATATTGGTGTTATATCTACTGTATTCCAACTTCTCCATGGTTCATACCCCCTGATACTACCCATAGATTCATCAAAATATGCAAACAACACATAGAAAACAGAATCTATCAAAAACATAACAGTCTGCAGTAATCCGGAACTTTCGGAAACTTTTGTAACTCAAAAAATTCCGTGAAATTAGGACAACCAGGGAAATTTTATATCAATCTTGTGTAAAAAATCAGATCAAAATAACTTTTATGTGATTTTCTAAAATTCTGGCAATGAGCATAAAAGTTTCTTTTTTCAACAAGATCAAATCAACTATCACCATAGACCATCCCAAAGGTCTTACTTGGCTCAAACACTAACTAAAACACCAAAACACAATTACTACAGAGGTAATAATTTGTATTTACTGAAAAACGGTAGCAAAAACAAAAAATACAAAAATAAAAAATTGGGTGCCTCCCAGCAAGTGCTATTGTTTAATGCCCCTAGCTAGGCAAAAACATAGATTTAGGTATTGTCATCTTTGGTATGCAATCCATAAGTAGCCCTCATAATAGATTCATATGGCAACTTAATTTTCTTTCTTGAAAATTGTTCCATGCCCTTCCTTAATGCAAATTGAAATCTAATGTTTCCTTCTTTCATATCAATAATTGCATCAATCATTCTAAGGAAAGGTCTACCAAGAATAATAGGTCATGTAGGATTGCAATCTATATCAAGCACAATAAAATCTATGAGCACATAATTCCTATTTGCAATAATATGAACGTAATTAATCCTTCCCATAGGTTTCTTAATAGTGGAATCCGCTAGATGCAAATTCAAAGAACAATCATCAAATTTATGGAAACCGAGCACATCATATAAAGTTTTCGGAATAGTGGAAACACTAGCACCCAAATTACACAAAGCATTGCACTCATAATCTTTAATTTTAGTCTTAATAGTAGGTTCTCACTCATCATAAAGCTTTCTAGGGATAGAAACCTCCAATTCAAGTTTTTCTTCAAACGATTTCATCATAGCATCAACGATATGTTTAGTAAAAACTTTTGATTACAAGCATGAGGTGAATTAAGCATGGATTGCAACAAGGAAATACAATCTATCAAAGAACAATTATCATAATTAAAGTCCTTGAAATCCAAAAGAGTGGGTTCATCGCCACTTAAGTTTTGACCTCTCCAATCCCACTTTCATCATTTTTTAATTAAGATCTTCATCCTCCAAATTATCGGGACGCCTTCTAGCTAAAGTTGAGTCATCTGTGGGCGTTCTGGGAACTAGGGTACCCAGACTTGCCTTCCTGTGGCCCACGGCGTGGCTCCTTCGACGGCCTGGTACGACCCACCTCCAAGACCATCAAGACAAAACCCTCGTGAGGGGCCAAGCCTCGCGAGGCGGACGACACCAAGACCTCCTGAGGGAGCGGCCTCCCGAGGAGCGGAGATTTCTATGCAGGTACCCAGCCTCATGAGGCCACGAAGACAACGACCAAGGCCACGCGGGCGCTAACGGGCGCAGGAGAGGCAGTTTCCTCTTTGGTGCTAAGGAGGCAAGGACGGGCATGGATTTTCAAGGAATCTGGCAAAGGTTTCCATTCCGGTGCAACAAGACCAAGACTGCCAGGACGGCAGGATGGATGTCATCGCCGAGCCCAGTGCTGCGTCACGACTAGAAGCTTTGCAGGCGAAGACCACCTTTCGTCAAGATAAGATGTACTACTTGTCCCCTTTCAAAGTGGCCACTTTGGGATCCCTTCTCGCCTACGCTTTCGGGGAAGAGGACCGAGGCCACTATAAGTATAGGTCAGCCACCACCGTATGGGGGGGGGGGGTCTGAGTCGAGCCTGGTCAACTCATTCTCACCCCGAGCTCTCGCGAGGTTGTTCATCCTCAGCCCCTCGTGAGGCCAATCCACTACAAAGTAGGTGTAGGGTTTTACACCGCGAGGTGGCCCGAACCTGGGTAAACTATCGTGTTCATCTTCTTCCCACCGGCACGCGAGTCCGGCTAGGCTAGGTCATGGGGAGATGAGTAGGCTGGCTTGAGAGATTGAGTTCTTCGCACACGCCCCTGAGTTTGAACCTTCTTGGGTCCGGCGGAGCCCTGAATCCGACATTTGGCGTGACAGGTAGGGGCGTGTCGAAGTCCTTCTTCCATCGTTCGCTTCGCCTCCGTTCCGTCGCTCCCATGGCCGACACTCGTCGTGCCCGTGCCGAGCGTTGGGCCGCTTGTGCCGCCCAGACGGCGCCCATGGGCAACAGCGCTCCTCACTGCTCTGCCTCCCCGGTGGCTAACGCCGCCACTAACCCTGCTGCTCGCGAGCAGCAGGATTCATCGCTACCACCATCCGGGAGGCGTGATGGCCGCACCGCAACTCCGTTGCCCACTCCGGCCACAACCTTTTCTTCTCATGCTTGTCGCGGGCCGGCAAACGCACAGGCCACACTGCTCATGGGGCGGGAGCTCGTGCGTTACCGCTCGACCAACGATCTCTATGATGACTAGCTCAGCCGCATCGCTGAGCTCGTCAACGCCGCCGGTGAGGCCCCTGCACCATCATGTTTGTTCCACCCCCCGCCATCTTAGGCGGGTGATGTGGATCACGGCGTGCCCCCTCCTCCTCCTCCTCCTCCTCTGCGCGGCGCCGACCCCTAGCCCAGGCGTGAGGCGCCCCAACGCGACCCAGCACGCGATGAAGCAAGCTGCAAGGTGGTGCAGCGGCCCCAAGGAGAAGCGCGCGCTTCCCGCGCCACCGCGTCAATATCACGTGCCATCGGAGGTGGTAGCATGCGGGTGTGAAGACCAAGCTCCACCCATGTGGTCGGCACCTGTTAGTGCGGCCGTCTGCCGTGCTTTCACCCCAGAGCTGGGCCATGTCGTTTGGCCCAGCAAGTTCAAGTCGGGCCTGCCCCCACGCTACGACGACACTCCTGACCCAGCGGAATTTCTCCAGCTCTACGAGCTGAGCATTGAAGCAGTGAACGGCAACGACAAGGTCAAGGCGAACTGGTTCACCATGTCCCTCAAGGATGGCGCGCGCTCTTGGCTCCTGAACCTTCCGGTGCGGTCGATCTCCTCCTGGGACGAGCTTCGCAAGCGCTTCATCACCAACTTCCAAGGCACTCGTGACCGCGCTCCTGCAATTGGTGACCTGCGGTGCGTGAAGCAGCGGTCGGGCGAGACCTTGCACAAGTACATACAGTGCTTCACGAATGTTTGCCTCAAGATCCCAAAGGTGTAGGACGAGGCCATCATTTCAGCATTCTCTGATGGCGTCCGGGATGTCAAGATGAAGGAGGAGCTCGCCATCCATGAGGACTTGTGTTTAGCCCTGGAGATGTTCAACATGGCGAGCAGGTGCGCAAGGGCAGAGGAAGATCGCCTCTCCCTCCTGGAGCTTCCGAAGGGCGATCCTGAAGACAAAAAGACCAAGGCTAAGGAGGCAAAGCGCAAGGGCCCTGTTGTGCTTGCGGCCGAGCCTGAGATGAAACGTGGTTGTGACCATGACGACCCCCCTAGAGGCAACCGCCCGTTCTGCGTCTTCCATAACATCCATAGCCACAACACCAACGACTACCAGGAGCTCAGGGCAATCCGAGAAGGGCGCCTTGGCCGCCGCCCCGAGCACAGCGACCGCGACTACGACCGCGGAGGAGGCCGCTGGGACAACCGCGACCCTCGCCAGGACTGGCGCGACCAACCCCGTGAGGACCGCTCGCAAGGCTAACCTCGTGACGGCCTTTGGCGGGACCAGCGGTAACACCCCAAAAGTTCAACCATAATTTTATTAAGTAAAATTTGACCAGAAATAAAATTTTGAATTATACTAGGTCATTTATTAATTTCAGAGCCTTTTCTATTTTATGTTTTACAAAATTCTCCCCTCCATAGAAGATTATTTTGTAGAATGTTGTGGTCCTTGCTTGTTTTGTAAATCATTTCATTCATATCATAAATGACAGTAGGAAATATTTTCATAATAAAATTTGCCACGGACAAATTCTTTTAATACCATTTTCAATCCTTGAAATGCTTCTGTTGCACTACAAATATTTTGAATAATTCCTTTAAAATTCCACAAAAATTATGGGAGGTCACGTGAGGCCAATAAATCACTTTTATGTAAAAACTTAACTTGGGCTTTTGAAAATTTTGAATGAAACATCCTCTTTTCATTTGTGCCCCATTCTTGAGTTATAACTGCAACCCTAATTTTCCTAGCTCTATTAATTTTGAAACTTTTCCACCTCTAGTCTTTCCAACCACAACCTTAACTCCAGAAGATCAGCTCCATTGGCATCATTTAAGTCCACCGTACCAAACACTCCTCTCAAGTTTCTGTCCAGAACTGAATTCTGGTCAAACTTTCACTAACAAGTTTCTCATCTTGCCAAACTAGCTCCACCACCATCTATATCATCTAAAGAGACCCCATCCTACCAAGTTTCAGATCCATCAAAGTCCTCTAGCTTGCCCTAGCATTCTATCGAACACCTTCAGCTCATGATAGGATTTGTAAAGCTTTCTGAACTCTATATGACACTTGATCCTTGAGACAAACCATCATGTCCATCATTCTTCCCATGTTTAGAAGCACCACCCTGGTAGTTTTCAGCTCGTTTGGGTCCCTGTAGATGCCACTGACATTTCGTCGAGCACTTTGTGCGCATGCACTGGGTGCGGCTAGAGCGCATGTTTTGCACACGTCGGCACCAAGCTACTGTCGCCGCTCCGCCGCCTCCTCCTCCCAACCAGATCCACCTCTAGATTAGCACGACCACCTAGACCCTCGCCGGCACCTCCCCTTGGCTCATAGCACCGTCCACCGCCGTCCACGACGACCAGGACTGCCGCCCGACGAGTCCCGCATGACCACATCTCTGCCCAACCCGTGTGGCACGTCCTGAGCAGCCCAGCTCCTCCCGGGAGTAGCTGTGGGCAGCCACCATCCTCACCGACCTCCCTGCCAACCTCAATGGCCATGCCTACCGCCGTAATGATCGCTGCCGCGGTGTTTATCCTCTGGACACCATGGAGCCGGCCCCCTCGCGCTATAAAAGCCCCCCTTCCCCCCGAGCTCATTCAGCTCACACCACTCCTCCTCCTCCCTCTGTAAGCCTTCAGTAGAAGTAGCACGACCGAAAACGGCCGTCTTCCTCGACTCCGACAACTTTTGCCACCTAATACGTCTCCAACGTATCTATAATTTATGAAGCATTCATGCTATAATATTATCTGTTTTGAATGATTATGGGCTTTATTATACACTTTTATATTACTTTTGGGACTAACCTATTAACCGGAGGCCCAACCCATATTGCTGTTTTATTGCCTGTTTTCAGTATTTCGAAGAAAAGGAATATCAAACGGAGTCCAAACGGAATGAAACCTTCGGCATCGTGATTTTTTGGAAGAATACCATCCTGGAGGCTTGGAGATCAAGTCAGAAGACCCTCGAGGAGCCCAGGAAATAGGGGGCACCCCCCTACAGGGCGCGGCCCTCTGTCTCGTGGACCCCTCGAGCACCCCCCCGACCGACTTCTTTCGCCTATATAACCCTACGTACCCTAAAACCATCGAATATAAAGATAGATCGGGAGTTCCGCCGCCGCAAGCCTCTATAGCCACCAAAAACCTCTCAAGAGCCCGTTCCGGCACCCTGCCGGAGGGGGAACCCATCACCGGTGGCCATCTTCATCATCCCGGTGCTATCCATGACGAGGAGGGAGTAGTTCACCCTCAGGGCTGAGGGTATGTAGTAGCTATGTGTTTGATCTCTCTCTCTCTCGTGTTCTCTCTATGGCACGATCTTGATGTATCGCGAGCTTTGCTATTATAGTTGGATCTTATGATGTTTCTCCCCCTCTACTCTCTTGTGATGAATTGAGTTTCCCTCTTGAAGTTATCTTATCGGATTGAGTCTTTATTTGAGAACACTTGATGTATGTCTTGCCGTGTTTATCTGTGGTGACAATAGGATATCACGTGCCACTTGATGTATGTTTTGGTGACCAATGCGGGTTCCGCCCATGAACCTATGCATAGGGGTTGGCACACGTTTTCTTGACTCTCCGGTAGAAACTTTGGGGCGCTCTTTGAAGTACTTTTATGTTGGTTGGATGAATCTGAGATTGTGTGATGCATATCGTATAGTCATGCCCACGGATACTTGAGGTGACAATGGAGTATCTAGGTGACATTAGGGTTTTGGTTGATTTGTGTCTTAAGGTGTTATTCTAGTACGAACTCTTGAATAGATTGATCCGAAAGAATAACTTTGAGGTGGTTTTGTACCCTACCATAATCTCTATGTTTGTTCTCCGCTATTAGTGGCTTTGGAGTGACTCTTTGTTACATGTTGAGGGCTTGTTATATGATCTATCTATGTTATTATTGTTGAGAGAACTTGCACTAGTGAAAGTATGAACCCTAGGCCTTATTTCCTTTCATTGCATTACCGTTTACGCTCACTTTTATCATTAGTTACCTTGCTGTTTTTATTATTTTAGATTACAAAAACCTATATCTACCATCCTTATTGCACTTGTATCACCATCTCTTCGCTGAACTAGTGCACCTATATAATTTACCATTGTATTGGGTGTGTTGGGGACAAAAGAGACTCTTTGTTATTGGGTTGCAGGGTTGCTTGAGAGAGACCATCTTCATCCTACGCCTCCTACGGATTGATAAACCTTAGGTCATCCACTTGAGGGAAATTTGCTACTGTCCTACAAACCTGTGCACTTGCAGGCCCAACAACATCTACAAGAAGAAGGTTGTGTAGTAGACATCAAGCTCTATTCTGGCGCCGTTGCCTGGGAGGTGAGTGCTTGAAGGTATATATTTAGATCTTACAATCGAATCTTTTTTTCTTATTTTATCACTAGTTTAGTTTATAAAAGAAAACTACAAAAAAATGGAGTTAAGTTTGTCTCATACGCTTCGTCTTTTTAATATCTTTCGTGAGTATGATGGAAAAGAAAATTGTGCTCAAGTGCTAGAAGAAGAATGCATTAAAATGCTTGGTACTGAATCTTTGAATGATGAGCATGATTGCAATGTTGTTAGTATAAACTCTTTGAATATCCATAGTACTAATGATGATTGCACTAGTTATGATGAAAATGTCTCCTATAAGCATGTTGATTTTTGTGGAGTAGATTGGATTTGCATGGACACACCAAATAGAGAAAATATATATTGCAAGAGCCATAAGTACTTAAAAACTAAAGGTTTGCAAGAAAGTCTTTATGAGTGTGCTAGAAGATTCAATATTTTTTGCGCTCCTTGTGAACTTTGCAATGAACGTGGTCATTTAAATCTCCAATGCAAATTATTTTATGATCGAATCGTGTCCAAAAATTGTGATAGCTTGATTACCCTTGGGCATCATAAAGAGCTTAGTCTTCTTTTGGGGTATGAAGAAATGAAACATATAACTGAGGGTATTCCAAAATTTAATCTTGATAGATTTCTTGATTTTGATCTAGAGGATATTTATGTGTTTTGTGTGGAGAATTGCATTGAAAATCCTTATATTGCCAATTACATAAAGAAAAGAAAGCAAATAGAATATGATGAGAATACTAATGAAAGGGAATAGACTTCCCAATCTCCTCCTATTATTTCTTATGATGATTCAGGTAACGAGGAGGAGCTTTCTATTCAACCAATCTCATCAATAAGGAGCTCAAAGAGGAAGGTTGAACCCACACATAATGTGAAGAAGAAAAATAAAAGAAGGAGCAACAAAGGTAGAAAGGTATCCCTCCCCAATGATGTTGCTCCTACTACTCATTGTGATGATGATAATTGCTTTACTATTGGTGCTATCCATATTTTTAATGATGAGAGTGATTATGCTTATGATATGAAAGAGCCCAAGCTTGGGGAAGCTATGTTTAATAAGGATGAAATATTTGAGAATATATTTGCTGGAATTAATGTTTGTTCCAAGCTTGGGGATGCTATGTTTAATGAAGATGATATTTTTAGCATCCCAAGTTTTGATATGCAAAGTTGTTATGATGATAGCATGCCTCCTATGTATGATGATTATATTGATGAAGGTGGGTTCGGAAGAGTGTCAACTTTAGGAATTAGTGATCCCACTATTTTGGAGGATGTTGAATCTTATTGTGATGAATATGAAAGTAGATTTGGAAGAGTGTCAACTTTATTTAGTGATTCCACTATCTTGGGAGAGGTTTCAATCGATTATGATGAGAACGAAGTTGCTACTTATGATGATTATTGTGATGAAACTTATGCTATAAAAAGTAGTAATGATCATATTAACAAATCTTGTCATGATTATGATTACCCTTTTTCTGAACACTACTCTTTTAATGTGGAAACAATTTTTAGTGCTCAAGTCTTTTATGATACTTCCACTATTCCGAATGAGAAGAATTTTGCTTATGTGGAGAGTAGTAAATTTTCTATGCTTGTAGATCATGAAAAGAATGCTTTGGGTGCTGGTTATATTGTTGAATTCATTCATGATGCTACTGAAAATTATTATGAGGGAGGAATATATGCTTGTAGAAATTGCAATAATGTCAAGTTTCCTCTCTATGTGTTGAAAATCTTGAAGCTATGCTTGTTTTACCTTCCTATGCTTGTTGATTATTGTTCCAATAAGTTGTTTGCTCACAAAATCCCTATGCATAGGAAGTAGGTTAGACTTAAATGTGCTAGTCATATGCTTCATGATGCTCCCATTATGTTTCAATTCTTATCTTTTAAGTGAGCATCATTGTCATCATCATGCCTAGCTAGAAAGGCATTAAAGAAAAGCGCTTGTTGGGAGACAACCCAATATTTATCCTTACTATTTTTATGTGTTAACATGATTATGCTACTGTACTAATCATGTCTTATATCTTTTGTTTCAATAAAGTGCCAAGTAAGACCTTTAGGATAGTTTACGGTGATAATTGTGTTGATCCTGCTGAAAATCATAAACTTTTGCACCCAGTAAATTAGTTTTTTTAATTCACAGAAACGTGCTATTTATCTGATTCTTTTTTATCTGGATTGGTACACGAATTGCTTAGGACTTCCTAATTTGGAAGGATTTTTGTAGTTCCGGAAGTATAAGTTTGATACAGATTGCTACAGACTGTTCTGTTTTTGACAGATTCTGTTTTCAATGTGTTGTTTGCTTATTTTGATCAATCTATGAGTAGTATCGAAGGGTATGAACCATAGATAAGTTGGAGTACAGTAGATATTACACCAATATGAATTTAGAATGAGTTCATTACAGTACCTAAGTGGTTGTTTTATTTCCTATACTAATGGAGCTTACGAGTTTTCTGTTGAGTTTTGTGTTGTGGAGTTTTCAAGTTTTGGGTAAAGATTCGATGGACTATGGAATAAGGAGTGGCAAGAGCCAAAGCTTGGGGATGCCCAAGGCACCCCAAGGTAATATTCAAGGACAATCAAGAGCCTAAGCTTGGGGATGCCCCGGATGGCATCCCCTCTTTCGTCTTCGTTCATCGGTAACTTTACTTGGAGCTATATTTTTATTCACCACATGATATGTGTTTTGCTTGGAGCGTCATTTTATTTTGTTAGTATTTGCTTGCTGTTATTTAGAATAATGTTTTGCATCTTTAGTTTCAATAAAAAAGTCAAGGATAGCCTTTACCATGCTTATTTTGCTAGTATACATGTTGCTGTTTGAAAACAGAAAGTTTACCGCTGTTGCAAAAATTCCCTAGAAAAGTCAGAGCATGATATAATGTTGAAACTTTTTGCATAATGAGCTCTGATAAATTTACTACAGTGGGAATTTTATTTCATAATTTTTGGAGTTAGGGAAGTATGGATACTCTTGCATTCTTTACAGGCTGTACTGTTTTGGCAGATTGCTGTTATGTTTGCATTGTTTGCATATGTTTGCTTGTTTAATGATCCTATTTGAGGATAGGAGTATTAAATATGCAGAGGCATTTAGTATGAAATGTGGAATAATAATTTTAGTGATTTGTTACAGTATAAAATGATAAGGTTTTGCATTGGTTTATACTAACCTATCTCACGAGTTCTTGTTGAGTTTGGTGTGGATGAAGCTTTTGATAAAAAGAGAAACCATGATATGAGAGGAATTAAGGAGACACAAAAGTTCAAGATTGGGGATGCCCAAGGCACCCCAAGATAATATTTCAAGAAGTCTCAAGCATCTAATCTTGGGGATGCCCCGGTAGGCATCCCACCTTTCTTCTTCGACAACTATCGGTTAGTATCGTTTGAGCCTAAGTTTTTTGCTTCTCCACATGAGTTGTGCTATCCTTGCAATGTCATTTTGTTTTGCTTTGCTTGCTGTTTGAATACAATACCAAGATCTGAAATTCTTTAATGAGAGAGAGTCTTCACATAGCTACATAGTTATTTAGCTACTCATTGATCTTCATGAAGGAAATATGCCCTAGAGGCAATAATAAAGTTATTATTTATTTCCTCATATCATGATAAATGTTTATTATTCATGCTAGAATTGTATTAACCGGAAACATAATACATGTGTGAATACATAGACAAACACAACGTCACTAGTATGCCTCTACTTGACTAGCTTATTAATCAAAGATGGTTATGTTTCCTAACCATAGACATGTGTTGTCATTTGATTAATGGGATCACATCATTAGGAGAATGATGTGATTGACATGACCCATTCCATTAGCCTAGCACTTGATCGTTTAGTATATTGCTATTGCTTTCTTCATGACTTATACATGTTCCTGTAACTATGAGATTATGCAACTCCCGTTTACCAGAGGAACACTTTGGGTACTACCAAACGTCACAACGTAACTGGGTGATTATAAAGGAGTACTACAGGTGTCTCCGAAGGTACATGTTGAGTTGGCGTATTTCGAGATTAGGTTTTGTCACTCCGATTGTCGGAGAGGTATCTCTGGGCCCTCTCGGTTATGCACATCACTATAAGCCTTGCAAGCAATGTGACCAATGAGTTGGTTATGGGATGATGCATTACGTAACGAGTAAAGAGACTTGCCGGTAACGAGATTGAACTAGGTATTGGATACTGACGATCGAATCTCGGGCAAGTAACATACCGATGACAAAGGGAACAACGTATGTTGTTATGCGGTTTGACCGATAAAGATCTTCGTAGAATATGTAGGAACCAATATGGGCATCCAGGTTCCGCGATTGGTTATTGACCAAGAATAGTTCTAGGTCATGTCTACATAGTTCTCGAACCCGTAGGGTCCGCACGCTTAACGTTACGATGACAGTTTTATTATGAGTTTATAAGTTTTGATGTACTGAAGTTTGTTCGGAGTCCCGGATGTGATCACGGACATGACGAGGAGTCTCGAAATGGTCGAGACATAAAGATTGATATATTGGACGGCTATATTCGACACAGGAAGTGTTCCGGTGATTTGGAGAAAACGGAGTGCCTTGAGGGTTACTGGAACCCCGGAGAAGTAATGGGCCTCATGGGCCTTAGTGAGAGAGAGAGAGAGCGGCGGGGGGGTGGCGCGCCCCCCCCTCTGGTCCGAATTGGACTAGGAGGGGCGCCCCTTCCTTCTCCTCTCCCCTTCCTTCCCTCCTAGTAGGAGTAGGAAGGGGAGTCCTACTCTACTAGGAGGAGGACTCCTCCTCTGGCGCGCCCTCTAGGGCCGGCCGGCCTCCCCTTGCTCCTTTATATACGGGGCGGGGGCACCCTAGGACACACAAGTTGATCTACGGATCGTTCCTTAGCCATGTCGGTGCCCCCTCCACCATATTCCACCTCGGTCATATCGTCATGAGTTTAGGCGAAGCCTGCGCCGATAGAACATCATCATCGCCACCACGCCTTCGTCTTGTGGAACTCATCCCCGACGCTTTTTGGATCGGAGCCCGGGGGTCGTCATCGAGCTGAACGTGTGCTGAACTTGGAGGTGTCGTACGTTCGGTACTTGGATCGGTCGGATCGTGAAGACGTACGACTATATCAACCGCGTTGTCATAACGCTTCCACTTACGGTCTACGAGGGTACATGGACAATACTCTCCCCTCTCGTTGCTATGCCATCACCATGATCTTGCGTGTGCGTAGGAATTTTTTTGAAATTACTACGTTCCCCAACACTTCACTTATATCTTTTTGGAGTAGTTTTTCATTTACTCGTGTGCTCCACTTATATCCTATGAGTAAATTGTTGAATGAGTTGATTGTCATAAATCTGAAATTATATATGCCTCATTTGCTTATCCCATGGGGAGTAATGACTTCACGTCTAAGAAGTAGAGGTTGTAAATTTATTGAAGGTTAGCAAGCATTGTATTGGTCATTTGAACAATTTCATGAAAGAATATTGAAGGAAGAGAGATTTCATATATAAATATAATATTGTAGACATCTTTTATAATTGGGAGCACTCATTAAGTATGACATGCTAAAGAGTTGATGTTGGACAAGGAAGACAACGTAATGGGTTATGTTTTCTGACATCTCAGTTAAAGTATATTGTCATGGATCATTCAAACATGTTGAGCTTGCCTTTCCCCCTCATGCTAGCCAAAATTCCTTGCACCAAGTAGAGATACTACTTGTGCTTCCAAATATCCTTAAACCCAGTTTTGCCATGAGAGTCCACCATACCTACCTATGGATTGAGTAAGATCCTTCAAGTAAGTTGTCATCGGTGCAAGCAATAAAAATTGCTCTCTAAATATGTATGATCTTTTGGTGTGAAGAAAATAGTTTTATACGATCTCTTGTTATGGAAGCAATAAAAGCAACGGACTGCATAATAAAGGTCCATATACAAGTGGCAATATAAAGTGACGTTCATTCACATTAAGATTTTGTGCATCCAACCCTAAAAGCGCATGACAACCTCTGCTTCCCTCTGCAAAGGGCCTATCTTTTACTTTATGTCTTTTACTTTATGCAAGAGTCAAGGTGATATTCACCTTTCCCTTTTTCATTTTATCCTTTGGCAAGCACCTTGTGTTGGGAAGATCCTGATATATATATCCAGTTGGATGTAAGTTAGCATGAACTATTATTGTTGACATCACCCAAAGGTGAATACGTTGGGAGGCAACACTATAAGCCCCTATCTTTCTCATTGTCCGATTGAAACTTCATAACCATTAGTATTGCGTGAGTGTTAGCAATTGTAGAAGACTATATGATAGTTGAGTATGTGGAGTTTGTTATTCCTGAAAATAAGATGAATTGCAATTGTTTGATGACTAAGAATGAAGTTTGCTAGTTTTCAAGAAAGTTTATGGTATATGCTTTAACATGTGAATTGCTTGTTACTTTATCGTGAGAAGTTTTACGAGATGAACTACTGTTATGACATATTATCATGCTAGAAAAGGTGACTGAAATTATGATTGATCAAACTTGTGCACCTTCTAGCATTCACACTTCATAAATTCTTTCTTTTATCATTTACCTACTCGAGGACGAGTAGGAATTAAGCTTGGGGATGCTGATACGTCTCCAACGTATCTATAAGAAGCATTCATGCTATATTATTATCTATTTTGAATGATTATGGGATTTATTCTACACTCTTATTTTACTTTTGGGACTAACCTATTAACCGGAGGCTCAGCCCATATTGTTGTTTTATTGCATATTTTCAGTATTTCTAAGAAAAGGAATATCAAACGGAGTCCAAACGGAATGAAACCTTCGGCATCGTGATTTTTTGGAAGAATATCATCCTGGAGGCTTGGAGATCAAGTCAGAAGACCCTCGAGGAGCCCAGGAGATAGGGGGCGCGCCCGCCCCTAGAGGGCGCGGCCCCCTATCTCGTGGACCCCTCGAGCACTCCCCGACCGACTTCTTTCGCCTATATAACCCTACGTAACCTAAAACCATCGAATATAAAGATAGATTGGGAGTTCCACCACCGCAAGCCTCTGTAGCCACCAAAAACCTCTCGGGAGCCCGTTTCGGCACCCTGTCGGAGGGGGAACCCATCACCGGTGGCCATCTTCATCATCCCGGCGCTATCCATGACGAGGAGGGAGTAGTTCACCCTCGGGGCTGAGGGTATGTACTAGTAGCTATGTGTTTGATCTCTCTCTCTCTCTCGTGTTCTCTCTATGGCACGATCTTGATATATCGCGAGCTTTGCTATTATAGTTGGATCTTATGATGTTTCTCCCCCTCTACTCTCTTGTGATGAATTGAGTTTCCCTCTTGAAGTTATCTTATCGGATTGAGTCTTTATTTGAGAACACTTGATGTATATCTTGCCGTGTTTATCTGTGGTGACAATGGGATATCACGTGCCACTTGATGTATGTTTTGGTGACCAACTTGCGGGTTCCGCCCATGAACCTATGCATAGGGGTTGGCACACGTTTTCTTGACTCTCCGGTAGAAACTTTGGGGCGCTCTTTGAAGTACTTTTATGTTGGTTGGATGAATCTGAGATTGTGTGATGCATATCGTGTAATCATGCCCACGATACTTGAGGTGACAATGGAGTATCTAGGTGACATTAGGGTTTTGGTTGATTTGTGTCTTAAGGTGTTATTCTAGTACGAACTCTTGAATAGATTGATCCGAAAGAATAACTTTGAGGTGGTTTCGTACCCTACCATAATCTCTATGTTTGTTCTCCGCTATTAGTGGCTTTGGAGTGACTCTTTGTTGCATGTTGAGGGCTTGTTATATGATCTATCTATGTTATTATTGTTGAGAGAACTTGCACTAGTGAAAGTATGAACCCTAGGCCTTGTTTCCTATCATTGCATTACCGTTTACGCTCACTTTTATCATTAGTTACCTTGCTGTTTTTATTATTTCAGATTACAAAAACCTACATCTACCATCCATATTGCACTTGTATCACCATCTCTTTGCCGAACTAGGGCACCTATACAATTACCATTGTATTTGGTGTGTTGGGGACACAAGAGACTCTTTGTTATTGGGTTACAGGGTTGCTTGAGAGAGACCATCTGCATCCTACGCCTCATACGGATTGATAAACCTTAGGTCATCCACTTGAGGGAAATTTGCTAGTGTCCTACAAACCTGTGCACTTGCAGGCCCAACAATGTCTACAAGAAGAAGATTGTGTAGTAGACATCCCGTCACCACTGATCGGATGATTTCAACGCTGTCTGCCCCCCCCTCTTCCAAATTTCTTCACCATTAGCCTCCTTGAGCACCCACAGATCCATCCCCGCACTCGATTTTGCTCGGGAGCCACCATAGGTGAAACGCCCAATTTGTCTTCACCGGAGCTCCTCGGGTGAGCTCGCCGCCGGTGACTCCGTCCACCCTAGGGACCACGACGACCACCGGAGGGACCGCCTCGACCTCTTGAGCTTGTAGGTGGCCACGGTTTTCTGAATGTTGGTAGCGTTCGCCGGCGCCGATCGCCGGAGCTCCGACTCTGTTCGGCCAGAGGAAGATGGCGCGCGCGTGGACTGGTCAAACCTGACCGGGGCCAGGCGGGCCCACTGTTAGTGACACAACGTTGTGCCAGTTCGTTTTAAGTGGAGGCGTATTCCTCGAAGTACGTCTCCTCCTCTAGAAAGTGTGTTCCTTGAAAGCGTAATTCCTGAAGTACGTTTCCCCTATTCTGAAAATGCATTTCCGGCCGAACCGTTTTCTTTTCTGTTTTAATATAAAATCTAGATTTGACCCTAACTTTGACTGGCTCTAGTTTTTAAACCACAGCTCCAAATGATTTGATTCTTTTTTTGTCATTTATCAAATTTCATCTAGTTTATTTTAGTATTTATTTCAAAAATTGCCAAACAACTTTTTGGTACTGTTTTGGAACTATGTGGTAATTGTAATATTTGAAAAAAGGAAATGGAGGGAAGATAAGATTTTCAAACATTTGGAATACACCCAACACTTCTGCATACTCAAGGCAAGCATCTTGAACACATGATATGGTGAATGCATATTTGTTTGCTTGCATGTAGGATTGAATTATGAGCATGTTGAATTCGTATAGAATTTGCAAACCACTAGTCATACATGCATGATCACTTTGATGGTGTTTTATCTTCAATTAAACATGAAGCAAGTGAGTATGGTTACTTTCATGTGCCGTATGTTCTTGTGTTGGTCCAGACTAATTTGCAGGAAGAATCAGTCATGAGAAAAGTGACTATGAGACTGAAATCTCGTTGTCACGAGAATGATCGGTGAGGGTATGTTGAGACATACCAGGTGGTGACCCTGTTGGGTACTGCCAAGGAATTATATTGTGCTAACCACTTCAGGAAAACTTAAACCTCCTGAGTTGACCGTAGATCGAGTCTTGTTCCGGTAACCCCCATACTTGATTCATGCTACCACATGTCCCTGCCAAAGGTAGGGTATGGTTCAGTAAGTTGATAACTCCTTTCCTGCGCACACCATAGAGAGAGGCCATAGGGAATGATACTATTGGCCCCAGTAGTCATGTCACTTGGTCCGGGGCATGAATGGCCGGTCTGGGACCGAAGCTGAATGTTCATGCTATTGGAAGCCGTTGCATGAGGCCTTCCCACTTAGAGTTTTACTTTATAATTGTTTTGGGTGATTCCTGGCTTGATGGATTAAAGCTGGTATGTGCGGGTCAGGTGTGTTTTCATCCCAAAGACCACAATCGGAATTAGTCAACATCTCGGGGTTGACTAAAGAAATCCTTTACTTGTGGGTAAAGAGCACAACCTCTGCAGAGTATAAGACCTACTTGAATAGCCGTGTCCATGGTTAAGGACTACAGTCTGGGTTGGTCAAGTGTCAGTCTTAGTGTCAGTCTCTGGAGGAAATGATTAAGCTGAGCATGATTCATTTTTTGTAGGATATGATTGTCATCACTAATGTTGTCATGAATATTGTTTATTATCATGATTACTATTGTTAGGAATAGTCTTGCTGCTTGAATATTACTGTGGACTAACCCGTTTCCCTTATTTTATTTTCTGAGTGTCCCAGGGGCTGGCTAGACTACCCCGGGCATTCGGTTTTATTTTCAAGACCTCTCATGGCGTCGCTTGGGTTCTCGGGCGGTCCTGTCTTGCCCGATTCTCATTTTAGACACCCTTTAGGAATTTCTCTTCAAGACCTCTCATGGCATCGCTTGGATTCTCGGGCGGTCCTGCCTCGCCCGATTCTCCTTTTAGACACCCATTAGGCATTTCTCTTCGAGACCTCTTGTGGCGTCGCTTGGATTCTCGGGCGGTCCTGTCTTGCCCGATTCTCCTTTTAGACACCCGTTTGGCATTTTTTTCAAGACCTCTTGAGGCGTCGCTTTCAGACACCCACTTGGAATTTTTCTTGGAATCCCTTGGGCGGTCCAACGCCCGATGTTCCACTCCATTTTCTTGAACTACTACTAACATGATTTATTTATTATTCCACACCATATGAATATGTGTCATGCTATGCTTTAATTTTCAGCCAGCACATGCATACCATTTAGTTCATCATGAGCATATGCATCTGATATATCTTTTGTTGATCATGTTTGCGAGTACATTCAAACGTACTCACTGGCTTGTCCCTGGCTATTGTCTGGGCCAGATCATGATTCGGAGATGAGTATTGTGAAGACACCCCCGCAACCTAGGACTCGAAGATAGCAGGCACGCGAGACAGAGATTATCCACGTCAGCTATTCCTGTGGGAATGAAGCCCCATCAACGTTGGTGATCCATGAGTCGCTTCCGTCATCCACAACTAGAGAGCCTGAGCCTTGTTATTTTCATTGGACCTTTGTGGTCTTGTACTCGAATTCTTGTAATTGCTTGGAGTTCTGTATCAAGGAAGTGTCCACCAACGAACAATAATCCTGGGGCTGGTGATGACACAAGGGTCATTTGCTGGGATTTATGTCCCGGAAGTCCGGCCTCTCACACCAGCCTCGTGAGGACCATCCTCAGGGAAAGGTCGGCCTCCCTCTGCTGCCGCCGCCGCCAAGGAGAAATGACGACAACCGACAAGACGATGGGGCTGGGGGCTTCCAAGAGCCTCGCGCGATCGCCTGCATCCTGGGTGGTGCTTAGGCTCCCGCCTCTCATCGCATCTTCAAGAAGTTCACTCGTGAGGTGAACGTGGCCCTCCCCAACCTTGAGGCATCGCGTCCCCTCAAGTGGTCCAAGCACGCCATCACCTTCGACTCCATGGATCAACTCAAATGCTCAGCTGCCGCAGGCGCGCTCCCGATGCTCTGGATGCCGACCAGCAGCGACATCCTCGTCACCCAAACCCTCATCGATGGTGGCGCGGGGCTCATCGTTCTCTCCGTAAAGATGTTTGAAATGCTCCAACTGCCCTACGACCAGCTTCTTCCCACCAAGCTTTTATCAGGAGTGACCGATGGCTCCACTGTTCCCCTGGGGCAGGTGCGCCTCCCAGTCACCTTTGGCAAGCACGGCAAATACCACACCGAGCTCATCGACTTTGACGTCGCCCACATTGGCCTCCCGTAATGCTATCCTTGAGTATCTGGCCCTTGCCAAGTTCATGGCAGCAACTCACCACAGCTACAATGTCCTCAAGATGCCAGGTAGTGGCAGTATCATCACGGTCACTTGCGACGAAAAGGATGCGGTGTGCTCCCTCGAACGTGCCTACTAGGTTGCGGTAGTCGAGGACTCTGATGGTGAGGGTGCCATCCTACATCTTGAGGCCATCCCCAAGAAGAAGAAGAAGCTCCTCCCAAAGGGCCGTCGGGAGGCTGGGGCGCCCGATGATCATACCTCTGGCACCACGCCCTCTGCTGGGCACCTTTCCCTCTCGCATAGGAAGGCGCGCATGACGCTACCCTTATGATAGGCTCGGGGGATCTCATCTGGAGGGCCTCTGACCTGACCAGCGTGACAAGGGAGGCGCTCGGGCACCACGTGGATCCGTGCTTTGCTGCGCGCCTCCGTGAGCAAGGCGCAAAGTGCGAGGCGCCAGGCGCGCAAGAGTTCATCACCAAGGCAATCGAAGAGCTTCAGGAGGCACCAGCCATGCGTGGTGAGCGTCGCCCCGCACCGCCGAGTGCAGCCATGGCCCCTGACATGGGCGGCGAGCTGCGCGTCTGCGCCAACATCCCAGGCCTCAACAGGGCCGCTTCGCAAGACCTCTTCTAGCCGTCCTACTAATAAGCACATTTCATATATATAATTTTGACACACAAATTCACCATTTCCTGAGATGTGTCCATCTATTCTTGCTAAGAATGATCGAATATTTGATTGATAACCATAAAAGAGATTGTGACTAATCGTTTGTTTATTTCGCAGAAAAGTGCGCAAAGGCACTATAAACTTCATGATTCCGACATTGAGGATAACGATAAGAGTCAAGGGCAGGAAAGAAGAAGAGGAACAAGACAAGGAGCTAGAGAGAAGAAGAAAGGACTTGGGTGAGAAGAAGTAGGCAAAGGGGCAAGAGGGACTTTCTTGTGAAGGAAGAAGAAAAGGAGAAGGGCCAATCTGAAAATTGCACATTTGATCGAGGGGATCTAAATCCCTAGCATCATCCTTCTTTCTGCTGGAGCCTGGCATCTCCATCTCCCTCACCCACCTTCTCCACCACCGGTCGCCGCTGCGGCCAGGCCGGCACAGCGGTGCACCAACCAACACCACCCATCCTCGCCATCTCCATCACCCACCACTGCACCATCCACCACCATCCATCCACATCGTCGCCACCAGCGCCGCATCACCACCACCATCTCCAGCTCCACCCACGAGCGCCGCCACTCACGCGACCCGTCAGACGGGCGTCTGATTGCTCGCGCCACTTCTTCCTTCTCTCTGCTGCTTCTCTTCTTCTCCCCCTCGCTGCTCCTCCATCTCTCTTCTTCTTCGAAAAACTGTTGCTGCTGCTCTCTCTAACTTCCCCACATCTCTGTTGTTCTTCTTGCCCAAACCTTGCTGTTGCTCCTTCTCTGAACCTACTGATGCTACTCCACTTCCTCTACTCTACTTTAAACATATTGTGATATGAAGCATTTTCATTCTGACCATAACCTTGTTTCTTCCATCTCTTACATGTTAGATAGTCATTTGTGTTCATTTCCCTTTTGTCGATAATGTTCGTGTCAGCATTTTATTTTCTCAAGCATTACGAAAATATCAAAAAGACAGTGAGTAAAATCTTTATTTTCCTGTTTTCATTACTAGTTCGTGTGACTTAGTTTTAGCTGAGCGCCATTGTCGTCACCTAGTATGATGCGGAGCATCCTTCGGTCATCCCCATGGATCTACCATCGTCTCACCAAGTACCAAGAGGACCCATGACAAGAGCACGAGCTAGAGCTCTCGAGACCGAGGTGACTTCTCTCCTTAGTGATATCTCATATGATCCTCACGAGACATGGCTACTACCTAAGTCCGGAATGTTGTGCATGATTAGGTACCAAGAGGACCCTCCCGAGGATGCACATGAAGATGGTCAAGCCCCCAAGTCCATGGAAGAAGAGAACCAACGTAGGAAGGCGAGGACACCTTCCAGTCACCGGACATCCGGCCAGGGCCCCGGACATCCGACCCCTCGAGATCTTCCCCACAGCCAGGAGTCTGCAACAGAAGCTACAGGGCCCGGACATCCGGCGTCCAGCCCGGACATCCGGCCCACCGCCCCAGAAATCCGGTCACAAGCCCGGACATCTGGACACGCCGTCCAGAGAGAACAGAAGGCTGCCCCGACAGCCCGGACATCCGGCCTTCACCCCGGACCTCCGGCGCCTCCCGAAGCCCCGGACATCCGGCCCCTCCGCCCGGACATCCGGCCCCGTCCATCCAGAGAGAAGCAAGGCCAACTCCACCAGCCCAGACATCTGGCCCCTTGCGAGCGCCCGGACATCCGGCCCGACGCCCGGACATCCATCCCCCTCTTGCCTGCGTGCAGCGCATCCGGGCTGTGGCCCATGTACCCCGTAGACTATATATACTCCCCTCCACCTACGTTCTAGGGTTAGCATTGGTTTAGCTCATTTGAGATAGAGCATTGCTCATCCGTACCGGATCTACTCCTCGTGAGGGACCGCACCTCTTCGGAGAAGATCCACCCGGATTCAAGACCTCCATCCGGAGAAGACAATTAATACCTCCTCACAGGGAAAAACGGTTACTCTTCTATCATCCCTTGTTAACTTTGGATCTAGTGTTACTTTGTGCCTCGATGATCTAGCACTTGTGTGATCATATTCGTGTTGGCTGAGTGTTTCTCTTGTTTTCCCTCGTGATTTCCCTCGCGTTCTTCCGCGCGTTCTTCGTGTTCCTCGTAGGGATCCTCTCCAAACGTGAAAGATCGGCCCCATAGGGTTCCGCCCTACATCATCTTGGTATCATGAGCCACGTTGATCATGTTTTTGGAGCCCCTACCCCGTGTTTTCTAGCTTGATTTTGTTGTTTTCGTCCTACATCCGAAAATCCCCACCAAAAAATAGCCCCAATTTTTTTTGTGATTTGTTGGTGTGATGAAGTTTTGTTGGCTTTGATCCACGGATCTGCTTTGCATCGAGCGGATCTAGCTTTTCCCTATCTCTCCCGCAATTTCCATCCACAAATTCATCCGAATTTTGCCCCGGAGTTGCCCTTTTTCCCGTAGAGTTCATCCCGTTCGGTCACGATCCAGGCGCCCGGACATCCGCCCGTGTGCCCGGACATCCGTGTCCCGGACATCCCGCCACAGGCCCGGACATCCGGCCCCTGGTGGCAGCAACTCCATCCCTCCGCGCCATTTTCCGCCTAGTTTCACCAAATTTTGCCCCGGCGCCCACGCATACTTCTGCATACTACCACCGCTTTTCGCAAGCACCACCACCGCTCACCGCTACCTCCTATGACGATTTTGACACATTTTGGTCCTTGAGATTTTGGGTTGTGGTTCCCGTGTCCTATTGTGTTTCGGCTATATAGATATGATTCGACGTCAACATCACCACCACTCATCTTCGCAAAGGACTCATCATCGCCAAGGACGGTAACTTCGTCGACATCTTTGTCATACCTTGCAATTGCATTGATAACCGCATGGCCTTACATTTGTGTAGTGAAAGTGCAACTATCCCTAGGTGGTTTTGGTAATTCATAACAACATATAGCTCATTGAGCTAATGCTATTCCAAGACTATTATTTCAGGAAAGCTCAATGAATGGCATGTCATGGATGATGAAAGTGGATCCCTCAAAATACTAAGGACAAAGGATTGGCTCAAGCTCAAAAGCTCAAGACTCTTCATTTTACATTTTAGTGATCCAAGATCACATTGAGTCTATAGGAAAAGCCAATACTATCAAGGAGGGATGAGGTGTTGCTTAATGAGCCTCTTGCTTCATGTGCTTAGTGATATGCTCCAAAACCCTCAACTACTTTCCAACATCCACAAATGACCTAAACCCAAAGCCAAAATCGGTCACACCGATTCTTCCTATCCGGCGCCACCGATTCCAAAAAGTCATAGCCACTGCTACAAACCCTAAGCAAATCGGTCTTACCGATAGGGATCTCGGTCTCACCGAGATGGGGTTGCAATCTCTCTGTTTCCCTTCGTAACATTTCGGTCTAACCAAAGTGAGCGATCGGTCCCACCGAGATTGCAATGTAAACTCTCTGTTTCCTTTTTGTAACATTTCGGTCTCACCGAAAAGAGCAAATTGGTCCCACCGAGTTTACCTGACCAACTCTCTGGAAAGCTTATTACCAAATCAGTTTCACCGAGTTTGTGTAATCGATCTTACCGAGATTACATTATGCCCTAACCCTAACTGAATCGGTCTCACCGAGATGCATGTCAGTCCCACCGAAAATCACTAACGGTCACTAGGTTTACTAAATCGGTCCGACCGAGTTTAACGATTCGGTCCCATCGAGTTTGGTAAATTGTGTGGAACGGTTAGATTTTGTGTGGAGGCTATATATACCCCTCCACCTCCTCTTCATTCGTGGAGAGAGCCATCGAAACGAACCTACACTTCCAACTTACCATTTCGAGAGAGAACCACCTACTCATGTGTTGAGGCCAAGATATTCCATTCCTACCATATGAATCTTGATCTCTAGCCTTCCCCAAGTTGCTTTCCACTCAAATCTTCTTTCCACCAGATCCAAAACCTATGAGAGAGAGTTGAGTGTTGGGGAGACTATCATTTGAAGCACAAGAGCAAGGAGTTCATCATCAACGCACCATTTGTTACTTCTTGGAGAGTGGTGTCTCCTAGATTGGCTAGGTGTCACTTGGGAGCCTCTGAAAAGATTGTGGAGTTGAACCAAGGAGTTTGTAAGGGCAAGGAGATCGCCTACTTCGTGAAGATCTACTGCTAGTGAGGCAAGTCCTTCGTGGGCGACGGCCATGGTGGGATAGACAAGGTTGCTTCTTTGTGGACCCTTCGTGGGTGGAGCCCTCCATGGAGTCGCGCAACCGTTACCCTTCGTGGGTTGAAGTCTCCATCAAAGTGGATGTACGATAGCACCACCTATTGGAACCACGCCAAAAACATCCATGTCTCCAATTGCGTTTGAATCCTCCAAACCCTTCCCTTTACTTTCTTGCAAGTTTCATGCTTTAATTTCCGCTGCCTATATACTCTTTGCATGCTTGCTTGAATTGTGTGATGATTGCTTGACTTGTCCTAAATTAGCTAAAATCTGCCAAACTCTAAAATTGGGAAAAGGTTAAGTTTTTATTTGTCAAGTAGTCTAATCACCCCCCCTCTAGACATACTTCAAGGTCCTACAAGTGGTATCAGAGCCTTGGTCTCCATTTGCTTTGATTTCCATAGCTTTTGGTGGTCATAGCCTTGGTTTCACAACCTAGGAGAGTATGGCGTCTAGCGAGGGAAATTATCACCGTAGAGGTCCTTACTTTGATGGTACTAATTTTGCTAGTTGGAAGCATAAGATGAAAATGCATATTCTCGGACATAACCCCGCCGTTTGGGCAATTATTTGTATTGGCTTGCAAGGTGAATTTTTTGATGGGAGAGAACCGAACCGTGAAGCTAATGCGGAAGAATTGAAGATGCTACAATACAACGCTCAAGCATGTGACATCATCTTCAACGGATTGTGCCCCGAAGAATTCAACAAAATCAGCCGTCTTGAGAATGCAAAGGAAATTTGGGATACTTTGATTGATATGCATGAAGTTACCGAGTCCGTCAAGGAATCCAAGTTGGATGTGCTCTAAAGTCAGCTTGACAAGTTCAAAATGAAGGATGGTGAAGGTGTCGCTGAAATGTACTCTAGGCTTGCTCTTATCACCAATGAGATTGCCGGCTTAGGGAGTGAAGAGATGACCGACAAATTCATCATCAAGAAAATCCTAAGAGCATTGGATGGAAAGTATGATACCGTGTGCACATTGATTCAAATGATGCCAAACTACAAAGATCTCAAGCCAACAGAAGTCATTGGAAGAATTGTTGCTCATGAGATGTCACTCAAGGATAAGGAGGAACTTCACAACAAGTCAAGTGGTGCTTACAAAGCCTCAAGTGAAGCCCCCACATCATCAAGTGAGAAACCAACCTTCAATGAAGAATTGAGCTTAATGGTGAAGAACTTCAACAAATTCTACAAGAGTAGAAGCAAAGAAAGAACCTCCAAGTCAAGGTCTTACAATGACAAAAGATCTTCTAGTCGAGAGCGCAATTGCTACAATTGTGGGAGACCCGGACACTACTCCAATGAGTGTACGGCACCCTACAAAAGAAGAGAATATTCTCCAAGAAGAGGGAGCAAAAGAGAAGAATCACCACCAAGAGAGAGGAGGAGTAGAGATGATCGTTATGAACGAAGACCCTCACAGAGAAGCAAGGATTCGGAAAGGAAGGACAAGTCATCAAGGAGCTACACAAAACGAAGACATCAAGCTCATGTTGGTGAATGGGTATCCGGCTCCGACTTCGACAATCACTCCGAGAGAAGCTATCACTCCGACTCCGAATATACTCAAGATGAAGGTGTTGCCGGTCTAGCACTTGTGTCAACCAACTCCTACGACATATTTGACTCACCAAATGAAGGTGTTGGAAGATGCTTCATGGCCAAAGGTCCGAAGGTAACACATCCCGAGTATGTTGATTTTAATAGTGATGAAGATGACTTGCTTGTGGATGATGATTTACTTGTTGACAACTCTAGTGATGAATACTATGATGAAACGTCAATTAATCATGCTAATCAAGATAAAACGAATGACAATTATAAGGAGAAGATTGAGCTTCTAACTAAAGAACTAAACTCTCTTAAGTTAGCTCATGAAACTATCTACGAAGATCATCGAGAACTTTTAAGGGCTCATGAGAAGTTACGCTTTGAAAATCTCAATCTTGAGCAAGAGCATGAGTACTTAAAAGCAATCAAGGATGATCTCCGCAAGAAAATTTCTTCTTACATAGCCAAGCGTTTACTCTTATCTACTTACATGCCTCAAGTCAAGTCTAGTAAGAAGTACAAGAAAGATACTTCCTCTAGTAGTAACAATAATAATGTCAAATCCAATATTGTTACTTCTAGTAGTTCTCTTGATTCCACTAATGATTCTCTTAGCCAAGTTACACTTGAGCAAGAAAATAGCTTATTGAAGGTAATTATAGAGAAAGGTGTTTACAAGAGCCTTGCTGGGAGTAAACAATTTGAGGAAATTGTACGCAAGCAAGGAAGGCACCGGAAGAATCAAGGTGTTGGTTTTGAACGAAAGTTCAATGCCAATGGAGTTGAGTGGGAAGAAGATCAATACCCCAAGACGAAGTTTGTTCCTCAACAAGAGAAGTATGATCCTACTTCCTTCAAGGGAACACAAGCTCAATATGATCTTCCACCACAAGACCACAAGAACAAAGGCAAGGACAAGCTTCAAGAAGAGATTGATGCATTTGAAGAAGCACCTAAAGCCTCGTTCAAGTGGGTCCCCAAGACTACGTCAAGTTCTACTTCATCAAGTACAACTACAACTCCAAGGATTCCCATCAAGATGATGTGGATCCCGAAGAAGAAGAACTAGAGAGTTCTTGAGGGTGACTCCGCCAACATTCTTCACTCATATCATTTTGGCAAGAACAAGTGCAATCAACTTCCACATCTTGCACTAGTTCAAGGAGTCACAAACCCTCATGTTGGTAAGGCAAGGGACAAGGTAACCTAATGATTTCATGGACATCATCTTGTGTGTGCATCACTCTATGTCTATGGATATTCTTGTTTGTTCCTTGTGGGACTAACCCATGTAGGTAAGTTGAAAGTGCAACTCACTCCAAAGGATTGCTCCAAATGATCTACATCAACATTGAGCATCTACATCTTCAACACCTACATGAAGTCATCATCGACAAAACCCAAGGTTAGTTCATCCCTCTAAGGGGGGATCTCACATCTAGGGGGAGCTTAACTCTAAGAATTGAGTCAAAGCAACTCTAATGGTGTGAACACATTAATGCATTATGTAAAAGTGGTAACCCCACTTGAGCTTAAACGATGAGTATGACCTATGATCAAATGTTCTCATTTGACTCCTAAGTCAATATACTCATATAGAGATGACCTAGTCATCGCCAATTGTTTGATAGATGCTAGAATTGGTTGTGCATGCTTTGCCACATATTTCATTTGCCATCTTATTGTATGAGCATGTTGGTGCATATTTTACTCATTCAAGGACATCCACTTGTTGTTTTGTTTGTTTGGATTCTTTTCTTTGTGCCAAGTGGATGGACAAGAATGCCTAAGAACCTTCTTTAGCTATCTATGCTTTTCTCATCTCAAACTCTATTCATGCTACATCACAAAATTTGATCAAGTCGATTGAACCACTCGTGTGAGGAGCACTTTCAGATCCCGATTCGTCATAGACTTAAACTTCCAAAACCTCTTTGTGATTCTCGGTCTGACCGATTCCACCATTTCGGTCCTACCGAGATCATCAAGTTGATCTGAGTTTTCAATCTCGGTGCAACCGATTTGAACTTTTTGGTCTCACCGATTTGTCAGAATCGAACACAAGTTATGCATCTCGGTGCCACCGAGTTGTTCCACTCGGTCACACCAATAGGGTCGGGCTATATATAGCCACGGGCAAAATTTTGGAAATTTCTCCGAAACCCTTCACCCGTGCAACAGCTCGCTCTGCCATCGTGGTCTCCGGATCGTCTCCTCGCCGCCAGCAGCCTCCTATCGCTGGTCTCCGCCGCCATCAACGGATTTCGTCCCCGCCGTTGCCGCCGTAGCAAGTCCACCGCCAAGTTAGGGTATGGACTTGATCTTTGTGCTATCCACGTCTGATTCCTAGCACATTGTATTCTTATTGATTCTTGCCATGATTGAAACCCTTCTATCCAGCCAAAGTAGTTCATAGATTAGATGAGATTCAAATTTTTAGGGTTAGGTTTCCGTCGAAACCATCTCGGACCCATCGAGTTGAAAAACTCGGTCTCACCTATTTGGCTTATGCCATTGCACTAGTGACTCTCGGTCTGACCGAGAATTACTAATCGGTGCGACCGATTTGAGGATTCTGTGAAACCCTAGCAGTCTCGGTGCCACCGAACTGTGACTCGGTCCAACCATATCATCAGTTTAGGTTCCAAAACTGCTTCGGTATCACCGAGTTTGAAAATCGGTTGATCCGAAATGCTTTCTGTGGAAAACTAAAACTGAACTTTTGAATCATTCTTTTGGAAAAATCTCTGCATTTTGTGATGCTCATATATTCTATCTCATCCATAACTCTTCACAGGGTCAGCAGTCAGCCTTTGCAGTATGTCTGATCAGAGTGACAGCTAGAACAGGTCAAAAGAGCAGATGGACTTGAGTGAGGGCACTAGTCCCTCAACTACAGATGAAGGGAGCAGAAGTACTCCTAGCAATTTGCCTAAGGCTGCAACTAGGCAAAGGAGGAAAAGAAATTCAGATTCTGAGGATGAAGATTACAAAGCTGAGGAAGATGAGGCCACTTCCAAGAAAGTGGTGCTCAAGAAAGAATATGGCTCTGCACAGAGCACAAAACCAGGTCTGAAGAAGAAAGTTCTTGCTAAGAGGACTCCAATGCCAAAGGCCAGAAAGCCTACTCAAGTGCCAGCTCAGGCTCAACCCAAAGAGGCACCTGCAAGGAAAGATACATCATCCAAACCTTAGAAAGTTCCCACTGGTGCAACTATGAAGTTCACAATTGAATCAGAGGATGATGGTGATCAAGACAAGAAAAAGAAGAGATCTAGAACCACAACTGCCAAGGTCCTTGGAAAGCCCTCAATGAGAAGGGATTCTGATGAAGAGGAAGAGGATGCTGCACCAGCACCTAAGGCACCTAAGCTTATGGGTGATGCAATCAGATCAGGGGCTGCAACATCCAAGCCCAAGGAAGCACCCAAAGCTGCCTCCAAGGCCAAGCAAGTTCCAAAGAGGAATACTAGGAGTATTCCAGCTGCTGAGAAGAATAAGGCCCCAATGCCTAATGTTGCTGAAGAAGAAGATGAAGAAGGTCAGGTCCTTAGAAAGCTCAAGCCCAAGATACCAGACCACAATGATGCCCATCCTGTGTCTGAGGACATGAGAATAAGGAAGGATTAAGGGCTGAGACTGTGGAGGATGGAAGATCCATATGCTTCAAGAAGAAGAACTGCTGTTGACTACAAGTTCCACACAAAGGAACAACAGGACTTCTATGAAACAATTCTGTTGGACAAGAAGCCCATAGTTTGTGACATGATGTGGGTCGACTGGACCTACATCAAGGACAATGAAGAGCACTATCCTGGAGTGCAAGACAGCTTTGTTGCTTGTGGAGTTGCAGATTTCGTTGGACAGAAGTTCACCAACTGGAATGATGAGCTTATCATGCAGTTCTACTCCACATCACATTTTTACCCAGATGGTAGAATTGTTTGGATGTCTGAAGGTACAAGGTACCAATCCACTGTTGAAGAATGGGAAAGTCTGATAAATGCTCCCAAGGAAAATGAAGATGACCTAGACATTTATGCAAAGAAGAAGTTGGGTCATAATTCAATGGCTCACATGTACAAGGAGATTCCAGACAAGGCAGTAGAGACTCACAAGTTTGGATCAGTTCACTTTCTGCTGTCAGGGTTGCCAACCATCAATTGGATTCTGAGGCACACTTTGTTGCCCAAGTCTGGTGACCATAACATGATCAGAGGGCATACCATCAACATGTTGCATGTGTTTGATGTGCCATAGAAGTTCAAAGTTATGAGCCTAATCATTGAAACAATCAAGAGGACTGCAGCAGATCAGAAGAGGAGCTGTGGATATGCACCTCAGATTCAGGATTTGATCAACTCAAAGATGGGCACAGGGAAATATCAGTTGGATAAGGAACATTTTCCACTTTATCCAGACTTTGAGGACAATGAGGTTGTCATGAATGAAGATGATCCATAATCAGTTCAATCTCAAGAGAAGAAGGAGAAGGCAAAGAAGGAGAAGGCTACCAAGATGCCAACTCAAGAGGATGCATCTGAATATTTCTTGAAAACCAAACAAGAGCAGCTTGGTTACTTGATAGCATCAACTCCGAGGATTGAGAAAGGACTGGCCACCCTCACTCAGAATCAGGAGAGCCTTGAAAGAATCATGGAACAAAAATTTTGTGATCTAGATGTCAAAGTAACAGAGATTCAGTCAGTTGTGGAGCAGCTGCAGGATGACATGTAGGAGAGGAAGGGCAAGACTACAACCAATGTGTTTGCCAGAGTGCCCAGAGGTCAGTTGCAGTGCCAGTGACAGACACTAGAGCAACAACTTCAGCACCCACCACCGCCTCACGGCCCAAAGGCAACCAGCTCCAAAGACTAACTCCTCCAGCTCCATCCACTTCAACTCAAGCCTTCGTCCAAGGAGCCATCTCTACACCACCACCAAGATCAAGCCTGAGAGTCGATCTAGCACTATGCATTTTCTATGAACTTTTTGGTAACTTGTTGCCAAAGGGGAAAAAATGTATAGATCATAGGCTTTAGAGAGAGAGTGTTGCTTTTGTTCTCTCTTGCTTTATTTGGTGGTTTTTCAAACTTTGTTTGCTTTTGGTTGAGATACTATGCTTGTGAGACATTGATGATCATGTGTTTGATCATAAGCTACACTTATGCATGCTTGATATTATCCTATCTATCTTATGTGATCACTCACTATGCTTGGTGATGAGTGCATGTATTCATTGTTTATTATTTTGAGCGCTCCACCAAGATGTATGTGACATGGAAGAGTAACCCATGATCCTAATTCATTGTGCATTTGCAGTCCAAAGAAAATCTAAAACTATGCACAAATTTAGGGGGAGCTCTTGCTTATCACATACTTCTCAAAGCGACGATGTTATTTAATTTTATTATCATTTGTCGAAGCTTTGATCTATATGTTGTCATCAAGTACCAAAAAGGGGGAGATTGAAAGTGCAACTATCCCTAGGTGGTTTTGGTAATTCATAACAACATATAGCTCATTGAGCTAATGCTATTCCAAGACTATTATTTCAGGAAAGCTCGATGAATGGCATGGCATGGATGATGAAAGTGGATCCCTCAAAATACTAAGGACAAAGGATTGGCTCAAGCTCAAAATCTCAAGACTCTTCATTTTACATTTTAGTGATCCAAGATCACATTGAGTCTATAGGAAAAGACAATACTATCAAGGAGGGATGAGGTGTTGCTTAATGAGCCTCTTGCTTCATGTGCTTAGTGATATGCTCCAAAACCCTCAAATACTTTCCCACATCCACAAATGACCTAAACCCAAAGCCAAAATCGGTCTCACCTATTCTTCCTATCCGGCGCCACCGATTCCAAAAAGTCATGGCCACTGCCACAAACCCAAAGCAAATTGGTCTTACCGATAGGGATCTCGGTCTCACTGAGATGGGGTTGCAATCTCTCTGTTTCCCTTCGTAACATTTCGGTCTAACCGAAGTGAGCGATCGGTCCCACCGTGATTGCAATGTAAACTCTCTGTTTCCTTTATGTAACATTTCGGTCTCACCGAAAAGAGCAAATCGGTCCCACCGAGTTTACCTGACCAACTCTCTGGAAAGCTTATTACCAATTCGGTTTCACCGAGTTTGTGTAATCGGTCTTACCGAGATTATGTTATGCCCTAACCCTAACCGAATCGATCTCACCGAGATGCATGTCAGTCCCACCGAAAATCACTAACGGTCACTAGGTTTACTAAATCGGTCCGACCGAGTTTAACGATTCGGTCCCACCGAGTTTGGTAAATTGTGTGTAACGGTTAGATTTTGTGTGGAGGCTATATATACCCCTCCACCTCCTCTTCATTCGTGGAGAGAGCCATCGAAACGAACCTACACTTCCAACTTACCATTTCGAGAGAGAACCACCTACTCATGTGTTGAGGCCAAGATATTCCATTCCTACCATATGAATCTTGATCTCTAGCCTTCCCCAAGTTGCTTTCCACTCAAATATTCTTTCCACCAGATCCAAAACCTATGAGAGAGAGTTGAGTGTTGGGGAGACTATCATTTGAAGCACAAGAGCAAGGAGTTCATCATCAACGCACCATTTGTTACTTCTTGGAGAGTGGTGTCTCCTAGATTGGCTAGGTGTCACTTGGGAGCCTCCGACAAGATTGTGGAGTTGAACCAAGGAGTTTGTAAGGGCAAGGAGATCGCCTACTTCGTGAAGATCTACCGCTAGTGAGGCAAGTCCTTCGTGGGCGACGACCATGGTGGGATAGACAAGGTTACTTCTTCATGGACCCTTCGTGGGTGGACCCTCCGTGGACTCGTGCAGCCGTTACCCTTCGTGGGTTGAAGTCTCCATCAACGTGGATGTACGAGCACCACCTATCGGAACCACGCCATAAACATCCGTGTCTCCAATTGCGTTTGAATCCTCCAAACCCTTCCCTTTACTTTCTTGCAAGTTGCATGCTTTAATTTCCGCTGCCTATATACTCTTTGCATGCTTGCTTGAATTGTGTGATGATTGCTCGACTTGTCCTAAAGTAGCTAAAATCTGCCAAACTCTAAAATTGGGAAAAGGTTAAGTTTTTATTGGTCAAGTAGTCTAATCACCCCCCCTCTAGACATACTTCAAGGTCCTACACGTAGCTTACGCATCGAGACTAGCCATTGAGTATTGCCAGCAACGTGACTTGTGCACATTAGTGATCATAGTCCATAACATACATACCATACCATAGTGGTGCATATCTTGGCATCATCTTTTGTGTCACAAAGTTGTCGTAGCATACACAATTGCTATCTTGGTTCATGAAGTTTTGCATGAGAAAAGAGCTCAGAAGTGAAAGAGTGGCACACGCTTTTAAGCAAAGAGGGAAAGATAAGCAAAGAGGGAAAGATAAGCAAAGAGCTTATAAGCAAGAACCATAATATCATACTACATTAAGATTGTCATATCCGATCATCTTGGATCATTCACTGAAATACCATACATATAGCATACGTGAGATAGAGGTCGTTGCACTTTTACCTAGTAGGTTGTGCACAAGTTCTATTGTGCAATCGTGCTAGCGTCTCTCGTGTATTGTGCAACAAGAGCATTTTCGTGGATTCCACTTTTCGGCTCACTTTTGGTTTGCACAATCTCACTTATCTATTTGCATGTGTGTTTCCATGTACCTCTACTTGTTTGGTCTACTTGTTGCATTTGCAAATTTGTGAATCTTTTCCAACGTTATTGAAGCTCACTTACAATTGCATCAAATTTTGTGCCACCATCCTAACCAAGCTCCACCATAAGCTTTTACTTGTGTAGGTGTGAGAACCGACAAGATTTGGTAACAATTGTGCTATTTCATTGTCTGCATTTGAGTGATCTCGATTCATTGTCAACATCGGTCAAGCTACATTGGGTATAAGTTCTTCTCCTTCTCCTACTCACATTTTTGCTTGGAATGATGGATAGGCCAAGTTCTTCTACCAACCCACTCTTCATCGAGCAAGACGACAACATGTCATCATTCATCACCAAGAGCCACCTCTTTGGTGCACAACGAGTGTTGCGTCAAGAGCAACAAGCGATGACCGACCACATCAACAACCTCGCCACCGACTTGCGACTCTCCGAGCAACGTACAAGGGACTACTTCGACAACAAGCTTGATGCTCACAAGCAAGAGAACGATGCAAGAATGGACAAGACCCGCGCCTTGTTGGTGAACCGTCCTCCTTCAACTTCTTCATACTCAAGACGGAGCCACTCAAGTCGACACTCCGATGACACCTTCTCCGGCTCAAGTACACCGACATCGAACACTCTTCAACGAGCCGCGCGTCAAGACCGTCATGCATCCCGCAATCCTCTACACAACAAGCATTCACAAGAGCAAGTCGATGAGCAAGTACTTCGTCCTCAACCACACCTAGTTGCTTTTGCACAAGCTCAAGAACTACAACGCCAACGGCACCAAGAGGAAGAACGAGCGCGTCTACATCAAGAGGAACAAGACGCCGAGGCTCAGTGTCTTCAACAACAACAACGTGAAGCACAAGCTCTTGAGGCGCAACGTGCCCTTCAAGAATCAAGTCGAGCAATCGCCAACCGCAACCGAGATCGGCGCAATCAAGAGGAAGCACTTCGAGAAGAAATCCAAGAGCAGAACTACCAACCGCGAGTGCAACGTCAAGTTTCTCAAGCTCCTCCACAAGCTCGACAAGTTCCACCTCAACCTCAAGTTCAACAAGAACAAGTTAATCATGGACTTCCCCCATGCCAAGAGCAACATGAGGATGATTACCCTCCACGTCAAGGGCGTCATCATCACCATCGACCACAACACAATGAAGAGCAACGCTACGGCAAGCTAAAATTCACAATGCCCAAGTTCAATGGAAGCAATGATCCCGAAGAGTACCTCTCATGGGCATTGAAGGTCGACAAAATCTTTCGTTTGCACAACTATGAGGAAGAGAAGAAGATCGCTATGACATCACTTGAGTTCCAAGACTATGTGCCCATATGGTGGGAACAAGTCCTTGAGCGCCGAGAAGCAAGAGGTGAACCACCTATCACCACTTGGGCTCAAATGAAGGATGTCGTGCGAGCACGTTTTGTGCCCAACTACTACAACCTCGATCTCTTCAAGAAGCTCCAACTCCTCAAGCAAGGAACAAAGAGTGTTGAAGAATACTACAAGGAAATGGAGATAGCCATGATTCGAGCCAATGTCATGAAAGATGATGAGCAAACTATGGCACGTTTCTTGAATTGACTCAATCATCCCATCAAGAAGATCGCCGACTTCCAACCCTACTCCAACCTCATTGAGCTCGTGCATCAAGCTACCAAGGCGGAACGTCAAGTGCAAGATGACTTCAAGTACGCCAAGTACTCGTCCAAGACCTACGGCTTCTCCAACACCCAAGCTTCAACGAATCCTCCAATTTCTACCTCAACCAAGCCATTTACAAGCAATGACGACAAGTCAAGTTACAAGAAAACTTCGACAAGCTCAAGTCGTCCTCCTCCTACTACAAGCAACTTCAAGCCGCGCGCTTCATCATCCACTCCGACCGATGAGACCGTCAAGACAAGCTCTTTCAAGTGATTCACTTGCGGGGGCCGAGGCCACAAGTCCTTCGAATGCACAAACAAGCGCACCATGATCCTCAACGATGATGGAACATATGACTCCATGAGTGAAGAGGAGATGGAAGCCCTTGAGCAAGTGGCCATGCACCAGCGCGTGAACGAGGATGAAGATGATCAAGTCTTTTGTGATGAGGATTCGAGCCCCACTCTCGTTGTCTCCAAAGTCTTGACTCTTCAACATCAACAAGAAGAAGACCAACGATGCCACATCTTCCACACAAAGGCCGACATCAATGGAAGGTCCGTCAAGGTCATCATCGATGGAGGTAGTTGCCACAACTTGGCAAGTGAAGAACTATGCTCCAGTCTTTAATTGGTCAAGATGAAGCACCCGCACCCATACAAAGTCCAATGGCTAAGCGACTCCGGCACTATACGAGTTGAGCATATGGTCCAAGTCTCCTTCAAAATTGGTGCATATGAGGACACTTTGGAGTGTGATATCGTCCCGATGTCCGTTTGCCACCTCCTTCTTGGTAGGCCTTGGCAATTTGACCTCGGAGTCATCCACAACGGGCGTACCAATCACTATAGCTTCAAGATGAAAGGGAATGAGTATGTGCTACGACCTATGTCTCCTAGTCAAGTGATAGCCAACAAGCAAGCCACCCATCATGGAGAGAAGAGTGAGAAAGTGATCCACCAAAAAGAGAGTGAGAGCCACAAGCCAAAACCGAGTCCCTCCACGATGAGCGACAAGAAAAACTTAGTCCTATTTGCCACCAAAAATGAGATGAGAGAAGTGTGTGAGAACCCATCGAGTGTTATGCACTTTGTCCTTGTGTGCAAGGATGGAGAACCAAAAACTAACACCTCTCACGATCTACCTTTAGTGTTTCAATCTCTTTTGCAGGAATTCCAAGATGTTTTCCCCGATGAGCTACCTTCGGGTCTATCTCCTCTATGAGGCATTGAGCATCGAATTGACCTCATCCCCGGAGTGCCCCTACCAAACAAATCTCCATACCGCGTCAACCCCGAAGAAACTAAGGAGATCCAACGACAAGTACAACAACTAATCGACAACAGTCATGTACGTGAAAGCTTAAGCCCTTGTGCCGTTCCCGTTATACTTGTGCCCAAGCAAGACGGTAGTTTTCGCATGTGCTCGGATTGCAGACCTATCAATGCTATTACCATTCGTTATAGGCATCCCATTCCTTGCCTAGATGATATGCTTGATGAACTTAGCGATGCCACCATTTTCTCAAAAATTGATCTCAAAAGTGGCTATTATCAAATCCGCATACAAGAAGGTGATGAATGGAAAACCGCTTTCAAAACCAAATTTGGCTCGTACGAGTGGTTGGTTATGCCTATGGGTTTATCGGAAGCTCCCTATACTTTCATGCGTCTTATGCATTTTGTGCTTCACCCTTATATTGGAGTGTTTGTTGTGGTTTACTTTGACGATATTCTCGTGTTTAGCAAATCCATGAAAGAGTATCTAAAGCATGTTAGGGCTGTTTTGCAAATGCTTCGCAAGGAACGTCTTTATGCCAACATGAAAAAGTGCACATTTGGAGTTGACAAGTTGGTTTTCTTGGGTTTTGTTGTCTCTTCCAAGGGTGTCCATGTTGATGAATCTAAAATTGAAGCAACTAAAACTTGGCCCCAACCTACCAATTTGCAACAAGTCCATAGCTTTCTTGGCCTTGCGGATTTTTATCGTCGCTTTGTGAAAGATTTTAGCACTATTGCCGCTCCTTTGCATGCCTTGAGTAAGAAGAATGCTTCTTTTTTGGGGGATCTTTGCAATCCACCGCTTTTGATGAGCTCAGGTATTTGCTTACTCATGCTCTGATTCTTGCTTTGCCCAACTTTGACAAAACTTTTGAGGTTCATTGTGATGCAAGTGGTACCAGAATTGGGGAAGTTTTGATGCAAGAAAAACGAGCTATTGCATATTTTAGTGAAAAACTCTCCGGTGCTCAACTTAACTATCCCATTTATGACAAAGAATTGTATACTTTAGTGTGTGTGCTACATGTTTGGGAGCATTACCTTAGACCTCATGAGTTTGTCATCCATACCGATCATGAAACACTTAAGTACTTAAAAGGTCAAACTAAGTTGAACAAGCGTCATGCCAAATGGGGTGAATTCATTGAATCCTTCCCCTATGTGATCAAGTACATTAAGGGTAAGGAAAATGTAGTTGTGGATGCACTTTCACGCATATGCACTCTTGTCACTAAACTTGAGTTGAATGTTATTGGTTTTGAGCACATAAAAGATATGCTAATGACCCATCTTTTGCTACTCCTTATGCTAAATGTTTGACGCATACATCTTGGGAACGATATTACATCAAGGATGATTATCTTATGAGAGCTAACAAACTTTGCATTCCCGAGTCTTCTCTTCGTTTCCTCCTTTTGCAAGAGGCTCATGGAGGCGGACTCATGGGACACTTTGGACGCAACAAGACATTCGCCACGCTCTCCAAGAACTACTTTTGGCCCAAGATGTTCCGCGACGTCTCATGCTTCACCAACCGATCCTCTACATGTCACAAAGCTAAGTCTAAAGCTCAATCCCATGGTCTTTACATGCCTCTTCCTATTCCTTATCAACCTTGGGAAGACATTAGCATGGATTTTGTACTTGGGTTGCCTAGAACTCAAAATGGAAAGGATTCCGTGTTTGTTGTTGTGGACCGATTTTCCAAGATGGCACATTTCCTTCCTTGCAACAAGACAGATGATGCTTCACATGTTGCCAATCTCTTTTGTAGGGAAATCTTGCGGATCCATGGAGTACCAAAGACAATCGTCTCCGACCGCGACGTCAAGTTCTTGAGTTACTTTTGGAAGACGCTATGCGTCAAGCTCAGAATCAAGCTTTTCTTCTCATCCGCATTTCCTCAAACCGACGGCCAAACGAAGGTGAAAAACCGTACGCTCTCCACTCTACTTCGCGTGTTGATCAAGAAGAACATCAAGGAGTGGGAGGAGTGTCTGCCCATCGCCGAGTACGCCTACAACCGTGCAAGACATTTGACGACCGGCAAGTCCCCCTTCGAGGTCGTCTACGGCTTCAACCCGTTGTCCCCATTGGACATTCTACCTCTTCTACTACAAGAGTGCACCAACATGGATGCGAGTGCACGCGCAAGCTACATCAAGAAGATGCATGAGGATACAAGGCACACCATCGAGCACCAAGTACAACGACTAACGACCAAGCTCAACATCAACAAGCAACCCATGATATTAAACATCGGACATCTCGTGTGGCTACACCTTCGCAAGGACCACTTCCCCAATGAACGCAAGTCCAAACTTCTCCCTCGAGCCGATGGACCCTTCAAGGTGCTAGTAGGCTACAACAACAACGCTTACAAGATCGATCTCCCACACAAAAAGTACAACATGAGCGACATCTTCAATGTCACCGAACTCTCCCCGTATCATGGTGATGAGGATTTATGATGCGGAGCATCCTTCGGTCGGATCTTTCCCAAGGGAGGGGAGACGATGCGGAGCATCCTTCGGTCATCCCCATGGATCTACCATCATCTCACCATGCACCAAGAGGACCCATGACAAGAGCACGAGCTAGAGCACTCGAGATCGAGGTGACTTCTCTCCTTAGTGATATCTCATATGATCCTCATGAGACATGGCTACTACCTAAGTCCGGAATGTTGTGCATGATTAGGTACCAAGAGGACCCTCCCGAGGATGCACATGAAGATGGTCAAGCCCCCAAGTCCATGGAAGAAGATAACCAGCGGAGGAAGGCGAGGACACCTTCCAGGCACCGGACATCCGACCAGGCCCCCGGACATCTGGCCCCTGGAGATCTTCCCCACAGCCAGGAGTCTGCAGCAAAAGCTACAGGGCCCGGACATCCGGACCACCGCCCCGAAAATCCGGTGACAAGCCTTGACATCCGGACACGCCGTCCAGAGAGCACAGAAGGCTGCCCCGACAGCCCGGACATCCGGCCTTCACCCCGAAGCTCTAGCGCCTCCTGAAGCCCCAGACATTTGGCCCCATCCATACAGAGAGCAGCAAGGCCAATTCCACCAGCCCGGACATCCGGCTCGACAGCCCGGACATCCGGCCCCTCGCGAGCACCCGGACATCCGGCCCATCCTGCCTGCGTGCAGCGCATCCGGGCCGTGGCCCATGTACCCCATAGATTATATATACTCCCCCTCCACCTACGTTCTAGGGTTAGCATTGGTTTAGCTCATTTGAGATAGAGCATTGCTCATCTGTACCGGATCTACTCCTCATGAGGGACCGCACCTCTTCGGAGAAGATCCACCCGGATTCCAGACCTCCATCTGGAGAAGACAATCAAGACCTCCTCACGAAGAAGAACGGTTACTCTTGTATCGTCACTTGTTGACTTTGGATCTTGTGTTACTTTGTGCCTCGATGATCTAGCACTTGCGTGATCATATTCGTGTTGGTTGAGTGTTTCTCTTGTTTTCCCGCGTGATTTTCCTCGTGTTCTTCCGCGCGTTCTTCGTGTTCCTCATAGAGATCCTCTCCAAACGTGAAAGATCGGCCCCATAGGGTTCCGCCCTACATCATAGTCCCTGAGGAGAAACGACATCCATTGTTTGTAGGCGATTTACTCGCTATATTTACAGTTGATCATTTTGGCGCCATTGCCGGGGATTAGCATCGAGCGATTATGTTAGCTATATACTAGGTTTATTTTAGTTTCATGTTTAATTCATTGTGTATTTATTTTATATTTTTTCCTTGTTGTTGCTTCAGCTTATTAGGATACTAACATTCTGACTAGTATTTACTGTTTATGAGTGTGTGTAGGAAATCTGATCTATTTGCAGGTTGATTGATAGTTACACTTGGTGGAGATATGGCGATGCTTCATGATGTTTGCATGCCAAGCAGCCAATGCTATTTCACAGGGCCACTTTGGCCGTCTTTTAAGGCGGAAAATTTTGAGCTAAAGCCTGGTCTTATTGCTTTGGTTCAACAACATCAATTTGGAGGGTTGCCTACTGAAGATCCTTACAAGTACTTGCTCCGAGTCCCGGAGTATTCAAATACAGTAAAGTACCATGGAGTTCGTCAAGATGTTATCAAGTGCATGCTATTCACATTCTCTCTCCGAGATGATGCTCGTGCTTGGTATCGATCCTTGCCATCAAGATCATTCGGTTGGAATGAGATATCACGAGCTTTCTTGGATAAATATTTCCCACTACACAAGCAGTCTGCAATTCAAGATGAGATCTTCAATTTCGTCCAGCGTGAAGGTGAGAGCTTGTATGATGCTTGGGAGAGATATAAAACCTTATTCAGGAGATGTCCTAATCATGGGCTCGAGAGATGGTTAGAGCTGCAGATATTCTATAGAGGGTTGACTTTGGACACTCGAGCTTACGTCGATATGGCAACAGGTGGAGCTATTACAAACAAGACACTTGATGATGCCTTTTTGCTGATTGAGAGCATAGCTTTCCACCAACTTCGGTGGTACAGTGAGAGACCCAGCTCAGATTTATTGGTTTGCTGTCACCACACTTCACCTCAGCAAGAAGGTCGTACACAAAAGCCAGAACCAGTTTCTCCGTGTGACAAGATTGAGCTTTCATAGATTATCTTTGACGATGATGACACCAGCCTAGTTGACACACACATTGCAGATCATATGGATACTAGTGTTCGAGGTTCAGTTTTGCATTGTGATGATTCTTCTGTGGATGAACCAGAGCTGCAGTTAGTTACCTTTGATATTGAGGAGTCACCTCTGGTTGATATAGACCATGTGCTGCCTGAACCAGACATGGAGAAGTTCACCTTTGATGACATTGGCCACATTGATTCCTCAACACTTGAGCCTAAGATGGAAACCTTTATTGTTGATTATGATGAGGTTGCTCTAGATGTCAAGAAGCCAAGCTCTAATATTTCACTTGTTGACACGAGTCCGGTGGAAATTTCTACTACCATGCCTTCCATAGTATCTTCCACTAAAGTAGTACTAAAACTTATCTCATATCATCCCAGGTATTATCTCAGCTTTCTTGACAAGTTATGTCATATTGTTGATATTACCGATGCACCATATGAATTGATGATACATGTGTATGATATGCTCAATAAATATGCTTATGTGATAGGATACTCTATTGATGACTTAGAGGCGATGTCCCTATCATTTGTATTGGCTTGTTTGTTGAGTGTTCTTTCAGGTTTTTGCTTGTGCACGATCCACTACATGCTGACCAGGTTCGAGGTGATATTCCTTGGGACCCCGGTGGATTCAGAGCATGGTGACGAGGAGAAGCAAGGAGCAAACATGAGGATGAGAGAAGCTGGAGCGTGCAAGTGGAAGCAAAAGGAGAAGAGCTGCAGTTTAGAGGTGATCGAGCGAGTGCTACATCATCAAAGCCCAGTGAGCTGTTTCATGACCCATTTTGAAATCATCATCCATTGATGCTTGCTGAATTAAATTGCTATTTGGGTTGCTTGTGCCACTTCTTAAATGTTGTCCCACTGAATTTCACCTTTGACATATTGTGCTTGATGTGAACTTGTGAACTTGATTGTTGAATGCCTTGTAAACTAGTGATCTACACAATGCTTGCTTTGCTGAAAGTAGTGAAGGCTACTAGTTTTGAGTGCTCAAATCCCTAGTACACTAGAAAACTTAAGCATTTTCTGCTTTTACCTTGATACACCTAGATCATTAAGTGTCAGATGAGTTTGTGCCTAATGTGTTCCCATTCAGAGCAATCACTCACCACTGTGGACTAGCGTGCTATGTTCCCTGGATCGGCAGTATGTGAACCAGACCTAGATGAGTGATGATTCTTGTTTCCTTTTTGTATTCATTTGTTAAATAAGTAATAATGAATAAATAATTATCTGATCTTACCTAACAGTAGCATGTCATGTTCCCTGGATCGGTGGCTTGTGAAATCTGGTTGGATCGAATAGGAGTTAATTATGTTAAAAATGCTATAATTGTCGAACCAGGTGTATACCATGTTCTCTGGATCGGTGGTATGTTCCTTTGGGGAGACAAATAAAAAACTAATAATTTGTCGAGCCAGGTGTATACCATGTTCTCGGGATTGGTGGTATGTTCCTTTGGTGAGACCGATAAAATATTATCATTGCTTCCTTCAAATTCAATAAGGGGTTCAACCACAATGTTCCTGGTAATAAGTGATCTGATCACAAGTTTAAGTTTTTTTTTTGTTTTTTTGGATCATGCTCTCTTTAGGAACCTTTTGGCACAATCAACATTTGAATTTGTTGATCTATTTTTATCATTGTAAAAGTTTAAAATGATTGTGTCTACTGGTATCCTATTGCTTTGTAGCACTCCTAACCATTAATTTTCACTAGCTAAGTCCAAAGCATGCATTGTTTAGAGATCTACTTCACTTGGCATTCTCTAGTCAGCTCACTATTCACTATCTTGCTCTTGTCATATGCCTTTGCTTGAGGATAAGCAAAAGTTTAAGTGCGGGGAAACTTGATAAGCACATTTCATATATATAATTTTGACACACAAATTCACCATTTCTTGAGACGTGTCCATCTATTCTTGCTAAGAATTGTTGAATATTTGATTGATAATCATAAAAGAGATTGCGACTAGTCGTTTGTTTATTTTGCAGACAAGTGCGCAAAGGCACTATAAACTTCATGATTCCGACATTGAGGATAACGATAAGAGTCAAGGGCATGAAAGAAGAAGAGGAACAAGACAAGGAGCTGGAAGAGATGAAGAAATGACTTGGGTGAGAAGAAGTAAACAGAGGGGCAAGAGGGACTTTCTTGTGAAGGAAGAAGAAAAGGAGAAGGGCCAATCTGAAAATTGCACATCTGATCGAGGGGATCTAAGGGCCTGTTTGGTTTGCAGCCTAAGGTTGCCACGCCTAAGCTTAGGCGTGCCACAATATCTTAGGCATGTGTTTGATTCATTGTCACACTTGTGGTTTGCCATACTTTTCTATTTACATGGTCCACATGTCATAGACTCAACTTTTTGCCAAATTTTGCCACATTTGTGGTGGCCATTTTGTTAGCCACACTTTTTGTGACAGCCGCACTTTGCCTAAGCTTAGTTGTGGCAAAGTTAGTCATTAACCAAAGGCGGTGCTAAGTAGCCACAAGACCGGCCAAACGTTTGCCGGTCCGCACTCTAGCCGTCGGATCTGCGTCATATAGGCCGCTTGATCTAGCTCTGTTCTTCTTTGTCCTCCCGCAGATCTCCCACCTCGCGCGCCCCATGCGAGAGGCGAAAAACCCTCCTCTCCCCGCCCAACGACCGAGCCCCTGCTGACCCCGCTCCTCCCCCGCCATGAACGAGCTCGCCACCGGCCTCGAAGCTCGCCGCCGATCCATTCTTGCTCTTAGGGGCCGCCGCGATTCCGAAAAGCAAATCCCTCGAATTCCAGCTCTCATCGGCCATGGTCAAAGCATTCCGACCACTCGTCATTTTTCCCCGCAGTTCCACATCGCCGTCAAGGTCGCAAAGACGTTAGGTTCGCTTTGTACCACCATCTTAGCGAAACTACGGTAGTAGCAAATTTCATCTCCTAGTAGTAGCAAACCTCCAAGACGATTCGAGAAAAAAAGCCACAACCGCGTCGATCAACACCGACATGGATGGATGTAGCAAAAATGTCTTCGGTTCGACAAAATAAAAATATGGTTGTAGCAAAATCAAAATATGGTTGCGACTCTAGGCGGTGGCGTTAGCGACAAATTGGCGGCGGCCGCATGACTCGCACGGTGTGATTGTAGCAAAATGAGAGGTTAATTGTAGACAAACGCATAGCGTGGTTGTAGCAAAAAAAATGCGGTGGTAGCCAAAAAATATGACACCGTTGTAATAAGAAAAAAATTGACGTCGGTAGGTCATTGTGTATGGTGGTAGCAAACCATGTCGCGGTGGTAGCAAAACAAAACACTAGTTCCAAAAAAAAAATCGGCGACAAATACAAGAGTTGGTTCCAAAGAAAAAGTTTATGGGTTGTAGCATCCCTCACGGCGGATGTAGCATCTCCCATGACCGGTTCTGAGACTCAAGTAAAAGAAAAAGCAAAGGCTGTGTGGGCAAGTCCATGATGATGATGCATCATCATGGCGCTGACTCTCAGGTGTGTCTTGTGCAACACCGAGGGGGAGCGGAGGCTCGGTAGTGAGGTGGTGCCATTCAAAGACCACCGCCCCAATCTGAAAACCCAAGACTTGCAAGGGGTTGCTATGGGAGGAAAAAGAAGCAGCGGTGAAGTCTAGATGCGGGACGGGAGGAAGAAGAAGGAAGAAGAAAAGGATAAGGAATGTTTGGTGGAGAGTGGGCCACATGACCTGGTCCAGCTGTACCCCGAGTAGAAAAACGGTTCGTTAGATCCCACTCGATCGAACGCGCCCCGTGCGACCGGCCGAAGCTTCGGCCGGTGCGCCGGTTGGAAACGTTTCCCTTAACCAAACAGACCCTAAATCCCTAGCGGCATCCTTCTTTCTGCTGGAGACTGGCATCTCCATCTCCCTCACCCGCCTTCTCCACCACCGGCCGCCGCCGCGGCGGTGCGCCAACTAGCGCCACCCATCCTCACCATCTCCATCACCCACCGCTGCACAATCCACCATCATCCATCCACATCGCCGCCACCAGCGCCGCATCACCACCACCATCTCCAGCGCCACCCACGAGCGCCGCCACTCGCGCGACCCGCCAGACTGGCGTCTGACTGCTCGCGCCACTTCTTCCTTCGCTCTGCTGCTTCTATTCTTCTTCCCCTCGCTGCTCCTCCACCTCTCTTCTTCTCCGAAAAACTGCTGTTGCTGCTCTCTCTCTAACTTCCCCACATCTCTGCTGTTCTTCTTGCCCAAACCTTGCTGCTGCTCCTTCTCTGAACCTACTGCTGCTACTCCACTTCCTCTGCTCCTCTTCTTCTTCTCCCTCTGCTGCTGTTCTTCCCCTCAACCTCCTGCTGCTCCTGCTCTTCTAAGCACCCACGCCGCTGAAATCCTTCTCTGAACCCCAACCTTTGTTGCCTCTTCTTTACCTGCGCTCTGCTGCTTCTCCTTTTCCTTTCTTTTGCTGTTGTTCACCTTCATTGTTGAGTTTCACCAAGGAAACGACCAACCTGAACCCTTCCTGCTGCTGCTTTCTCTCTCTCTATGTATCTCTCTCTCTCTCTGTAATTCCTTTGAGGTACTTATGTATGTTAGATTCGACTGTAATCTGCTATGTACTAGTTTTATATGTTACCTGTCCGTGAACTAGTGGCCTATAAAATTCAGTTTACTTGTGATTCTTGTGTTGGAATAGTTCCTTGTGAAGGCAGATGTACCTATTAAATTTTCAGTCCGCGTGTTAGCTCTGTACCTGTACTTTAAACATATTGTGATATGAAGCATTTTCATTCTAACCATAACCTTGTTTCTTCCGTCTCTTACATGTTAGATAGTCATTTGTGTTCATTTCCCTTTTGTCGATAATGTCCGTGTTAGCATTTTATTTTCTCAAGCATTACAAAAATATCAAAAAGACAGCGAGTAAAATCTTTATTTTCCTGTTTTCATTACCAGTTCGTGTGACTTAGTTTTATCTGAGCGCAATTGTCGTCACCTTGTCCCTGAGGAGAAACGACATCCATTGTTTGTGGGCGATTTACTCGCTATATTTACACTTGATCACCTGCGTTGGCAGAGCGGGTGCTACACCTGCAGCTACGTCCGCATGCCGTTTGGCCTGTTGAACGTGGCCACCTCGTACTAGCGCATCGTGCGTGGGCGGCTCACGAGGCCAGACACCAGGCGGTCCTAACGGAGGAGGTGCCGAACCCTTGCGAGCCCCCCGGACCTGCAGAGCCTCCCGGGCCTCAGGAGCCGGTCGGCTCGTGAGGAGCGATCTCCACAGTGTGCGTCTTCTGCTACTCCAATGCTTTTACAACGATGGTGCCGGGTGACATTTTGGTTTGTTCAACTGATGGCGCTCCCCCGGGTTGCGTTATCCTCAAGCTGTCAGGGACCGCTTCCCCAGTTATGTTACTTCAGTTCATATACCGGGCTGCGTTATCCTCAAGCTGTCAGGGACCGCTTCCCCAGTTATGTTACTTCAGTTCATATACCATCGATTGGTTATGCTTCGTGAGCTATCCTGGTTTTTTGACCTTGCGGTTGGTCGTACATAACCTCTGGACTCGCCCCTATGGGCCTCACGCGTTGCCAGCTCTCCTCTCGAACGTCCCCTGCGAGGGCTACCAAAGACCTGGCGCTTTGTGCTTGGGTCCGTCCTGCAAAGGTCTTGTAAATCAAGAGGCGAGCTCGCTCACGGGCGGCCCGTGCACATCACCTCACCAGGTCCTTAGTGCCTGCGTCTTCTCACGGAACGACCGGTGAGCGGATCAGCAAGCGCGTTTTGCCCCTTATGCTTAATGACTAACTAACCTGCAGGGTTCAGGAGGCAAGGCCTCACGGCCATGGCACGCCAACTTTGACATCTTGCAAAGGCTAAGTGAAAGTTGCCCTAAATCCCGTGTGGTGATGGGTGTCGCCTTTATTGAGCACCGAAGCGAGGCAGGCTGTTCCCTTTTGTGCAAATCGCTTGCATGTTAAAAGGGGGGGCCACTGAGCATTGTGACTCAGGAGCTCCTACTGGCTCTCGAGCCCTCACCCCTAGCCTTGCACACGGTATCGCGACCTGGCATACCAGCGGTGGCTGAGCTCCGCTCCAGGGCCGGGTCCTGAGGATGTAGAGCATTATGATGAGCAAAGAGAGAGGAATTGCTAGGCTCGTGTGGGAATGCAGGGAAAAGAGCCCAACTCGCCGGTGCTAACATTTGCTCAACTGCTTTCTGGAGTATGACAAACATCAATCCCGTCACGCGCCCCTAGCAGGGGCTTATTCTAATCCGATGCAGACCAAGGGATACGCGCAAGACCGTGATCCCCAGGAAGGCTTGCCTCCGCGGCGGAGTAATCACCATGAAACGCAACCCCGCCAAGCTAAGTTATCCTACACACACCATGAGTTTTTGCCGCTAACGTTTTATTCTTTCGTGGCCTCGCTCAGGCAAGGGACCCTCCTTTTTTAACCTTTCGATAGTCGCTTGAGCGTCAAGGGGGACCCCCTGAGTATCACGCCTCGGGGGCTCTTACCGGACCTCGGGTCGCTCACCTCCTGGCCTTGCACATGAGACATGACATCACAACCTGGCATACTAGCGATGGCTGAAGCCCACCTGGGGACTGGGTCCTATCGACGTGGAGCAACACGTTGTCATGAGATAGAAAAGGGGACGAATGCCCAATCGGGAAACGTGAGGAGCATAAGCCGGAAGCGTTAAAATAAAGGCGCGAGCACCATGGTTCTTACACGCCCACTCGGGGCCCTTCATGATTTTAATACAGGAAACAAAGCAAAAGAAAAGAACGGTGAAGACCACTGTTCAGGAGGTGCAAGTCAGGGAGTCATCGCGTTTCCCTCCTAGGCCCGGGCACGGTGGTGCAGCGGCACGGTGTAGTCGTCGTCGCTCGAGCTCTCCTCGGGGAAAGTACCGCCGATGCTGGAGGTGTCGCGGACAAGGCCAAGGGCAAGTTCACTGCCGGTGGCTGATACATCTTCAACGTATCTATAATTTTTGATTGTTCCATGCTATTATATTAACCATCTTGGATGTTTTATATGCATTTATATGCTATTTTATATGATTTTTGGGACTAACCTATTAACCTAGAGCTCAGTGCTTGTTTATGTTTTTTTCCTTGTTTTTGAGTTTTACAGAAAAAGAATACCAAACGGAGTCCAATTGACATGCCAATTTTTGTGGATTTTTTATGGACCAGAAGAAGCCCCCGAAGCAAAAGAGTTGGGCCAGAAGAGTCCCGAGCCATCCACGAGGGTGGAGGGCGCGCCCCCTACCTCGTGGCTGACTCGGAGACCCCCCTGACTTGTTCCCTGTAACGCCCCGGATCCGATGCGCCAGGTGTTCGCCGTTGTTGCCATGTCATGTGCTTGCGTGTTGCACTTTGCCATGTCATCATTTGCATTTTATCATGTCATTATGTGCATTTCATTTTGCATACATGTTCGTCTCATGCATACGAGCATTTTCTCCGTTGTCCGTTTTGCAATCCGGCACTCCTATGTCATTTGGTGTCCCCTTTTTGCCTCTTCTCTTGTGCGGGTATTAAACTTTCTCGGAATGGCCCGAGGTTTGCCAAGCGGCCTTGGTATAGCACCGGTAGACCGCCTGTCAAGTTTCGTGCCATTTGAAGGTCGTTTGGTACTCCACGGTTAAGCAAGATGTAACAGTAAAGCCCTCTTTCTTGCAGCCCAACACCCCTTCCAAAGTGGCCCAAAACCCACCAACTCCTCTCCATGCTCTCGGTCGTTCGATCACGATCGCGTGGCCGAAAACCGCTCCTCATTTGAACACTCCTAGCTCCCTCTACCTATATAAACACCTCCCTCCAAAATTCGCGGTGCAACCCTAGCCATTTTCATCCTCGCGCCGGACACGTCCGCCTTAAGCGGACATGTCCGCCGCCACGTCGCTGCAGCTAATCGAGGCGTCGCCACGTCATCGCCGCCGACTCCCGACCAATCCGAGCCGCCACCTCACCCTCCTGCGCCCACTTTGCGCGGCCACCGGCCAGATCCGGCCCGCCCGGCCGAACTGCAGCCCGCCGAGCCCATCCGACCGCCGCCGCCGGCTGCTCGCAGCGTCGCCGCCGCCCCGCCGCTGCGCTTCGCCGCCCTCCGCCGCCGTTCGCCTTGTCGCCTCGCCCGCGCCGCCATAGCGCCGCGTCGCCCGCCGCCGCGCGACGACGACCTCCGCCGCCGTTGCGCCGTCGTCGCCGCCTCAGCTCCTCGGCGCTTCGGCCTTGTGCGCCGTCCCGCCGCTTTTCGCGGCAAACGCCGCCGCCGGTTGCCCGTCGCCCTCGGGCTCGCCGCCATGACGCCGGATCCGTGGCCGGCCGGCCAGATCCGGCGCACCGGCGCCTCCCCGCGCCTCCTCCGACATATCCGGCCAACTCCGGCCACCGTCGCCTCTTCCCCGGCGAACTCCGGCGAGTAACTCCGGTGCGTATCGAAAATCGTGCAGGTTGACTTTCCCCCCGAAAACCAGTCCCCAGTTTTAGTCATTTTCATGCCATGTTCATGCCATCACATCTCCACATCCGTAGCTCCATTTTGCGCGTGTAATATGTCAAATTGTTCGGCTCGACGAGTACATCATTTCATTCCATTGCATCATTTGCATTTGAGCTCACCTTGATGCCCGAAATGCTGTTGAAAAAGGGCTTCAGATTGTTAGTTTCTGTTTCTTAACAGAACTTGCTGTTTTATCATTTTTGCCATGATTTATGTGTGCATCCTATGAGTATGAGCTCTACATGAATGTTGAACTATGCCATGCCATCTTTCCAGAGGTGTTGACCATGTATTTTTGTGAGTTGTGTGCTGAGTGCATCGAGCTTGTAAAGTAGGGTATTTGCTATTGCTGTTTTCCTGACAGATTCTGTTATATTTTGATGCCATGTTAACATGCTTCCACTAATCATTCTATGCATAATCTGAAGATGCTCTATAAACATGTTTTGATATAAATGTCTTGCTCTATCCATTCATGACCTTGGTTGCAATTATAGCCTGCTGGAACATGTTCATTTCTTGATCCAAAGTTGCTTGAAAATGTTTCCTGACAGATTGTTTGCATGAGATTCAATTTTCACGAGGTCGTTGTAGTTGATCCGTGTATGCTATGAACTTGCTCTTGCCATGCTTAGCTTCATAAACATGCCTTCGTACTGTTGGTTGCCTTGCCATGCCATGTATTGCTCTGTAGTGAGTGGTTCGAGCTCACGAACATGCCTACTAATCGTTGTTTCTGCCATGTATAAATCTGTAATATAACTTGCCATGTTTACATGGGTGCCATCATATTTTCCGTGCCGTTTTGGCTCATGGTTAGTAAGGGTCTTTTGATATATGCAATTAGTAGATTCATGCCATGCCTTTGTTTGCCATTATAAGTTCCTGTAACATGTTGTTTGATAGCTCTAAACATTGCAACCTGATGTTATTTACGCTAAAGTCTGGCTGTTATTATTTGCAATATCTCCATGTGTTTTTGAGCATGTTCTAGTTGTTTCTGGAGATAGCTCAGTGTTCATGTTTTGTTATGCTTTACGTGTACTTCATGCCCATGCCTTTTGTTATTATGTTGGGGTGCTGTAGCATATTGTTTTGATGCTTGTAAGATGCCTAGTTCTTTGTTTTGGATGATTGTTGTTATGACTTGTATAGTGTGTGGGTGTTGAACCGTTGCTCCGTTTTGAATGTGCTCTATATGAAACTTGCTTGTTTTTGCATGTAGCTTCATATTATCATGTTGCATCCTTGTTTTGGTGTGTTTGCTTGATGTTTGGGTGCATTTTGCATCAATGCCATGTTTAACTTGTTTTGCTCATATCTTCTAGGCCGTAGCTCCGAATCTAATGAACTTTATATGTAACTTGACTAGAATTTCGTGTAGATCATCTTGGTGCATCTTAACTTTCTGTTTAACAACTTGAACATAAGGTTTATTCAGTTCTGGACCAATTTCGAAATTTGCATATGAGGACTTACCGGAATTGTTATATGTTGTTCCCAGCCTCATTTAAACTTGCCTTGATGTGTTGTTCTTGTTTGCATCATCTCTTGCCATGAGTATCTTCATGTAGCATTGTCATGCATCATGCTTGTTGTGCATCATGTCTTGTTCATGTGTGGGGTGTTTACCTATGTTGTGTGCTTCTTCTTGTTAGTTCCTGTTTCGTTGCGATCGTGAGGGTTCGTTCGTCTACGATTGGTTCGGCTTCATCCGTTCGTCTTCTTCATGGACTCGTTCTTCTTCCTAGCGGGATTTCAGGCAAGATGACCGCTACCCTGGATCTCACTACCATCATTGCTATGCTAGTTGCCTCGTTCTTTCGCTATGCTACGCTACCTATTACCTGTTTGTCCAGCCATCCCGTATTGCCATGAACCCCTAACCTTTGACACCATTCCTAGCAAACCGTTGTTTGGCTATGTTCCCGCTTTGCTCAGCCCCTCTTATAGCGTTGCTAGCTGCAGGTGAAGTTGAAGACTGCTCCATGGTGGACAGGGTTTATGTTGGGATATCACAATATCTCTGATATTATTAATGCATCTATATACTTGGTAAAGGGTGGAAGGCTCGGCCTTATGCCTGGTGTTTTGTTCCACTCTTGCCGCCCTAGTTTTCGTCAATACCGGTGTTATGTTCCCGGATTTTGCGTCCCTTACGCGGTCGGGTGATTTATGGGACCCCGACAGTTCGCTTTGAATAAAACTTGTCCAAAGAAGGCCCAACATTGACTTTTACCATTTGCCTCACCACCACCTATCTTTTCCCTTGGGAGTCGCTCTCTCGAGGGTCATCTTTATTTTAGCCCCGGGCGGTGCTTGTCTAAGTGTTGGTCGAACCGAGCACTTCTGCAGGGCCCCTCGGGCAACTCGAGGTCTGGTTTTACTCGTAGCTGTCTCATCCGGTGTTGCCACGAGCGAGATATGTGCAGCTCCTATCGGGATTGTCGGCGCATCGGGCGGTCTTCTGGTCTTGTTTTACCATTGTCGAAATGTCTTGATGTACCGGATTCCGAGACCGATCGGGTCTTCTGGGTGAAGGTCTATTCTTCGATGATCGCGAGAGCTTGTCATGGGCTAAGTTGGGACACCCTGCGAGGTATAAACTTTCGAGAGCCGTGCGCGGTTATGTGGCAGATGGGAATTTGTTAATGTCCGGTTGTAGACAACTTGACACTTGATCCGAATTAAAACGCATCAACCGAGTGTGTAGCCGTGATGGTCTCTTCTCGGCGGAGTCCGGGAGGTGAACACGGTTTCTGTGTTATGTTTGACGTAAGTAGGTGTTCAGGATCACCTCTTGATCATTGCTAGCTTCACGACCATTCCGCTTGTTTCTCTTCTCGCTCTCATTTGCGTTTGTTAGCCACCATATCATGCTTAGTCGCTGCTGCAACCTCACCACTTTACCCCTTCCTTTCCCATTAAGCTTTGCTAGTCTTGATACCCATGGTAATGGGATTCTTTGAGTCCTCGTGACTCACGGATACTTCAAAACCATTTTGCGGTGCCTATGTTACCGGCGGTGACGCAACCAAGCTCAAGGAGGAGCTCGATGAAGATCTTGCCCTTTGTGTTGTTTCGTTCTAGTTGATCGAGAGTGGAGCCCAGTTGGGGTCGATCGGGGACCTTTATCGCATTTGGGGTTCTTCTTTTATTTTGGTTCCGTAGTCGGACCTTGATTGTATCTGTATGATGTAATGCTTTATTCATGTAATTGTGTGAAGTGGCGATTGTAAGCCAACTATGTATCTCTTTCCTTATGTATTACATGGGTTGTGTGAAGATTACCTCACTTGCGACATTGCTTTCAATGCGGTTATGCCTCTAAGTCGTGCTTCGACACGTGGGAGATATAGCCGCATCGAGGGTGTTACAAGTTGGTAATCAGAGCCTTCCCCGACCTTAGGAGCCCCATTGCTTGATCGTTTTTAGCGGCCGAGTTGTGTCTAGAAAAATGTTTTGAGTCATTTAGGATTATATATATCGGAGAGTTAGGAATTCTTTTTACTCCTCAGTCCCTTCATCGCTCTGGTGAGGTATCCTGACGTAGAGTTTTGACTCTTCTCTTCTCAAATTTCACTAAATTTTTTTTAGGATCACGCGGGTATCTTGGGATCGTTCCGATATTCTTATGACGAGAACATTGTTCTTGGTGCCTCTGTCATTTAGGGGTTGTGGCGGTGTCCCGGGAGTTGAGCTACGAGGTGTTGTCGTCATAATTTTATCGTTGCGTTCTGGAATACGAGTTTAATGCGCCGACATCGAAAATCTCTTTTATGCAGTTGTTGGTGAGATAACCCGCTAACCCGATCTTGAGGTGAGTACGGGAGTATTGCCATGACTTGTATAACGGATGCTTTTGAAGGTTGAGGTACCACGATTTCGAAGGTTTCTTGGTTATGTGTTGACGGATGGATACAATTTGGATGTAGGGATTGTTAGTTTGGGTGAGATATATTGCTTCCCCTGTATCCCCAACACCAGATTGCATAACCAGAAAGTTTCGGGAGTTTTATAGGTGGGAATTCAAGTAGCTCCTAGAATATCTTTTCGACAGATGCATGATATGGGATTGGGTAAATCTCTATCATGTGTATTTGTTCCGGCTTATTTTGCAAGCCAAATCCTTTGTTTTGTTTTATTTGTGGTATTCGAGTTGCTTCGAAGTCAAATGTTGAATCCAAACCTTTCCTAAATGGTGTTCTCATACTCCTATGTGAATACTAATCCTTTTGATCATTGAGGGTGTCATGTTAATCCTTTTCCAACCGATGCGCTTCTCTTCGAGATGATCCCATCATTCTCCCCATCCGCAAGACCAATTATCATTTCTTCTCAACGGTGTTTGTTCCATCCATCCCAAGTTGCCTTTGTTTTCCCGCCCTCCCACCCTTTTTCTTCAAGGACTCATTTATTTTATTTAAGCATCCATTTATTCATGTGAAGTCTCTTCATTCTTTTCTTTCAATGTTCTTATCCGGTGATTTCCCATGAAGATGCTCAACAGTTTCAAGTTCATCATACTTCATTGTTGTTTCTTCTTCGGTGGATTTAATTCAAGCTTTCGATATTCATCATATTCCTTTCCTCGTTTCTAATGCTTTCTCATACCGGTGCACCTCATTATCATTCTTCTTCTCGCTATTTGTTATTCCGGAGTGCTCAAGATATCTCGAAGATTCGTGTTTCCACTCTGCATTCGTTCAAGCTCTTTCGAGATTGGTATCTCATTCAAGCCATTTAATTCAACCGGTGCAACATCTCTTTTAAATCATTTCCAACGGTGTTTTCTTTTGAGTGGGCCCTAACCCACAGGTCTTTTCCCAGGATCTTACCTGACTCTTCTATTTTCCCAGAGCTATCCTAAATTCTTCTCCAAGTTTGACGTAAGAATGAGTTATCATCAGTCAAATGCTTTTCTCCAAGATATTTCAAATTCTTTTCATAGTTGGCTCAACCTCTCCTCTTTTAATTCTCCCGGAGTATCTCAACAATTCATGATGGTTCGTCAAGGATTCTTTTCATTCTTCAATTGTTCTTCAAGATTTCTCTTGAAGTTAAGATCCGCCAAGCTATACTCAAAAATTAACATGGTGTTCAACACATGTCTTGTTTTGAGGAGTTAAAGCATTCTTCATCTTGCATTCCAAAGTGCAATTCTTTCTACCTTATCTTTTGAGGTGGTGTTATGTCACTCTTGACAATTTCCATTCATGTTTCGTGTTTCACATGTTGTCAAGAATGAGGTATTCTAAATCCATCTTTTTCTCTTCGTTCAAGAGATCTTTTCGACCAATCAACTTCTTCGTTGGAGTTATCTTGTGTCATATTTCACCTAAAGCTTTCCCTAAGGATTGTTGCTATTTATGGTGCTTATAAATGACCCAAGTTCGTCATTTGTCCTCCCGGTGAAATAAGTTCCTCGTCTCCTTGTTGATATCAATCCAATCATTTATTTCCGTTGGTGGCAGAATTTCACCTCATAATTTTGAGTTGTTTTCCATAAGCCCACTACAAGCTTGTGCTTCTCGTTGTTGATTTTCCAACAACTCCGTTCGATTCTTCTTTGGCAAGGATGCTTTCCAAGTACACTTGTGGCAAAGTTGTCATTTTCTTCTCCGTCCCTTTATCCCAACGGTCTAACTTCTATTCTTTCATTACGGAGGCATGGTGATGTTGCTCTCTTCACTAATCATCTCGAATTGTGAGGATCGTGTTCTTTTCTTGCTTATCCATTTAACCGCAGTGTTGTGTTCTCATTCAATATCTTGTCATCTCATCAAGGTTTCTTCTCTTTTCTACCGGGGTGCTGTCCAAATTCTGTCATTCTTGTTCCTTGGCTATCTCATTATACCGAGGTGCTCATATTCTTTTCGTTCGTGAAGCTCTTATTTCCATGCATTTGCAACCTTCAAGTTCTCGTAATACTCCTTGTTCCTCTTTTCTAACGGATTGCTTGCAATCTCGTTCATCTCTATTGTACTCTTTCTTTTAAATTGCTCAACCTCTCAAGGTTCTTTGGTTTCACTCATTGGTCAAAGAAGCAACTTAGTTCACCTCTTCTCTTCCTCTTTCGTTTTCCCTCCGGTGCCATCCTAGATCTCGGGACGAGATCCTCTCGTAGTGGTGGAGTGTTGTAACGCCCCGGATCCAATGCGCCAGGTGTTCGCCGTTGTTGCCATGTCATGTGCTTGCGTGTTGCACTTTGCCATGTCATCATTTGCATTTTATCATGTCATCATGTGCATTTCATTTTGCATACATGTTCGTCTCATGCATTCGAGCATTTTCTCCGTTGTCCGTTTTGCAATCCGGCACTCCTATGTCATCTGGTGTCCCCATTTTGCCTCTTCTCTTGTGCGGGTATTAAACTTTCTCGGAATGGCCCGAGGTTTGCCAAGCGGCCTTGGTATAGCACCGGTAGACCGCCTGTCAAGTTTCGTGCCATTTGGAGGTCGTTTGGTACTCAACAGTTAGCAAGATAGCAAGTAAAGCCCTATTTTGTTGCAGCCCAACACCCCTTCCAAAGTGGCCCAAAACCCACCAAACTCCTCTCCATGCTCTCGGTCGTTCGATCACGATCGCGTGGCCGAAAACCGCTCCTCATTTGAACACTCCTAGCTCCCTCTACCTATATAAACACCTCCCCCTCCGAAATTCGCGGTGCAACCCTAGCCATTTTCATCCTCGCGCCGCCGGACACGTCCGCCCAAGCCGGACATGTCCGCCGGCCACGTCGCTGCAGCCAATCAGACGTCGCCACGTCATCGCCGCCGCCTCCGGACCAATCCGAGCCGCCACCTCACCTCCTGCGCCCGCCGCGCCCGGCCACCCGGCCCAGATCCGCCCGCCGGGCGAACTGGCCCGCCGCCGAGCCCATTCGACCGCCGCCGCGGCTGCTCTCACGCGCCGCCGCTTGCGCCGCGCGCCGCCGCCGCCTGCGCTGCGCTCGCCGCCCTCCGCCGCCGTTCGCCTTTGCCGCCTCGCCTTGCGCCCCGGCAGCGCGCCGCGTCGCCGCCGCCATGTAAGACGACCTCGCCGCCGTTCGCCGTCGTCGCCGCCTCGGCTCCTCCGGCCTTCGGCCCGTCGCGCCGTCCCGGCTGCCCGCCGCCAACCGCCGCCGCCGTCGGTTGCCGGTCGCCCTCGGGCTCCCGCCGCCGACGCCGGATCGTGGCGGGCCGGCCAGATCCGGCGCACCGGCGCCTCCCCTGCGCCTCCTCCGACATATCCGGCCAACTCCGGCCACCGTCGCCTCTTCCCCGGCGAACTCCGGCGAGTAACTCCGGTGTGCATCGAAAATCGTGCAGGTTGACTTTCCCCCTGAAAACCACTAAGTCCCCAGTTTTAGTCATTTTCATGCCATGTTCATGCCATCACATCTCCACATCCGTAGCTCCGTTTTGCGCGTGTAATATGTCAAATTGTTCGTCTCGACGAGTACATCATTTCGTTCCATTGCATCATTTGCTTTTGAGCTCACCTTGATACCCGAAATGCTGTTGGAAAAGGGCTTCAGATTGTTAGTTTCTGTTTCTTAACAGAACTTGCTGTTTTATTATTTTTGCCATGATTTATGTGTGCATCCTATGAGTATGAGCTCTACATGAATGTTGAACTATGCCATGCCATCTTTCCAGAGGTGTTGACCATGTGTGCATCGAGCTTGTAAAGTAGGGTAGTTGCTATTGCTGTTTTCCTGACAGATTCTGTTATATTTTGATGCCATGTTAACATGCTTCCACTAATCATTCTATGCATAATCTGAAGATGCTCTATAAACATGTTTTGATATACATGTCTTGCTATATCCATTCATGCCCTTGGTTGTAATTATAGCCTGCTGGAACATGTTCATTTCTTGCTCCAAAGTTGCTTGAAAATGTTTCCTGACAGATTGTTTGCATGAGATTCAATTTTCACGAGGTCGTTGTAGTTGATCCGTGTATGCTATGAACTTTCTCTTGCCATGCTTAGCTTCATAAACATGCCTTCTTACTGTTGGTTGCCTTGCCATGCCATGTATTGCTCTGTAGTGAGTGGTTCGAGCTCACGAACATGCCTACTAATCGTTGTTTCTGCCATGTATAAATCTGTAATATAACTTGCCATGTTTACATGGGTGCCATCATATTTTCCGTGCCGTTTTGGCTCATGGTCAGTAAGGGTCTTTTGATATATGCAATTATTAGATTCATGCCATGCCTTTGTTTGCCATTATAAGTTCCTGTACCATGTTGTTTGATAGCTCTAAACATTGCAACCTGATGTTATTTCTGCTAAAGTCTGAAACTGTTATTATTTGCAATATCTCCATGTGTTTTTGAGCATGTTCTAGTTGTTTCTGGAGATAGCTCAGTGTTCATGTTTTGTTATGATTTACGTGTACTTCATGCCCATGCCTTTTGTTATTATTTTGGGGTGCTGTAGCATATTGTTTTGATGCTTGTAAGATGCCTAGTTCTTTGTTTTGAATGATTGTTGTTATGACTTGTATAGTGTGTGGGTGTTGAACCGTTGCTCCGTTTTGAATGTGCTCTATATGAAACTTGCTTGTTTTTGCATGTAGCTTCATATTATCATGTTGCATCCTTGTTTTGGTGTGTTTGCTTGATGTTTGGGTGCATTTTGCATCAATGCCATGTTTAACTTGTTTTGCTCATATCTTCTAGGCCGTAGCTCCGAATCTAATGAACTTTATATGTAACTTGACTAGAATTTCGTGTAGATCATCTTGGTGCATCTTAACTTGCTGTTTAACAACTTGAACATAAGGTTTATTCAGTTCTGGACCAATTTCGAAATTTGCATATGAGGACTTAGGAATTGTTATATGTTGTTCCGGCCTCATTTAAACTTGCCTTGATGTGTTGTTCTTGTTTGCATCATCTCTTGCCATGAGTATCTTCATGTAGCATTGTCATGCATCATGCTTGCTGTGCATCATGTCTTGTTCATGTGTGGGGTGTTTACCTATGTTGTGTGCTTCTTCTTGTTAGTTCCTGTTTCGTTGCGATCGTGAGGGTTCGTTAAATCACGATTGGTTCGACTTGATCCGTTCGTCTTCTTCATGGACTCGTTCTTCATCCTAGCGGGATTTCAGGCAAGATGACCGCTACCTGGATCTCACTACTATCATTGCTATGCTAGTTGCCTCGTTCTTTCGCTATCTTTGCGCTACCTATTACTGTTTGTCCGGCCATCCCATATTGCCATGAACCCCTAACCTTTGACACCATTCCTAGCAAACCATTGTTTGGCTATGTTCCGCTTTGCTCAGCCCCTCTTATAGCGTTGCTAGCTGCGGTGAAGTTGAAGACTGCTCCATGGTGGGCAGGGTTTATGTTGGGATATCACAATATCTCGATATTATTAATGCATCTATATACTTGGTAAAGGGTGGAAGGCTCGGCCTTATGCAGTGTTTTGTTCCACTCTTGCCGCCCTAGTTTCCGTCATACCGGTGTTATGTTCCCGGATTTTGCGTCCCTTACGCGGTCGGGTGATTTATGGGACCCCCCTGACAGTTCGCTTTGAATAAAACTTGTCCAGCAAGGCCCAACATTGACTTTTACCATTTGCCTCACCACCACCTATCTTTTCCCTTGGGAGTCGCTCTCTCGAGGGTCATCTTTATTTAGCCCCCGGGCGGTGCTTGTCTAAGTGTTGGTCCGGCCCGAGCCGCCTGCGGGGGCCCCTCGGGGCAACTCGAGTCTGGTTTTACTCGTAGCTTTGTCTCATCCGGTGTTGCCACGAGCGAGATATGTGCAGCTCCTATCGGGATTAGTCGGCGCATCAGGCGGTCTTCTGGTCTTGTTTTACCATTGTCGAAATGTCTTGATGTACGGGATTCCGAGACTGATCGGGTCTTCTGGGTGAAGGTCTATTCCTTCGATGATCGCGAGAGCTTGTCATGGGCTAAGTTGGGACACCCTGCGGGTATAAACTTTCGAGAGCCGTGCCCGCGGTTATGTGGCAGATGGGAATTTGTTAATGTCGGTTGTAGACAACTTGACACTTGATCCGAATTAAAGCGCATCAACCGAGTGTGTATCCGTGATGGTCTCTTCTCGTGAGTCCGGAAGTGAACACGGTTTCGTGTTATGTTTGGCGTAAGTAGGTGTTCAGGATCACCTCTTGATCATTGCTAGCTTCACGACCGTTCCGCTTGTTTCTCTTCTCGCTCTCATTTGCGTTTGTTAGCCACCATATCATGCTTAGTCATTGCTGCAACCTCACCACTTTACCCCTTCCTTTCCCATTAAGCTTTGCTAGTCTTGATACCCATGGTAATGGGATTCTTTGAGTCCTCGTGACTCACGGATACTTCAAAACCAGTTTGTAGGTGCCTATGTTACGAAAGCGGTGGCGCAACCAAGCTCAAGGAGGAGCTCGATGAAGATCTTGCCCTTTGTGTTGTTTCGTTCTAGTTGATCGATAGTGGAGCCCGGTTAGGGTCGATCGGGGACCTTTATGCATTTGGGGTTCTTCTTTTATTTTGGTTCCGTAGTCGGACCTTGATTGTATCTGTATGATGTAATGCTTTATTCATGTAATTGTGTGAAGTGGCGATTGTAAGCCAACTATGTATCTCTTTCCCTTATGTATTACATGGGTTGTGTGAAGATTACCTCACTTGCGATATTGCTTTCAATGCGGTTATGCCTCTAAGTCGTGCTTCGACACGTGGGAGATATAGCCGCATCGAGGGCGTTACATTCCCGACGCCAAAAATTCCTATAATACAGAAACCCCCAAAAAGAAACCTATATCGGGAGTTCCACCGCCACAAGCCTCTGTAGCCACCAAAAACCTGTCGAGACCCTGTTCCGGCACCCTGCCGGAGGGGGGATCCATCACTGGTGGCCATCTTCATCATCCTGGCGCTCTCCATGACAAGGAGGGAGTAGTTGACCTCGGGGCTGAGGGTATGTACCAGTAGCTATGTGTTTGATCTCTTTCTCTCTCTATCTCTCGTGTTCTTGATATGGCACGATATTGATGTACCGCGAGCTTTGCTATTATAGTTGGATCTTATGATGTTTCTCCCCCTCTGCCTTCTTGTAATTGATTGAGTTTTCCCTTTGAAGTTATCTTATCGGACTGAGTCTTAAGTATTTGAGAACACTTGATGTATGTCCTGCATGTGCTTATCTGTGGTGACAATGGGATATTCACGTGATCCACTTGATGTATGTTTTGGTGGTCAACTTGCGGGTTCAGTGACTGTCGTGGAATTATCACGTTAGATGTCCTAGCGTAAGGACTTAGGTGTGGAGCCATCGCAACGTAGTTAGCTTGAAGGGACACAAAGAGTTTATACTGGTTCGGCCCCTCTCGGTGGAGGTAACAGCCTAATCCAGTGTAGGGTGGTTATTGCTTGGGCTTCGATTACCAGGGAGCGAATACACTTGACCTAGCTCTTGATCTCTTTTCTTTCCTGCCCTAACTCGCCGTCGGGTCGTCCCTTTATATACATAGGTTAATGCCCAGCGGCTTACAGAGACCCGGCCGGCTCATAGACAACGTGTCTGGCTCGGTGACTAACTACGCCTTCCTTACCATACACGTTTATCTTCATGGCGGTTCATCCTTCTGGGCCCTAAGTCGCCCCTGGGTCTTGGGCCATCAGCGAGCTTCTTATGGCGCACCCCCTTCATGGGTTATCACTAGTTGTATGACCTGACCCCTCCTGGGCGGTTCATACCTGGTAGTTATATCCTCAACATTAGGCCCCAGGTTGATTTGAAGTTGTTCATATCAATCTTCAACACCTGAGTTGTAAACCTGCACCGCCTGTTGTAACCCGCCATGACGTCAGCTCTTGGAATCCTCTTAAAACGCCATGACATCACTTTCCCTTAATTGCGCACTGGGCTCAAAGCATCTCAACTGATCCTTATCTTAATAAACACCCCAAAAATCGAGGCATTCCTATAGCCATGCGATCATTTCAGTCTCCTCGATTCCTGTGCATGCCTTATGCTCGCCCCCCCCTTATAAATAGGTATGAGGTTCTCTTTCATTTCCCCCCTGCTTCCTTCTTCGTCTTCCTCCTCCTCTCAGCCGCATAGGCACTCGTACTCCACTGTCGCGACCTCCAGCTACTGCACCAACTCAGGCCGCCGCATCACCCTGACCAGACCAAAGAGCTCCGGTGCACCATCGCCGATCCTTATCACCTGTAAGCCTGCCTCCCTCTTCTTCCTCAGATCTGTTTTTAGGGTTTTCACTGTTTGTCAGTGTTCTTATAGTTCTTTCTTGTCCCCTCCAGTTCTTGTAGTTTCCAATCTGAATAGGTTGTAGATCCTGTGCGGAAGTGGTTTTGTCACCATTTTTGCCATTGAAGTAGCATCTCCTTTGCAAAGAACCATATGAATGCATCTAGGTTTTTTCATCGCCGCACCTCTGGCTTTATTTTCACCGCTTTTCCTGAACTGTCACAGATCCAAATTTACAGCACTAGCTTACGAAACCTGTTTGTCTGCCCCTTAGCAAAAAATCCTCCATCGATAAATTTAAATCCTCAAACTGCCATGGTGGCTTACGACATAAACCATGACCCACCATATTACATTAGGCCCCGGGTAAGCCTCCACTATCCGCTTTAAATTCATAACCCGGCCATCTTCCAGTTTGAACCAAGCTAGCTTGGTCTGAACTATTTCTTAATAATTTTATCCTTGCATTGTAGTTTGAGACAGCAATATGTAGCTTGCCATATATCTGCTGGTTTAATTTTAATTTGCTCTATTGTAGGCCTTGCATCCAATCATGACCAAGATAGTCACCTCCTGTGATTGGATCCCTTCCATTGTCACCGAAGCTATGCTTGAAGACTATGTGAAGATTGGTTTTTTGCCGGCCAAGGATGTCATTCATTGGCGTGCTCCTAACTTGGAAGAAGTCAAACCTCAACCACAAGTCGGTGAGGTTATTGTTGTCACTGATCACATGAACCGGGGCTTTTCACCACCCGGGTCAAAATTCTTTCGTGATGTGTTGCACTTCATGCAACATCACCCTCAAGATATCGGGCCCAATTACATTTCCAACATCTGTAACTTCCAGGTCTTCTGTGAAGTACACCTTCAAGAAGAACCCAATGTCGACCTTTTTAGAGAATATTTCTATCTGAACCACCAGAATGAGTTTACTGACGGCCCCATGATACGTCCATTTTGCATCATGCTTTGATATTGATATTTATTGCATTATGGGCTGTTATTACTCATTACGTCACAATACTTATGCCTTTTTCTCTTATTTTACAAGGTTTACGAAGAGGAGAATGCCGGCATTTGGAATTCAGGTTGGAAAAGGAGCAAATATTAGAGACCTATTTCGCACAACTCCAAAAGTCACGAAACTCCACGGAAGTTATTTTTGGAATTAATAAAAAATACTGAGCGAAGAAAATACCAGAGGGGGGCCACCCACCGTCCACGAGGGTGGGGGGCGCGCCCTACCCCCTGGGCGCGCCCCCTGCCTCGTGGGCCACCTGGTAGGCCTCTGGTGCCCATCTTTGTCTATATGAAGTCTTTCACCCTGGAAAAAAAATCGAGAAGAAGCTTTCAGGACGAAACACCCCCCCACGAGGCGAAACCTTGGCGAAACCAATCTAGGGCTCCGGCAGAGCTGTTCTGCTGGGGAAACATCCCTCTGGGAGGGGGAAATCGTCACCATCGTCATCACCATCGATCCTCTCATGGGGAGGGGGTCAATCTCCATCAACATCTTCACCAACACCATCTCCTCTCAAACCCTAGTTCATCTCTTGTATCCAATCTTTGTCTCAAAGCCTCAAATTGGTACCTGTGGGTTGCTAGTAGTGTTGATTACTCCTTGTAGTTCATGCTAGTTGGTTTATTCGGTGGAAGATCATATGTTCAAATCCTATATGCATATTAATACCCCTCTGATCATGAACATGAATATGATTTGTGAGTAGTTACGTTTGTTCCTGAGGACATGGGAGAAGTGTTGCTACAATTAGTCATCTGAATTTGGTATTCGTTCGATATTTTGATAAGATGTATGTTGTCTTTCCTCTAGTGGTGTCATGTGAACATTGACTACATGACACTTCACCATTATTTGGGACTAGGGGAAGGCATTGGGAAGTAATAAGTAGATGATGGGTTGCTAGAGTGACAGAAGCTTAAACCCTAGTTTATGCGTTGCTTCTTAAGGGACTGATTTGGATCCATATGTTTCATGCTATGGTTAGGTTTACCTTAATTCTTCTTTCATAGTTGCGGATGCTTGCGAGAATAGTTAATCATAAGTGGGATGCTTGTCCAAGGAAGGGCAACACCCAAGCACCAGTCCACCCACATATCAAATTATCAAAGTAACGAACGTGAATCATATGAGCGTGATGAAAACTAACAGCGATAATTCCCATGTGTCCTCGGGAGCATTTTCCTTTATATAAGAGTTTATCCAGGCTTGTCCTTTGCTACAAAAAGGATTGGGCCACCTTGCTGCACCTTATTTACTTTTGTTACTTGTTACCCGTTACGAATTACCTTATCACAAAACTATACATTACCGATAATTTGATTGCTTGAGAGAATACTGTTGAAAACCGCTTGTAATTTCCTTCTCCTCCTCGTTGGGTTCGACACTCTTACTTATCAAAAGGACTACGATAGATCCCCTACACTTGTGGGTCATCAAGACTCTTTTCTGACGCCGTTGGCGGGGAGTGAAGCACCTTTGGGAAGTGGAACTTAGTAAGGAAGAATTTATATAGTGTGCTGAAATTTACTGTCACTTGTTACTATGGAAAGTAACCCTTTGAGGGGTTTGTTCGGGTATCTTCACCCCGACCAGTAGAGCAAAGAGTTGGTCCTCAACCTAGTGAACCTACTAAAAATGTTTACTTTGAAGTTCCTTCGGGTATGATAGAGAAACTGCTAGCTAATCCTTTTACAGGAGATGGAACATTGCATCCCGATTTGCACCTAATCTATGTGGATGAAGTTTGTGGATTATTTAAGCTTGCAGGTATGCCCGAGGATGTTATCAAGAAGAAGGTCTTCCCTTTATATTTGAAGGGAAAGGCATTAACATGGTTTAGGCTATGTGATGATATGGGATCATGGAACTACAACCGATTGAAATTGGAATTTCATCAGAAGTTTTATCCTATGCATCTTGTTCATCATGATCGTAATGATACATAATTTTTGGCCTCGTGAAGGAGAAAGCATCGCTCAAGCTTGGGGGAGGCTTAAGTCAATGTTATATTCATGCCCCAATCATGAGCTCTCAAGAGAAATTATTATTCAAAATTCTTATGCTCGGCTTTCTCTCAACAATTGCTCCATGCTCGATGCTTCTTGTACTGGCTCTTTCATGCTGAAGACTATTGAATTAAACGCAACTCGGAAGATTGGGATCTCAATGAAGGTAAGGAGTTAGGTATAACACCTAAGTTTGATTGTGTTAAATCTTTTATGGATACCGATGCTTTTCATGAATTTAGCACTAAATATGGACTTGACTCTGAGATAGTAGCTTCTTTCTGTGAATCATTTGATACTCATGTTGACCTCCCTAAGGAGAAGTGGTTTAAATATAATCCTCCCATTGAAGTAAAAGTAGTTGCACCTATTAAAGTCGAAAAAAAGACTATCACTTATAATGATCCTATTGTTCCTACTACCTATATTGAGAAACCACCTTTCCCTATTAGGATAAAGGATCATGCTAAATCTTCAACTGTGATTCGTAAGAGTAATACTAGAACACCTACACCACCTGAGGAAATTAAAGTTGAACCCAATATTGCTATGGTTAAAGATCTCTTGGCTGATAATATTGATGGGCATGTTATTTACTTCTGTGATGAAGGTGCTAGAATTGCTAGACCCGATACTAAAAATAAACATAGACCTGTTGTAGGCATGCCTGTTATTTCTGTTAAAATAGGAGATCATTGTTATCATGGCTTATGTGATATGGGTCCTAGTGCAAGTGAAATACCTCATTCCTTATACAAAGAAATTATGCATGATATTGCACCTGCTGAGATAGAAGAAATCGAGGTTACAATGAAGCTTGCCAATAGAGATACTATTTCACCAGTTGGGATTGTTAGAGATGTTGAAGTCTTGTGTGGGAAAGTTAAATATCCTACTGATTTTCTTGTTCTTGGCTCCCCACAAGGTGACTTTTGTCCCATTATATTTGGTAGGCCCTTCTTGAATACTGTTAATGCTAAGATAGACTGCAAAAAGGATATTGTTATGATTGGTTTAGGGGATATGTCTCATGACTTTAATTTTGCTAAATTTCGTAGACAACCCCATGATAAAGAATTGCCTAGTAAGGATGAAATTATTGGTCTTGCTTCTATTGCCGTGCTTCCTAATGATCCTTTAGAACAATATTTGCTAGACCATGAAAATGATATGTTTATGAATGAAAGAAGGGAGATAGATGAAGTATTCTTTAAATAGGGACCTATTTTGAAACACAACTTACCTGTTGAAATTCTAGGGGATCCTCCACCACCCAAGGGTGATCCCGTGTTTGAGCTTAAACCACTACCTGATACTCTTAAATATGCTTATCTTGATGAAAAGAAGATATATCCTGTTATTATTAGTGCTAACCTTTCAGAGCAGGAAGAGGAGAAATTATTGAAAACTCTGAAGAAGCACCGTGCTGCTATTGGATATACTCTTAATGATCTTAAGGGCATTAGTCCCACTCTATGCTAACACAAAATAAAATTGGAGAAAGACACCAAACCAGTTGTTGATCACCAACAACGGTTAAATCCTAAGATGAAAGAAGTGGTAAGAAAAGAAATACTAAAGCTCCTGGAGGCATGTATAATTTATCCTGTTGCTGATAGTTAGTGGGTAAGTCCTGTCCATTGTGTCCCTAAGAAGGGAGGTATTACTGTCGCTCCTAATGATAAAGATGAATTGATCCCGCAAAGAATTGTTACAGGTTATAGGATGGTAATTGATTTCCGCAAATTAAATAAAGCTAGTAAAAAGGATCATTATCCTTTGCCTTTTATTGATCAAATGCTAGAAAGATTATCCAAACATACACATTTTTGCTTTCTAGATGGTTACTCTGGTTTCTCTCAAGTACCTGTGTCAAAAGAGGATCAAGAAAAGACCACTTTTACTTGCCCTTTCGGTACTTTTGCTTATAGACGTATGCCTTTTGGTTTATGTAATGCACTTGCTACCCTTCAAAGATGCATGATGGATATATTCTCTGACTTCTGTGAAAAGATTGTTGAGGTTTTCATGGATGATTTCTCCGTTTATGGGTCTTCTTTTGATGATTGCTTGAGCAACCTTGATCGAGTTTTGCAGAGATGTGAAGAAACTAATCTTGTCTTGAATTGGAAAAATGCCACTTTATGGTTAATGAAGGCATTGTCTTGGGGCATAAAATTTCTGAAAGAGGTATTGAAGTTGATAAAGCTAAAGTTGATGCTATTGAAAATATGCCGTGTCCTAAAGACATTAAAGGTATAAGAAGTTTCCTTGGTCATGCCGGTTTTTATAGGAGGTTTATTACGGACTTCTCTAAAATTTCTAGGACTCTGACTAATCTCTTACAAAAAGATATTCCTTTTGTCTTCGATGATGATTGTGTAGAAGCATTTCAAATACTTAAGAAAACTTTGATTTCTGCACCTATTGTTCAGCCACCTGATTGGAATTTACCCTTTGAAATTATGTGCGATGCTAGTGATTATGCCGTAGGTGCTGTTCTAGGACAAAGAGTTGATAAGAAACTAAAAGTTATTCAATATGCTAGTAAAACTCTAGACAGTGCCCAGAGAAATTATGCTACTACTGAAAAAGAATTTTTAGTAGTTGTATTTGCTTGTGATAAGTTTAGACTTTATATCGTTGACTCTAAAGTAACTGTTAACACTGATCATGCTGCTATTAAATATCTTATGGAAAAGAAAGATGCTAAGTCTAGACTTATTAGATGGTTCTCTTACTACAAGAATTTGATTTGCATATTATTGATAGAAAGGGAGCTGAGAACCCCGTTGCAGACAACCTGTCTAGGTTAGAGAATGTTCTTGATGACCCACTACCTATTGATGATAGCTTTCCTGATGAACAATTAGCTGTCATAAATGCTTCTCATACTGCTCCATGGTATGCTGATTATGCTAATTACATTATTGCTAAATTTATACCACCTAGCACGTACCAGCAAAAGAAAAAGTTTTTCTACGATTTAAGACATTACTTCTGGGATGACCCACACCTTTATAAAGAAGGAGTAGATGGTGTTATTAGACGTTGTGTACCTGAGCATGAACAGGAACAGATCCTACGCAAGTGTCACTCCGAGGCTTATGGAGGACACCACGCTGGAGATAGAATTGCGCACAGGGGCGGATTGGAGCCTGTGGGGGCAGCCGCCCCACTCATTTTTTCCATTCGCTTATATACGTGGTGCTGCCTATGCATGTGTGCCCCCACTAGGACGAATACTCTGCCCCCACTCAGCCCGATTCCTTGCGTATTTTTAAAAGCCCTTTACTCTAAAGTGTGAAAAAAGTCAAGAAATAGCCCAGAAAGAAATAGTGTGTTGTAGCGTCTAGCCTGCAGATCGCTTAGATTTCCTCATGCACGCACGCACCCACACGAGACGACCGAATCCCTGACCTTGCCGCTCGCAGCCACCGGCGGCGGAAACTGCTGACTTGCATGTATCCTTCCCCTGCGGCCTTGCACGATGTCACCATCACACAACCCCATCAGCAAACCCCGATTCTGTAATCTCCCTCTGATTGATATCAAGGTGAGCCGTATAACACATCTAGGTTTTTCCTCCTTGCGATTTTTTGTTAGTTTGCAATTCCAATCTTTTAAAAACTGAAATTCAACTGTCTGAAATCTAGGCCTTGCACGTGTGCTATCAGATTTGTGTATTATTCATTCGTTTGCCCATGTCTTTCTCCTTTTGAAATCTAGATGAGCCGTATAAAACATCAAAATATGTGTATAATCCATCTATTTGGATAATTAGGTCAATTCAACTGTTCAACCATTTTTTTTGTCACATACAAATTTTAATATGCAATTTCCTACTTAAGGGCAATATTGGCTAGTTCAGACTCATTGGCTCCAATTTATTCGAATCAACTATTATAAAAAATTCTAACAATCATTTGTTTGTGCACGCACACACATCAAATGTGATATTCATATTGATGCAAGCACGCACAAACATCAAATATGATATTCATATTGGTGCAGATCATTGTCTCAAATTTTTAATTTACTTTCACTTCATAATGAACTTGATACCATGTGAATAATGAGTGATCATGCCCAAAATTTTAGTTTATACCAATACTTACCTTGCTAGTTCATGAATATGCCCATACATTTTGCCCCCTCTCAATTTTTTCCCTAGGTCCGCCCCTGACTGCGCATAATGTATTGCAATCTAGTTTTTATTGGCCTACTCTCTTCAAGGATGCCCGTAAGTTTGTCTTGTCTTGCGATAAATGTCAAAGAATTGGTAATATTTGTAGACGTCAAGAAATGCATATGAATTATTCTCTTGTTATTGAACCATTTGATGTTTTGGGCTTTGATTATATGGGACCGTTTCCTTCCTCTAATGGGTATACACATATTTTAGTTGCTGTTGATTACGTTACTAAGTGGGTAGAAGCTATTCCAACTAGTAGTGCTGATCATAACACCTCTATTAAGATGCTTAAAGAAGTTATTTTTCCGAGGTTTGGAGTCCTGATACGTCTCCATCGTATCTACTTTTCCAAACACTTTTGCCCTTGTTTTGGACTCTAACTTGCATGATTTGACTGGAACTAACCCGGACTGACGCTGTTTTCAGCAGAACTGCCATGGTATTATTTTTGTGCAGAAATAGAAGTTCTCGGAATGACCTGAAACTCCACGAAAGTTATTTTTGGAATTAATAAAAAATATTGGCGAAAGAATCAAGGCCAGGGGGCCCACACCCTGTCCACGAGGGTGGGGGGGCGCGCCCTACCCCCTGGGCGTGTCCCCTGCATCGTGGGCCCCCTGGTGCTCCACCGACCTCAACTCCAACTCCATATATTCACGTTCGGGGAGAAAAAAATCAGAGAGCAGGATTCATCGCGTTTTATGACACGGAGCCGCCGCCAAGCCCTAATCTAACTTGGGAGGGCTGATCTGGAGTCTATTCGGGGCTTCGAAGAGGGGAATCCGTCGCCGTCGTCATCATCAACCATCCTCCATCACCAATTTCATGATGCTCACCGTCGTGCGTGAGTAATTCCATCGTAGGCTTGCTGGACGGTGATGGTTTGGATGAGATTTACCATGTAATCGAGTTAGTTTTGTTAGGATTTGATCCCTAGTATCCACTATGTTCTGAGATTGATGTTGTTATGACTTTGTTATGCTTAATGCTTGTCACTAGGGCCCGAGTGCCATGATTTAAGATCTAAACCTATTATGTTTTCATGAATATATGTGAGTTTTTGATCATATCTTGCAAGTCTATAGTCACCTACTATGTGTTATGAACCGGCAACCCCGAAGTAACAATAATCGGGACCACTCTCGGTGATGACCATAGTTTGAGGAGTTCATGTATTCACTGCTTTGGTCTGGTACTCTATTAAAAGGAGGCCTTAATATCCCTTAGTTTCCAATAGGACCCCGCTGCCACAGGAGGGTAGGACAAAAGATGTCATGCAAGTTCTTTTCCATAAGCACGTATGACTATATTCGGAATACATGCCTACATTACATTGATGAATTGGAGCTAGCTGTCACGCCCAATATGCGACCCTATCCAAAAGGAACTCGAAGGTCCCACCAAGGATAGACCCGCATACTGAAACGCTTTTGCAAGGTGGATATCATTACATCAACATTACATAAATAGATGGGGATACATATATAAGGCATACAATGCCACACGAATACAACATCATCATACATAAGAGCACCATCCGACTACGGATGAAACACAAACAGAAGCTCAAACGACATCCACCCTGCTAGCCCAGGCTGCCGACCTGGAACCTATCCCCTGATCGAAGAAGCAGAAGAAGAACTCAACACAAGCAAGCATCGCTCTCGCTTCATGATCATCGCATAACCTGTACCTGCAACTGTTGTTGTAGTAATCTGTGAGCCACGAGGACTCAGCAATCCCATTACCATGGGTATCAAGACTAGCAAAGCTTAATGGGAAAGGAAGGGGTAAAGTGGTGAGGTTGCAGCAGCGACTAAGCATGATATGGTGGCTAACATACGCAAATGAGAGCGAGAAGAGAAACAAAGCGGAGCGGTCGTGAAGCTAGCAATGATCAAGAGGTGATCACGAACACCTACTTCGTCAAACATAACACGAAACCGTGTTCACTTCCGGACTCCGCGCGAAGAGACCATCACGGCTACACAAGCGGTTGATGCGTTTTAATTCGGATCGGTGTCAAGTTATCTACAACCGGACATTAACAAATTCCCATCTACCACATAACGCGGGCACGACTCTCGAAAGTTTAAACCTGCAGGGTGTCCCAACAGCCCATGACAAGCTCTCGCGATCAACGAAGGAATAGACCTTCTCCGGAAGACCCGATCGGTCTCGGAATCCGGTTTACAAGACATTTCGACAATGGTAAAACAAGACCAGCAAAGCCGCCCGATCGCCGACAATCCCGATAGGAGCTGCACATATCTCGTTCTCGGGCACCGGATAAGCGAAGCGTACAAGTACCAAGCGAATCCAAGTTGCCAAGGAATGGTCCCGCACGGTGCTCTAGTTTGGACCAACACTTAGACAAGCATTGGCCCGGGGGGGCTATAATAAAGATGACCCTTGTGTTAATTACTCCCAAGGGAAAAGTAGGTGGTGGTGAGGCAAATGGTAAAACCAAGGTTGGGCCTTGCTGGAGGAGTTTTATTCAAAGCGAACTGTTAGGGGGGTCCCATAAATCACCCGACCGCGTTAGGAACGCAAAATCCGGGAACATAACACCAGTATGACGGAAACTAGGGCGTCAAGAGTGGAACAAAACACCAGGCATAAGGCCGAGCCTTCCACCCTTTACCAAATATATAGATGCATTAGAAATATAAGAGATATTGTAATATCCCAACATAAACCCTGTCCACCATGGAGAAATCTTCAACTTCACCTGCAACTAGCAACGCTATAAGAGGGGCTGAGCAAAGCGGTAACATAGCCAAGCAATGGTTTGCTAGGAAGGGTGTCAAAGGTTAGAGGTTCATGGCAATTTGGGAGGCTTGACGAGCAAATGATAGGTAACGCAGCATAGCGATAGAACGAAGCAACTAGCATAGCAATGATAGTAATGAGATCCAGGGTAGCGGTCATCTTGCCTGAAATCCCGCAAGGAAGAAGAATGAGTCCATGAAGAAGATGAAGCCACGAAGACAAACCATGCGTAGACGAACGAATCCTCACGATCGCAACGAAACGGGAACTATCGAGAAGAAGCACACAACATGGTAAACACACCACACATGGACAAGACATGATGCACAACAAGCATGATGCATGACAAAGCTAGATGAGGCTACTCATGGCAAGAGATGATGCAAACAAGAACAACACATCAAGGCAAGTTTAAATGAGGCCGGAAACAACATATAACAATTCCGGTAAGTCCTCATATGCAAATTTCGAAATGGGTCCAGAACTGAATAAACCTTATGTGCAAGTTGTTAAACAGCAAGTTAAAGAGCACCAAGAGGATCTACACGAAATTCTAGTCAAGTTACATATAAAGTTCATTAGATTCGGAGCTACGGCCTAGAAGATATGAGCAAAACAAGTTAAGCATGGCATTGATGCAAAATGCATACAAACATCAAGCAAACACCTCAAAACATGGATGCAACATGATAATATGAAGCTACATGCAAAATCAAGCAAGTTTCATATAGAGCACACTCATAACGGAGCAAGGGTGCAACACATACACTCTATACAAGTCATAACAATCTGTCCAAAACAGCAACTAGGCATATTACAAGCATCAAAACAATATGCTACAGCACCCCAACATAATAACAAAAGGCATGGGCATGAAGTACTGGTAAAGCACTACAAAACATGAACACTGAGCTATCTCCAGAAACAACTAGAACATGCTCAAAAAGACATGGTAAGATTGCAAATAATAACAGTTTCAGACTTTGCAGAAATAACATCAGGTTGCAATGTTTAGAGCAAGCAAACAATATGTTACAGGAACATATCATGGCAAACAAAGGCATGGCATGAATCTACTAATTGCATAGATCAAAAGTCCCTTACTGACCATGAGCCAAAAAGGCACAGAAAATATGATGGCACCCATGTAAACATGGCAAGTTATATTACAGATTCAAACATGGCAGGAACAACAATAAGTAGGCATGTTGGTGAGCTTGAACCACTCACTACAGAGCAATATATGGCATGGCAAGGCAGCCAACAGTAAGAAGACATGTTTATGAAGCTAAGCATGGCAATAGCAAGTTCATAGGGTGCATGGATCACTAGGAAAACACATGGGAACAAGTGAACTTAATGTTAACAGGCTGACAGCAACATCATTTAGCAAACTTTAGATCAAGATAACAACATGTTCCAGCAGGCTATAATTGCAACCAAGGGCATGAATGGATAGAGCATGACATGTAGATCAAAACATGTTTATAGGACATCTCCAGATTATGCATAGAATGATTAGTAGAAGCATGTTTACATAGCAACAAAATATAACAGAATCTGTCTAGCAAAACAGCAATAGCAAGTACCCTACTTAACAAGCTCAATGCACTCACTACACAAGTCACAAAAATACATGGTTGGCACCCCTGGAAAAATGGCATGGCATAGATCAACATACATGTAGACATCAACCTCATAGGATGCACACATCAATCATGGCAAAAATGATAAATGAGCAAGTTATAACAGTTTCAGAAGATTAACATCAACATGCACTCTTCCAACAGCATTTCGGGCATCAAGATGAGCCCAAATGAAAATGATACAATGGAATGAAATGAAGTACTCGTCGAGACGAACAGTTTCACATATTACGCGCACAAAACGGAGCTACAGATGCAGAGATACAATGCAACGAACATGGCATGATTATATGAAAAAAAACTGAGGACTTGGGCGATTTTCAGAGGGGGGGGAGGAAGTCAACCTCTCGGCACGGAAATCGAGGACGCCGGGGAGGTCACCGGAGTGCGGGCAGCGGCGGCCGGAGATGAGGGGGCCGGCGAGGGAGGCACCGGATCCGGCCTCTCCGCGGCCGGATCTGGCCGGGCGGCAGCAGGAGGCGGCAACTGGGCCGGGCGGCGGAGGAGCGGCCAAGGCCTGGGCGGCGGCGGCGGCGCGGCAGGGCGCGGCGCTGTGACCTCGGGCGCCCAGGAGGCGAGCGGCGGCGACCGAGCACGGCGGCGACTTCGGGGCAGCGTTCGGGGAAGCGGGCATGGCGGCGGCGGGCAGCGGCGGCGGCGCTGAGCGGGCGAAGCCTTGGTGCAGCGCATGAGGCCCTCCTGGCCCCGGCGGCGGGCATGTGTGTGTGTGAGGAAGTGGGCGGGGCTTGGCGAATCCGGAGGCGACACGTGGCGCGGCAAGGGCGGCGGACATGTCCGGCCGATGGGAAGAAGAGCGTCCGTGGCGGGCGCGAGGAGAGGGAGGGCTAGGGTTTACACCGTGAATTTCGGAGGGGAAGGAGTATTTATAGGTAGAGGGAGCTAGGAGGCTCCAAATGAGGTGCGGTTTTCGGCCACGCGATCGTGATCGAACGACCGAGAGCATGGAGGGGAGTTAGATGGGTTTTGGGCCACTTTGGAAGGGGTGTTGGGCTGCAAACAAAAGAGGCTTTTACGGTTACCCGGTTAACCGTTGGAGTATCAAACGACCTCCAAATGGCACGAAACTTGACAGGCGGTCTACCAGTGCTATACCAAGGCCGCTTGGCAATCCTCGAGCCATTCCGAGAACGTTTAACACCCGCACAAGAGAAGAGGCAAAAGGGGAACGCCGGAGGACATAGGAGCGCCGGATCGCAAAACGGACAACGGGGAAAAAGCTCGGATGAATGAGACGAACACGCATGCAAAATGAAATGCACATGATGACATGATATGAAATGCAGATGATGACATGGCAAAGTGCAACACGCAAGCAAATGACATGGCAAAGATGGCGAATAACTGGAAGACACCTGGCGCAACGAATCCGGGGCGTTACACTAGCTCTGTGTCACCCTATGTTATAACTATTGCATGAGGAATCGCATGTGAAGTAATTATCCGTCAGTGATCCAATGCCTACGAGCTTTTCACATATTGATCTATGCTTAGTTACTTTACCGTTGCCAGTGTTACAATTACTACAAAATTGCTACTGTTAATTTTGCCACTGTTACCGTTACTTCCATACTACTTTGCTACTAAATACTTTGCTGCAGATATTAAGTTATCCAGGTGTTGACAACTCAACTGCTAATACTTGGGAATATTCTTTGGCTCCCCCTGTGTCGAATCAATAAATTTGGGTTGAATACTCTACCCTCGAAAACTCTTGCGATCCCCTATACTTGTGGGTTATCAAGACTATTTTCTGGCGCCGTTCCCGGGGAGCACAGCTCTATTCTTTGAGTCACTTGGGATTTATATCTGCTGATCACTATGAGGAATTTGAAAGATGAAAGAACTAAGATTTTTCCCTCAACTATGAGGGGAGGTAAGGAACTGCCATCTAGCTCTGCACTTGATTCACCATTTGTTTTGAGTAAACTTGCGACACCTAAACCTGCTCCTGCTATTAATTCTGATATGTTGCATGTTATTGATGATGCCACTTCTGCTATGCATGATACTTATGATGAAACTACTTATATGCTTGATACTACTGTGCCATTAGGTGAATTTCTTGATGAACAACTTGCTAGGGCTAGAGAGAATGAAAGTATTGAAACGAATAATATTGATGAAAGTGATGATGAAGGTTCTCCCCCTAGATATGAATTGCCTGTTGTGCCTGAGGGTTATGTTATGGATGAAGAAGCTGCTAGAGATTTTCTTGCTTGCAATGATAGATCCGGTCTTAAGAAATTATTAGCTAAGCTTAAAGAAAAGTATCTGAATGCTAGAATGAAACATGACCCTGCTTTTGCTACTTTACCTATCTGTGTTACTGATAAGGATTATGATTTCTCTGTCAATCCTGAGATAATTACTTTGGTTGAATCTGATCCTTTTTATGGCTATGAGTCTGAAACTGTTGTGGCACATCTTACTAAGTTAAATGATATAGCCATCCTATTCACTAATGATGAGAAAAATCGTTACTACTATGTCCCTAAATTATTTCCGTTCTCATTAAAGGGTGATGCTAAGACATGGTTTAATTCTCTTGATCCTGGTTGTGTGCGTAGTCCCCAGGATATGATTTATTACTTCTCTGCTAAATATTTCCTTGCTCATAAGAAACAAGCTGCCTTGAGGGAAATATATAATTTTGTGCAAATTGAAGAAGAGAGTCCCACAAGCTTGGGGAGGCTTCTCCGATATAATGCTTTGCACGATCATCCTCTCAAGAAAAATGAAATACTTGATATCTTTTATAATGGACTAACCGATGCTTCCAGAGACCACCTGGATAGTTGTGCTGGTTGAATCGATCAAGATGAATTGCTATTGAATAATATGTTGACTAATGAAAATAATTGGACACTTCCTGAACCAACTCCTAAGCCAACTCCGAAGAAAAGAGGTGTTCTATTTCTCAGTCCTGAAGATATGCAAGAGGCAAAGAAATCTATGAAAGAAAAGGGCATTAAAGCTGAAGATGTCAAGAATTTACCACCTATTGAAGAAATACATGGTCTTGATAACCCGACATAGGTAGTAAAGGTAAATTCTCTCTATAGATATGATAAAGTTGAAATCCCGTCTACTAAGTTTGCTAGCCAATGCTTGGATGAGTTTGATGACTTTATGGCTAAACAAGAAAACTTCAATGCTTATGTTGGTAGACAATTGAAACATAATGCTTATATGATTGAACACTTGAGTGATTATATGTCTAGAGTTAAAGGTGAACTTAAACTTATTAGTAAACATGCTTCTATGATTACCACTCAAGTAGAACAAGTGCTTATAGCTCAAAATGATTTGCTCAATGAATTAAATAATAAGAAAAATGATAATGCTGTAAGAGTTATGACTAGAGGGGGTAAAATGACTCAGGAACCTTTGTATCCTGAGGGCCACCCTAAGAGGATTGAGCAAGATTCTCAGAGAAATAATGTTGATGCACCTAGTCCTTCTAAAAAGAAGAAAAAGAAAAATGATAGGACTTTGCATGCTTCTAGTGAACCTGTCGTTGACACATCTGAGAATCCCAATGATATTTCTATTTCTGATGCTGAAACACAATCTAGTAATGAACATGAACCTAGTGATTATGTTAATGATAATGTTCATGTTGATGCTCAACCTAGCAATAACAATGATGTAGACGTTGAACCTGCTGTTGATCTTGATAACCCACGATCAACGAATCAACATTATGATAAGAGAGACTTCATTGCTAGGAAGCACGGTAAAGAAAGAGAACCAATGGTTCAAAAACCCATGCCTTTTCCTCCTAAACCATCCAAGAAAAAGGATGATGAAGATTTTGAGCACTTTGCTGAAATGATTAGACCTATATTTTTGCGTATGCGTTTGACTGATATGCTTAAAATGAACCCTTATGCTAAGTACATGAAAGATATTGTTACTAATAAAAGAAAGATACCGGAAGCTGAAATTTCCACCATGCTTGCTAATTATACTTTTATGGGTGGAATACCAAAGAAACTTGGAGATCCAGGAGTACCAACTATACCATGTTCCGTTAAAAGAAACTATGTTAAAACTGCTTTATGTGATCTTGGAGCCGGTGTTAGTGTTATGCCTCTCTATTTATATCGTAGACTTGAATTGAATAAGTTGACACCTACTGAAATATCTTTGCAAATGGCCGATAAATCAACCACTATACCTGTCGGTATTTGTGAGGATGTGCCTGTTGTCGTTGCAAACGTTACTATTTTAACATACTTTGTTATTCTTGATATTCTCGAGGACGATAGTATGTCGATTATCCTTGGTAGACCCTTTTTGAATACTGCAGCGGCTATTATTGATTGCAACAAAGGCAATGTCACTTTTCATGTTAATGGTAATGAGCATATGGTACACTTTCCGAGGAAACAACCTCAAGTTCACAGTATCAATTCTATTGGAAAAATTCCATCGATTATTATTGGAGGTTTTGAATTTCCTCTTCCTACTGTCAAGAGGAAATATGATATTCTTATTATTGGGGATGTACATATCCCCGTTGAGGTAACCTAGTGTTATTCGAAAATTCTCCGGTTTCATGCGATTCGGAATGAGCTTGTTAACATGTAACGCCCTCGATGCGGCTATATCTCCCACGTGTCGAAGCACGACTTAGAGGCATAACCGCATTGAAAGCAATGTCGCAAGTGAGGTAATCTTCACACAACCCATGTAATACATAAGGGAAAGAGATACATAGTTGGCTTACAATCGCCACTTCACACAATTACATGAATAAAGCATTACATCATCCGAGATACAATCAAGGTCCGACTATGGAACCAAAATAAAGAAGAACCCCAAATCGACAAAGGTCCCGATCGACCCCAACTGGGCTCCACTCTTGATCAACTAGAGCGAAACAACACAAAGGGCAAGATCTTCATCAAGCTCCTCCTTGAGCTTGGTTGCGTCACCTGCTCGGTAACATAGGCACCTGCAAACTGGTTTTGGAAGTATCTGTGAGCCACGAGGACTCAGCAATCTCGCACCCTCGCGATCAAGACTATTTAAGCTTATGGGTAAGGTAAAGGCATGAGGTGGAGCTGCAGCAAGCGACTAGCATATATGGTGGCTAACATACGCAAATGAGAGCGAGAAGAGAAGGCAAAGCACAGTCGATAAAAGTATGATCAAGAAGTGATCCTATAGCAACCTACGTCAAGCATAACTCCAACACTGTGTTCACTTCCCGGACTCTGCCAGAAAAAGACTATCACGGTTACACACACGGTTGATTCATTTTAATTAAGGTCAACTTTAGGTTTTCTACAACCGGACGTTAACAAATTCCCATCTGCCCATAACATGCGGGCACGGCTTTGAAAGTTCAAATCCTGCAGGGTGTCCCAACAGCCCATGACAAGCTCTCACGGTCAGCGAAGAATAGACCTCCACCCGAGACACTCCGATCGACTCGGTATCCGGTACAACAAGACATTTCGACAGGGTAAAACTAAACCAGCAACACCGCCCGAATGTGCCGACAAATCCCGATAGGAGCTACACATATCTCTTTCTCAGGGCAGACTCAGATGAGACTAGCTACGAGTAAAACCAACCCTCAAGTTTCCCCGAGGTGGCCCCGCATGCAGCTCAGTTCGGACCAACACTCAGAGGAGCACTGGCCCGGGGGGGTTAGAATAAAGATGACCCTTGAGTCTGCAGAACCCAAGGGAAGGTGGTAGGTTGTTAGTGCAAATGGTAAAACCAATGTTGGGCATTCTTTGGAGGAGCTTTACTTAAGGCGAACTGTCAAGGGGTTCCCATTATAGCCCAACCGCGTAAGGAGCATAAAATCCGGGAACATAACACCGATATGGCGGAAACTAGAGGCGGCAAGAGTGGAACAAAACACCGGGCATAAGGCCGAGCCTTCCACCCTTTACCAAGTATATAGATGCATTAATTAAATAAGATATATTGTGATATCCCAACAAGTAAACATGTTCCAACCAGGAACAACATCTCCATGTTCCAACAAGGAACAAACTTCAATCTTCACCTGCAACTAACAACGCTATAAGAGGGGCTGAGCAAAGCGGTAACATAGCCAATCAACGGTTTGCTGGGACATGGTGGGTTAGAGGTTTGACATGGCAATTTGGGAGGCTGACAAGCAAATGGTAGGCATCGTAGCATTGGCATAGCAAAAGAGCGAGCATCTAGCAAGCAAAGATAGAAGTGATTTCGAGGGTATGGTCATCTTGCCTGAGATCCCGCAAGGAAGAAGAACGAGTCCAAGAAGAAGACAAACGGTCATAGTCGCACAAATCCTCACAACTCCGGAATGAAACCGAAGCTAACGAGAGAAGCAAACTGGAAAGAAAGAAACAACATGGTAAACACACAAGAATAAACAAATCATGATGCACAAACAAGTATGATGCATGTCCGGTTTAAATAGCATGGCATGGCAATATGCACAAACAAAAGTACAAGTTAAATGGAGCCCAATATGCAACGAGTTGCATATTGACGAAACACCACATCAATTATTTAGTTCTCTCTTGGTTATGAACACAACAACATTAAATGTTGGTTAACATGGCAAGTGGTGAAGCATAACAAAAACTATACCATCTAAACAATTTAAATGGGGCCGGATATAAAAACAACAAATCCGGTAAATCCCCATATGCATTTAGCAATTTAAAGCAACAACAATTTTAAGCATTTAAATGTTGTTATCATGATGCGGATGACATATACAAGTTATATGCAATTTTTATGAAAATGTTGACAAGAGCATTAAGAAGCATTTGGTCACCATGGTGGAACAAAAAGGGTGCCACGGCAACGAATCCGAAAATGATGCCACGGCAACATTCCGGTCCCGGTAACTCATGGAGGTACCGGTGCAAAAGGAAGTGTGACGTGAGCAAGTCATGCAAGATGGTGGGGTGATCCCGAATTCCGGGTTCCCACGGGACGGCGACATGGCAAACGAGGAACGTGCAAAGACAAGCGGGTACGGTGCAAACACGAGCATCTCATATAATACAAGCATTCGTTCATGGGCGTCGTCTCGGTGGTTATACCTTGAAGCGAGCAATCGGGGCGGTTCTCGTTGATTGCAAAGTAGAGAAGTAGTCGTTCACGGGTCATCGAGGAAGTAGAGGAAGTAGTTGTACCGTTTACGTAGTCGTACATGTCGGCGGTAGTGGAAGTAGTGGTTCCGGCGGACGGTAGTTGTGGAAGTTGTCGTTCTCGCACGCTCTAGGGTCGAGGTAGAGGTTCTCGCGATCTCGGCGGCGGTAGTGGTACATGTGGCGTCGGGTACTTGTTGTTTCCGTAGGCGGCGGTAGAGGTACTTGACGCGGTTGTCGAACTTGCGAAATCCATCGGAGGTAGGCGTCCGTGGGGTCTTGTCGGTTGGGTACTTGGCGAACCAGAGGCCTTCGTAGTGGTAACTCGCAAACTCCGCAGGCGGTCTTGGCATGCCACGAGCAACGATCGCGATGTCGAGTGCATCGGCGACGGGATCGGCGAGACAAGGGCGAGACTTCGGACTGGCGCGGAGCCCATCTCCGATGATGGCGGCGGCGTTGGGCGTGAACGAAGCGGGGGAGGCGAAGCTCGCGTCCTGGCGGCGAGGAACCGACACGGTGACGGCGAGACAGAGGCGGCGTCGACGCACGCGAGGCGAGAAGCAGGCCAACAGCGCATCGAGATGGTGTAGCAGCTATTCTGCTGCGGTGTGAGGAGGTCCAACGCAGTTGTTGGGAGGCGAGGTGCTACGGGGATGGCTGCGGGGTGGAGGAGGCGCGACGGGACGGCTCGGGCACGATGGTCGGGTGCGGAGGCGGTGGTGCTGGCCATGGCGCCAACGCAAAGGGACGGGCGTGGCTCCGAACGACGACGGGGTGTAGGAGGCCGAGGGGGAGATGGGATCGAGAGAGGAGAGATGGGGCGCAGAGGAGGGAGACGGAGGCGCTGCGGGAGGAAGATGGGATCGAGAGAAGGGTTCGCTAGGGTTAGGTAGGGTTTAGGTGGGCCTTGGGCCAGACCGTAGAGAGGGAAAAAGGCCAGATGCCTGGTCGGCTGTTGTTGCTGGCATCTACCTCTCTCTTTCTCACCTCTTCAAATCTCTCACAAAAACAGAAAAAGCAAAGAAAGAAAAGGGAGAGAAAAGAAATGAGTGGACAAGAATTTGGGCAAGGGGATTATTTTCCCGGACTCGCAAAAATGCGCTTGTTCCAAGAAAAATGGTGTGGGCAAGATTGCAAGAATTAAATTCAAAGTCATTTGAATTTAATTCAAATGGGTTTGAACTAGGACTTGATAAAAGGAAGGTTCAAAAATGTTCGGATTTTTGATGGAGCTCCGGAAAATGATGAAAGAAATTATAGCAAGGTTGGAGGCCAGGAATTGAGGTAACAAAGGCATTGGGATTTTGCAAGTGTGTTATGGTGAATTCCAAAATGGAATATTTAATATAGCTCTCTAAATATCGAGAGGATATGTTTTAAAGAGAATCACCATGTGAATTCCCTCGATTTAAATGGATCAAAGATCCATGCCATTTATTTAGTTGAGTTGCAAAAGATTTATGAGATGATGGCATGATGACATGATGCAATGCAAAAATAAAAAGGGCAGGCACAAATGAAACACACGGCGAAACCCGGAATATATGGAAGTCTTCTCGAGCATCGATCTCGGGGCGTTACAGCACTCCACCACTACGAGAGGATCTCGTCCCGAGATCTAGAATGGCACCGGAGGGAAAACGGAAGAGAAAAAGAAAGGTAAAACTAAGTTGCTTCTTTTGACAAACGAGTGAAACCACGGACCTTGAAAAATTGAACAAATTGAAAGAAAGAATACAACGGAGATGAGCGAAGTTGAAAACACCCGTTAGAAAAGAGGAACAAGGAAGAACAATTTCTTATAGCACTCCGGTTGAAAAGCAGATACAAGACTTGATAGGAAGAAAAGAGCTTGAGCAGAGGACACGACACTCCGGTTAAATGGTCAATCATGAAAAGAACATGATCTTAGACAAAGCGAGATGATGGGTAGAGAAGAGCAACATTACAATACCTCGAAACAAAAGAATAGAAGATAGATAATTGAAATAGAAGAATGGAGAAGAAAATGCCCTCTTATGCCAATGAGCTTGAGGAGGCATCCTTAGGAGGCAGGTCGAGCGGAATTGTTGGAAAACCAACAACGAAGGAATAAGCTTGATACGGTCTTGTGGAATACATGTCAAATTATGAGGTGACAAACTGCCACTCACAGGAAAAGAATTGGATTGGTAAGAACAAGGAGACAAGAAACTATTTTAACGAGAGGATAAAGAAGATCTTGGATCACTTATGAGCACCATAGATAGCAACAGTCCTTAGGGATGGCTTTAGGTGAAATATAACGCAAGATAACTCCAATGACGAGATTGATGGATTTAAAAAATAACTCATTCTTAACAACATGTGAATCATGGAACATGAACTCAAATTATCAAGAATGACATAATACCACCTCCAAAATATGGTAGAAAGAATTGCACTCCGGATTACCATATGAAGAAAGCTTGAGCTCCTTAGGAAAGAATCTCGATGAAAACTTTGAGAAGGGAATTAAATCCTTGATGAACCATCATGTAGAACCTCCATGAAGAACTCCGGTAAAAAAAAGGAATGAAAAGAAAGAGAAATTGAAAACACAAGGTGAATCCTTGCAATGATTTAGATGGATCTCCGTGATAATTAGAGCTTGGACTCCGGGAAAAAGAGAAGATGAAACAAATGAAACCGAGAATTTTAAGGGCCTCCGGAATAAAGAATTAATCACTTGGATGAACAAGAATAAGAATTATGTTATGCTTATCCTTCACCAATTAAATTGATGACAATCAACGGATTTGGCATACTACTTATTCTCGTAGAAAGGATTAAAGAGATATATCAAAACTTGAGAAGGTATTCAACGAACCACGGTAGGATTGGAACAACAAATGAATTGATATGATGAACAAGGAGAGAGATCTTGAAAGAACCACCGTAAGAATTGAAAATGATCGAAGTAGGGGTGCATCACCGGTAAGAATTAGCAAATGAACGAAGGTGCTTGAGACAAACTAGATACATGAGAACAAAGAGATCAAGAACTGATTAGAGGATATTCGATTGATGCACCGGCAAGATAGGAGAATGATAGCGACAGTGAGAATGAATAAACCTGAATTGATGGACTCGGATGACAAGCCGAGAAGACTCTTGAATATCTCCGATGGGTGAAAAAGATTCTCACAATCGAAAACAATTATGAGAGGATGGCAACAAGCTAGCACCATGAATCTTGAAGAGAATAGAGCAAGATTAAAGAGAAACTCTTCTTCGGTCTTCAAATGATGAAAATGACAACGAGAAACACCACCAAGAATTATTGAGGCACACGGAAGAATCAAAAGCGAAGAGGTTGAGCCAACTATGAAAAGATTTTGAAAGATCTTGGAGAAAAGCATTTGGTGATGATAACTCATTCTTCGTCAAACTTGGAGAAGAATTTAGGATAGCTCGGGAAGATAGAAGAGTCGGGTAAGATCACAGGAAAAGACACGTGGGTTAGGGCCCACTCAAAAGAACACCGTTGAAAAGATTTAAAAGAGATGTTGCACTGGTTGAATTAAATGACTTGAATGAGATACCAATCTCGAAAGAGCTTGAGCGAATGCAGAGTGGAAAACACGAATCTTGAGATATCTTGAGCACTCGGAATAACAAATAGCGAGAAGTAGAATGATAATGAGGTGCACGGTATGAGAAGACATTGAAATGAGGAAAAGGTATGATCAACAAAACTTGACTTGAATCCACCGAAGAAGAGAAAGGAATGAGGAATGACGAACTAGTAGAACATCTTCTTGAGAACCATCGGGTAAGAACATTGACGGAAAAGAATGGAGAAACTTCACAAAAATAAAAGGATACTTGGTAAAGAAATCTTAGTCCTTGAGGAAAAAGGGTGGGTGGGCGGGAAAAAACAAAGGCAACTTGGAGACAGATGAAACAAACACCATTGAGAAGAAATGATAATTGGTCTTGCTGATGTTGAAGTGATCTGATCCACTTGAAGAGAAACACGCCGGTTGAAAAGGATTGACATGACAATCTCGATTGTCGAGAAGGATTGGTATTTTCATCAGAGTATGAGAACACCATTTCGGAAAGGTATGGAATCAACACTTGACATTGAAGCAACTCGAATACCACAACTCAAAACAAAAACAAAGGACTGGCTTGCAGAATAAGCCGGAACAAACATATGATAGAGATTTCGTCCGAAGTTTTCGTGGTGGGGCCTACACGGGCTCGATCATACAGGACCATCATGTACAAGGCAGTGCACATGACATATGAAGCGTCCCCGAGTCGGCATAGCCAAGGACTCTTTAAGACACAACGAGACCACTGTAAAACCAACCGTGAATAGGCGGACCACTAGACGTCGAACCCCAATTTCATATCATACATCCGTTGAAAAGATATTCTAGGAGCTACTTGAATTCCCACCTATGAAACTCCCGAAATTTTCCGGTTATGCAATCAGGTGTTGGGGATACAGGGGAAGCATAATATCTCACCCAAAACTAGCAAATCCTACATCCATTGTATCCATCCTTCAACACATAACCAAGAAACCTTGAAATCGTCTACCTCAACCTTGAAAAGCATCCGTTATACAAGTTATGGCGATACTCGAACTCCGCCCCGATCTTGGGTGGCGTCGAGGTTATCTCACCAACGAACTGCATAAAAGAGATTTTCGATATCGGCGTACTAAACTCGGTATTCGAGAACTGCAACGATAAAATTATGGCGACAACACCTCGAGCTCAACTCCGGGACACTTCCACTAAACCCTGACGGGAGGCACCAAGACAACGTTCTCATCATAAAACCATCGAACGATTCCAAGATACCAGCGTGATCCTAAAAAAATTTAGTGAAATTTGAGAAGAGAAGAGTCAAAACTCTCGTCGGGATGCCTTACAGAGCGATGAAGAGACTGGGGAGTAAAAAGAATTCCTAACTCTCCGATATATATAATCCTAAATGACTCAAAACATTTTTCTAGACACAACTCGGCCGCTAAAAACGATCAAGCAGTGGGGCTCCTAAGGTCGGGGAAGGCTCTGATTACCAACTTGTAATGCCCTCGATGTGGCTATATCTCCCACGTGTCGAAGCACGACTTAGAGGCATAACCGCATTGAAAGCAATGTCGCAAGTGAGGTAATCTTCACACAACCCATGTAATACATAAGGGAAAGAGATACATAGTTGGCTTACAATCGCCACTTCACACAATTACATGAATAAAGCATTACATCATCCAGATACAATCAAGGTCCGACTACGGAACCAAAATAAAAGAAGAACCCCAAATCGTCAAAGGTCCCCGATCGACCCCAAGCTGGGCTCCACTCTTGATCAACTAGAACGAAACAACACAAAGGGCAAGATCTTCATCGAGCTCCTCCTTGAGCTTGGTTGCGTCACCTGCTCGGTAACATAGGCACCTGCAAACTGGTTTTGGAAGTATCTGTGAGCCACGGGGACTCAACAATCTCGCACCCTCGCGATCAAGACTATTTAAGTTTATGGGTAAGGTAAAGGCATGAGGTGGAGCTGCAGCAAGCGACTAGCATATATGGTGGCTAACATACGCAAATGAGAGCGAGAAGAGAAGGCAAAGCACGGTCGATAAAAGTATGATCAAGAAGTGATCCTATAGCAACCTACGTCAAGCATAACTCCAACACCGTGTTCACTTCCCGGACTCTGCCGGAAAAAGACCATCACGGTTACACACACGGTTGATTCATTTTAATTAAGGTCAACTTTAGGTTTTCTACAACCGGACGTTAACAAATTCCCATCTGCCCATAACCGCGGGCACGGCTTTCGAAAGTTCAAATCCCTGCAGGGGTGTCCCAACTTAGCCCATGACAAGCTCTCACGGTCAACGAAGGAATAGACCTCCACCCGAGACACTCCGATCAGACTCGGTATCCCGGTACAACAAGACATTTCGACAGGGTAAAACTAAACCAGCAACACCGCCCGAATGTGCCGACAAATCCCGATAGGAGCTGCACATATCTCTTTCTCAAGGCACACTCAGATGAGACTAGCTACGAGTAAAACCAACCCTCAAGTTTCCTCGAGGTGGCCCCGCAGGCAGCTCGGTTCGGACCAACACTCAGAGGAGCACTGCCCGGGGGTTAGAATAAAGATGACCCTTGAGTCTGCAGAACCCAAGGGAAGGTGGTAGGTTGTTAGTGCAGATGGTAAAACCAATGTTGGGCATTGCTGGAGGAGCTTTACTTAAGGCGAACTGTCAAGGGGTTCCCATTATAGCCCAACCAGCGTAAGGAGCATAAAATCCGGGAACATAACACCGATATGGCGGAAACTAGGCGGCAAGAGTGGAACAAAACACCGGGCATAAGGCCGAGCCTTCCACCCTTTACCAAGTATATAGATGCATTAATTAAATAAGATATATTGTGATATCCCAACAAGTAAACATGTTCCAACCAGAACAACATCTCCATGTTCAACAAGGAACAAACTTCAATCTTCACCGCAACTAACAACGCTATAAGAGAGGCTGAGCAAAGCGGTAACATAGCCAATCAACGGTTTGCTGGGACATGGTGGGTTAGAGGTTTGACATGGCAATTTGGGAGGCTGACAAGCAAATGGTAGGCATCGTAGCATTGGCATAGCAAAAGAGCGAGCATCTAGCAAGCAAAGATAGAAGTGATTTCGAGGGTATGGTCATCTTGCCTGAGATCCCGCAAGGAAGAAGAACGAGTCCAAGAAGAAGACAAACGGTCGTAGTCGCACAAATCCTCACAACTCCGGAACGAAACCGAAGCTAACAAGAGAAGCAAACCGGAAAGAAACAAACAACATGGTAAACACACAAGCATAAACAAATCATGATGCACAAACAAGTATGATGCATGTCTGGTTTAAATAGCATGGCATGGCAATATGCACAAACAAAAGTACAAGTTAAATGGAGCCCAATATGCAACGAGTTGCATATTGACGAAACACCACATCAATTATTTAGTTCTCTCTCGGTTATGAACACAACAATATTAAATGTTGGTTAACATGGCAAGTGGTGAAGCATAACAAAAACTATACCATCTAAACAATTTAAATGGGGCCGGATATAAAAACAACAAATCCGGTAAATCCCCATATGCATTTAGCAATTTAAAGCAACAACAATTTTAAGCATTTAAATGTTGTTATCATGATGCGGATGACATATACAAGTTATATGCAATTTTTATGAAAATGTTGACAAGAGCATTAAGAAGCATTTGGTCACCATGGTGGAACAAAAGGGTGCCACGACAGCGAATCCGAAAATGATGCCACGGCAACATTCGGTCCAGTAACTCATGGAGGTACCGGTGCAAAAGGAAGTGTGACGTGAGCAAGTCATGCAAGATGGTGGGGTGATCCCGAATTCCGGGTTCCCACGGGACGGCGGCATGGCAAACAAGGAACATGCAAAGACAAACGGGTACGGTGCAAACACGAGCATCTCATATAATACAAGCATTCGTTCATGGGCGTCGTCTCGGTGGTTATACCTTCGAAGCGAGCAATCGGGACGGTTCTCGTTCGGTGCAAAGTAGAGGAAGTAGTCGTTCACGGGTCGTCGAGGGAAGTAGAGGAAGTAGTTGTACACGTTTCGTAGTCGTACATGTCGGCGGTAGTGGAAGTAGTGGTTCACGGCGACGGTAGTTGTGGAAGTTGTCGTTCTCGCACGCTCTAGGGTCGAGGGTAGAGGTTCTCGCGATCTCGGCGACGGTAGTGGTACATGTGACGTCGGGGTACTTGTTGTTTCCGTAGACGGCGGTAGAGGTACTTGGCGCGTCGTCGAACTGCGAAATCCATCACGGAGGTAGGCGTCCGTGGGGTCTTGTCGGTTGGGTACTTGGTGAACCCAGAGGCCTTCGTAGTGGTAACTCGCGAACTCCACGAGGCGGTCTTGGCATGCCACGAGCAACGATGCGATGTCCAGGTGCATCGGCGACGGGGATTGGGCGAGGACGAGGGCGAGGCGTGGACTGGCGGCGGGAGCCCATCTCCGGCGATGGCGGCGGCTGGAGAGCGTGAAGCGAACGCCGGGGAGGCGAGAAGCTCGCGTCCTGGCGGCGAGAACTTGACACGGCGATGGCGAGACAGGCGGCGTCGGGCACGCGAGGCGAGGAGAAGCAGGCCAACAGCGATCGAGATGGTGTAGCAGCTATTCTTGCTGCCGGTGGTGAGGAGGTCTGCACAGTTGCGGGAGGCGGCGCTTCTGAGGATGGCTGCGGGTGGAGGAGGCGCGACAGGGCGGCTCGGGCACGATGGTGGTGCGGAGGCGGTGGTGCTGGCCATGGCGCCAACGCAAAGGACGGCTGACTCGAACGCAACGACGGGTGTAGGAGGCCGAGGGAGATGGGATCGAGAGAGGAGAGATGGGGCGCAGAGGAGGGAGACGGAGGCGCTGCGGGAGGGAGATGGGATCGAGAGAAGGGTTCGCTAGGGTTAGGTAGGGTTTAGGTGGGCCTTGGGCAGGACCGTAGAGAGGGAAAAAGGCCAGATGCCTGGTCGGCTGTTGTTGCTGGCATCTACCTCTCTCTTTCTCACCTCTTCAAATCTCTCACAAAAACAGAAAAAGCAAAGAAAGAAAAGGGAGAGAAAAGAAATGAGTGGACAAGAATTTGGGCAAGGGGATTATTTTCCCGGACTCGCAAAAATGCGCTTGTTCCAAGAAAAATGGTGTGGGCAAGATTGCAAGAATTAAATTCAAAGTCATTTGAATTTAATTCAAATGGGTTTGAACTAGGACTTGATAAAAGGAAGGTTCAAAAATGTTCGGATTTTTGATGGAGCTCCGGAAAATGATGAAAGAAATTATAGCAAGGTTGGAGGCCAGGAATTGAGGTAACAAAGGCATTGGGATTTTGCAAGTGTGTTATGGTGAATTCCAAAAATGGAATATTTAATATAGCTCTCTAAATATCGAGAGGATATGTTTTAAAGAGAATCACCATGTGAATTCCCTCGATTTAAATGGATCAAAGATCCATGCCATTTATTTAGTTGAGTTGCAAAAGATTTATGAGATGATGGCATGATGACATGATGCAATGCAAAAATAAAAAGGGCAGGCACAAATGAAACACACGGCGAAATCCGGAATATATGGAAGTCTTCTCGAGCATCGATCTGTACCCTCCTTTTGATGAGCATGAGATGGATGAAGTTAGAAAGAACAACTCTCTGTACCCTCCTTTTACTTTCTGTTATTTATAATAAATAAAGCAAAAATAGTATTTTTCTGTCTGCTTTCTGATTTATCCTTGCAGTAAAAAATACCCCGAAAATAAAAGGTCTCCAAATGCCCTCAAAATGAAATATGATTTTTTCTAGAATATTTGAGAATATTTGGCACTGAGAACACATCAGGGGGAGCCAGCACCTGGCCACGAGGGTCTAGGGCGCGCCCCCTGCCTCGTGGGCCCCTGGTGGCCCCCCTCCACTCATTCCTGCAGCCACACACTCCTTCTTCCTCCCCCAAAAAATCACCAACCAGCTCAAGCACGAGTTCTAGATTTTTACTGCCTAGGTGACCCTGTTCTTGAGCTTGCATGTCAAATTTATATGGTCCCAAGTAGTTCTAATGCATGATATAGTCTCTAGGCACTTGTGGGGGTAGTTGCTATCAATTTTGTTGAGTTTGGTTCACTTTTATTTTGAGTCACTAAAAATTTCAGAAATTTTTCAGAGAAAGAAACAATGCATAGAAAAATATACCAAGGTGGTTCTTCAAGGAAGCAAAGACCCAGGCCCACAATACATGAGTAGGATGATGAAACACCGAGGGAAGCTCAAGTGCGGCCTTGTGAATGGCCGTCAGAGGAGTTATGGTCCAAGCAGGCATCAAGGATGAATTTGACACATATGTGCGTAATGATGAACTCGAGGGCTTCATGCTAGATAAGTGCCCTCAGCATTACCACTTAACTGATTCCTTCGTGAGAAGGTTTAAATTTACATCTTCGCGCAATTCTCACAATGTCCTATTTGATCTTTATGATAAAGCTTATACTATGGACTTAGAAGATTTTAATAGTGCTTGTAAACTCCCGCAATGGGGTAGTGCTAGCGAACCTCGCAAATCTGAATTTAAAGATTTTCTTGCTAGTATCACTGTGGGGGAATCTAGAGAAATAGCACAAGCTACCATAGGGAGCATTCTTTTTCCTGCTATACATTATTTTGCTCTCTTTATAGGTAGATGCATAAATGGCAAGGACAAGGCATGTCACATGTGTGTTCCAGATCTTAGTGTTCTCAAGAGTGCTGTGCTAGACGATAAACAATATAACTTGGGGGCCATTGTTGCACGTAGGTTGCATAATAATAGTTTAAATGGAGAATTGTTTGGTGGGATTTATGCAACTAGTGTAGCTAATTATCTTGGTATACCCATACATGGAAGTGACATGGAGTTGCCTCCTGCTTATCTAGATTATAATGCCATGGTTAGCCATCACTTTCTTGAGAGGAATGAACAGTTCCTCCAGTACCGACTAATCTTTGACAGACGTCGCACTGTCCATGTTGCTCTCCCTGCTCCTAGTTTCTTTGACTTTCAGGCAAAAAGGAGACACTTTATAACAAGGGAGGAGGCGAACGAGTACGAGAGGAGGACGGAGGCAGCTCACCTCCAAGCTGCAGCTCATGAGGCAATAGCTGCTGCATCTCAGTACAACCCCATCTATAACTTTGATCCATGGCGTAGACCAACTTAGGCCAAAAGCCTAAGCTTGGGGGAGTACGTATTTCTCACCGACATTACATTCATGTTCACACACTCATGCTAGTTGTCGGTGCTCATACTTTTTCATTGTACTATCCATGCTAGTTTATTTTCTTTTCTAAGTCTTCTTCTTGTGTGTTTTAGTAACCTTAAGAAAACCCCAAAAAATTAGTTATAGCATTTAGCTAGTCTACTTTCCATGCTTGTAGTAGTAGTAATTAAAAGAAAACTCAAAAAGATTTCTTGTTCTTATTTTGCTTGTTGGGAGCTTTCTCGTGTAAATAGTTTTATTTCTTCTCTTTTCTTTGGGGGTCGAGAGGAGAAGACCATGATGAAAATGTTGAGTGGCTCTCATATGCATTATTGTTGATTTAACCAAGAGCCCATATTACCTTGTCTTCTCCCTTGAATTGAATGCTTGTAGATTCCAGCTTAGTCCAATGCACGTGCACTATTATTATTGTCCGCATCGTTCGGTCCTGCAAGTGAAAGGCAATAATGATGATATATGATGGACTGATTGAGATGAGAGAAGCTGGTATGAACTCGACCTATCTTGTTTTTGTAAATATGATTAGTTCATCGTTCCTGATTCAGCCTATTATGAATAAAGATGTTTGCAATGACAATTAGAGATTATAGTTGCTTATGCCATGCTTAATTAGCTAGGAGTTTATAATGGTTTACCTTGCGTGCCAACATGCTATTAAAATGGTTATGATGTGGTATGATAGGGTGGTATCCTCCTTTGAATGATTCGAGTGGCTTGACTTGGCACATGTTCACACATGTAGTTGAAACAAAATCAACATAGCCTTCACGATATTTATGTTCATGGTGGATTATATCTTACTCATGCTTGCACTCAGTGTTGATTAATTTTAATGCATGTTCATGACTGTTGTCGCTCTCTAGTTGGTCGCTTCCCAGTCTTTTTCTAGACTTCACTTGTATTAAGCGGGAATACTGCTTATGCATCCACTTCCATAAACCCCAAAGATATTCCATATGAGTCCACCATACCTTCCTATATGCGATATCTACCTGCCGTTCCAAGTAAATTTGTATGTGCCAAACTCTAAACCTTTAAATGAAATTCTGTTTTGTATGCTCGAACAGCTCATGTATCAACTAGGACTGTCTATATCTTCCATGCTAGGCGGGTTATTCTCACAAGGAGTGGACTCCACTCCTCACTCACGAGAAAATGGCCGGTAACCGGGATGCCCAGTCCCATGCTCAAATCAAATCAAAATAATTGCAAACAAAACTCCTTCGAGATTGTTGTTAGTTGGAGGCACCCGTTGTTTCGGGCAAGCCATGGATTGATGATTGTTGGTGGAGGGGGAGTATAAAATTTATCGTTCTGTTTGGGAACCGCCTATAATGTGTGTAGCATGGAAGATATCGAGATCTCTTGGTTGTTATGTTGACAATGAAAGCATGCCACCCAAAATTTTATTTATCTCTATTTCAAAATCGAGCTCTGGCACCTCTAGAAATCCCTGCTTCCCTCTGCGAAGGGCCTATCTATTTACTTTTATGTTGAGTCATCATCCTCTTATTAAAAAGCACCAGTTGGAGAGCACCGCTGTCATTTGCATGCATTACTATTAATTTGTATTGAGTATGACTATGACTGGATCTCTTTTACCATGAATTACAATGTCTAGTCAGTCCTTGATCTTCAGGGGTGCTCTGCATTTATGTTTTGCGGTCTCAAAAAGGGCTAGCGAGATACCATCTTGTTATATCATATTATGATTGTTTTAAGAAAGTGTTGTCATCCGAGATTTATTATTATTGCTCGCTAGTTGATTATGCCATTTATATGAGCAAACATGAGACCTAAGTGTTATTGTGAATATGGTTAGTTCATAATCTTTGCTGAAAACTTGAATGCTGGTTTTAAATATTTACAACAACAAGAGCAAACAGAGTTTGTAAAAGTTTTTCTTCATCACTTTCAGTTTGTCAACTGAATTGCTTGAGTACAACAAAAGGTTTAAGCTTGGGGGAGTTGATACGTCTCCATCGCATCTACTTTTCCAAACACTTACTTGCATGATTTGAATGGAACTAACCCGGACTGACGCTGTTTTCAGCATAACAGCCATGGTATTATTTTTGTGCAGAAATATAAGTTCTCGGGATGACCTGAAACTCCACGGAAGTTATTTTTGGAATTAATAAAAAATATTGGCGAAAGAATCAAGGCCAGGGGGCTCACACCCTGTACACAAGGGTGGGGGCGCGCCCTACCCCCTGGGCGCGCCCCCTACCTCGTGGGCCCCTGGTGCTCCACCGACCTCAACTCCAACTCCATATATTCACGTTCGGAAAGAAAACAAATCAGAGAGAAGGATTCATCGCGTTTTACAACACAGAGCCACCGCCAAGCCCTAATCTCTCTCGGGAGGGCTAATCTGGAGTCTCTTCGGGGCTCCGGAGAGGGGAATCCGTCACCATCGTCATCATCAACCATCCTCCATCACCAATTTCATGATGCTCACCGCCGTGCGTGAGTAACTCAATTGTAGGCTTGCTAGACGGTGATGGGTTGGATGAGATTTACCATGTAATTGAGTTAGTTTTGTTAGGGTTTGATCCCTAGTATCCACTATGTTCTGAGATTGATGTTGCTATGAGTTTGCTATGCTTAATGCTTGTCACTAGGGCCCGAGTGCCACGATTCCAGATCTGAACCTATTATGTTTTCATGAATATATGTGGGTTCTTGATCCTATCTTACAAGTCTATAGTCACCTACTATGTGTTATGATCCGGCAACCCTGAAGTGACAATAATCGTGACCACTCTCGGTGATGACCATAGTTTGAGGAGTTCATGTATTCACTAAGTGTTAATGCTTTGGTCCGGTACTCTATTAAAAGGAGGCCTTAATATCCCTTAGTTTCCAATAGGACCCCGTTGCCACGCGAGGGTAGGACAAAAGATGTCATGCAAGTTCTTTTCCATAAGCATGCATGACTATATTCGGAATACATGCCACATTACATTGATGAATTAGAGCTAGTTCTGTGTCACCCTATGTTATAACTATTGCATGAGGAATCGCATCTGACATAATTATCCATCACTGATCCAATGCCTATGAGCTTTTCACATATTGATCTTTGCTTAGTTACTTTACTGTTGCCACTGTTACAATTACTACAAAACTGCTAATCTTACTTTTGCCACTATTACCGTTACTTCCATACTACTTTGCTACTAAATACTTTGCTGCAGATATTAAGTTATCCAGGTGTGGTTGAATTGACAACTCAACTACTAATACTTGAGAATATTCTTTGGCTCCCCTTGTGTTGGGGATATAACTATTAGTATAACCCGCCAAAAGGAGCCGGGTTATACTTACAAGCATTCTTGAAGGCAGAAGCTCAAGCTTGAAGATAGCGGCTTAGTAACGGTCCAACGGCCCATAGGTGACCTAAGGCCCGTAGTGTTAAACCGCCTTGATCATGCAACTTGTATTGTAAGGCAAGAAAGATTAAGAGACCGAGCCAGATACGATCTATAAGCCGGCCGGGACTCTGTAGAGCCGCTAGGCGTCGACCTCAATATATAAGGGGATGACCCGGCGGCGGTTCACGATACGAAACAGTACCTCAAGAGCTAGGTCAAGCAATTCTGCTTCCTAGTCATCGAGACATACATAATCCCAATCACAACTAGACGTAGGCTTTTACCTTCATCGTAAGGGGCCGAACTAATATAAACCTCTCGTGTTTCCTGTCCTAATTAACCCCTTCAAGCTTCCTAGTTGCGATGGCTCCACGACTAAGTCCTTTCACTAGGACATCTGACATGACAATTCCACGACAGTTGGCGCCCACCATGGGGCCAGCGCATGGTGGATTTGAGTTCTTGAAGGGCAGCTTCGAAGGGATCAAGGGATACGCTGTGGGCCGGATGACCAAGAGTCATCGCGGCAAGCTCTACGTTGACGACGCAGGCTGGGGCCCTGAGGCCGGCTCAATTGAGTACGGGTACCGGGTCCCCTTTGGCGGAATCCATGTCTTCATCGGCAAGATCGGTGAGCCGGGCCCTGAGCGGGACATCTGCACCGACCTTGTCGAGACGGCTCAGTGTGCGAAACCCGCCGGGGCTCCGCCGGCTATGAAGAGTGCCTTCGTGGGATGCATCCACGGAGGACTCTCTGAAGGTTCTGCCTTTGATGGTAAGGCGGCCATCTACTCTGATGGTCAGTCGTCCACAGGTGAGACAGATTCGTTGTACCAACTACAGGATGGCGGGCTAGGCGGCTGTTCCGATGGTAGCAGTATTCCGGATTGTCTTGAGCCGCGAAGCAGGGTCGGGATCTTCTTGGCCGGCACCCAACCCATCCAAGACTCTGCAACTGCAGCAGCCGTAACTTCCGGGTCAGCGGCAGCCAGGGCAGGAGGCCTAGTGCAGTCACTGGCTCAGGTGTTAGTGGATCTCACCGACAAGCTGACCACCCTGTTAACTGCCGTAGTCAGCCCGGCGGATCAAGCCAGTCATGATGCAGAGGTGGCACAGTTAAAGTTGGATATGGCACAAGCTAAGGAGGACCTGGCAGTGGAAGATGTTAGGGTAACCGCAGAGCGGGCGGCTCTGGACGTTCAGGCTCAGCAGATCCAGGCGCACGCTTTCCGGCTTACACATGACCAGAACGCGGCTAATGAGGTCATGAGGAGAAGGCATCAGAAGACCCAGTCTCGACTTCCCCCAGTTTACGACCCTTGGAACCTTTTTAACACGCCAGGATCAGGACCCAGTAACCCGCCGTGGCTTACTCCGCAGATAGGCAACCCGCCGTGGCTCCCTCCGCGCACAGGAACGGACCATGTTGTGACATCCGGGGACGGAGCGCCCTTTCAGCCGCCAGTGATGGGACCTCCCCGTGTGAACATGGCGCCGCCTCAGTACATACCAACACCCCCGGGTCATTACTCCAACCCGTTGGAAAACATGATAGCAGCGGCAGCCCGATTGGCGGCTCTACCAATCGATGGCGACTCTCCGACTGCAGTTGAAACCCGCCGGGTTAGGGAACTTCTTCAGACGGCTTTAGTACAACAGGAGGCATACTCATACAGCCGAGACAGGATCCACTCGACCCCTTGTCCAAGCTGAAGCCCGAGTTACAGTAGGCACATGGATTCAGCGGCCGTATCAAGCAATGTCAGATACCGTGACCAGCCAGGTGGCGGTAACCCGCCACGTCATGAGGCCGTTAACTTGGTAGAGCAAGAGAGGTTACGGCAAGAGGCGAAGCAGGCGGTGAAACAAGCGGCTCAGTTGACGGCTTATCAGCCATATCCAGTTTACCCGGCGACTTTTGTTGAGGCAGGTATAGCCACCCGGACTGGAGGAGTCCCGTGTCTAGTGCTGGCTCTACGTAACGAGCGGCTGCCCAAAGATTTTAAAGGACCAAGGAAGGTGCCGAATTATACAGCCGGCTTACAGCCTGGGGCATGGATTGAGAGCTAGGAGATGGCTATGGAGCTGTTGGAGGTTTCTGATGCAGCAATGGCTAAGTACTTCACCATGATGTTGGATGGAACCGCCCGCACCTGGTTGAAAGGCCTGCCACCTAACTCAATCAGTTCATGGGCGGGTTAAAGGCCCGGTTCATCCAGAACTTCAAAGACACGTGCAAGCTGCCCATGTCGATCGTGGATCTAACGAATTGTAAGCAGGAAGAGGGTGAGTCTACAACCCATTGGGTACGCCGGGTTAAGGCCATAATACATTCATCTGACAAGATGGATGCCGGCTCTACAGTCTTAATGTTGGAGAAGAATTGTCGTTTCTTACCTTTGAAACAAAAGCTGGGCGGCTCAAACGTGATTGCAAGGATATGGGCATGCTGATGGCGGCTCTCGTCAAGTATGCCGATTCTGATAGTACCAAGGATCCCGAGTCTGATGATGAGAAGGCTGGGAAGGGAAAGAGGAACGACAACGGCAAGGGTTCTCAGCATAATCTGGCAAATCAAGGAGGTAACAAACGTAAGGCTGACGGTAGCTTGGATTTTGTGGCTAACACCAATACACAGGGTCATAACCAGCAGCGCAAGGGAAGGCCACCTCTTCAGTCTGGCGGGTCAGGACCCACACTTGAGCAGTTGTTGAATGAACCTTGTCCGAGACACGGTACTAAGGAGAAGCCGGCTACAAATTTGTGGAAGGACTGCACGATTATGAAGGCGTTCAAGAATTCCAACATGTTTGCGGTAACAATGGCCAGGCGGCTCGGTGGTGGCGGCTTTCATGGCCCGGCGTGGGTCAAATCCCAATTTTCAAAATTCCCATGGAAATAAGGGTGGATATAACCAACATCTTTGGTTAGAGGCGGTCGGCAGCAACAACAAGGTGGATACAGAGCAATCCAAAGCGGTGAGCATTGGGCAATATCATGTGTTTACCACCAGTTTGTGTAAACGGGACCAGAAGCTTCATAAGAGGGCCGTGAATGCGGTTGAACCGGCAATCCCTCGTTATTTGAGGTGGTCTGAACAGCCTATCATATGGAGTAGAGAGGATCACCCTCCCTGGGTTGACAATCTGGGTCACTTAGCCCTGGTCGTAGCCCCTCAAGTGGGTGGATACAAGTTCACCAAGGTGCTGATGGATGGAGGCAGCACTATCAATATCCTTTATTATGAGACCTTCCGTGCCATGGGGTTCACTGATAAGAGCCTTAAGAAGTCCAATACTGTTTTCCATGGAGTTGTACCTGGTAAGTCGGCGTATCCAGTCGGCAAGATAGAGTTGGAGGTAGCATTTGGAGATGAATGTGATTCCAGAGCCGAGAAGTTAACATTTGAAGTGGTTCAGATCAAGAGCCCATATCATGCTCTGTTTGGGCGGCCGGCTTATGCCAAGTTCATGGCACGGCCGTGTTATGTGTACTTGCAACTCAAAATGCCAGGTTATAAGGGAACCATTACAGTACACGGAAGCCGCAAGGTGGCTCTGGAATGTGAAGAGGGTGACGCGACTTATGCTGAGTCGTCCTGCGCGACGGAAGAGTTAAAGTTCTACAAGGACAATGTTGACCCGGTGGATATGACATCCTTGAAGAAGCCAACTACAGAGCATGAGCCGGTCATGAAATTTCAGTCGGCGGAGGAAACTAAGCTTGTCAATTTTGTCCTAGGCGACTCATCCAAGCAGTTCAGTATCAGTGCTAATTTGGATCCCAAATAGGAAGGCGCGCTCATCAAGTTCATCCGTGAGAATCGGGTCATTTTTGCATGGAAGCCATCTGACATGCCAGGTGTACCGAGAAAACTCGCTGAGCACACTCTTAATATTGATCCAAAGTTTAAGCCGGTCAAACAATTTCTTCGGCGGTTTAATGAGGAGAGAAGGAAAGCTATTGGCGAGGAAGTGGCCCGGCTCTTGGCGGCTGGGTTCATCATTGAGGTGTTTCATCCAGAGTGGCTGGCTAACCCGGTGCTTGTTCTCAAGAAAAACAGCACTTGGCGTATGTTTGTGGATTACACGGACTTAAACAAGGCTTGTCCTGCTGATCCTTTTGCTCTCCCTCGTATTGATCAGATCATCAATTCTACGGCGGGTTGTGAGCGTTTGAGCTTTCTGGATGCTTATTCTGGTTATCATCAGATCAAGATGGCTGTTAAGGACCAGGAGAAGACGGTGTTCATTACTCCATTTGGAGCCTTCTTCTACGTTTCAATGCCGTTTGGACTCAAGAGTGCCCAAGCGACTTACCAGCGATGCATACAGAATTGTCTTCATGATCAGATTGGACGCAATGTTCATGCTTATGTGGATGACATAGTGGTTAAATCCAGAGAGAAAGAGACCTTGATCAATGATCTCAAGGAAACCTTTTATAATCTCCGGGTTTACAAGATGATGCTTAACCCGGCCAAGTGTGTTTTTGGTGTGCCTGCAGGCAAGCTTTTGGGCTTTCTGGTTTCTAACAGAGGCATCAAAGCTAACCCGAAGAAGATCAAATCCATCACCTCCCTGGCTAAGCCGGCGTGTATTAATGATGTCCAGCGTTTGGCGGGTCGTAGCGCCGCCTTAAGCCGGTTCATAAGCCAGTTAGGGGAGAAGGCTATGCCGCTGTATCAAATGATGAAGAAGACAGATAGCTTTACTATGAATGACGCTGCCAATACTGCCTTTGAAGATCTGAAAAGACAGTTGGCTGAGCCGCCGGTTCTTGCTGCTCCCATTGATAAGGAGCCCTTGCTCCTATATGTGGCTGCTAACGCATGTCTTTGTCGGTGTGGCTATTGTGGTGGAGCATAAGGAGGCTGGCAAGGAGTACCGGTTCGTGACGGTTTACTACATCGGTGAGGTCTTGATTGAGTCCAAGCGATGATATCCGCTTTGGCGAAGCTTGTCTATGGGGTGTTTATGGCCAGTAGGAAGCTTAAGCAATACTTCTTGGGCCATCCATCACTGTGGTTAGTTCGCCTTGGGGATATTATTGAAACGAGAGAGGCCACAGGGCGAGTCGCCAAATGGGCAATTGAGCTTGGGCCTCATGGTTTAAAGTATGTGCCACACACAACTATTAAATCTCAAGCGCAGGTGGATTTCATCAATGACTGGACAGAATTGCAGATGCCTGAGGAAAATTCGGACAATACCTATTGGACAATTCATTTTGATGGGTCTAGGCAGTTGGAAGGCTCGGGGGCTGGAGTTATTTTGGCTTCCCCTCGAGGTGATAAGTTTTGTTATGTGCTTCGGTTGATGTTTCCTTGTACTAACAATGCAGCTGAGTATGAAGCCTTGCTCCATGGTCTCCGGATGGCTAAATAGATGAATTTAAGCTGGGTAAGGTGCTTCGGCGACTTAGATCTCATGGCTCAGCAAGTGTCAGGCAAGTGGGACTCAAAGGACCCTCTCATGGCGGCTTATCGCTGGGACGTTGATGCAATTGCGGGGTACTTCAAGGGTTATCAGGTGGAACACATTGACCATAGAAAGAACGAGGCGGCTGACGCCTTAAGCCGGCTGGGATCTCAGCGTAAGCCGGTGCCGCCTAATACTTTCTTGGACATTTTGTATAACCCTTCTGTCAAGCTACCTACAGAGGAAGATTTGCCTGTCCCAGACCCTGAGGGACAGTTGGTGGCGGCTCTTCATGTCATTCCAGATTGGACGGTGCTGTATCTGGCTTATATGACACGGGGCAAGTTGCCTGAGGATGAAACCTTGGCCAGGCAGATAACCCAGCGGTCTAAGTCCATGACGATTATCAATGGCGAGTTACATCATTGCAGTGTTGGGGCTTTTCAGCGTTGCATCTCTCCTAAAGAAGGCCAAGAGATTCTCTGTGAGATTCATGAAGGATATTGCGGTCATCACGCCGGGTCAAAATCTCTCGTGGCTAAAGCCTTTCGTCATGGGTTTTATTGGCTGACGGCTCATGCAGACGCAAAAGATCTGGTCAGTAAATGTGATGGTTGTCAGAAGTTCTCAAGGCGGGCTCATGTGCCGGCTCAAGAGTTGAGGATGATTCCAATTACTTGGCCATTTGCAGTCTGGGGGCTTGACATGGTTGGGCCTTTCAAGAGATCCAAAGATAAAAAGACTCACCTGTTGGTGGCAGTTGATAAGTTTACAAAGTGGGTTGAGGCAGAGCCGGTCAGTAAATGCGATGCAGCCACGGCGGTTCAATTCATGAAGAAGGTGATATTTCGTTTTGGTTTCCACACAACATTATAACTGAGAATGGCACTAATCTGTCTAAAGGCGCCATGGAGGAGTTCTGTCAACGTGAGCATATCCGTCTTGATGTTTCATCAGTGGCTCACCCACAGTCCAATGGTCAAGCCGAGAGTGCCAGTCAAGAGATCCCGAAAGGCATTAAGCCCCGACTCTTTGTCCCTTTGCAACGGACGCCGGGTTGTTGGGTTGAGGAGTTACCTTCAGTGTTATGGAGCATCAACACTACTCCTAACAGATCTACGGGTTATACGCCTTTCTTCATGGTCTACGGAGCCGAGGCGGTTCTTCCTAGTGACATCCGTCATGATTCACCTCGTGTGGCGGCTTATGTGGAGGAAGACAATGAACAAGCACGCCAGGATGCTCTTGATCTGTTAGATGAACATCGGGACTTGGCAGCCGCCCGTTCGGCAATTTATGAACAGGATTTGTGCCGTTACCATAGCCGCCGAGTTAAGTCCAGATCTTTTCAGGAAGGTGACATAGTGCTCCGGCTCATCCAGGATCAAACTGATGCTCACAAGTTATCCCCACGTTGGGAAGGACCATTTGTGGTTAGCAAGAACTTAAATAACGGGTCATACTACCTTATTGACGTTCGAGAGCACAAAGATTCACGTAAATCGGAGGAGGAGACCCGGAGGCCGTGGAATATTGCTCATCTCCGGCCCTACTACACTTAAGCCATAGGCTCCACTGATGTACATATTTTGCCAATGTATATATTATGATAAATAATAAAGCAGGACCTCTGTCCCTTTTCCCTTCTCACAAGGTAAATTTGTCATTATTATTATCATCTTTTTATCACATGATCGTTCGGGGGCGGGTCATATTTGATCCAGCTTAGCCTGTTATGATCCGGCTTACGATTCTATTCTAATCTAGCTGTTCTAAATTATGGTCACTAGGGGGCTTCCTGTTCAAACATAGGTCGTATTCGAACCAAAGAGAACATAGCTGTCGATACCCTTTTGATTGGCACACTACAGAGCTCACTTGGGGGCTTCTTGATCGTATTCGAATCATAGCTTAAACCCCATTTGGGAACCGACTTTGATCGTATTCTAATCAGAGTTGTTAAAAAACTCTCAAGGTCATTAGGGGGCTTCCTGTTCAAACATAGGTCGTATTTGAACCAAAGAGAACACAGCTGTCGGTACCTTCTTGATCGGCACAATGCCAAAGCCATTGGGGGCTATATGATCGTATTCGAATCCTAGCTTAAACCCCTCTGGGACGGTTCACTGATCATATTTGAATCAGTAGCCTTGCCATTGTTATTTCTCTTTTTCATTTACATTATCTTTGGAAGCCCCATTGTTTGAACTTAAGATTTTTCCTGAAGTTTACAGTTATAAATATAATGTCTGTAACCCGGTTCAATATCGACTGATGAGTCGCCAGCCCTTAAGCATCGAGGTACTTTCCGGGTATCCAAATATCGGATCGTCATCCTTATCGGCCGGGTCATATGAACCGGTAGGGCCAGGGGAAATATTATTATAGTTGTGTTTTTATCAACCAGCTAATCTATGATTATTTTGATCACATTTTTGGCCTCACAGTTTACTTAAACAACAATCAACTATGTGGACGAATATAACAAGGCGGCTTATAAATGTTAAGCATGAAAACATGCACGATGGCATGGTCACAACAGAGTTATCTCTACCCTATTACAGGACTTATTAAGTCCAAATAGTTTGCATTGTTTTTTACACCAGGTGCTGAGTCGCCATGACAAGCTTCACCTTCAAGATTGGCCGGAACCGTCCGGGTTAGCCCTCTTCGCGCTTGTGTCCTGCTCTTTCTCCTGGAAGGTTGAGGATGACCAATCAATGTTCTTTAAGGCTTCAAATTCTGCTTCATCATCAACAAGACCAGCCGGGTCAATTTCAGGAGCAAAGGTATGCTTATGAATTGGGGGAATCAGACTGGTCACGTCATATTCAGGTGTCGGAATCCTTCGATTTTGTTCATCGTAACCCGCCTGGTACTTGGTATAATCCACTTCCGCGGCTATCAGAGTCGCCACGGGGCGTACCTCTTGGACACAGGCAAGGAAATCTGCCTCTTCAAACGGCGTGCTATCTTCCTTGAGACTTGGATAACCAATGGCGATATCCTCCGGGTCTAGTTCAGGTAGCCAGGCCTTAGCCCGGCTTAGAGCATTTACCGCTCCGGCTTTTGCAGCTGACCGTCTCAATTCATTAATCCAGTGCGGAAGGACTGGCAGCTTACTTAAAACCCATACTAGGCGGGTTGGCATCTCATTGGATAAAGCCACCGAAGCAAGGGTACGTTGTGTCCCGGTGTACAATTGTTCCACCAAGGTATACACGGCTTTCAGCTTCATCAACATGTTGTGGTTTAAATTTGCACTTCTGGGGCCTGTGCAAAGAACATTCAGGAAAGTTAAGTTCTGGCACATACTCTATGGCACGGCTTAAGATATGAACACAACGGTAAGGCGACTTACCAAAGATAGCTGCGACCATTTGTGAAATATGGCGCTTTAACCCGGACAATTCTCTAGTGACTTCTTCAAGAGTTGCTTCTGCTTTTTCCGCCCGGCTTATCAATGCGGTCTTCTCATCCACCCGGGCTTTCTTTTTCAGTTTCAAAGTGTTTCTTCAGTTTATCCTGTTCAGAAACACTAAACTCAAACTTACTGTTGGCTTTCTCAAGTTCTGACTCTTGGAATTCAAGGCGGCTCTTCAAATTGGTCACCTCCGATTCGAGTTGACTCGTGGTAGCCTGTGCAAGTATACAATCAAGTAAGTTGTTTATGCAGTATTAAAGTCCCAAGCATTTTGCCAGCAACATACTTGGCACTTGGGGGCTAATGTCTTGCAGGAGTTTTTCTTTTTTACGACGGTTCATTATATGGTGATTCATATAAAGTAAGTCCCAAGCATTTTGTAAACAATAACACTTGGCACTTGGGGGCTAATGCATATCGTTGTTTCAAAAAGATCTATAAGACTCTCTATAAAGAGCCGGCTCAACCATATTGGTTAAGCCTCCCCTTGGGGTCTACATGGTAAGCCGGAAGTTTATTCTTCTGTTATGTTGTCAAATTTGTTTCTAAGTCTACAGCGTAAGTTTCTTAAGCAGCAGACTTGGGGGCTAATATACTAAAGGATAAGGAACAAGACAAAACAAGTTATACCTCGAATTTATGATGCATTTGCTTCACCATGTCAATCTCAAGGTTCCGGCTGTTGTGCACTTGGCTCATATAACCAGAGAAGATATCTCCAATACTCATATGAGCATAAATGGTGACATCCATCTTGACTCGGCGCTGGTCCAGAAGTTCTTCCTTGGCGGGGCATTTGTCCAGCATGGTTGGCCTCCCCGGGTCAGCATGGCCAGTTCCCGTGATTTCAACATATGTATTGGAAGGATCAGCCATCCGGGTTGGGCTTGGAGGTTGAGGATTTTCTGACTCGGAAGCACCTTGGTCAGTGGGCAAGTCACTAGGAGGTGACACATCTTGTGCTGGTTCTGGTGGCGGCTCATGAGTGCTTGACTCCGACACGGTTGTTTCTAGAGCCGGTTCATCAGTGGCAACTCTTTCATCAGCCGGTTTATTCTTTCTAACCCTCTTGCTGGGTTCAGCTTGACCACTCCATTCAGATAAAAAGATTAACACAGAAGTAAGAAGATTACAATAGCTGCAAAAGTAAGTGGTTTATTATACCCTGGTGCAGTCTTGAAAGTCGGCAGATTGGACTGCAATGACTCGCCGGAAGGAGGAGAAGTATCCTGATAATCTGAGTCAGAAGAATTGAGTGTTTGATGAAAGAGACCCGCCAAGGGGTAACATTTAGTTAAAATAGAGATAACCTCATTTCGGTGTTTCTTCGGAGTATTTGGTAAGCCGGAGGAGAGCTCTGCGTCCTTGCTGGTCCGGGTCTGCCTCCGGCTCTCATGAATTTGCCGCTTCAAAAAAAATTGAGGATCATGATGAGCTAGAGGATGAGAAGATCTTACTTTCCGGGTCACTCTATGGATTTTCTGTCTTGGCAAAGGCTTGGAGTTGGAGGAAAGGATAGTTACCTCGTCATCCTTGCTACGACTTGTCTAGTGTCCTCCTGCTGATGATCAGTGTCAATAAGATGGTTAAAGAATAAGCCAAAGGAGTCAAGGGCTACCTCTGACTCAAAAGAGTCTGACAGCCGAAGCAAGTTGGAAGCAGTAGCTTTCTTGCCCTTCCTTTGGGCAGCTTCTTTTCTGGCGGCTCTCTTTTCTTTCCTGGCTTTCTTAGCCGCTTCATGATCATATTTAACTTTCCAAAATTTATCACCTGCCTGCAAGGATTAAGTATATTGTGAATATGGATGAAGCATTAACAAAGTAAGGTAAACATTTTTATATGGGTATTTTTACCTTTGGAGCCGGGTTGTCTTTGCAGAACGGAGCGATACCCACTCTGCCAAAATCCGCCAGAGTCTCGTTGAGAAGAGATTTGGTCATGTCATCAACAACATGAGCAGGTAAGTCGACAGAGCTGTGGCGCAGGGGGTCATTCTTGGCGCCAGTATATTCGCACATTAAGACGGTGCGGCGGCTTAAAGGGATAACCCGCAAGGCAAGCCAGACTCAAACCAGGTCAATGCCCGTCAACCCGTTCTAACAGAGCTTTGATCTTAGCTATAGTAGGAGAGAGGGATTTGCGTTCTGCGAAAGTAATCTTGTCTGGCAAATGATGATTGGTGTCAAGACGGAGGGCACGAAAGCCGTGCAGAGGATTCTCGTCAGCCGGGGAGGTATCTTTGCAGTAGAACCATGTCATGTTCCAATCTTTTGGATGGCTTGGCGGGTTGGCATACGGGAAAAGTGCATCCCTACGGTGCTGAATTGAAATCACACCAAGTTCCAAGCTCTGACCGCTGGCACACTCTGTCTGGCGGTTCAAATAGAACAGCTCTCTGAAAAGCAGTAAGTTTGGTTCTTCACCAAGGTAAACTTCGCTGAACACTTGGAAGTTGCAGATGTTAGACACGGAATTGGGTCCGATGTCTTGTGGGTGAAGGTCAAAAAACTTCAGCACATCTCTGAAATTTTTTGAACCGGGAGGAGTAAAGCCCCGGTTCATATGATCAGTAAAGGAAAGCACCTCTCCGTCTTTGGGCTGACGGATTTCTTCATCCGCGTGAGGAGCACGGTAATGCATGACCTCTTTCTTTGGCAGATAGCCAGTTTTGACGAAGTCATCTAAAGTGTTGTCAGTAACAATGGATTTCACCCAGTTGGAAGTGGTAGGTGCCTTGGGCGCCATTATGTTTGAAAGCCTCAATACAAGGTAAACAAGGCCGGTTCAAATTTAAAGCCGGGCAGTAAAGATATTGGTGGAATGAACTATGGTGACTTATGAAGGGGCCTAATGGTATAAGGATAATTACATCTGGGTTATGTAGGCCACCATAAGTGTTTTAAAGCCATCGGTGTTATTTCAACTAACAGGGGAAGTTCAGATCTTTACTTTCTTAAGAAGGCAGTCAGAGCCGCCATGACTAGCAAACTTAACAAGTAGTGATTTTTTCCTAAGTATAGGACAAACAAGTTTCACAGCTTGCAGTAATTATTGTGGATCAAACAAAGGTTCAGAAAAGAAAAATTCTAGACCTAAAAACAGAGCGCAGAGAAGTTCATGTGCTGAGATGAGGGTTTCTTACAAGCAAGAAAGGATGACTGTTAATCAAAATGGATGCACAATATGAGTCGCATCAGATTTATGGGATCTTTTGGATCTGACGAAGCCATGGCAAGAAAAATGCAGGAGCTCGGATGAACTATGCCCGTACAGAGGAATGCGCTAGCCCTAATACAGATCTATGGCGCAGAAAGGGGAAGAACTTACTGCGATGGATCTGTGGAGGAGGAGCGCTGCCGTTCTTTGGTCAAGATCAGGTCGATGCAGAGGCCAAGCTCGACGAGGACAAAGGGCGCAGTGGCGACGGCGGCGGAGCTTCAGTGGCAGATGGGGGAGAGAGGAAGAAGATGCGAAATGGAGAATGAGAGGAGACCTAGTTGGGTCTATTTATAAGGAAGACCTGTGAAGTGGGCGTGAAAAACGGGTAGGTCGAAGAACACAGTTATCCAACTACAAAGGCGCCTCGATTTTCGGATGGTCATTAAGACAAAGATCCATTGAGATGTGTTGGACAAAGCATACATTTATGACAGGTGACGTCATGGCAGGTTACCACAAATTTGGAGGATGACGTCATGGCGGGTTACATGGATCTTCTTAAATAAGAGGCGGAGAAATTTTTCTTAAATATTGAAGACTGACATGAACTAGTTCAAATCAGCCTGGGGCCTAATGTTGGGGATATAACTATTAGTATAACCCGCTAAAAGGAGCCGGGTTATACTTACAAGCATTCTTGAAGACAGAAGCTCAAGCTTGAAGACAGCGGCTTAGTAAAGGCCCAACGGCCCAGAGGTGACCTAAGGCCCATAGTGTTAAACCGCCTTGATCATGCAACTTGTATTGTAAGGCAAGAAAGATTAAGAGACCGGGCCAGATACGATCTATAAGCCGGCCGGGACTCTATAGAGCCGCTAGGCGTCGACATCAGTATATAAGGGGACGACCCGGCGGCGGTTCACGATACGAAACAACAGCTCGAGAGCTAGGTCAAGCAATTCTGCTTCTCGGTCATCGAGACATACATAATCCCAATCACAACTAGACGTAGGCTTTTACCTTCATCGTAAGGGGGCGAACTAGTATAAACCTCTCATGTCTCTTGTCCTAATTAACCCCTTCAAGCTTCCTAGTTGCGATGGTTCCACGACTAAGTCCTTTCACTAGGACATCTGACGTGACAATTCCACGACACCTTGTGTCGAATCAACAAATTTGGGTTGAATACTCTACCCTCGAAAACTATTGCGATCCCCTATACTTGTGGGTTATCAAGTCCCTAGATACCTAATGACTGATGGTGGTTCACATTTTATTCATGGTGCTTTTCGTAAAATGCTTGCTAAGTATGATGTTAATCATAGAATTGCATCTACATATCACCCACAGTCTAGTGGCCAAGTAGATCTGATTAACAGAGAGCTTAAATTGATTTTGCAAAAGACCGTTAATAGATCTAGAAAGAATTGGTCCAAGAAACTTGATGATGCATTATGGGCTTATAGAACTGCATATAAAAATCCTATGGGTTTGTCTCCATATAAAATGGTTTATGGAAAAGCATGTCACTTACCTCTCGAACTAGAACATAAGGCATATTGGGCCATTAAAGAGCTTAATTATGATTTCAAACTTGTCGGTGAGAAGAGGTTATTTGACATTAGCTCACTTGATGAATGGAGAACTCAAGCCTATGAGAATGCCAAATTGCTTAAAGGAAAAGTTAAAAGATGGCATGACAAAAGGATACAAAAGTGTGAGTTTAATGTAGGTGATTATGTGTTGCTTTTCAACTCTCGTTTAAGATTTTTTGCAGGAAAACTCCTCTCTAAATGGGAAGGTCCTTACGTTATCGAGGAGGTCTATCGTTCCGGTGCCATAAAAATCAACAACTTCGAAGGCACAAATACGAAGGTGGTGAACGGTCAAAGAATCAAACATTATATCTCAGGTAATCCCATAAATGTTGAAACCAATGTGATTGAAACCGTAACCCCGGAGGAATACATAAGGGACACTTTCCAGAACGTTTCAGACTCCGAAAAGGAATAGGTATGTGGTATGGTAAGTAAACCGACTCCAAAACAGTTCTAATAGCAATTTTTTCTCTGTTTGGGATATTTAAGAAAATAGGAAAATTAGAAGTAGTCCAGGAAGGACACGAGGCATCCACGAGGGTGGAGGGCGTGCCCCCTGCCTTGTGGGCACCTCGTTTGCTCTCCGGACTCCATTTTCTTGCATGATACTTCTTGTGGTCGGTAAAAATTCATTATATAATCTCCCGAAGGTTTTGACCACTGTACCACGACGAAATCCTTTGTTTTTGTTTTGAGTTGTTTCTGCCATAGATTAGAGCAATATGTCATCCTAGGATTTGGAGGGAGAAAGCTATGTCGCTGATTACCTTGCAGACCCTAAGGTCTACGGGGACTTGGAGCATTGTGGTTGGACCACCGAGGAAGAAGAAGACTACGAGCCTAAGGGAAAGGAGGAGACGAGCTCAGATGAAGATGAAGTCCCAGTACCTCAACCTGGGGACATGCATGTGGAGTTTAAAAAGTCAAGCCTCCCTGATAGAGCAAAGAAACCTAAGATCGAGTTTATTCCTTTTCGTCTCTTGCAGGAGAACAAACAGGAACTATGCAAAAGGATATTAAGCCATGAGCAGGAGATCGATGATCTAAGGGAGCAAAATTCCATCCTCAAGCGCAAATTGAGGAAGAAGCCTACATCATCAACAACTCCATCATCATCACCTCCGAATAAGGAGACATAATCACATGGGTATGGGCACTCCCCTTGGCAACTGCCAAGCTTGGGGGAGGTGCCCCAGTATCGTATCACCATCACACTCCTATCTTTACCTTTTTGTTAGTTTGATCCTTTTGGTAATATCTTGATTTAGTAGAATAAAGTTTTAGAATGATTTAGTTCTGAGTTTTGCTTTATTATCCCTCTATATATTGAGTCTGTGACCTATATATAATAAAGATTAGTCTTGAGTCAAGGGCTTTGCTATCTTGCTATGATCTTGAGGGAATAAAAGAAAACGTAAGAATAAAAAGAAATAAAGAGATCATATGGATCTTATGGAGAGTAATGACTTCACATATTAAGAGTATGATGAATAAAAGTTGTTGAGAGTTGGCAAACATAGTTTTGGTCATCGTTGCAATTAACAAGGAGTAATAAAGAAAGAGAGGTTCTCACATATAAATATACTATCTTGGACATCTTTTATGATTGTGAGCACTCATTAAAATATGACATGTTAAAGAGTTGATGTTGGACAAGGAAGACAACGTAATGGGTTATGTTTTCTTATATCCGAAAAGTATATTGTCATGGATCATCCAACATGTTGAGCTCGCCTTTCCCTCTCATGCTAGCCAAATTCTTTGCACCAAGTAGAGATACTACTTGTGCTTCCAAATATCCTTAAACCCAGTTTTGCCATGAGAGTCCACCATATCTACCCATGGATTGAGTAAGATCCTTCAAGTAAGTTATCATTGTTGCAAGCAATAAAAAATGCTCTTTAAATATGTATGATTTATTAGTGTGGGAGAAAATAAGCTTTATACAATCTTGTGACGTGGAAGAAATAAAAGCGACGGACTGCATAATAAAGGTCCATATCACAAGTGGCAATATAAAGTGACGTTCTTTTGCATTAAGATTTTGTGCATCCAACCCTAAAAGCACATGACAACCTCTGCTTCCCTCTGCGAAGGGCCTATCTTTTATTTTTGTCTTACACCTTCATACAAGGGTCATGGTGATCTTCACCTTTCCTTTTTACATTTCATCCTTTGGCAAGCACAATGTGTTGGAAAGATCCTGATATATATATATATATATATATATATATATATATATATATATATATATATATCCAATTGGATGTAAGTTCGCACGAACTATTATTGTTGACATTACCCTTGAGGTAAAAGGTTGGGAGGCAACACAATAAGCCCTATTTTTCTCCGTGTCCGATTAAAACTTCATACCCATAAGTATTGTGTGAGTGTTAGCAATTGTGAAAATAAATGATAGTTGAGTATGTGGACTTGCTGAAAAGCTCTTTTATTGACTCTTTCCGATGTTATGATAAATTGCAATTGCTTCAATGACCGAGATTATAATTTCTTAGTTTTCAATGAAGTTTCTGATTCATACTTGACATTGTGAATAGATTGTTACTTTAGTATAAGAAATCATATGACGAAGACAATATTTATATATGTTGCTGTTATAAGAATAATCTTGATGCCCTCATGTCCGTATTTTATTTTATCGACACCTCTATCTCTAAACATGTGGACATATTTTTTGATATTGGCTTCCGCTTGAGGACAAGTGAGGTCTAAGCTTGCGGGAGTTGACACGATGCATCATGCTTTGATATTGATATTTATTGCATTATGGGCTGTTATTACTCATTATGTCACAATACTTATGCCTTTTCTCTCTTATTTTACAAGGTTTACACGAAGAGGGAGAATGCCGGCAGCTAGAATTCTGGACTGGAAAAGGAGAAAATATTAGAGACCTATTCTGCACAACTCCAAAAGTCTTGAAACTCCACGGAAGTTATTTTTGGAATTAATAAAAAATACAGAGCGAAGAAAATACCAGAGGGGGGCCACCCACCATCCACGAGGGTGGGGGGCGCACCCTACCCCCCTGGGCGCTCCCCCTACCTCGTGGGCCACCTGGCAGGCCTCTGGTGCCCATCTTTGGCTATATGAAGTCTTTCAACCTGGAAAAAATTGAGAAGAAGCTTTCGGGATGAAACACCGCCGCCACGAGGCGAATGTCGGATTTTGGGTTCCGGCAGACCCTTGAGGTTCAAACACTGGGGTGCGCGCGGAGATTTTGCCCTCTACCTACCTGCTCCTCACCGAATCGCTAGGATCTAAACTACGAAAGGAACAACACAAGAGACACATAGTTTATACTGGTTAAGGCCACCATTGCGGTGTAATACCCTACTCCAGTGTGTGGTGTGGTGGATTGCCTCTTGGGCTGATGATGAACAATACAAGGAAGAATAGCCTCGCGAGGGTCTGTTCTTGGCTGGGACGATGAACTGCTAGGAGGAGTTCAGCCGCCCTTCTCACTCTCTTTCTCTCGATTTAGGTGTCTCTACCCTGGGGGTGGCTAGTCCTATTTATAGGCAAGGGCCCTGGGCCCCTCCCCATATATTGAGCGAGAAGGGCGCCAACAGTTGGCCATTTTGAAGGGGAACATCGGGTACACTTATCCTGACTAAAGTTGGTCCTTGCCTGCCAAAGGCTTTGGTGGTGACGCCTGCTTGGGCTCCACAATGACTTCCTTCCTGCCGTTGGGCTGGTCTTGGTCTTGTTGCACCGAAATGGATGCCTTTGCTTGATGCTCTCGCCTGCGCTTGCTCCCTTTGCACCAAAGAGGAAAGGAGGACCTTGTCTTGGCTGGCGCCCGGCGGGCGCCCTTGGTAAATCATGGCTTGCGCCATGGGCACCTCATGAGTACCCGCCTTGAACTCTCGGCCTCCTCGTGAGCCCGGCTGATGAGGCCGCGCCTAAGGAAGCTCTGTTCGTCCGCCTGCAATCTCAGCCCCTCGCGAGGTCTTGAGCTTGTGTTGATGAAGATGGGCGTCTTTGGGCCCCCTTGAGCCATCTTTGCGGGCATGAGCGCAAGTCTGGGACCCCGTTCCCAGAACACCGTGATAGCCCGGGCCCAAAGCGCGCCAGACATGGTGGCGAGAGAGAGAGAGGGAAAGGGCAAGTGCGAAGAGCCGCGGGCCCTAGCAGCCTGCGGCCCTGGGCGCCGCATGGCGGTTGATTGGACGTGGACGCCTCAGCAACCGCGTGAGTTGATAAAGAAGCGGCATCTGTCTAGGCTTTGCCTCCTTTGCTTTCTCCGGTTGCTGCTTAGATCCCCTTTCTTGCGCCTCTCCTTCCTGCCTCCGAAATCTTCAGATCTACTCCGCCCGCGCGCCCTAGCAAGACATGGCGCCTCGCCGAGCCCGGCGGAGCTTAGTATTAAATCCGCCTTGGACTCGCCGAACATGTCGAGGCGAGCCTTGCGAGTGCGCCGGATGGCGGCGGCACGACAGGCATCGGCAGGCGAAGGTGTTCAAGGCCGGCTCTGCCCTCCCTGAGGGCCAAGGGAGCACCTTCTATCCGCTCTTTGTGAGCGCCATTGTTGCCGGTCTGGTGCCTCCCTTTTCTGAGTTCTTCTTCTCTGTCCTCCGCCATTACAAGCTTCAAGCTCTGCATCTCCGCCCCAACTCTATCCTTCTTCTGGCAATCTTCGCCTACTACTGCAAGGCTCACGTAGGGGTGAAGCCCTCAGTGGCCTTGCTGCGCCACTACTTCTTCCTCCGGACCTCTCGTGGTCCCGTCTCTGCGTGCGCGAGCTTCGTCGCGCACGGTAGCTCCATCGCCATTTCGAACCCCGGGAAGAGGATTGAGGGCTTCAGGAGCAAGTGGGTCTTGGTAGATGCTGGGCGCATCCACCCTCGGCTGGTCTTGCCAGGGGCACCCCATGACTCGGCGGCCTGGTCCCGAGTGGAGCTCGTGGACCCCATGTGAGCTAGTGTTGGAGAAGATGGACGCGGATCTGAGGCCGACCAGCATGGTGGCAGCAAAGCTGCCCAGTACATCGCTGCTTTGAGGAATTCTGGAGCACGGTGGCTCCGCCTCGTCGTACTCACTTCGATGTGGAGGCCCCCCGAGCCCCGCGGTCTTGGCAGCGAGGACTGTCTGCAGTTCTCCGATCTTTGGTCGAGGCGACATGGCGAGGTTGGGCGCTCCTCGCCCTGTTCCTCCGCGAGGACTGGGAGCAGGTAGTGGATTCCATGACCATCTTCAACGGGGCAGGCCCGTGCCCGCGGAGGCTCCCGAGGACCCGGTGGACGTGTCCTCCGGCGACTCCAGCGAAGAGAAGGAAGGAGGGGAGCGGGAAAAAGGGGCTGACTCCGAGGCGACTGACGGAGAGTCTAGGGCTCCCCCCCTCGGCGCAGGTCCCGCACTCTCCGCCTCTCTCTGAGTGATGACGACGAGGATGATGACGAGCAGGGAGGCGGGAGCCTGCCCCCGATCCCGAAGAAGGACAGGACCGGGCTGATCCCCCGCGGGTCTGCCCCAGCCCCGAGGTGATCCGCGGACGCGCCTCCTGCTCCCGAGCTCCTTGAGGCTGATCCTTGCAGCCGACTCTCGGGCTTCAAGTACGGCCGGAGGCTGCTCGAGCCCGCGAGCGGCGACCTGTAAGTGCTTGATTCCTATCTTATTTCTTGTTCTGTTGCTAAGGCTTGATGTTTGTTTCTCCCGGCTAGGATGGCGCCCGCGGCAAAGAAGTCGAAGGGAGCTCCTGAGGTTCCATCCCGGGCAGCGCCTCTGCCCGCGGAAGAAGGTGATCGTGACGCATGGGCCTCTCTGCCGGGCGTCCTCGCGAGGCTGGTGAGCCGGCCAGGGGCAAGCTCAGCCCCCACGGCCCAAGCGACTCCAGGTGCCCTTGCTCGATGCCGCCACCACACCTTTGGGGCCTGGCCAGGCTCCACCTCAGGATACCGTGGTCACGCTGCCGTCTTCTCCTCCTACTCCACCATTGTTGTTTCCCGACTCCTCCTCTTTTGCGGATTGTCTTTCTTGCAGGCTGGATCGTCTCTGTAGGATCTTCAGGCGCCGACCCTCATTTAGTGGCAGGCGCTTGGGCTGGCTTCATTTGGATTCGCTCCGGCGCTTCAATTGGGCGCTGGTCCGAGCCTCGGCGGCTTCTTGACGAGGAGAAGCTGCCGATCCTTGGGGCGAAGGCTGCTCGCGACGCCGCCTTGGGGAGGTGGCTAATGTCGAGGTCGCTGCAAAGTATTTGGAGAGCGAGCTGCAAGGCCTCTGAGACCAGCTCGCCGAGACCCGCCAAGAGCAGGAGGAAGGCATGAAGGCTCGTGGTGGCCGTCAAGAACAGGGACGTAAGCTCAATAAGCGCCGTGACCGCCTAAACACGCTGGAGCAAGTTGGAGGCGAGGAAGGTCGAGCTGGACGGCAAGGCGCGGGTTCTTGCCGAGATCGCATAGCCTTAGCGGAGATGGAGGAGAAGGCTCGCCTTGAAGGCGCTTTATGAGGCGGCTGAAGAGCCGCTGGCGGCGCCGAGGGCACCCCCCCAAGCTGCTTCCCTTCTGGTTCATGCTCTTGAAGATGTCACCCTTGGCCTTGGCCCTCTGGTGAGGCAGTAGCGTTCCTTGTCTTCTGTGTTGGCGGGTCCTTACCCACATCTATCTTAGCGACCCCAGCGTCGACCTCGGCAGCTTCTTTGGAGCAGTGTGGCGAGCTTGCCGCCGCCCATTCTTGAGGCCGTGAAGGGTCGTGCGGAGGCTCTTGGGAAGTTCGGACCTTGACACCAAGCCAAAGCGGTATTGCCGACCTGCAGCTCCACGAGGCGAACCCGCTCCGCGCAGCTCCACCGCCGGCAAGTGACTCCGTTGTGGCTCCCGTCCTGCTTTTAATTCCTGCACATGTACCATGCCTCGGGGAGGCGTTAAAACTTGCATTTGGACTGTAATATTTGCTTTTGAATTCCTTGAAATTTGCACTATTTCCTTCCTACTTGCTTATGTTCTACGCCGGCAGAGCCCGGCCCTGCGCATACCTCAGCCGCCGTTAGCCCCGACCGGAAACCAGGACGGGACCAAGGAGTGAGGGGCTACGTGACAAGTTAGGCTCCTGAGTCGCGATGCTCAGGAGTCCCCCTTGGCGCTCGAACAACAAGTAGGGAGGTGAGATGTGGGGGTGACTCCTTAGGGAGGTGAGATGCAGGTGGATCTACCATTCTATGTCTGCAGAGCCCGACCCCGCGCATACCTCAACCGCCATTAGCCTTTCGGAACTAAGGAGTGAGGGGCTACGTGACCAGTTAGGCTCATGAGTCGCGATGCTCGAGGAGTCCCCTTGACGCTCAAGCGACCTTCGTGCCTTGGCTCCACTCGGGAGAGATCTTGCTGACAGACCAGGCCGGGGGCTGGCTGGGTGGCGTCGTGCAGGCGTGACCAGGCGCAGCCCCATGCCCAGCCCTCGCGATGCACTCCAGGGAGGCGTTCTGATGAGGCTAGACACTGAGCTCTGGGCTCCCTGAGGTTGATGTGGCCCGGGGGCCACCCTCAGTTGTTTATCACCTGCACGGAGCATAGCACTTCCGTATGTATACGGGCACAGCCGCTCCTCGGCAGTGTCGTTAGCTTGTGAACATGGTGCTTCCAGCAGTGCGTGGGAGGGCCCCCTCGGGAGGAATCCCAGGCGTGTGCACCCATACGACACGTGGCTGGCACGGAAGGGCCTGACGAGGTGTATTTGGGCACCCGTGAGCCAGCGCGGGACTCACGGAGCCCTACCTCAAGGCGGGTTGCGCCTGGCACTGGGCCTTATCTTGGGGTGTGTTCCTGCAAATTTGGTTAGATGTCGAAACTCTGCGTCCTCGGGTCCCGGCCCTCGAGCTGGTCTCAGCCGTCGCTGGTATGCCAGGTCGCGATGCCGTGGACAAGGCCAGAGGGTGAAATTTGGAGAGCGGTAGGAGCCACGAGTCGCAATGCTCGGGCACCCCCTGTAGCGCAAGCTTAGTTAGATGTCGAAACTCTCGTCCTCGGGTCCGGCCCTCGAGCTGGTCTCGGCCGTGGCTGGTATGCCAGTCGCGATCGTGGACAAGGCCGGAGGGTGAGGGTGGAGAGCGGTAGGAGCCTGAGTCGTGATGCTCGGTACCCCCCTTTAGCAGCAAGCTCTTGACATCAAGGAAGAAAAGGTGCCGCAGACGGGCGCAAATAACAAGCATGTTGGGTCGAAAGCATGGCCGAAGATAAGCATAAGAGGGTACTGCGCCATTGGGTCGACCCGAGCAACTTGGGGATAATGCAGCCAGGCGCCCCAACAAAGTAAGCTAAAAACACGAGCAAAAGGGATACACGCCGTAGGGACAGACCCACGCGGCCTAGGAATGATGCAGCCCTGAGGGCGCTCCCAGCTGGAAATGAAACTTGAAAGATGTCACCTGATAGTGTTGTGATGAAGGGGTGTTGGTGTAGCAGACTCGGTGGGCTGTAGGGGCGATCCTCCACGAGCCCCGGGCCCGGGGGCCTCGGGAGGCTCGAGGCGCTGGTGGCTCCTCGCGGACCATCTCCATCTCCGCCCGAGCTGCGAGCGCTGGCCTCTTGAGCCTCAAGATGCCCCTCATGAGGCGCTGATGCGTGGCAGCCGCATTCGGCAAGCCATAAGGCATCTGAGCGTGGCTGTGGGGTGGACCTTGGCGCCCACTTGCGAGGCAGGCGCTCTGAGGCGGCTCGGTTGAGCCTGGTATGTCGATCAGAGCGCAGCCCACCATCCTCGTGCGGATGGGGGCCTGGCAACGTGGCGGCGGCTGCCTCTCATGACCCTTGACTCCTGTAGCTCTGAATGGCCTTCTTGGCGAACTCCGAGGTTTGGCCCTCCTTGCCTTGCTCCTTCTTGAGAAACATGCTTGAACACGCCTCCAAGTGGTGCCTAAGCGCCTCCCTCGTGACACTGGCGAGGTTGGCGGCCCTCCGCAGGAGAGCCCACGAGCCACTGCACGAGGAGGCGGCAGGCCTTCCCTATGCAATGGAAGGAGGTTCCCCCTGAGCAGGCGGGGGCCCTGAGGGGCCTGCCTCATGAGGGGACGGGCCAGACGATGTCTTCTTCTTCTTGGGGGCGGTCTCGGGAAGCCTCCTACTTCCGCGATCCGGGTCTTCTAGTGATGCGGCCTGAAAGGCTCGTTCCAGGGAGCACACTGCGTCTTTCTCTTCACAGGGCACCGTGGCGACTCCGCCACTTCCTGGCATCTTGAGGACGTTGTAGCCGTGGTGGAGTTCTGACCATGAACTTGGCCGCGCTAGGTACCGAGGATGGCGTTATGCTGGCGGCGAATGTGGGTGGCGTCAAAGTCGATGAGCTTCGGTGCGATAGTTGTCGCGCGCCCGAAGGTAACGAGGCGGACCTGCCCAATCGGGACCGTGGAGCCGTCGGTGACTTCGGAGAAAGGCTTGGTTGGCTGAAGCTGATTGTAGGGCACTTGGAGATTGTTGAATGTTTCCCGCAGACGGGGCGTTGAGCCTTGCCCGCCATCGATGAGGTCTGGTGACTATGCGTTGCGATGATTGGGGAACAAAGCATTGGGAGGACCCGGCTGTGGCGCGCACTTGACCTGATCCGCTAAGCTGAGCGTGATGGTGCCGCCGACCACGAGAGGCGCGTGGCCTCGAGCAGGGAGGACTGCATTTACTTGCGGCGAACTGCTTGAAGATCGTTGAGAGGTGGGGATGCGAGCGATCACGTGGCTCTGAAGCCCCAGCCCCTCGTCTGATGGCGGTCCTCATTTCTCCTTAGCTCTGGCGGGCGGAGGAGGCCTGCATTACCTTGCGAGGCGATCCTCGCTGGCTGATCCCTCGAGCTCCCTCATGGCGGGTCTGCCAGCGATCCTCGCGAGGTTGGTTGCGCCACCCTTGGCGAGGCCGCGGTCTTCCCGGCGTCCGATGTTCCTTCCTCCTCCTCGGCCGTAGCCCGGTCGCTGCGGTCGGATGTCGGCCGACCCTTCCTTCATGCGGCTCGGAGCTCTTGGCATTCATTGGTGTTGTGGGTGTGGAGGTCGTGGTACCGCTGTGATACCGGCGCCCTTGGAGGATTCGGGCTTATCTCGCCCGCTTGGTGTGCGGTTACGCCACGAGCACGGCAGCCCCTTGCGCTTCACATCCTTGGCCTTGGGTTTCTTCTCTTACGGAGTGCGGCGAGCGGCTTCGAGGTGGGAGGCGCCCTTCCTCGACCTGGCGCGCAGTCACCAAGTTGAACAGCTCAAGGAAGTGCACGGTCTTCATGCATCACCAGCTCCTCCTTCATCTTGACGTCGCGCCGCCGTCGGAGAAAGCTGAGATGATGGCCTCCTCGGTCACCTTAGGAATCTTGAGGCGTCGTTGTTGAAGCGCTGGATGTACTTCGCAGGGTTCCCCAGTTCTTTGCTTGATCTGGCGCATGTCGCTCACGGCGGTGGCGGTCACGAGTACCCTGGAAGTTGGCGATGAAGCGGGTGTGCATCTCGTCCGGAGGAGATCGTTCTGGAGCGAGTTCGGGAGCGAGTGCGGGCCCGTCCTTGGCGCCATAGGAAACCAGTTCGTCATGACCTTCTCGTCTCCGTTGGCAGCCGATGCCCAGCTCGTGAAAGCTGGAGGAACTTCTGAGGTCAGCCATACCGTCATAGCGAGGAGGCAGGTCGGCTTGAACTTGCGGGCCCTTGACGCTACTTGCGCTTCGGTGGTGGCGCGGCAGCCCGCCGTGCCACAGGAGGCCTTGGGTGACGAAGAGCTTAGTCTTGCGGGTCCCCATGCGCTGCAGTGGGAGCAGCAGAGGTCTTGGCGTGCTAAGCGGGGGCGTGGTCGGCGAGCGAGCGAGGCGCTTCGGGCAGCTTCATGAGCGAGGACTTCTTAGCAGCTCTGTTCTTGCTGCTTGTTGGCGCTGACGGGCGGGTTCCGCCCGAGGCCCGCAGCGCCTTAGGGCGGCGCCTTCTTGAGGCGGTGAGGCACCCGAACTCGTCGCCAGCGTGAGGCGGAGTCTTGGTCTTGTGGGACGGGCGGCCTTGAGAGAGCCCCTGCGGCACGAAACGAGCTCAATAGCGCGGTCGAGCCATTGTTTGTAAACGTCGTCGGCAGGACGATAACCTGAGGCTTCGTTTGCGTGATGGCGCAGCCCGAGCCTCCATGGGTGCGCGAAGCAGCGCAAGAGCGAAGAACCAGTGGGGGTGGCGAGGGTAGCGATGCGGCCGTCTTGCCTCACGGAGGATCTTTGGGGCGATGCTTGCTTCTCGTTCTCCGCCGGGCGGTGGCGGCGTTGACGGCGAGTGGCGAGGAGCAGCGAGGCGCCCACCGATGGGAGCCGTCTGGCGACACGGGAAGCAAAGCAGCTCGGCGCTCGGTGCGGGCCCGGCAGCGTCGAACATGAATCACGATGGTCGGAGAAAAACGAGCAACGGAAGGCAATTTGTAGCGCCCTACAGCGCGCCAAATGTCGAATTCGGGTTCAGCAGATCCTTGAGGTTCGAACACTGGGGTGCGCGCGGAGATTTTGCCCTCTACATACCTGCTCCTCGCCGAATCGCTAGGATCTAAACTACAAATGGAACAACACAAGAGACACAGAGTTTATACTGGTTCAGGCCACCATTGCGGTGTAATACCCTACTCCAATGTGTGGTGTGGTGGATTGCCTCTTGGGCTGATGATGAACAATACAAGGAAGAACAGCCTCGCGATGCATTCTTGGCTGGAGACGATGAAGCTGCTAGGAGGAGTTCGGCCGCCCTTCTCACTCTCTTTCTCTCGATTTAGGTGTCTCTACCACAGGGGTGGCTAGTCCTATTTATAGGCAGGGCCCGGGGCTCTCCCCAAATATTGGCGGGAAGGGTGCCAGCAGTTGGCCATTTGAAGGGAACATTGGGTACACTTATCTGACTAAAGTTGGTCCTTGCACTCGCCAAAGGCTCTAGTGGTGGCCTTTGCTTGGGCTCCTGATGACTTCCTTCTGCCGTTGGGCTGGTCTTGGTCTTGTTGCACGAAATGGATGCCTTTGCTTGATGCTCTTGCTGCGCTTGCTCCTTTGCACCAAAGAGGAAAGGAGGACCTTCTTGTGGCTGGCGCCGATCGGCGCCCTTGGTAAATCATGGCTTGCGTCATGGGCACCTCGCGAGTACCCGCCTTGAACTCTCCGGCTCCTCGTGAGCCCGGCTGATGAGCAGCGCTGAGAAGCTCTGATCGTCCGCCCAGCAATCTTGGCCCCTCGCGAGGTCTTGAACTTGTGTTAATGAAGATGGGCCATGCTGGGCCCCCTTTGAGCCATGCCGTGGGCCGCAGGCAGGCAAGTCTCGGGAACCCCGTTCCCAGAATGCCGACAGCGGAACCTTGGCGGAACCAATCTAGGGCTCCGGCGATGCTGTTCTTCCGGGGAAATATCCCTCCGGGAGGGGGAAATCGTCACCATCATCATCACCATTGATCCTCTCATCGGGAGGGGTTAATCTCCATCAACATCTTCACCAGCACCATCTCCTCACAAACCCTAGTTCATCTCTTGTATCCGATCTTTGTCTCAAATCCTCAGATTGGTACCTGTGGGTTGCTAGTAGTGTTGATTACTCCTTGTAGTTGATGCTAGTTGGTTTATTTGGTGGAAGATCATATGTTCAGATCCTATATGCATATTAATACCCCTCTGATCATGAACATGAATATGATTTGTGAGTAGTTACATTTGTTCCTGAGGACATGGGATAATTCTTGCTATAAGTAGTCATGTGAATTTGGTATTCGTTCGATATTTTGATAAGATGTATGTTGTCTTTCCTCTAGTGGTGTCATGGGAATGTCGACTACATGACACATCACCATTATTTGGGCCTAGGGGAAGGCATTGGGAAGTAATAAGTAGATGATGGGTTGCTAGAGTGGCAGAAGCTTAAACCCTAGTTTATGCGTTGCTTCGTAAGAGGCTGATTTGAATCCATATGTTTCATGCTATGGTTAGGTTTACCTTAATTCTTATTTCGTAGTTGCGGATGCTTGCGAGAGTAGTTAATCATAAGTGGGATGCTTGTCCAAGGAAGGGAAGCACCCAAGCACCGGTCCACCCACATATCAAATTATCAAAATGTGACGCGAATCATATGGCGTGATGGCTAGCTTGACGATAATTCCCATGTGTCCTCGGGAGCGTTTTCCTTTATATAAGAGTTTGTACAGGCTTGTCCTTTGCTACAAAAAGGATTGGGCCACCTTGCTGCACCTTATTTACTTTTGTTACTTGTTACCCGTTGTGAATTACCTTATCACAAAACTATCTGTTACCGATAATTTCAGTGCTTGCAGAGAATACCTTACTGAAAACCGCTTGTCATTTCCTTCTGCTCCTCGCTGGGTTCGGCACTCTTACTTATCGAAAGGACTACGATAGATCCCCTACACTTGTGGGTCATCACCCCAGTCAAGAACTCGGAGGAATTTCAATTCAACATCACAGAGACGTCATTTTTCCTTACGCTTCACTCCCAAGTCATCCCGAAGATTGGAATCAAACCTGGTTTTACTTCATGGATACTTCTCCAGCTGATGAGAATCCTTTGCCCGACTTCCGTAATCAATGGCTCAATCCAAAGCATCCCCTTCCCGTTCGACTTGGCACTGCTGAACGGGCCAAGCTTATGCCCACCTTTTCCAAGGTTAGGTCTTTACTGGGTAATGGACTAACCGGAATTGACCTGGTTCGGTGTTGGGTAGCTTGGAGAATCATACCATTAAGCCGCCGACCCGGCTTAATGTGCTCATACACCGGTGACACCAAAGACCCGCTTCATTATAACTCCAAGTGTTTGACTGATAAGTCTATCAATGAAATGACCAAGACTCTTCTCAATGAGTCATTGGAAAGCTGTAGCAGAGTGGGTCTGAATCCCTTCTGCGCCGTTAACCCTGCACCAGAGGTATGCTTTTCTGGTTTACATACCTATTAACTTGCCACTCATAAACCTGAACATTCTGACTATCATAAACCTTTTCAGGTTGGGTTCGCTTTCTGGGACAAGAGATATGAGAAAGCCGCCAAGAAGGCCAGAGCCAAGACTAGAGCAATGAAGAGAAGCAAAAAGTCATCCACTGCTGCTAAGACGTTTAACGTGGATGATTTTGAAGAGTTGGAGGTAGATCTTGATTCCCTTGGCTCCTTTTTCATCCATCTTATTGACACTGATTACTATCAGGATGACGCAGAGAGTAGCCAGGCGGTTGATGGCGAGGTAACAATTATTTCCTCCGACTCAGAGTCTTTGCCAAGACAGAAAATCTGACGCGTGATCCGGAAAGTAAGGTTTTCTAACCCTTTAGCTCACATGGATCCCAACTTTATTTTGAAGCAACAACAACATGAGAATCGGCGCCAAACTCTGAATAGTAGAGGCAGAGTACTTTCCTCCAGCTTACCAACACGCTAGCTCCACGCAAACGCCAAAATGAGGTAAAAACTCCAACACTTGTTTACTTTAACCTGAATATTACCCAGCCAACACTTCATGCCTCTGGCTAAAATTTGCAGGGGATCTCTCACTCTTCGTTTGGGGACTCATCCCAGACTCAACTTCCCCCTTTCAAAACCGCCCCTGGGTATCAACTTAAACCTGTGTCTCTTTTGACATCTTTAAGCTCATACTGATTTTCTGAATCTTCATGTAGTGGGAAAGCAAAGCCTAGCAAGAAGGAGAAAACCAACAAGCCCTCTGAAGACCCGAAACCTCGTGAGCCGGAGAAACAGATACCAATTTCAGAGACCTCTGTGCAACAACGTGATAATCCTACTGATGACCCGCCACTAGAAAACTGTGTCACCTCTGCTGATCCTGTGGTTACTGAGTCGTAGATTGTTGAACCATCCAGCCCAACTAAACCTCTTAAGCTGGATATTGAGGAAGTTGTGATCCACTACAAAAAAAAGACACATCCATGACATTTTGGGCCGAACATTTTTTTCGGTCATACATATGACACTTCTATGACGATAATTGTGGCAAAACCCGGTATCATCATAGATGTGGTGGGCTCCTACTTCTATGACAAAAAATCATGATAGAAAATGGGCTTTTCGTCCTGGGCGGGCTGGAGACGCAGCTGCATGACATTCTTTGGTCTGTCCATGACGGAAAAAACTGTGGTAAAAGCGAGGGGAAGGAAAATTTCGGGGAGTTCTCGGTTACGGTGGGAGGTCGAAATTTGGCGGCAGCGCGTTCTCTCGTACTGACGTCTGTGGCGTGTGTGCAAGGTGTTGGCTCTAAGCGAACTGAGCGGGCATTGGGCTCTAATCAACCCAGCGATTGCACTACTGAGCTACGCGTTCTTGAACCCAGCGATCGATCAATGGCGTTGGCGAACCCGATCGGCGATTCCTTCGCTAATACCGCTAATGAAGCCGATCGATTGGATGAGCAGTGAGCATTGCGGGGGTGGGTTGATGAGCGATGGCGGTGGCGTTGCCTCTGGATGAACATGACCCCGTGGTGTGGAGGGCTGGATGAGCGATGAGCGGTGGAGGGTGGTTGAACAGGACCCCATGGTGTGGAGAATTTGGATGAATAGTAGGCGATGGAGGGTGCCCGTGGAGGGTGGTTGAGCGATGGCGGTGGAGTAGCGCGGTGGAGGCTGGATCAACAGGAGCCCGTGGAGGCTGGAGGAGGTCGACGGTAGCCCGTGGAGGCTGGAGGAGGTCGACGGTGGAGATGAACAGTATCCCGTGGAGTCCCGTTTTGCGGTACGCCACACCCCTCTCGATGAACAGGACCCCCATTTCAACCGCAGCGCTGCAACACAAGTCCATTTCGTCCGTTTTGCGGTACGCCACACCCCGCCCGATCAACAGGACCCCCGTTTCGACCGTAGGAGGTCCGTTTCCTCCGTTTTGCGGTACGCCAGACCCCTCCCGATCAACAGGACCCCGTTCCAAATGTAGGAGGTCCGTTTCCTCCGTTTTGCGGTACGCCAGGCCTCGTTTCCATCGCCTGTTCCATCCAAGCCCTCCCGATGAAGACGACCACGCATTTCGTTCCGACCTAGCCGGTTGGCTCCCACGTGTTCTGTTGCCTCCTGATGAACACGACGCATTCCGTTGCCTCCCCGTGAACACGACGCATTCCGTTGCCTCCCCATGAACATGACGACGACGCTATTTCTCCGTTCCGACCCAGCCATGTACACAAGCCCTAGCCGTACGTATGCGCGAGTAGGCGTTCGAGACCCCGCTTGTATGTACACATACCCGGACACACTTCCTAGCGTGCGAAGGTGTAGCTGGTGGGTCCCAGCAGTCAGGGGGGCGAATCATTTTTTTTGCCTGGACGCACTTCCTTGCATGCAAAGATGTAGCTGGTGGGTCCCAACAGTTAGGGGGAAACATTTTTTCGCGAAATACAGTGGCCCGTCCGGTGGGTCCCAGCTGTCAGGTCGAGGAATCATTATTTTTAGCGTAATAAGGAGGCACTTCCTTGCTGCGGCCGTGGACCTAGCTGTCAGCCTCTCCACGTACAGTCCACGTCCGATGGAAGTCGTTCCTTGACCACGTTGACCACGCCGTGTCGAGAGCACCAGGGCGGTGGACGACGGCGAGGCCTAGGAAGGGGATGACGGGGAGCCGGGGAAGACGCGGCAGTGGAAGCCCGCGCGGAGAGGAGTACAAGGGTTCACTAGTTTGGCTGCGGTGTGAGGCTGCCGTCGCCGCAGGGCCTGGCCAGCGGTGGGAATAGTAGGGTTCGGTGACCTCCGCGGCAGCACAACCGGCCACGGGAGGCAGGAGTATGCGGCACGCCCGGCGCTGCTTTGGGTGGCTGGAGCAAGAAGACCAGAGGTTGAAGAAGCACTACGGCCGTTGGATGGACATCGTACGATCACTGGAGCTAGAATCATTCATATTGACTAAAGTTGACAAAGGCCCTCGTCCTAGTCAACTTAGTAGGCCCACAAGTCAGCCTCCCATCATGGTGGGTCCCAGCTAGCAGGGGGAGTATTCATTTTTTGTGCGTAATAAGGAGGCACTTCCGGTGGGTCCGAGCTGACAGCGGGGGAAACGTTTTTTTCGCAAAATAAGCTAGCCCGTCCGGTGGGTCCCAGCAGTCAGGGGGAAACGTTTTTTCACGAAATAAGGTGGCCCGTCTGGTGGGTCCCTGCTGTCAGGTGTGGGAATAATTATTTTGCGCGTAATAAGGAGGCACTTCCTTGCGGCTGCTGGACCCGGTATCGGCCTCTCCACGTACAGTACTCTTCCGATGGAAGTCGGTCGTTGACCATGTTGACCACGCCGCGCCGAGAGCACCAGGGCGGTGGTCTGAACGATGGCAAGGCCTAGGAAGGGTACTACGCGGAGCCGTGGAAGACGCAGCAGTGGAAGCCCACGCGGAGAGGAGTACGAGGGTTCACTGGTTCGGCTGCGGTGTGAGGCTGCCGTCGCCGCAGAATAACAGGGGGTGTGGGTGAGTAGAGGGATGGCCTGAGCCAGCGGTGGGAGTAGTACGGGGCGGTGAGGCCTCCGCGGCATCATAGCCGGCCACGGGAGGCAGCAGCACGCGACACGACCGGCGCTGCTTTGGGCGGCTGCAGCAAGAAGACCAGAGGTTGAAGAAGCACTACGGCCGTTGGATGGACATCGTACGATCACTGCAGCTAGAACCGTTTATATTGACTAAGTTGACAAAGCCCTTGGTACGCATCAACTTAGTAGGCCCACGGCTCGGATTTGGCAGAGAACATATAGCCCATTTGCGATTTGTAAGAATGTACATCCCATTTTTTAATTCTAATGGAATTTACTACAGCCCATTTACAGTTTGTTAAAAGTACAGCCCAACTTCTAGCTAGGACAACGATTAATAATTTCAAACAACCGCTCAAAACAGAATTCAAGAAAAATTCCCACATTTTGATGGGATCCGAAATATTTTATCCGAAATTTCTAGTCAGGTTAAATATAATTTCAAAATAAAGTTGTATTACGTTAACATCCAACGAAATATTGCGCGTGCAACAAGTAATGAAATTAAAATTTCCAAATTCCAAAAATAATATATTTTTCAAACTAATTACATGTTTGGTGCATAGTAACTACCCAGTTATTAAAATTACATCCCATTTATTATTTCTTAAAGTCCATTTTCTTGTTAAGCCTAATGCATAGCTCCTAGGAAAGTTTGCAGCCTAGCGGGGCGGAGAATAACTAGTTGACCCGGATATTGTGTACAACTATCGGCCCAGTAGCATTGCTGATGTTGAAAAAAAGGCCTGTGTAGTACAGTACAACCTAACATGGTTACTCAGCCCACATTCAGCGATGCTGGAAAGGCCCAAACAAGGCTTCTGTACAACCTTTTGAAGTCACTGAGCTCAATTAATAACTTAAGAAAAAATTTAGATTATAGTGGAACCTAATTAAAAGCTGTCACGAGCAAATAAATAATTCAACGGTCCCACTTGTGCGTGTGCGCGTGTGTGTGTGTGTGTGTGTGTGTGTGTGTGTGTGTGTGTGTGTGTGTGTGTGTGTGTGAGAGAGAGAGAGAAACCCATCGGTCGATGCTCGTAAATACATCCTTCAGCCATATGCATTGCTGATGCTCAGTAAAAACTTGTATAGTTGACACAATCATATAGAACATCATAGCACACTGAACTTGCATACAAAAATTTCACGCAGGCGGCACAATCAGGATGGAAGCAGTGGATCTCTACGGGAAGGGCTATGTTGAAACCAACGAAGTCGTACATAACGGTTCATCGTCTTTATCAATGACGGGGAAATATCTTGAATGTTGTGCAAAGAAAACAGACAGACAACACAATAAGTTCTGCTAGCACATTTAGTTGACGTACAACCCTTTCTAAAAAAAGTGCAGGTACAAAATCAGAACATGTCCCAATCAAATGTACAGGCATATTAGTGCTTCAGACCCATAGCTCGGATTTAACTAGTACTATCTGACAACATTCAGTTGTTACCTCGAATTAGAGCACATCCAGGCAGCCAGCCCTGCCTCTTCTCCCAAAGAAGCAGTGGCCTCCGCCGCGCGATGGAATAGGCCCTGGGCCATCCATCGTTTCGAGCAACACGGGGAAAGTCTGACGTTGACTCCTGCAATGGACGTCGTCGACAGACCCTGGCACCAGCGGCAGCGGCAGGAATTCGATTGATGGATTGACCACTTCTTCGCCATGCACGAACACTCGATACAGGTACATCCCTAACATGGTCCGCGGCGGCCTTGGTGGCGATGAATAGTACAACCCCGGTTCCTGCACCAGTATCTCAACACCAATCACCTTCGGTATGGTGAACGGCTTCTTCATCCATGCCATAACCGTCAGAGCCCAGCTGTCTGGAGAAACAAACATACTTACGAGCTCACCTCCAAGGTCGTTGATAAGCTCATTCATGGACTCGCTGTTCCAAGCACGTTGAGGCATGCCGTCGAAGGTAAGCTTTGTTAAAAACTCAAGCTCAGAGGGCATAGAGCCGCATCCTGGGTGCCACCGATCAAAGCTCACCAGCGTGCCATCGCAGAACAAACACCGGGAAGATTCGAACACACGACTGCAGTCAAAAGTTGTCCGGAACCTGACGAAGAAATCAGCTAGTGGCGGACAGACTTCGACGAGCAAGTCACTTATTTGGATGCCGTGCGCAATGCCAAGAGCTTTGACAAGGTCGTCCGGCGAGATGAGAGGCCGGTCGCCATTGATGGTTACCATTAGCACTTTGCCGGCAAACTGGTCGTCAAGCGCCGCCATGCCAATGTTGAGCGACAACCTGCGATCAAGGCGGGGCGGACCTCGGGATCTCGGCTCGAGATCGCGTTAACGGTGACATGATAGTGCGCTTGAGTGTGGAGTCTGGAGGGGATTTGGGGAAGCTGGGTAGGAATCTAGATTCCAGAGGTGGGAGGGCGGGAGCGGGGATGAAAAGGTAGCATGAATTTCGAGCACGCGCCAATATGCTCTCGGCACGCAAGCGCACAAAAACACCGGTGGCGCCCACATGTCGGCCTAAGAGTCCTTATTCTTTGTTTTTTGGAGAGCCCGGCCTTTTTTTTAGGATCTTTTGAGAGCCCGGTCTGAGAATCATAATTGACCTGTTTGGCATTGCGTTACTACTCGGCCCATATTCAACGACATCTCACTGTCCCAAACAAGTGTACATCATCGAAAAGACACTGAGCTCAAATTATATAACTTGAAAAAAGGAGATATACTCTGAACACTAGAGAATGGTGATGCTCTCATTTAGCCCACCAGTAGTTCGAGACAATAAACAGTTCGAAACAATGATATATACAACATTCAAACACTAACTAGTGACTACTAGTGACATAAACAGCAAGACATGATAGTTCATAAGAAGTCTTGCTACACCACCAAAACGCACCCATCTGCAGCGCTCAGACTCTCGTGATCCAGACGAGAATGACATTCTAAACAGAAGCAACTATTACATAGTAAGAGTGACATAGACGAGGATGACCAAATGACAAGGAATATGCATAACAAAAGAAAGAACTACCCATCCAGAACCAGCAGCAAAGACAACAAAGTCATTCGAAGAGATGATCTAACACCATCATAATATGCAGCCCCGCTTCAGCGACCAGTGATCCGGAGACACCAGTACTCCACCCTTTCGATGCAACAGCCCAATTACCTATCAACCTGAAGGCTTGAACCACATCACTGCCTGTCGTAATTGAGACATCCGAGGATCAAAGTTAATCCAGATGCCTTTGTCATTCTCACCTTCTTTTGGCTGCAGGCTGTATCGTTGACAATTAGAGGAGTTTGCTCCCGAACTCCTAGGGCTCGCCGTGTAGACATAGTTTTCCATAGCAAACAGAGCCTCTCTGCCATCAAGGTCCTTGCCAACGGTGACCTCCTGGTTAATTGGATAATTGAGTCCGAGAAATAGAGAGTGTGAACCAAGGCTGTTTACCCGCCTCCAACTAAAAAATCCTAAAGGCCCCAACAAGCTGGTATCCTGCTCATAGACATAACAGCCACTGTCCGGATACTCATGTATTACACGGGGCTTGTATATAGTGGGGTTTTTGCAATATAACTTTTCCGGCTCATGTGTCCGAATGATCATCAGTCTTTTGTCGTCGTCTGATCAAGCGAGGAACCAGTTGTGCTTCCCTGTTTTTGGCAAAGGTGGTGTGATTACAAAGGGCAGTAACTGTAGGGACACTGCATCATATCAAAAAGGACAGGCATTGTTCATTTAATATCAGCATTGTTCAGAGTATGAGTAGGATAATGCAAGAAACATCATTGATATGTCCCTATTGGAATTGGGAGGAAAATACAGGTAAATGTATACTGGGTTCGAAAATATAGAAGTGCCATGCATGGTTATACTCATGTTATCTCGCAATTGATTCTTGTCAGGAAACTACCATGTCATGCATGTTATGTAATCATGTTCTATCCTCACAAACATATTCTTCAAGGTAACTAACAGACCATGCATTGTTATATACTTGTGTTCTGTGGGCAAAATTTTTGTGAGGATATTATTCTAGCCATTGATTGCTGAGGGGCGAATATAGGTATGTACACATGGTAAGCATTGCAGGATTTCACTACTTCCAAATATAGAGTTCTCCATATGCACATTTACTTCCCTAATGTATGGTTAGATGAAACCAACAGTGTGGTGCATGTTTCTACATCATGAAAATGAGGAAACTAACATGGCCATTGATACACACTCATATTTAGCAGTAGTATATAGATTACTATAAAATAAGGATAATATCCATATATTCCTAGCCGTTTGATTATTCAGGGTACAAATTGGCTGTAATGACATGGTCACAATCGCATGATTAACTCATTCCAAATATAGCTGATTTACGACGTCTCTAATACATTGCCATAGTTCTACTCAAATTCTGCTCAAACAGGGATATGCCAATCATCACAAAAAGTTCAAACAGTGTCATGGCGTCATCATTAACATGAGATGGAAACAACTTACACACGCCGTCCCAGCAATACGTGGTGCCATCTGCTTTGTCGATCGCGTAGATGATGCCATTGTGTTCAATAGCATCACAAAAGTGTGTATCAGCTTTGACGATGATCCACTGCGAGTCGAGTTGTCTCCAGCTAAAGAAGGCACCGGCGTAAAGATAGGAGAGACCGCGGTCGAACAAGGCAATTAGCTTGAAGTTTGCGTAATTCGCATGTCGTGTGGGCACTTGGCAGATTACAATCTTTTGCAAAACAAGGTCCGTCCAACTGACATAGTAATCTAGATGACTTGGACCGCGATGGTAATACTCTATATAATCCAATGGAGGAAGGATAATCTCATGAGAGGTCTGGAAGTTCACGAGCACCAACTTTTTACCGTCTTCTTTGAAGGCAGCCATCCAGTGGGAGTTCATGCCGACCCAGTACATACCTGCCAAGAAGTTTCGGGCGATGGTGATTGGATCGATGTCAAGGGAAATGATGTACGGTGACCCACTACATACCTGCAAAGAAGCTTCGGCTAATGGAGATCGGATTGAAGTCGAGGGGCATCATGCACGCCTCCGTATCATGGTGAGCCAATCTCGCAAGACCAGATAGTAGCAAGCAGGGTGTCTTGAAAAGCTTAGGCCTCGCTTCGATGATGGCCGTGTGCATGTCCCTCGAGCATGCAGCCAGCCGCAGGGCACTCAACATATCCATACACGAACAACAGAGGTCGAGGATGTCACTGGGGAGATTGCTCCAATCGTGGCTCATATGGATGCTGCGCGGTTCGCGTTCGGCCATGGTGGAGTTTGGAAGGGGGCTTGATTTACGGGGGAGAAGGATGTCGGTGCTGGAGCGACTAGCGAGGGAATAGTGGTACTGGGGGAGGCGAGTGAGGCGACGGTACATGGGGGCACAGTGAGATGGAGACGGAGAAGGAGATGGAGATGGAGTGGTGCTATGGGAGCGGAGAGGGAGACGAGGCGAGGCGCCAATGTGCTGTACAACAGCGGTGACAGACTACACAGTGCACAGGGTGAGGCTGACTTTGGTAACCCGAACACGCTGCCTGGACTAGTGTCAGGCGCAGGGTGTTGTCACTTCACTATGAGGACCGGATGATAGTATTTTGACCATCAAATGTACCACAGTTGTACTACTACTACTACTACTAGTAGAAGGAACATGAGTACTCCCGTATTGTATAGCGGAAATAGGTCTCCCGTGCTAGCATGCCTGTTCACTTCATCATTCAGGTATCATCCATATTGCAAGCAGAACCAAATTCTCATGCATGCCCAATCAACGCCCTGCCGTGATGCATGCAGTGGTCATTCTGGTGCATCAAGGACGGCATGCAGATCGTTCCACACTTGAGAAGAGGAAAAATGGAAAGGTAGAACGCAGCAGCAGAGGAAGAGAACGCTGGCTAACGAGGCTGGGAGGGGATCGAGCAGGAAGTTAATGCTCCACGCCTAAAGGTTTTGGGAAAAACTGATTTTCAAAAGGTGACTTATACTCACCTAAACGGAGGGAGTATTTGAGGGAGTCCCGGACTAGGGGGTGTCCGGATAGCCGAACTATCATCCTCGGCCGGACTCCTAGACTATGAAGATACAAGATTGAAGACTCCGTCCCGTGTTCGGATGGGACTTTCCTTGGCGTGGAAGGCAAGCTTGGCGATACGGATATGTAGATCTCCTACCATTATAACCGACTCTGTGTAACCCTAACCCTCTTCGGTGCTTATATAAACCGGAGGGTTTTAGTCCGTAGGACGAACAACAATCATACCATAGGCTAGCTTCTAGAGTTTAGCCTCTCTGATGTCGTGGTAGATCTACTCTTGTACTACCCATATCATCAATATCAATCAAGCAGGAGTAGGGTTTTACCTCCATCGAGAGGGCCCGAACCTGGGTAAAAACATCGTGCCCCTTGTCTCCTGTTACCATCCGCCTAGATGCATAGTTCGGGACCCCCTACCCGAGGTCCGCCGGTTTTGACACCGACATTGGTGCTTTCATTGAGAGTTCCTCTGTGTCATCATCTTTAGGCTCGATGGCTCCTCCGATCATCAACAACGATGCGGTCCAGGGTGAGACTTTTCTCCCCGGACAGATCTTCGATTCGGGCGGCTTTACATCGGGCAATTATTCGCTGGCCATCTGGAGCAGATTGAAAGCTACGCCCCTGGCCATCAGGTCAGATTTGGAAGTTTAAACTATACGGCCAACGTCCGCGGAGACTTGGTCTTTGGCAGGTTCGAGCCACAGCCAAGCGCGTCGCACTGTCATGATGGGCATGATCTAGCTCTGCTGCCGGACAGTGCCCTGGAGGCCACGCAAGTATCTGCTCCGACCCTTAGTTCGGAGCCGATTGCGCCGATCGAGGATGGGTGGCTGGACACCGCCTCGGGGGCTGCAATCTCTATGGCGATTGAGCCGAACATCATCCCTGTCCTTTGCGAAGCTCGTGACTCCAAGGTGCCGGACTCCTCTCCGGACTCCGAACCTGCTGCGCCCCTGACAATCGAATCCGATTGGGCGCCGATTATGGAGTTCACTGCAGCGGACATCTTTCAGCACTCGCCCTTTGGCGACATCCGAAATTCACTAAAATCTCTCTCTCTATCAGGAGAGTCCTGGCCGGACTATGGTCAGGAAGGTTGGGATGCAGACGACGAAGAAATTCGAAGCCCACCCACCACCCACTTCGTAGCCACTGTCGAAAGTTTAAACGACGTGCTCGACTTTGATTCCGAAGACATCGACGGTATGGACGACGATGTAGAAGACAAACATGAACCAGCACCCATAGGGCACTGGATAGCCACCTCATCTCATGATGTATACATGGTGGACACACCTAAGGGAAGCGACGACGAGGAACAACGGGATGCCACAAGGGATCATCCCCTCGAAAAGCAGTCAAAACGGTGACGCAAGCGCCACTCAAAATCCCGCCTCGACATAGAACGCAGCCATACAGACCCAGCCATAGAGCAGGGCGAACCGGTGGATGACGGACATGCTATTGAGCAGCCGTCCGAATAGGATAAACAACCCGTCCTCGGCGAAGATAAGAGTCCGGACGATCTCACGCCGGACAAGTTACCGGAACAGAAGAACCTCCACAAAAGGCTCGTCGCCACTGCATGTAGCCTGAAGAAGCAGAAGCGGAAGCTCAAAACAGCGGAAGATGCGCTCAGAATCAGATGGAGCAAAGTACTCAACACCACAGACAAATACGGCGACAGTCGCCGAACAAAGAGCTACCCGAAGCAAAAACTACTGCCAGAATTTGATGAGAAGGCCGTAAAGCCACCACAATCAAAGAACAAGGAGACCACCCGGTCGGATAGACGAGCCCATGGCAAACATAGAGCGGCAAACGGCACCGCACACAAGCCGGCACGCGATCCGCACACGGATTCACATCAAAAAGATAGCCCGGTTAGATCCATCTACGGGCCAAGAAAGCAAGCTCTAGTAAGCAATGCAACACGTCAAGTATCCGAATATTACGGCACACCTAAATACAGAGGTGCCGCACATCCCCTATGTTTCACCGATGAGGTTCTAGATCATGAATTTCCAGCGGGATTCAAGCCCGTAAACAAAGAGGCATACAACGGAACAATAGACCCTGGAGTCTGGATTGAGGATTACATCCTCCACATACACATGGCTAGAGGAGATGACCTCCACGCCATAAAATACTTACCCCTCAAGCTCAAAGGGCCAGCCAGGCATTGGCTCAAAAGCCTCCCCGAAAACACCATTGGAAGTTGGGAAGAGCTCGAGGATGCTTTTCGGGCAAATTTTCAAGGGACCTATGTCCGACCTCCGGATGCAGATGATTTAAGTCACATAACTCAACAACCCGGAGAGTCAGCCCGAAAATTCTGGAACAAATTCCTTACTAAAAAGAACCAACTGGTCGACTGTCCGGATGCCGAAGCCTTAGCAGCTTTCAAACACAACGTCCGAGAGGAATGGCTCGCCAGACACCTCGGCCAAGAAAAGCCAAGACCAATGGCCACATTAACAAGCCTCATGACCCGCTTTTGCGTGGGAGAGGATACCTGGCTGGCAAGATGCAGTACCAGTGACCCAAGTACATTTGAAGTTAGGGATGGAAACGGGAAACCGCGACGCAGCAAGGACCAGTGCCGGAGAAAGGGCAATAGCCCGAAGAGCACGGCAGTCAACGCCGGATTCAAAAGCTCACGGCAGAATCATAAAAAAACTGCCCCCTAAGGATAACAGGGAAGAGCTATCTAACTTAAACAAAATGCTGGACAAGGTATGCCAAATCCACAGTACCCCCGGGAAGCCTGCAAATCATACCCACAGAGATTGTTGGGTCTTCAAGCAGTCCGGCAAACTCAACGCCGAACACAAGGGGCTGGACACACCAAGCGAGGACGATGACGAACCCCACAAGCAGAGCACCGAAAAACAAAAGAACTTCCCACAAGAAGTCAAAACAGTAAACTCACTTTACGTGACAAAAGGGAAAAACAGAACGGCGCCCATAGAGATACGCACCATATGGCCTATCCCAGAGGAGTCCCGCCACTGGTTGTCAAAACCAATCACCTTCGATCATCAGGACTACTCTAAAAGTATCCGGAATGCAGGATGGACCGCCTTGATATTAGATCCAATAATCGATGGACTCCAATTTACACAAGTCCTAATGGACGGTGACAGTGATCTAAACCTGCTATATCAGGACACAATCCGCAAAATGGGGATAGACCCAACCAAAATTCGCCATAGCAACACTTCCTTTCAAGGGGTAATGCCAGGCCGATATGCCCATTGTACGGGCTCTCTATTGCTAGAAGTTGTGTTCGGCTCACTCGACAACTTCCGCCGTGAAAAGTTAACCTTCCACCTCACCCCATTTACAAGTAGCTATCAAGCACTACTGGGGCGCGAAGCTTTCGCCCGCTTTAACGCAATTCCGCATTGTGCATCCCTCACACTTAAAATGCCCGGTCCACGAGGCATCATCTCCTTAAAGGGAAATATCGAGTGTTCCTCGAGCGCGGAAGATTGTGTGACTGCCTCGACATCTACACACTAAGCCGGCTTCACTAATTCAAGCACCTAAACAGGTCGTTCAGACCCCAGACACGGTTAGACGAGTCCGGCGTAAACATACATGGGCTTACCAGCCGCACACCCCTGCACAAGGGGCTCCGCGCGTATACAACAAGAGACAATAAAGCTCAATTTTCTTCACTTTTTGGAACGTACTTTGTTTATTTAATATAACGTACATTTTCGCATGATCTTTTTCAAGTAAGTTCCTCTCTTTTACAGATGAACACCGTGCGACACCCGTTCAGGATACGGCACAACAGAGACACAGGCGCAGACGTGCAGCAGGGACCCGTTGTAAGGATTCTTTTCAGATTAAGACCCTGCGTAAACCTTTTTTTATTGTCTCTTGTTGATACACATCCCCTGGTTTCCTACTATAACTGAGGAGGAGACTGCCGTTTTGGCATAGGCCACATCGAATTTTATGCTGCACTGGACACGTGGGCTTATTACCAAGGGCGCTGTTCAGCCCGTTTTCATAAAGACCGAATACCTTAGGGAGTGTTCGGCGTCTCGAGTTAGGCCTTATATGCATCAGCTCCAAATCATGTCTTGGGTCAAATGTTGGGTTTGCCCGGCTCCTGTGTTTTGCTGCATCGGATAACCGACTCGAGCCGAACCCATCGAACGCAGCCCGTCTCCGAAGATTCTACGCCTAGCGCCAGATTCTGAGTTCGTCTCCTTCCTCCGTCTATATTTTACATATTAGCTGTCTTTTGTTTCTCTCCTTATTCCCCTTTTTCCTATTACAGCCTTTGAAAGCTTGTTCGCGCATTGTTCGCACACACTTGACGCATTATCCGCGCTCATTATACCTGGGAACTTCTTTAACAGAAGCTTATTTATAAGGGCTTCATGCCCAACACATGTGTCACACTTCCGCATGTACCTTTTATTCGCCATTATATGCATCGATATGACTTAAGTTTTGGCCAAGCTGGGTTGCCTGGCTCCTGTGCTTACCCCTACGTTCCCGATTGTTCGGCTAGGCGGTAAAGGGAGCACCTCTGCGATTGTTATCGCGGGTCACCGGATGTGTACCTCGACCGGTGAAGCCGAAGCTAGCGTTCTTAAGGGAATATTCGTAGGTGAACTAAAGGCGATTTCCTACCTATTTATTCATCGCCTCCAGATGCTTTTACGCTTTGCGCGCAGTCCGGACATGCACTTTAGGGCATGCCTCCCGAGAAAGGAACCCCTAACGGAACTATTCTCCCGAAGATGTTTCTTACTAACCATGTAATATAACATAACTAGTTGGGCACTTGTCTGATAAAGCACTAATGACCCCTACGCCTGGTCTCCACGCATGCCCCGGTTCCTATATAACTGCGAGGGTATTCGGACACACTCTGGACTATTGGGTCCCGAGGTTGAAGCGAAAAGGTCCGCTATGACAAATGATCTACAATCCGGCTAGAAGGCATTTTACATGTCATCTTAAATTACATAGTCAATTTGACTGGGCATATTCCTCTTCAATGCCATCCAGCAGGTTGTCTAGTTTACAGTCCTGCTGAGAATACTTTGCAGCCAATTCTACTTGGCTGTACACTAAGCTCACAGGGATCTCCTTCCCATCGGGCCCCGCAGGTCCGACCTCGGCCATATGGTTTGGGTCAGCCTTCGTGTACCGCGTCTTCACCATGGCCCAGGCCTCCCTGGCGCCTTGACGGCAGGCTGATATCTTCCATAAGCGGAAGCGCTGCCGCACTCCCTGAAGCCTCTCCGCAAGCTCTCCAAGGCCTTTGGGCAGGGAGACAGATGGCCACAATGCCTAGGCGATGCCCTTCATCGCCTGCCGAACTCGTTCGTGCAGTTGCAAGAGCTCGAGAAGAAGGTCACCTATAGAACCGGGCATCTCCTCTGTAGGACGGCCTGTGAGCATACCTACAGACATAACTCTGTTAGACGATTTCCTCGCTGAACTCTCTTTCAAAGTTTGTTCAAGCACTTACTAAAAATGCCGCGTCGAAGCCGCTGATTCTCCTTAACGGAGTCAGATAGCTGGGCACGAACATCCTTTAGTTCCTCACCCAGCTGGGTGTTGGCATCTTGGAGATTATTTTTCTCCTGCCTCACCCTTGTAAGCACATTCTCGCCGGCCTTTAACCGGCGCATGAGCTGTTGCTTGTCCGGGTCTATCCCGGCGCCATCTTTAATATTATTTTCAGACTTATACGCACGCCGCACTTCACAAATTACTTGTCTTTTGAAGCATATATCACCAGAGGGGGTCTCTTTGGCTTCCCCCACTGTGGCTAGTGCTGCCTCAAGTTGGGCTTTGCACTCCTCCAGCTCCTGGGACAGTTGGGTATTCTTTTCGGTAAGACCCTGCACAACAAATGATCCTTAGTTATTCTAACTATTTCAAGTCTCGGGGGCTACTGGCATATATAACTGTCAAATCTTCTCACCCGTATGTCTTTTACATACTGCTCCGTGGCTCTGGCTAGACCATTTTGAGCGGCACGGAGGTGCGCATCTCCTGAATTAAAGGCGTCCAATGCCTCTGGGGAGAAACACGCGTCACGAAGAGCTGTCCGGCGGCGCCAGTGATTCATGGCACTCTCCACCTCGGAATTGGTGGCAGATAACCTGTTGACATCCTATGTTGGAGGAACATCCGACGCACGCCCCTTGTTCGCCTCCGTTTCTGGACCTGGCTTTGGAGCCTGGCGAGCGGAGGACTGATTGGCAACCTCTCCGGATACAGTTCGGCGAGCACTCTTCTTCCTGAAAAGGCACGAGCGTTAGTATGCCTCCCGGGAATAAAGCCGGGGAGTAAGGTGGCGCGCCATACCATTGCACCGGAGCTTCGATCCGGACCGCACTTCTTTTTAGCCTGCTGGGCCGTGCTGCCCCTTGTTGGCCAGCCACCGTAGGCTCGGCCTTACCCCTCAAGGGCGCCCCCTGCGAAACACCACCAGTATACAGTGATCGAAAACACGCATGGATGGGTCATTTTTAAAGTATCGGGACTTCGGTCTCAGTTACATGCAAGGAGGGAAGTATTCTGGGGTAATCCGCCATAATGGCGACCAAGGCATTATCGATGCTCAGTTGATGGAAAACCCTGTCGATCAGCTCCACCGATATGTTCGGATCCTCTTGGGAGGTCGGATCGAGGAACCGTTCCGGATCCTCGGGTTGTGGAGGCGGGTTGCTTATATCCTTTACGACCCGGTGCAGTTCCTGCGCCAAAATCATAAGATGAGATACTTGACTATGGGAGTACGGATCGGATACGCAAAAATGAATGTCTGCTTACCCAGCTTGGAGGATTGTTCATAGAAAATCCGCCCTGCGGATTGATGCGGAGGAACTCCTCCTCTTCTCCCTTGTACAATGCGGACAAAATCTTCGTGAGATCGGCGACTGATCCCGGCCCCTTACGGCCGCAGTGGGTGGCATCATCCTCCCCGTTGAAATCCCACATGGGGTGGCCTCTATACTAGAGCGGCTGCACCCCCCTCATAATGCATATGGCCATGACTCCGATCATGGTCAGTCCGGAATGAGCTAACAACCTTATCCGGCTCATCAGGTAAATGACGTCCCTGTCATTTTCCCTCTGAGGGCTCCGTGGACGCTAGCTTAGGCGTTTCTTCAAAGGAGCGTTATTAAACTCAGGGAGGCCGACGCGGACAAGGTCCGGCAGGGGGACATCTTCTATATAAAACCATGCCGAAGGCCAGTCTTCGGACGCCTTCTTCGGGGTTCCGGACAGATATCCAGTCCCGGCAATGCGCCATAGTTCGGCTCCACCCACTTGATATATCGACCCCTCTTGAGAACGGGGCACAAGACAAAACAGCTTCTTCCACAGTGCAAAATGAGTCTTGATGCCCAAAAACAGCTCGCAAAGGGCCACGAAGCCCGCGATATGCAAAATGGGGGCAGGCGTAAGGTTGTGCAACTGGAGGCCATAGAACTCCAGGAGCCCCCGGAGAAACGGATGAATTGGAAATCCGAGCCCTCTTATCAAATAAGAGACAAGGCATACCCGCTCTCCTTTGGAGAGGCTGGGGACATTCTTCGCTTGCTTTCCGCCCTTATAGGTGGCGAGTCCGACTCGAAACGGGACCATGAAGGTTGGGGGAAGAAATCCCTTGGTTTGGAGCGCCACTAGCTCCTTTGTGCGGACGGACATCTCCCAATCTCGGTGCCGAGGGCTGGGAAGGCGAGAGGAGGAGCCGCGACGTCTGTCCATGATGGAATGGATTTCTGTCAGATGCGCTTTGATGAATGCTCGCGAAGGGAGGATGGTGTGATTCGGATCTAGATCCTCGTCTCTTTTATAGACAGCTCATTTGCGCAGCTAGGGGGGTAAATGTAAAAATACCCTGACTTTTCACATTCGTTCAACACGTGGAAGATGGCCATTATTGGGCGTGGAAGCCGAGGAGCGCAGTATTCACAGGAAGCCAGACGCTATCCAACAGGTACATAGGGTTTAGAGAAGAACCCACCTTGCAATGCCGAAGACAATCTACGCGCCGGACTCATCGCCATTGAAGCCTGGTTCGGGGGCTACTGAGGGAGTGCCGGACTAGGGGGTGTTCGGATAGCCGAACTATCATCCTCGGCCGGACTCCTGGACTATGAAGATACAAGATTGAAGACTCCGTCCCATGTCCGGATGGGACTTTCCTTGGCGTGGAAGGCAAGCTTGGCGATACGGATATGTAGATCTCCTACCATTGTAACCGACTCTGTGTAACCCTAACCCTCTCCGGTGCTTATATAAACCGGAGGGTTTTAGTCTCAGAGGATTTAACAACAATCATACCATAGGCTAGCTTCTAGGGTTTAGCCTCTCTGATTTCGTGGTAGATCTACTCTTGTACTACCCATATCATCAATATCAATCAAGCAGGAGTAGGGTTTTACCTCCATCGAGAGGGCCCGAACCTGGGTAAAAACATCGTGTCCCTTGTCTCCTGTTACCATCCGCCTAGACGCATAGTTCGGGACCCCCTACCCGAGGTCCGCTGGTTTTGACACCGACAGTATTCCTTAACCAGAGAATGTTGTGTCTCCCACTCACGCGCTCAAAAAAAGCTACGACACATTTTTTTTATATGTTTGCATAGGTCCCACCTACCAGGAAGGATGGGCACGTACATGAACAGGTATGACTCATCAGTCTACCCGCATAGCCTTTTCGTTTAGTCTACCTAGCTGTCTAATCAACTGCCTGCACGCCACTTCTCCCATTTACTTCTCCATTGGGAACCGATTCTCCTCGGCTTCTTCACCTCCCCTTTGTCTTCATTTGCATCCAAACGCCACTGCGTTCACATTGTTTTAACCTCTTTAAATAATCATCTACTACTTCAGTTAGACTAGCCATCTAATCCTAATTCTCCAAACCATAGCCCTCCGTTCCAGCGGTCCCAAATGGCGAAAGAGATCGAGATGCAGGTTTTTAGCATCCAACATGTCCTCGTCGAAGGCTCGATGCGCATAGTTGCCACCGTCACCGTCCACCCAAGGGTTGTTCGGTAGTGGATCAACAATGTATCCAACTCCCTCGAAAAGGTAGAGACGAGGGTCATCGGTCTCGACGCAGAGTACATGGAGCGTGCCCCTGGGAAAATCCAGCGCGCCGCCGTCCTTCAGTTGTGCCTCGAAGATGATGTTTTGGTGTACCACATCATACACTCGCCCTCCATACCAGGTGGGCTTCATGATTTCTTGTCTCGGGAGGACGTATACTTCTGTGGGGCAGCCATCGAAGGGGACAAACAGAAGCTGGAGCGGTACAACCTTGATTTCAAAAGCGTCACTGACCTACAAACCAGAATCAAAATTCCTATAGAAGATTGTGATAAACAGACACCATCCCTATTCGACGTAGCAAATTTTGTGCTCGGTACAAATCTTCAGAAGGGTGACGAGACGGTGGCATTAAGGTTGTCTGGATGGGAGAATTATCCCTTGACGTACGAGCGGATAAAATATGCTACCCTCGATGCCCGTGTGAGATTCGAGATAGCTGCAAGGTCCAAAGAGCTTGTTGCGAAGCCGTCTCCCATAGAGAATGAGAACAACAACAACAACAACAACAACAACAACAAGAAGAAGAAGAAGAAGAAGAAGAAGAAGAAGAAGAAGAAGAAGAATTAGAAGAAGAAGAAAAGGCTGCACCAGCAGGAGGGCATTATGGATGGATGAACTATTTCCTCTCTTGTAAAAAAAATTATTCCCTCTCGGTGTATATTGATATAGATGGACTATTTCGATGGTGTGCATGTCTTTGGAACAGAGTAGTAGCGTGGGTCCGCTTGACTATAAGGAACTATTTATCCGCATATATAGCTTTCTCTTCCACTCCTTCCAGTGATCAGTATGCAGTGCATGTGTCCGTAGACATGACAGCTTGTCCATGGGAGTTCAACTACAATGACCATCATGTTTCATCTCACGATTCCCACGACACCTCTCCAACCCACGGCACCACGCCCCCTGACATGCGCCTCTCCCGTCTCGGTCGCACCGCCCCTCTGCCTTTGTGTGCATGACATGTGGGCCACCTAAAATGCGGCGAGCATCAAGTTTCTACCACAGCCACCTGCGATTCCCACGACGCCGCTCGAACCCATGAAACCACACGTCCCCCGACCTGCGGCTCACCCCTCTTGGCCCAACTGCCCCTGTGCCTTCGGGAGCATTACATGTGGACCATTCACCTATCGGGTCCACATGTTATTGACTCAAAGGTATGTGTAGTAAATACCAAGCTCAGTCCGACGCCCCGAGAGGAAATGTAACTCCTGCGCCAGGGCTTGTGGTGCTCCCGCAGCACGAACTCGTGCTAAACTCGAGATTTGTTTCTTTACTATACATGCACACAACGATTTAATGGACAATGTAATCTCAACATGTGATGGGGAGCTCTAAATTTGAATTTGAAACTTATAAAACAGAAAGATTCAAAACAAATAAACTGGGAGAGAGGGAGTATATCGTAGGATGTGTCCCATACAAAATAAGTCCCCTGGTTTGTCACCGCAAAGATGCGGTTAGAAAGGAGCACAGCGCCTTCCTACTCGTACGGCAACAAATTGGTCGCAGACAGCATGGTCCGCCTTTGACCGCCATGTGCAAGGTTCGTGCTATCTTATTCAATCTCACCGTGGTTCCATCGTACCAATTCATGCGGTGGCCCGTTGCATGGCTGATCCCAATGTTGGACAAAGGTTCTACGGGAATGGTGTCACCATTGTAAATGTTGTGCAAATTGATGTTGGTACCCTCCCGTACATATGCAAGCGAATCTCCACTCGCACCGAGCCTAACCTGTGAAATAGTGGGCAGGGGGAGAATTAGGAAATTGACACTGAAGTAGTCTTTAGAATGCATTTACTACGTGATCAAACTCATCTTACCTGCTCATCGGAGGAAATCCAAGTGCCCCTCAACGTCGGCATCTCAAGGGGCGTCAACTTGCAACAGCCACGCCGCGCTGGAGAGACCCCCAAGGAAACATCCTCGTGCGTTCCACGGAACATCAAGATGATTTGTATGAGTAGTTTATCTTGTGAAAGAAAAGGATGAACGAGGGAAGGCCTCTAGAGATAGAGATGGACACTACTACTACCAATGTTCTGGCCCGTGCGTTGCAATGGATCCAAAGTAGTAGAATAATACTTGTTCACGTGCTTGAAATATAAACACTCTAGTTTTGATATCCATGTGTCAGCAGACATGACAGCTTGTCCATGGAAGTTGAACCACGACGACCATCACATTTCTTGTTTCTACCATTGCCACATCCACACGCGATTCCCACGACGCCGCTCCAACCCACAGCACGACGTTCCCCGACGTGCACATGGATCCTCTGACGTGGCTATCACTGCCTTGCCCTGCCTTTCCTTCGCTGACAGGTGGGACCACGCTTATGGGTTCCACATGTCAGTGATAGAATGGTAGGATTGTTCGCGTCAGGGGATCCTCATGCCCCCGACGTGCCCCTCATCCCTCTCGGCCCCACCGCTCCTCTGCCTTTGTGTGCATGACATGCGGGCCAGTTGAACTGTTGCGACCATCAAGTTTCTACCACAGACACACCCGATTGGATGCGGTTTGCCTGCTCCGCTGCTGTGCTCCGATCCATACTTCCGCACCATCAAATTTTCATCCAGCGGCTGTGACACATTTCATCCCAGGCATCCATCTTCAGCTGGAGTACTTATGTACTACAGGTAGTACCCACCGGTGTGGCCATCTACGCGTCGTAATGCCCCGACGCCCAGCTGTGGCACCCTCGCCACGGCCACGCCACCACCGGCCAGTTCATCTCGAACGAGTGAGTCGCGAACCATGCCACCACCATGAGAATGACATGTGGGCCAGCCACATTTAAGGTCCGCATGTCATTGACTCATAGGCCGGGCACTAAGCCACTGAAGTTCGGTCCCGTGGGCCCCGAGAGGGAAATGTAACTCCTGCGGCAGGGCTTGTGGTGCTCCCACAGTACGAGCTCGTGCCAAAACTGGAACTTGTTTCTTACTACTACCAACTAGTACTAGTAAGGTACACGTGCATTGCACGCATGAGATTCTGGTGGTTTGTGCATTATGCTTCTACATGTGGAGTTTTCTGGATTCTAACATGTGGCAAAATCTGGTGGAATGTATGGTTAGGCAAGTTTGATTAACTTATGTGAGTGTTTGGTTCAAGCCACACCTTAGGCAAGCCACACTAAGGCCCCACATGACATACACACAAAAATTGTGCCAAGATTCCCTTAGGCTTTCCAACTAGTGGCTCTCATTTTGAAGAACTAATAACTTTGCCTAAGCTTAGTTGTGGCAAAGTTAGTCATGAATTAAGTTCAACCATGGAGTCTTCTAGACTATACATGTGGCAGAATCTGGTGGATGATATCCAACGGCCAGTAGTGCTCGGATTTTCCATCTTTGTACCATCGGATTGGCTTCATCCAACGACCAACTTTCAAAGTTTTTCACACAATATATAGGGGGTATAGATATAGATGTGCCGGTCCATTGCAATGGATCCAAAGTATATCTTTTTAGTGGAGTGCACTCTAAACATATTATCTATTTATTTTCTCTAACCTTCCGTAGCCATGAAACCAAGCCACATAAGCTTCATGGGTGCCCCCCACATCATATTATTCATACTACGTTGATTGAAAAAAGATAAATCACCCAAAACAAGATCTTCCCGTTTTTTGTTCCTACGATGTTGTGCCGTGCACGTACCTACTAGTTGTATAGTGGTAGTACTAGTAATATAGTATTAGGAGTACAAACTTCGTACTAGTAGGAGTAGTACTAGTACAGAATGCTCCTACTCTATCAACGAGCCCCGTTTGACACAAAATTTCTTGGCTTCCGTGCTACAGCTAGATCTTCCCCTCGTTTTTGTTTTCCAACCCGGCGGCGGGCGGGGTGTCGGTTTGCTCAACGGCGGTCCCACATGAAAGTGAAAATGCTAAGCAACACACCTTCCCTAAGCTATGTGTCGTGCCGGACGGGGCGTGTTGTACTCCCGATTCCCGTGGGTGTGGGGGTGTGACGCGAATGCTTCAGGCCTTTTCCTCTTACTAGCAATGTGCACGTGCGTTGCGACGGATCCAAAGTAGTAGAATAGTAGTATTTGTTCACAAACTTGAAATAAATCACTATTGTTTTGATATACTCCTAATATATTACTCCCTCTGTACCTAAATATTTGTGTTTTTTGAGATTTCAAATGGACTATCACATACGGATTATATAGACATATTCTAGTGTTTCTAGCAAGATGCCCGCACGTTGCACGAAGTTGATGGAAAAGGTAAGCATAACTTATAAATTGACGGATGGAGTACTAGTTACAGTGATGCATATAATTAAGCAAAGGGATCGCACATGTCGGTATTGACTGGAACGAGAATGCAACAACACAATAAGAATTAAGGCCACGATGATGCGATCGCAGTGGTGGTTACAGAAGGCAAGAAGAAAGATGGATCCATGAATGTATGACCTCCTCCTCAACTTAGTGCATCGGGCCACCGACCGGCGGCTAAGGAGCGGCGGCTTTTGTGGCGAGGTCGAGGTGCTTCTCAGCAAAGGCATCCAAGGCTTCCAGCCGGTTGAGGAAGGCCAACGTCGTAGCGTCCTCACTGGCCTTGTTGATACCTATGTACACGATTTGCTCATACATGTGGATGTGTATGTTGAAGAATTCTTGCAGGGCGAGGCGCCTCGCGGCGAGCGCGACCTCCAGGTGGACATTCTTCGTGGCGTCGGCGGGCAGTCGCAGGGCCACCAGTGCTTGAAAGAGGTTCTGGCCATGGAGGCCGATTAGGGTGGCAGGCAATGAGGAGCCCGGGCGCGCGGGTTGGAGGAGTACGGTGATGTCGTCCATGAGCTTCTTGAGGACGGTGAACTTGTTGCTGGTGGCAACAATCATCTGGTCCAACTGAAAGTCGTAGTTGGCGTCGACGGCGGCCATCCACCAGCCGGTCTCCAACACCGTCTGGAGACGATCCTCGGCGCCATGCCGCAGGCCGGCGTCGTGGACCATGGGTCTGGAGTGAGCTCTTTTGCGCTTAGTGTAGGTGCTTAGGCAAATGCTTAGGTGCGTACGATGTGGTAGATGCATTGGAATGGAGGGGCGCCTTTATATGAGGGCAATGAGGGCAAACTGCGTTGCATTCACATCGTGCAACCTCTTTTCCTGGACCTCCTCCCATTACTTCCCTTATGCATTAATTGAAGGAGGATGCATTGGCTGTTCAACATATCGGGAACCGCTACTCCCTCCCTCGTCTGCATTAAAGCCGTATCGGGAACTGCACCGCCCGCTGTCAAATCGAATACTCCCTTCGTCTAGGTGAGTATTAAGTCATCTTACGAAAACCAAATAGTAAACACATAGGCGTGGTGCATTAACTCTCACGTTGTTTCTTATTTTTTGACATAAATAGAGGAATCAACAAAGAAGAGATGTGAGGCTTGTATGCTTTTAATGACTTGAGACTATCAAACATGACATGCAGTGGTCAGTTCGTTGCACAAGAACAAATACAACCCACGTTAGCACACACACATCTTATAGAATCACATCCAATGGCTATAAAAGATGAATGAGACCAAATTATATCTCATCTAGATGAGTTCTAGCAAAACTATATTAATAATACTTAGTACTCCTGCGCCATGTATCATATATTAGTATCATGTAGTACTTTATTTATTGCCGTTTATGACACATAGTTCACGAGCGCTCTCTATATGTACCACCTTTTTTTAATTTCAAGGTTTGCTCCATGGCGCAATCCATCGATACTACTACTGTAAAAAAGTGGAGTATGTACATTTTTTTAAAAGGCTAGAGGGCGGGGCAGTCTAGCTCGGTCGGTTTCACGAGAGGCGAGGGCCTTTGTGATTTGACGGCTCATTACTGTTGTCAAATCGAATAGTACTGCACCGCCCGCTGCACGCCCGACGCCTCCATCAAACCCCTCCGTTAAACCCGCATGCAAACCGAGAATCCTACTCCGGCCACACGTCCGTTCATGAGCGGGCCAGAATTAAACGCAACACCGGCCGAGCTCCTCCCGTCTGCCCTCAGTTTAAACGAGGCCAGACGCCGGCCAAGCTCCTACCGTCCGCCCTCTATTTACACGAGGCCAAACAGACAGCGGGCAAGAATCGCACCCCTCCGCCGCTCCCCCATCTCCTCCTTCACCATTTTCTCCACTCTTCCGATGGCTTCCGATGAGCCGTTCTCCGGCATATTACCCGGCTGGGTGGCCCGCCGAGCCCTCCAGATACGGGCGAGGCCGCTCGGTGCTCACCAACCTCGCTTGGCCCGACGGAGCCAGTTGCCGCCCCAAGCAGGCGCGTGGTTCAGCAACTCGCCGCTCTAGTTCAGCTCGATGAGGAGTGGCGAGTTGCTCCACGCCGGCATGGCGGCGAGCATGCCGGTACGGGTGCCGTTGCTGGCGTGTCGTACCACGCCACCAGTGTCTGCGGTGGCCGCGCCTCCCGTGTCTGCGGGCCCACCTCCCGTGCCTGCGGCAGCGCCATGCAGGCAGAGACAAAAGCCGGGTGCATGGAGAGCGACGAGTCGGTGGCCAGCTTCTCCGTGTCCGCCGCCATCATCAAGGAGAAGTAGAACACGGGAGGCCGCCGCCACTTGGGACCCATGAAGGCCACCGCCGAGGCGACGACCGTGGATTCAGGTGGTTTCTTTGCTGCTTCGTCTCTTCCGAGTACCTTCGTCGACCCCGCAAGTGTCTGACGGACATGAGGAAGACAAAGGGATCCGCGGGCGGCCATTTAGAACTAAAATAAGTCTAGATACATCCATTTCTAGGACAAGTATTTCCGGACGGAGGGAGTATTAATTATACAAGAGAGCCGGATTGGCACCTCTTAGTTCATGTAAATGTAATGAAATCCATCATGTTTATATGAAGATCTGGCTTTTTTATACGAAATCCTTCATGCTTATATGAAATCAGTCCGTGTTTGCACGAATTTCGTCTAGTTGGTTAGAGTTGTAAAAATGTATGCCGCTGGCATTTGATGTCGTCCTTCGTGGAAGGAAGCGGGAGGAAATTTGCCGGTTGCCCTTGGAGATGCTCTTTATGCTGGAAATAATAGAGTGACATCCAATCCATTTGAGTTAATTGCCTGTATGATTGTCCCTCTATAAAAAGTTAATTGCATGTACAATGCACACGTGACTTGCAGGGTGGCTACAGCTTCGTACAGAAAGTTAAAAAGAAACAAGTCCATCATTAATCTTGTATTCTAAGTACTCTGTGGGTTCCTTTGTCAATCTGAGAGTTTAAAGAAGTATATATTAAATAAGTAGAGTAATATATAATATAAAAATCTAAAGTTAAACGACAGAATTGAACTCATGACATCGCTATGTAGCATCCGGCGCTAACCAGCCCAAAGACATTTTTGTTGTAGACCATGCCGAGATATATCTCCATGTCTACTCTTATATATACTCCATTCGTTCCTAAATATTTATCTTTTTCAGATTTCAAATGGACTACCACATACGGATGTGTATGTAGACATATTTTAGAGGGTGGATTCACTCATTTTGCTACGTATGTCTTTTCAGGAAGGGGTCAGATTTGTCCTTGATTTGTTTATGAGGTATCCAGATGGCACTGCACCGCCAAGAAAAGAGGGTAACATCAAAATCATGGAGTACTTTTTTGAGTATGTTGGTAAGGTCCGGTCATAGTCACTTGTTGAAATCTCTAAAAAGACAAACACTCCCTCCGTCCGAAAATACTTGTCATCAAAATGGATAGAAGGAAATGTATCTAGACGTATTTTAGTTTTAGATACATCTCTTTTTATCCATTTTGATGACAAGTATTTTCGGACGGAGGGAGTAGAAAACAGAGTTGGTGATGATGGTGTGCGTGCCATCCTGCAATATAGGTCGTCGGATTTATATCTAACGGATAGGAAAGAAACTATGGCAATTTTGCAAAAATATACCCACACGTCTCTCCACGTTCACAAATAAGGCCTTCCCTCGTTCCGCCTTTTCTCTCACAAGATAAACTACTCATACAAATGCATCTTGATGTTCCGTGCAACGCACGAGCAGCTAGCTAATTTCTTTTAAAATAGTTGCTGTGATAATTGGGTTGAAGTGATATATTTTATGTCTGCCCCAAATGATTTCAGATTCACTAGTAGTGACAAAGAAAAGGCTGCCTTGTTAATTAACAGAAAACAGGGTGAAAACTATCACATGAGGCCGGTAAAAACAAGGCACACTGGGTTCAGCGTCATCGTCACTACAGCTATGCGCGCGCGAGAAGTCTACATATCGAGGGGGCTACCGAGCGAGGCACCGAGACACAATGTTTGAGAGAGAAACCAATTGATAGATTATGATCAGATCGAGTTGTCACCCTTCTGCTGTCATTGTTGGGGGGGGAGGAGGGAGAGAAAGACGTGTCGAGAGTGTGCACGGTAGGCAAAGAGGCACAACTAGCGAGTGTGTGTGTGTGTGTTTGAAAGAGGAGTAGATAGATTATTATCAAGATCGATGTGCCACCCTACTCCTTCGGTGTCGGGTAGTGTGTGTGTGTGTGTGTATGTTTGAGAGAGAAGCCAGTCGATAGATTAGTATCAAGATCGAGGTGTCACCCTACTCCTTCGGTGCCAGGTAGTGTGTGTGTATGTTTGAGAGAGAAGCGAGTCGATAGATTAGTATCAAGATCGAGGTGTCACCCTACTCCTTCGGTGTTGGGAAGTGTGTGGGGGGTGGGGGCAGTGACACGCACATATCTCTACTCTTATAAAAAATAGAGTTGGTGATGATGGTGTTCCTGCCATCCTGCAATATAGGCCATCCGATTTATATCCGACGGACAGGAAGGAAAATATGGCAATTTTGCAAAAAGATACCCACACCCCTCTCCACATTTGCAAATAAGGCATTCCCTCGTTCATCATTTTCTCCCACAAGATACACTTCTCATACAAATGCATCTTGATGTTCCGTGCAACACATGGGCATCTTGCTAGTAGGGAGAAGGAGTTTGTGTGACACATATCTATCTATATTAAGGGATAGGTAGATAGCATATGTGTGACAGACATTATTTTACTTTGAGACAACTAGTGGCTGTGGGTGGGCGGAATTAAAGGGGTGGGCGTGTTAGACACAGAGAGCGTGTGTGTTTCTTTGTGAGAGACTTGTAGGACGGGGTAGAAAGACGAATTTAACCCTGACGGAGGGAGAGAAATACACGAAGTGCGCGTGTGTGATTCCGATGCCCACAAGGAAATGAGATATGTATGCGTGTGAGAGAGATTGCACAATTCATTCACGTATCACTATCTAGCGATCGTGGACGTGCATCGCTTGAACATAAGTCAATATCTACTTTGTATCGTGGCCAAAGGTACAATATTGATTCAACGCTATAAAGATTGGACACTCACATATCACATTTTTTTCTATTTAAATAAACCTTTTCAGTTGTGCATGCCAAAATTACAGTGATGTTTCTTCAAACAACCAATGTAGCTATCATGTACATGCACCATTGTTACTCTTGCATTCAAATTCATTAGTCTTGGATGATTTAAGTTTCTATTTTGAAGTAATATATGTAATATTCATATATGAATTCAACGGGTACGCAATTTATGAAATGGAGGCTATGTAATCATATGAGGTAACACTTTTAAGTAGTTGACTACAATATCCATTTCTTTTTGTGCGCCTCTACACTAACACATCAATGCATTATGTTTAAAGTAAATAACCAATGGCACTAAATTATCTATTTACACGAGAAATACATAGGCTGAGTGTTTGATCCCTTTTTTTGTGAACGCGCCACTACACCGTGACGATTGGTCGCTACGTGTGAACGTCCAAGTTATCGGCGCATCATCCTGAGTTATTGTATTTTTTTCTAGGGTGGACTTCACACCAGTTATTAACTGCTGACGCGTGCCCCGTGTACACAGTCTAGCATGACCTTCCCGCTATCACGGTCCAAAATTAGTTGAAACTAGATACGAACGATCCCGCGGGTGGCAAAATTTCCCGCCTCCTTCTAAAATTTCCGCCACCTTAGTCTTTAGCATGCGAAATCCCCCTTTTGTCCTTCGTGCACGAATACCAACAGTTACAATACCGCCCTCATCTACATGATAGGTCGGGCTGCTTTGGTAACTTCCGTCCCCCACTACACGGCACCCCATTTCCTCTCCCCTCCATAAAAACGACTAACTCCACAAAGACTAGAGCATCTTACATCACGCCGTCGCATTTCATCGCCCTTTCTCCCTCCCTCTCAAACCCTAGACTGCTCATCCACCGCGTACTATAGCCCATTCATCGCCACAAGCGCCCACCTCACCGGATCTCGCCTCATGGCCGCATCTACCCCTCCCACCTTCCCTAGAAACAAGTAGACTTCTCATCCACCACTGTACCACAGCCCATTCAGCGCCGGCCTTGACCATGGCGCTGGATCTGCTTTGTCGGTACTCTCGTCAACCGCCGCGCATCTGCAGCGGCTCATTCGTACTCCCCACCGGAGACGCTTCGTCCACACCCCCCGGAGCCGCCCCACCGACGCCCCCGTCGACGACCTCTGATCCTCTTCGCCAACACCTTCCTCAACCCTACCGGAGCTACTTCGCCAACACCTTCCTCAACCCTACCGGAGCCGCTTTGCTGACACCATCGTCAACCCTACCGGAGTAGCTTCGCCTATAGCATTCTCAACCCTACCGGGGCCACTTTGCCAACTCACAAGTCCACGGCCTCATATCCGCTTCCTCGCACCCTCATCCAACCTACCGGAGCAGCTTCTGACGCCCCGTCCACGGCCGCAGATCCGCATCATCGACACCACCCTTAACCCAACCACCGGAGCAGCTTCTGACGCACCGTCCACGGCCGCAGATCCGCATCGTCAACACCATCCTTAACCCAACCACCGGAGCAGCTTCTGACGCCCCGTCCACGACCGCAGATTCGCGTCGTCGACACCATCCTTAACCCAACCACCGGAGGAGCTTCACCTACACCCTCGTCCACGGCCACAAATCCGCTTCGCCCACACCGTAGTCCACCCTAGCGGAGCCGCTCCACAAACACCCTACTCGACGGTTCTAGATCTCCTTACTGGACCCCGACAGCCAGCACAGCGTCATCACCCTCGATGTTTCTAACCTGATTCCCACCGTCTGGAGAGATGCCAAGCACCCGCCACGGCCTAGGTACTTGTCACCTTTAAACCCGCCCAAAGATCACCGCCCGATGTACTTCAAATATACTAACCGGTCGCTGTTACCTACTATGCAGCTGGCAAAAACTACAAGGACGATGTTTCTTCTAGATCTAACAGCTTGGCCAACTAAGATCCTGGACTGAGGCATTGCTATGATCTTGTAAGCTCTCTCTCTCTTGTATTGTTACGTCTGCTCGGCGTGCTTTGCTAGGATTTTCACCAATAATCCTTTGTGCGCATAATGATTTCTACTACTAGCTGCTAAATTAGATATGTAGATGTCATACATGATACTACCTCGTACCTCCGTTCCTAAATATAAGTCTTTCTAGAGATTCCACTATAGGCTACATACAGAGCAAAATGAGTGAATCTACACTCGAAAATGCATCTATATACATCTGTATGTGGTCCATACTGGAATCTCTACAAACACATATATTTAGGAACAGAGCAAGACATTACACAAAATCATAGGTGGCATGTAGGAATTCCAGTGCACTACATTAGGCTCCCTTAGAGTGCCTGCTAGTCCAGCATACAGAGTCATGGCTAGTTTATGGTACGCACACAATCGTTAATTGGTGGTTTAAATATGCGCAAGGATATGCAATGTAGTATCATGTAGAGATGTCTGAAATTAGCCGTGTCAACTTGCAGATAGGGTTACACAATGAAAAAGTACAAGATGTATGTGGCAATTTCATGGAACATCGCAAAAAAAGGAGAGGCAGCGGTGAGCCTATACAGTGTGCTATGGTACGTCACTCCTCCATTGCAATCATCGTGACATGTTATTTGTATGCCAGTTCTATTAGCCAAGTTTCTTAGGGACAGTTATTATGAGTTATCCTAAGAAAATAAGCACCTGTGAATATAAGCTCCATGTAATAAGCCAACCAGTTCTTTTCATTGCGTTTTCAGCTTATCTTTGGTATGATCAGTGGAAAGTCTAGATTGCATTATATTATTTTCATTTTGCTGCCCATATGGAAATTAATTTGACTTGCAAACATCAAAAATTGAACCCAGTGCAGTAATTAATATGATAGGAAAACATACCATCACTATTTGCTCAAAATGCAAATACAAAGATACCATCTACTTGGCACAATCTACTTTGGTGGATGTTTTCCATAGATATCCCATTGCCTAATTTAAACGAAGAACGCATGAACCACATTTAAATGAAGAACAGTTATTTATTGAAATTCGATGGTCCAAGTGGCTGGTTATTATCATATAGCAGCACCACCTGAAAGCATCATATAGCAGCAGCAGCAGCTCATAGAAACTCATCATACAAAGAGCAGCGATCGCAATTCATCATATACCAGCAGCAGCTCATAGCAATTCATCATATAGCAGCAGCAGGAGCAGCTCATAGCAATTCATCATATAGCAGCAGTAGGAGCATCTCATAGCAATTCATCATATAGCAGCAGCAGGAGCAGCTTGTAGCAACTCATCATATAGCAGCAGCAGCATCAGCTCATAGCAATTCATCATATAGCAGCAGCAGCAGCTCATAGCAACTCATCATACAGCAGCAGCAGCTCATAGCAATTCATCATATAGCAGCAGCAGGAGCAGCTCATAGCAATGCATCATATAGCAGCAGCAGAAGTAGCTCATAGCAATTCATCGTATAGTGGATCAGAATGAAAATTTGGCAAAAAATCAGAGGAGATCCTCACCTTGTTGGATGAGCTCATCCTTCAACAAAGACCTCAAGGCCATGGCACGGGAGGAGGGGGGAATAAGGTGCCTTCGCATGATGTGGCATCACCAGAGTTGTGCGGCGCCCACGGAGTAGTGTGTTGGACGAACCATAGTGGAGCAACTGCTGGAGACCATGAGAATGAGGGGCGCCAGAGGAGGAGCAGCCAGGAGATTTGCCCTACCCACCGCCATGTAGCCTAGCTGGACATAGCATCATCGAGGACCGGGCGGATGGGACCAAAGATGGCGACGGCTCCTTGGAGGAACCCTAGTCTTTGCAGGTGGGATCGAGGTAGAGGGAAAGGGGAGAGGAGATGCAAGCGGGCAGGGCAATGAATGCTTGCGTGTTTGTTTTTACTTGAGGGGGCGTTAGCAGTTGCATTTTGAGTGTAATATAGGCAGACAACAGAGCCATTTCACTATTCCCTGTCCCTTCAATTTTTAGTGAGATTCTACCCGAAACACCCCCCTCCAAAGCGAAATTAGTTAAGCCCAAGCCCATAACTCAAAAATGACTTCTCTACATCTTTTATGGCTTATTTTGACAATATGCCCTGAAAAGGCGGAATCGAACTGGCCCTTAACCTGCAATTCAATTGTGCGTGCAATGATGAATCACTCCTGCCTGCTATCTGTACATTTAGGCATCATCATACATGGCATAACCTAATACATGTGCATTCCATTATAGAATCTGGAATATGCAATGTTTATGTTAGTTCATCGTTGCACATGATGTTTAAATGCCCTTAAATCTGGTCACCAAGTGATGGTCTTTAAGCCTCCTTCTTTGCTTCTTTTCTTGATATGTAAGATTTGCTCACACATCTGTTCAATTGCTTGTTTGCATCACCAGCCATACTAGGACTGTTTGCTTTGATTACTTGTCGTTCTTGACCTAACACTCTAATGAGCTTGTCAACGATTTAAACACTAAGGGCTGTTGTAGTGGGGCCTTGTCTAACTCATAGGTGACATAAGGGTTTGGTGTACACTACAAGAGGCTCTCCAAGAGTACCGGAGATCCAGTTCAAAGGTATGCCTAGTTTTTACATAGTGCGTATATAGTAAATGCTCATTTCATTGTGTGCAAGTGCAAGAGATGCGGCATGTTTCATTATGTGGTGTTGTTTTGTTATAATATCATCCTTTTTTGTTCACAGACTGGAAAGTATGCATATTTATCTTCCAAGGAACGAGTAACTAGTTTGTGTCACCTTGCAGAGGGGGTGCAATGAAGATAAGATTGAGGATTTCCATGTACAAGATGTTAGGAACGAGCCTTGCAAGAGAAGTAGGAGCTGCGCTGAGCCTCTTCAACCTGCTAAGGTAAGTCACTGTATGCAACTCAACAGTTCAATTCCTTGTTTGTTTCAGGCATAGTTAATTTTCACTATTCAATTGCTTTATTTGTCCTCAGTTAATGAGATGCCCAAATAATCATGCCACGATGTTCGGTACTTGTATCACTATTAGTTGACATAATTAAAGGCCTTACCATTTAATTACTCTCGTCAAGTGTGCTCAAGCTTTGAAGTCTATTAACCAACTATTATTGCATGAGGCTCACAATCTAGTTTATACTACGCTAATGATTGCATAGTTTTGCTTGCTATAGTATGTTTGTATGAAACCCTCTGCTGTTCATTATGCTCCCTAAGACTTTAATTGAGGGTAGAATGGCCAACCGCTTGCTTACTTATACGCAACATGTTGTCTAAATTTGTAACTTGTGCGTGTTTTCGATTGGGCCCCAACATCATGCTCCTCTGGTGAGCTAAGAGGATTTCGTATGCAGCTGCATGACTATCTTTTTATAATTTTTAAAATATCACCTGCTTATGCTTCATGACGTGTAACATTTTTTTTGTGAAAGTGACGTGTAACATTATTGTTAGACCTGTTTTGCCATGTAGTACAAAATAGTGTCTTGTTCGCTTCACTGTTGTAACTATATTTTTGCCCTAGTCATGTGTACTTACAGAAACATTTCAGGATGAAGTGACATCAACACAAAGATCTACGAGCAGTGCGGCATGACCGTTACCGAATGATTATGGATTGGAATTGGAATGTGCTGATATTCTTGAGCATCAACTAGAGGTGGCAAGACAACGTGTACATGATTGTCAACGTATAATCAACAAGTTGAGACTGGACATGTAGGTATTAGATGCAGGAGTCAAAAAAATAAACAAGACACCGAGGTAACCATGAAGGAATTGGAGATTTTGCAGACTGAAATTTGTGCTATCTGAATCCGGACAATCCTATTTTCTGAAGATGAGTTAAGTTGATGCGCGTCCATGATGTATGAGCTATATTTGCCTAGTGTATGTAATTTGTTGTTTGTGTATGCTTTATTATCACCTATGCCGAACCATAATGCCCAGTGGGTATAATTGGCTGTAATTTCTTTATTGTATAGTGTAGGATTATTCTATCTTTCTATGCCTTGATCTCTTTGTTGTATAGTGTATGCTTTTTAGAGGTGATAGTATTGAGTAGGATAACTCTTTGAATATGCTATATCGTTCAAACGGGGGCCAACTCGCCCGACCATGGCCCTTCATGGGCTGCCGGATCCATGGGCCATGTACGGGCCGTCGGATCCATGGGCCTTCTACGTCTCGTAGGATCCATGGGCCTTCTACGTCTCGTAGGATCCATGGGCCTTCTACGTCTCGTAGGATCCATGGGCCGCCGACTCATTTATGGGTCTTGTACGGGCCTTTAGTGGGCCGTAGACGAGCCTTTAATGGAAATCGTACGTTTTATGGGCTGACCATAACGGGCCATTAATAGGCCGTATTTGGTGATGCTATGAAAATGGCCCAACAGACTAACGGTCCACAAACGGGCCGATTGTAATGATGGGCTGAATTTGGCCCACAAGCAGAAAATGACAGTAACGGGCCGTAAGTAACCGAATGCTGCAAATGAGCCCAAGAATAAATGGCCCCTCAGAAGGTCGAAAGTTAACTTGGGCTGGAAATGACCCAACGGAATAATGGGCCATTAATGGGTATAAAGTGATACACTGTTCATTACGGGCCAGTTTCACCGTGGGCCGTTAATGGGTGTAAAGTAATACACTGTTCATTACGGGCCAGTTTCAGCACGGGCCGCTAATGGGCCAAGAGTTACAAAGGGCCTCATATGGGCCGAAAAACGTCATGGGCTATACATGGGCCAGAAGTAAAAACGTGCTGGAATCATATTGGATGGCCCAGATGACGCTACTGGGCCTAATTTGCATAGGGCGTAATGGGCCTTGGGTTAGCGGGATGTAAATGGGCTATATGCGAACAAGCCGTTAACAGGCTTTCCATGGGCCGGCCCGCTAGCTTTTGACCAAGTCAAACGGGCTGGCCTTTTCACAAGAATGGGCCACTGTTGGGTCGTGCCACGTGTTGACGTATCATAGGCACCTTCTGTCCAGTGAGTGGATGACATTTGTCCCAATGATGAGCCGACACGTGTTTCCTCCAGCCAATGATGATTTTACACGTGGAAAATCCCCATTGGTCGGGGCTGTTAACGGGTTATCGGATCCAAAACCCGACCAATAGCTTAACGGCGTTCCGTTACTGTGGATGCCACGTGTCGGTCACCCTTGACGAAAGCACTTCTGTGACGCGCGATTTATCGTCATGGAAGTGGACACTTCCGTGATGATAATTTTGGTAATGTCATGGAACACTTCTACAACAGCACATGTGAGGGAGTCCTGGACTAGGGGGTGTCCGGACAGCCGGACTATCATCGTCCGCCGGACTCCAAGACTACAAAGATACAAGATTGAAGACTCCGTCCCGTGTCCGGATGGGACTTTCCTTGGCGTGGAAGGCAAGCTTGGCAATACGGATATGTAGATCTCCTACCATCGTAACCGACTCTGTGTAACCCTAGCCTCCTCCGGTGTCTATATAAACCGGAGGGCTTTAGTCCGTAGGACACAACATACATCACAACAATCATACCATAGGCTAGCTTTAGGGTTTAGCCTCCTTGATCTCGTGGTAGATCCACTCTTGTACTACCCATATCATCAATATTAATCAAGCGGGGCGTGGGTTTTACCTCCATCAAGAGGGCCCGAAACTGGGTAAAACATCGTGTCCCTTGTCTCCTGTTACCATCCGCCTAGACGCACATTCGGGACCCCCTACCGAGATCCGCGGTTTTGACATCGACATTGGTGCTTTCATTGAGAGTTCCTGCGTCGCCACCGATAGGCTCGATGGCATCTTCAATCAACAACGCTGTCGTGGTGAGACTTTTCTCCCGGACAGATCTTCATATTCGGCGGCCGCCGCTGCGCGGCTAATTCACTTGGCCATCCGAGTAGATCGAAGCTACGCCCTCGCCATCGTGTCGATTCGAAGCCTAAACTTCACGACCGACGTCCGCGGAGACTTGATCTTCGACGGGCTCGAGCCACAGCTAAGCGCGCCGCACTGTTACGACGGGCATGATCTAGCTCTGCCGCCGAACAGTGCTTTGGTGGCCGCACACGAGTCCGCTCCGGCTCTTAGCTCGGAGCTGATCGCCCAGATCGAGGACCGGTGGTTGGACACCACCTCGGGGGCTTCAGCTTCCACGGCGATGGAGCCGAACACTAGCCTTGTCCCTCGCGAAACTCGTGACTCCGAGGTCCCGGACTCCTTGCCGGACTCCGGACCTCCCGCGCCCCTGCCAGTCGAATCGGATTGGGCGCCGGTTATGGAATTCACCGCCGCGGTCATCTTCCAATACTCGCCCTTTGGCGACATCCTAAATTCGCTAAAGCATCTCTCGCTATCGGGAGAGTCCTGGCCGGACTATGGCCAGGATGGTTGGGATACGGACGACGAAGAAATTCAGAGCCCACCCACCACCCACTTTTTAGCCACTATCGACGATCTTAACGACATGCTAGACTACGACTACGAAGACATCGACGCTATGGACGGCGATCTATGAGCGATTTAACAGAACCAGCGCCCTGTGGCACTGGAAGACCACCTCGTCATACGACATATACATGGTGGATACCCCAAAAGGAAGCGACAACGAGGACCAACGGGGCGCGGCAGAAGATAATCCCGCCGACAAACAACGAAAACGGCGACGCAGACGCCGCCCTAAGTCCCGCCTCGACAACAACTGCGCTCTTAATGACCCAGCAATACAGCAGGGCAAACCAGCGGACGACGACAAGCAACCGTCCGAACAAGACGAGTCAGACAATCAGTCCGGGCCCGGCGGGAAAAATATTCCGGACGATCTCACGCTGGACACACCACCATAGAATAAAAACCTTCGGAAAAGACTAGTCAACACCGCAAGAAGCTTGAAGAAGGAAAAACGGAAGCTCAAAACAGCGGAAGATACACTCAGAATGAGGTGGAGCGAAGTGCTCAAAACCGCAGATAAATACGGCAATGGCCATCAATCAAAGAGCTACCCAAGCGCAAGCTCTTGCAGACTTGATGAGGAGGCCATAGAGCCCCCACTGTCAAAAAACAAAGAAGCCGCTGGTTGGATAGACGGCGGATGATAGGCCAAAATCTGAAAGCGGGCCAAGATATAAACCGACTAATGACCCTAGAAAGACAGATGGCCCAGCCAGTCCATTTACTGGGCCAAAGAAGAGGGCCCCTGGAGGCAATACAACACGCCAAGTATCCAAGACATTGGTGCACCCAAATAGGCGCCAAGACACCCACTATGTTTCACCAACGAGGTCTTTGGATCACAAATTCCACCAGGGTTTAAACCCATAAACATAGAGGCTCTACGACGGAACAACAGACCACAGAGTGCGGATAGAAGATTATATACTACACATACACATGGCCAGAGGAGATGATCTCCACGCCATAAAATACCTACCCCTCAAGCTCAAAGGGCCAGCCCGTTATTGGCTCAAAAGCCTCCCGGAAAACACTGTTGGAAGTTGGGAAGAGCTCAAGGACGCGTTTAGAGCAAATTTTCAAGGAACTTATGTCCGACCTCCGGATGCAGATGATCTAAGTCATATAACTCAACAGCCCGAGAGTCGGCAAGAATTGGAACAGGTTCCTCACCAAAAAGAACCAAATAGTCGACTGTCCGGACGCCGAAGCCTTAGCAGCTTTTAAACACAACGTCCGAGACGAATGGCTCGCCAGACACCTCGGCCAAGAAAAGCCAAGGACAATGTCCGCGCTAACAAGCCTCATGACCCGCTTTTGTGCGGGAGAGGATAGCTGGCTAGCAAGATGCAGCACCAGCGACCCAAGTACATCCGAGATCAGACACGGAAACGGAAAATCACGGCGCAGAAAAGAGCAGCGCCAGAATAAAGAGAAAAGCCCGAAGGGCACGGCAGTCAACGCCGGATTCAAAAGCTCGCGGTCAAACAACAAAACACCGCCCCTTAAGGATAACAGCGTTGAGCTATCCAATTTAAACAAGATTTTTGGCCGGATATGTCAAATCCACAGTACCCCCGGAAGGCCTGCAAACCACACCCACCGAGATTGTTGGGTTTTTAAACAGTTCGGCCGGCTAAACGCCGAACACAAGGGGCTCGACGCATCAAGCGAAGACGATGACAAACCCCACCAGCAGAGCACCGGACAACAAAAGACTTTCCCACAAGAGGTCAAAGCAGTAAACTCACTTCATGTGATAATACGGAAAAATAGTGCGGCACCCTCTAAAAAGGGTCTCGCACGGTCCAACTCAGCGGAACATAGAGATTGGACATCAAAACCAATCACTTTCGACCACCTGGATTATTCCAGAAGCATTCGAAACGCAGGATGGACTGCCCTGATATTGGATCCTGTAATCGACGGACTGCAATTTACACAAGTCCTGATGGATGGAGGCAGTGACCTAAACCTGCTGTATCCAAACACAATCCGCAAGTTGGGGATAGACCCTACTAAAATTCGACACAGCCGCACTTCCTTCAAAGGAGTGACGCCAGGCCCTTACGCCAAATGCACAGGCTCCCTATTACTAGAAGTTGTGTTCGGATCGCCGAACAACTTTCGACGCGAAAAACTAATCTTTCATATCGTCCCATTTAAAAGTGGCTATCAAGCACTCTTGGGACGAGAAGCTTTTGTCCGTTTCAATGCCATACCACATTACGCGTCTCTTACGCTCAAGATGCCCGGTCCACGTGGCATCATTTCAGTGCGAGGGTCACTTAAAGACCCCGGACAAGGTCAGACGAGTCCGGCATAAGTAAGATAGGGGCTCCCTAGCCGCACATCCCTTTACAAGGGCTGCAAGACAAACAACAAATGAGCTCACGCAGACTCCGCTTTACTTATTTATATTTCTTCCTTCAGATATATTTTCTGCACAAGTTCCTTTCAAGCTAAAGTTCCTCTCTTTTTACAGATGAACAACGCACACACCGCCCGTGATAATGGCACAACGGAGACACAAAGCGAGACGCAGTAGGGACCCATCGCAAGGATTCTTTTGATTAAGACCTGCGTAAACCTTTTTACTGCCTCTTGTTGTTATATTCCCTTGGTTCCTCATTATAACCAAAGCGGAGCTCGACGCTTTGGCATCGGCGCGGCGAAGACCATGCCCGCACACGGACACTAGGGGCTTAGGGCATTGTTCGCCCATTATTACAAAGACCGAACACCTTAGGGAGTGTTCGCGCCTCGAGATTAGGGCCTTATATGCATCAGCTCCGAATCATGTCTTTGGTCAAATGTTGGGTTTGCCGGCTCCCGTGTTTTGCTGCCTTACGTTCCGTATCATCGGCTTACGCGGCACCGGAGAACTCTGCGATTGTGCCCCAATTCGGCCGGGCGAGCACCTCAAGAGAGAAAGCCGAAAACTAATCGTCATGATACAAAGCGAGACTGGTCAACCACTCGATCGACTCATCGGAATGTTTAGAATTCCCGCTTTGACGAAGGACCGTTTCTCGGTCGAGCACACACGCCCGGTCGAGAAGCGCGGTGCCCAAGGGGCTATATCGTAGCCCCACCCTCGAACTCCACTGGCTAAGTGAAAGTGATAAAGCATCATAGTCCGGATTGCCTCGTTCGCTACGCTACCACCTCCTTAACAGGACCGAGACGTCGGATTAAGTGTGAAAGTGCGCTATTTTTTGCGAACACCCCCGCACCTTGTGCGTGAGGGCTGAAGCCGAAGACTGCAATCTTTCAGGTTATACAAATGTATACATAAACGGCCGCATAGGAGATATTTTAATACTTGGAACGCACAAGTATAAAAAGCGGTTACATCATAAGCATTGTCTTACAAGATAAAAACGTTCATTTGAACGTGACATTTTTCAAGCACTGCGACTCTATTACACGAGCGCCACGCATAACTTCCCCAAAATAGTGCTCGGCGAGTAACCGGCTTTCGTCCGAACCCTGGGCAACAATAGCGGTGGCATCCATCTCTGTCCAATGTGTCTTCACACGGGCAAGGGCCATCCGTGCGCCTTCTATACAAGCCGACCGCTTCATCTCCTTGATGTGCGGCACCGCTCCAAGAAATTGCTGCAATAAGCCGAAATAGCTCGTCGCCTTGGGTCTCTCTGGCCAGACATGAGCCACGATATCAGTCATGGCAAGTCCGGACAATCTATTTAGCTCAGCCCATTTGGCCAACCGATCGGTCAACGGAAGTGAACGATCCGGACTATGGAATTGAGACCAAAATAGCTCTTCCGCCTTGTGATCCTTACGGCTCGAAAGTGCTCAGCGGCATCACCGCACTTGCCGCTAAGTCCATATATGGATCCTCCGGACCCCACAGCTGGCCAAGTTGGGCATATTTTTGATCCAGAACCGCGACGCGAGCGTAAACGGCTCGCCAGCCACAATATCTCCGCCCGCGCAGCTCCTCCTTCATAGCCCGCTTTGCGTAACGGGCATCCTTGGCCTCGGCGGTGTCCTTCCCAGGTTTTCCCGCCCGATAAGCGCTCCTTTTCAAGAGCCTCGTTGCGGTCGGCAAGATCTTTTAATTTCACGCCAATTCGCCATCTTTTCCCGCTTAGGCAAGGTGTGCAGCCTTTTCGCTTTCAACTCCTCGACCGCCTCGAGGCAGCCAGATCACTCCTTCGGCTTGCTCCTTGGCTTGAGCAAGTTCGCCCAAGGCTCTCCACAGCAGCAGCACCGCTCAGATCACAACATATACATTATCGGCGGGCTTTGACTCCCTTAAATAAGTGACTGTGGAGAATTCATTTACCTTGCGACTCGTCAAGTCGCCGGATTAACTCGGCAACTCCACTAGTCGGCTAGCTCGGATTATCCGCCACCGCATAGCAACGGCGACATTCATTACTCGAGATTTCGATCCTCTACGATTGCCGCTTTCGACAACCTACCGAGTCTCGTGGGCTACTATCTATACAGTATGCACTTCTATGTGCCAAACTCACAAAAGGTGCGTCGTTCTTGCGCACCTCAAATCCTGTCAAGAAACTCGACGGCATTATGTAATCCGCTTTTCGGCGGACGAAGTCCTTCCAATCACCATATGCATCAAAGCACGGTGATCTTCTGAGATGGACGCCCTCTCAAGCAGATTCTTCAGCTCCCCCGGCCGGACACTAGTGGGCGCCGAACTCTCCGGCCCCTCCGGACTCTGGGATACCCTCCGTGATAATACTTCAGGCTCGTACGCCCTATCCGACGGCGCAGTGATGAGGCGTTGGCTCTCCATCATCTCCTAAGAAGATCCCCAAGACGTAACTCATCGAGAAGGCCGCGATTCCAACTGCAAGGTAAAAATTTTGGTCATCCATGTAAGCACAAATAGGGTATTTTCTCATTAATGAACCCCCCTTTTTTACTCACGGCTCGTTGGAGGGCTGATCCTTTAGAGACGATTGCACGTCCGGACTTTCCCCAGACGCAGGACCCTCCGGTAAAGATTTCTTCCCCCGCTTAGGGGCTTTGGCCTCCGGGTCTTCACAGGCGGTCCTCTTCTCCCCCTGGAAGGAGGGATTGTCGATCCCCCCTCTTCAGGAGCCCCCTTGGGCGAGGTGATAGCTCTTCCATTTTCCCCATCGCCCCCTTCTACGGGCGCGACCTCCAACATTCTGACCAGCACGGGCTCTGGTGCGGTCTTTGGGAGGGGGGCCGGACACCATATCAGCTTCGATCGCGCTACCCAGTCCTGATGAAGAATAATGGGTTAGAAGGCGAATTTCAGAAAAGCAAACAAACAGAACGTCCAGACTCTGAGCTACTTACCTGTGTATCCGGGCGATTGCAGCTTAGGCCCGCGTCCTCGGTTAATTCCGGACACGCCACCTGCGGTCCGAAGAACAACTTGTACATCTCCACGGGCGTCATACCCATGAAGTGTTGGAGAATTCGTGGCCCCTCCGGACTGAACTCCCATAACCGGAGAGGACGGCGCTTGCAGGCGTAAGACGCTCGATTAGCATGACCTGCATCACCACAACCAGATTGATCTCCTCGCTTGAGGTCTCGAATCCGCCTGCAATAAGGGCACGTCTTGGACAGCCCCAATTGAGCCCTTGGTTGACCCACGACATCAATCGGCGTGGAGGTCCCGCGGAATGAAGGCGGCGGCTTTTGCTTGCTCGCCCTTCGGAGCGGTGACATAGAAGCACCTGCTGCCACAAGCCGAGCTCCTCTTGAAGGAGCCCTCAGGCCACGGGCATCGGCCTCCTCGCTTATGGTCGCCCGCCAAGACTCCGCTTGACGCCCCCCGATCATCTTCGGCTCCACATTGAAGGTCTTCAGCCATAGGCCAAAGTGGGGGTTGACGCGGAGGAAGGCTTCACAAACAATAATGAATGCGGAAATATGGAGGATGGACTCCGGAGCCAAGTCATGAAAATCCAGCCTGTAGTAGAACATGAGCCCTCTCACGAAGGGGTCCATCGAGAAGCCTAAACCCCAATGGAGGTGGGATACGAAGACGACGTACTCACCGGGCTCGGGAGTGGGTACGGCCTGCCCTCGGGCGGGCAACATATGCGAAATCTCGTAGGACAGGTACTTGGCCTCACGCAGCTTTAACACGTCCTCCTCCGTGACGGAGGAGGGCATCCACCAGCCCTGAAGGTCGGAGCCGAACATTGTTGAAGATCCGGGCGCCGAACTGGGGCTCGGGTGTTGGAACTTGGAGCAAGGAGAGGACTCGATGGAAGATTGAGAAAAAGAAACGAGCCTTGGTCCCCTTATAAAGGGGGGAAAATACCAAGAGCCGCCTCCGTGACCTTTCGGATTCACCTTCGATAGAGGCGCGGGCGACGGGCATGGTTAGGTTACCCACGCCGTATTGATGAGAATCCCGAATAAGGGAGCACGATCTCGCTCGACAAGACGCGTTAAGAAAACCGCCGCTAAACGTACGAGGTGGTATAATAAAATACGATTCAAGTAAAAGCCCGGTAGCGGTGTGATGTCATGCCGCATAATACGCCGCCAGATTGACTTGTGTACATTTTATTCTCTCTACGGTGGAATGTGGAATTTATTTTGCGAGCGGACACTATCACGGGTTCACGATCTTCTCGGATTATTCAGGAGGAACCCGCCTTGCAATGCCGAACATTATGCGCCCGGACTTATCGTCATTGAAGCCTCGGTTCAGTGGGCTACCGTGGGAGTCCCGGACTAGGGGTGTCCGGACAGCTGGACTATCATCGTCCACGGACTCCAAGACTACGAAGATACAAGATTGAAGACTCCGTCCCGTGTCCGGATGGGACTTTCCTTGGCGTGGAAGGCAAGCTTGGCAATACGGATATGTAGATCTCCTACCATTGTAACCGACTCTGTAACCCTAGCCTTCTCCGTGTCTATATAAACCAGAGGGCTTTAGTCCGTAGGACACAACATACATCACAACAATCATACCATAGGCTAGCTTTAGGTTTAGCCTCCTTGATCTCAATGGTAGATCCACTCTTGTACTACCCATATCTTCAATATTAATCAAGCAGACGCAGGTTTTACCTCCATCAAGAGGGCCGAACACAGGTAAAACATCATGTCCCTTGTCTCCTGTTACCATCCGCCTAGACGCACAGTTCGGGACCCCCTACCCGAGATCCGCCGGTTTTGACACCGACAATAGGTATGACTATCTTGATTCTGTCATAAAATCGTCATGGATGTACATGCATGACAAAAAACGCAACCTACTGTGACAAACACATATCATCACGGAAGTGTATTTTTTTTGTGATCACTGGCTCTGGTTTCCAAGAACCAAGAAATTCCATAGCTCTGGCTAAACATTCTGCCAAGGAAGAGATGGCTCAGCGACGCAAGGTCAAATTTGACATGGCCAACTACTCTCATCTAAGTTGTAGTGAAATCTTCTCTGGCTTTTTGAACCAAGTACACAACAGCCGAGACCTGGAGATTGACATGGTCAAGCACATGCATCAAAAACATGAGGTATTTAATTCTTGTTCTCATATGAGATACATTCATTTAGCCCCCAAGTCTACTGAATATGATAGGATAGAATATACTATAGACTTGTTAGATATCCTTTTGTGTTGTGAGTCAAATCCTGTAGTCCCCAAGGGCCGGCTTACACTATTAAGTTAAGCCGGGACTTATGAATTGATAAAGAACCTCTGTTACTCATCCTTGCCGATTGGGATAAACAATGAACCGGAGCCACTGTTTTATAAAATGAACTTTGCACCCATTAGCCCCCAAGTGCCAAGTGCTATTGCTTGCAAAGGACTTGGGACTTATAAATATATAAAACTCTTATAAAGAAACTTTTTGTACCCATTATCCCCTAAGTGCCAAGTGCTATTGGTGCAAAGGGCTTGGGACTTATATGTTGCATCATAACTCTTCCAATTTGCTCTGACTTGTCTCGGGAGGCATCCAGTCAATTTCAATCCCAGCTGGCTGACTTAAAATCCCGGCTTGAAGCACACGAATCTGAGACCCGGAAGGCTGACTCCAAGTTCAAATTTAGCTTGGATGAAAATGAGAAGCTCAAAACAGATTTTAATACTGAGAAAGCCGCCTGGGCTGAGGAAAAGGCTGCCTTGATTAAAAGGGCTGAGAAGGCTGAAGTCTCATTGGAGAAATCACTACCAATTTCACTGGCTTACAACAGCATATTAATCAAATGACCTTTGCCATCTTTGGTAAGATCATTTTACTTCTTCAAGGATTTTTGTGTCTTTTGTTATGAACCGCCCATTGATTCAATCATAATGTCCCATGCAGGCCCCAGAAGTAGCAACCTTGGGAAAGAAGCGTTGATACAATTGAAGGCGATTTACACCTTGGTATAGCTATTGTATACCGGAGCTCAACGCACAATCACTGGCATCTCCACAAGCAAACAGACGCCGTCTCTTCTCAGCCACATGTTAAACAGCCTCTCCATTTTACCAGCCCAGATTGAAGAGAACAAGCGGTCTGCTACGAGAGCCGGTGCCCTTACAGCTTTAAGCCGGGCTAAGGCGTGGCAGTCGAAATTAGACCCGGCTGAGCTAGCCACCAGTTGTCCTAGTTTCAAAGAAGACGGGTCTGCTTTTGACAAGAAAGACTTTGCTACCTGTGTAAAAGCGGTGCGCCCTCTGGCAAGTCTACTTGCCGAAGAAACATATCTGTCCAAATACTCGGCCGCTTATATCGCAAAAAATCAAAAGATGCCCACGCCGGCTTATAAACTTTCAAATCTTATTCCTCCAATCCGTAAGCATACCTTCGCCCCGGACATTGATCCGTCTAAGCTTATTGATGACGATGCTGAATTTCAAGCTTTGACTGGTATAGATTGGTCATCGCTTGACTTCTAGACGGTGGAGGAAGAAGAAGAACCGGCATGGGATGACCCGGAAGCTTCAAACCGCCAGGGCCAGGAGAACTAATCAGCTGGGAGGTTCTTGATTTGCACTTTCCCAGAACTGTGAAAAACAATTTATCCACCTGGGCTTGCTGAGCCATGTAATAGGCTAGTTAAACACTGATTTGCCGTGCCATCGTGCATGTTTGTTTTGCATAATACTGCTGATCCATCATTGGGAAATCCGTCCCTTATGCAATATCAGGGCCGGTTTATATAAAAAACCTTATGCAATAAAGTAAATATCATACCTTTGATATTTGTTCCTGCTGACTTATCATAAGTCATGTGAAAAGGGAATAGCCCAAAGAAACATAGTTTTGTTCCATACATGTACACTGCTGGTTTATAACACCGCATTTAGCAAGGGGTAATATCCTAAAACTTGAGCGGAAAGCTTGAAGCATATGATGATTGTTTCCTGGCGACTTAAAGTCCACAACCAGGTTGAGTTAATAAAACGCTGGATACATGCACCATCAGGCAATGTGACCCTATCTGGTTTTTTAACCATGTATTGATATGTAATCAGAAGCAAAAACTTCAAAGAAGATCAAACCAAAGAAAAAACCGGAAAATGAGGCTTTCATAGGCCACCAAGCCTAAAACTCGAGTGCTTTCTTGGGCCGCACAGCCACTGAGTTAAACTTTAATTCAGAACCTTGTAACCCGGGCCTCACATGACCAGTCACTGTTTAAACGTTGACAAGTTCAGTGTCTTTGTAAGAATAACTGCCAAGAGTTCGGTGGGTCATTCCAGGATTACCTGGGCAAAGTGGCAAACTTACAAAGGCAAGCTAACCCGGATTTTTTGGTGAATACACCTATGTTTTACTTCAGGTTGATGAATCAGAAGACTCCAAGTGTCCTTCAATCACACCATATAAACCGGATCAAGAGGGTCGTAATGCTATGTTCTCTTTGGTGAATACACCTATGTTTGAACAGGAAGCCCCCAAATGACATATAATGAGCCTCAAGGGAGGATACATATGTTTGAACTCTGCAGTGCATCCAGTTCTCTTTGGCAATCCTTTATTTTGGGCAGGAAGCCCCCAAGTAATTTGTAATAAGGTGTATAAGCTGGATCAAGAGGGTAGTAATAATATGTTCTCTTTGGTGAACACACCTATGTTTGAACAGGAAGCCCCCAAGTGATCATATGAAGTGACAATAAAGACTCATATTCTTAGAAATGAAATGACAGAGGCCCTGAATTATCAGGGATGCCGGCTTTATTGTATTCATGATAATATATACACTGATAACATATGTACATTACAAGAGCCGGTGGCTCAGGTGTAATAAGGCCTAAGATTAGCAATATTCCATGGCCGGCGGGTCTCCTCCTCTGACATGCGTGAGTCTTGATGGTCTCGAACATCGACAAGGTAGTATGATCCGTTGTTCAGATTCTTGCTGACCGCAAAGGGTCCTTCCCAAGGTGGGGATAACTTGTGCATGTCAGTTTGATCATGGATGAGCTGCGGCACCAAATCGCCTTCTTGAAAGGTTCTGGTTTTAACCCGGTGGCTTTGATAACGCCGTAGACTTGCTCGTTAATTGCCGAACGAGCCGCCGCAAGGTCACGCTTCTCATCTAACAGGTCAATAGCATCCTAACGTGCCTTCTCATTGTCAGCCTCAACATAAGCTGCCTCACGAGGTGAATCGTGATGTATGTCACTGGGGAGAACCGCCTCAGCTCCATAAACCATGAAGAAAGGCGTGTAACCCATAGATCTGTTGGGGGTGGTGTTGATAATCCAAAGTACTGATGGCAACTCTTCTACCCAACAACCCGGGGCTTGATACCTCTCAAGATTTCTTGATTTGCTCATTCAGCTTGGCCATTAGACCGGGGGTGAGCCACTGATGACACATCAAGCCAGATATGCTCTTGTACACAGTATTCTTTCATTGCCCGCTTAGATAGATTAGTACCATTATCAGTGATGATACTATGAGGGTACCCAAAATGAAAGATCAGCTTTTTAATGAATTGAACCACCGTGGCTGCATCACATCTGCTGACCGGCTCAGCCTCAACCCACTTTGTAAACTTGTCAACCGCCACCAAGATGTGGGTCTTTTTATCCTTGGACCTTTTGAAAGGCCCAACCATATCCAGCCCCCAGACTGCAAACAACCAAGTAATTGGAATCATCCTCAACTCTTGAGCCGGCAAATGAGCACGTCTTGAGAATTTCTGACAACCATTACATTTACTGACCAAATCCTCTGCATCAGCGTGAGCCGTTAGCTAATAAAACCCATGAAGAAAAGCTTTAGCAACGAGCGACTTAGAGTCGGCGTGATGACCGCAATCTCCTTCATGAATCTCCCTTAGAATTGCATGGCCCTCTTCAGGAGAAACGCATCATTGAAACACCCCCGTAACACTGCATCTGTGAAGCTCACCTTTGACAATAGTCATTGACTTAGACCATCGGGTTATCTGCCTAGCCAGAGTTTCATCTTCAGGTAAATCGCCCCGGGTCATGTAAGCCAAATATGGAACAGTCCAATCAGGGATAGCACGAAGAGCTGGCACCAATTGTGCCTCGGAGTCAGGAACTACCAAGTCTTCCTCCGTAGGCAATTTCACTTATGGGTTATGCAAAACATCGAGGAAAATATTAGGGGGGACCGGCTTACGCTGAGATCCTAGCCGGCTTAACGCATCGGCTGCCTCATTTTTCCTTTGATCAACATGCTCCACTTGATATCCCTTGAAGTGACCAGCAATAGCATCCACCTCTCTACAATAAGCCGCCATGAGTGGATCCTTGGAATCCCAAGTCCCTGTCACTTGTTGCGCCACCAGATCTGAGTCGCCAAAACATCTTACCCGGCTTATATTCATCTCTTTAGCCATCCGAAGACCATGGAGTAAGGTTTCATACTAAGCTGCATTGTTAGTACAAGGGAATATCAACCTTAAGACATAACAAAATTTATCACCTCCAATATAACTCCAGCCCCCGAGCCTTCCAACTGCCTGGACCCATCAAAATGAATAGTCCAATATGTATGATCTGGCTTATCCTCAAGCATCTATAACTCTGTCCAATCATTGATGAAATCCACTAGTGCTTGAGATTTAATGGTTGTCTGAGGCACATACTTCAGACCCTGGGGACCAAGCTCAATGACCCACTTAGCTACCCAACCTATGGCCTCCCTATTTTGAATAATATCTCCCAAAGGCGCAGAGCTAACCACAATGATGGGATGACCAAGGAAATATTGCTTCAATTTACGACTAGCCATGAACACACCATAAACCAGCTTTTGCCAATGTGGGTATCTCTGCTTAGACTCAATGAGCACCTCACTGACATAATAAACCGGCCTTTGAACCGGATGCTCCTTGCCTGACTCCTTCCTTTCAACTAGAATAGCTACACTGACCGCCCGATTGTTTATAGCCACATACAACAACAAAGGCTCCTTCTCAATAGGAGCTGCAAGAACCGGCGGCTCAGCCAGTTGCCTCTTAAGTGCCTCGAATGCCTCATTAGCAGCATCACTCCAGACAAAATCATATGTCTTCTTCATCATCTGATATAGAGGGATGGCATTCTCTCCCAGGCGACATATAAACCAGCTCAGGGCTGCAATACGACCCGCCAGACACTGGACATCATTGATACACACTGGTTTAGCCAAAGAGGTGATAGCCTTAATCTTCTCCGGGTTAGCTTCGATGCCTCTCTCAGATACTAAGACACCCAATAACTTGCCTGCTGGCACACCAAAAACACACTTGGCCGGGTTAAGCATCATCTGGTAGACCCGGAGGTTGTCAAAGGTTTCCTTGAGATCTTCAATCAATGTCTCCTTATTTATGGATTTCACAACAATATCATCCACATAAGCATGAACATTCCACCCAATGTGGCCATGAAGGCAATTCTGGACACATTGCTGGTAAGTTGCCTGAGCACTCTTGAGCCCAAAGGCATAGACACATAGAAGAAGGCTCCAAAGGGAGTAATGAAGGCTGTCTTCTCCTGTTCCTTAACTGCCATTTTGATCTGATGATAACCAGAGTAAGCATCCAAAAAGATCAAACGCTCACAACCCGCTGTAGCATCAATAATCTGATCAATACGAGGGAGAGCGAAGGGATCAGCCGAACATGCCTTGTTAAGGTCTGTATAATGCACACACATACGCCAAGTGACATTTTTCTTAAGAACTAGCAACAGGTTTGCCAACCATTCAGGATGAAAAACTTCAACGATGAACCCTGCTGCCAAGAGTCGGGCCACCTCTTCCCCAATTGCCTCGCGCCTTTCCTCATTGAACCAGCAAAGAAACTGTTTGACCGGTTTAAACTTGGGATCCACATTAAGAGTGTGCTCAGCGAGTTCCCTCGGTACACCTGGCATATCAGAAGGCTTCCATGCAAAGATGTCCCGGTTCTCATGGATGAGCTCAATGAGTGCGCTTTGCTATTTTGGATCCATATTTGCACTGATGCTGAACTGCTTTGAAAAATCACCAGGGACAAAATCAACCAAATTAGTATCATCTGTCGACTTAAACTTCATTAAGGGTTCATTCTCCGTCGTTGGCTTCTTCAAAGGTGTCATATCTGCTCCATGAACGAAACCGACGAAAACATGCTTTGGGGCGGCTTTAGCCTTGGCGGGTTGCATGCACCGAGCCGACTCGACAATGTCAGTGCAGATGTCCGGCTCAGCTTCCGACTCACCGATCTTGTCGATGAAGACATGAATTCCACCAAAGGGGACCCGGTACCCGTACTCGCTTGAGTCGGCCTCGGGGCCCCAGCCCTCGTCGTCGATGTAGAGCTTGCCGCAACGACTCTTGGTCATCCGGCCCATGTGTAGCATCGAAAGTATGTCTAGAGGGGGGTGATTAGACTACTTGACAATATAAAAATTCTGCCTTTTGACAAAGAACAGTTTTTGGCAGATTCACAATTATGATCAAGTCAAGCATCACCCTACACATGCAATTCTAGAGTATAGGCATCGGAAAGTAAATTGCACATGTAGTAAAGAGAGGTGGAGAAGAGCAAACGCAATTTTGGAGACGCGGTGATTTTCTCGTGGTTCCGATAGGTGGTGCTATCGCATTTCCACGCTGATGGAGACTTCAACCCACGGAGGGTAACGGCTGCGAGAGTCCACGGAGGGCTCCACCCACGAAGGGTCCACGAAGAAGCAACCTTGTCTATTCCATCATGGCTCACGGCCACGGAGCACTAGCCTTACTCGGGTAGATCTTCACGAAGTAGGCGATCTCCTTGCCCTTACAAACTTCTTGGTTCAACTCCACATCTCGACGGAGGCTCCCAAGCGACACCTAACCAATCTAGGAGGCACCACCCTCCAAAAGGTAATAGATGTTGTTGATGATGATGAACTCCTTGCTCTTGTGCTTCAAATGATAATCTCCCCAACACTCAACTCTCCTCACCGATTTGGCTGTGGTGGAAGAAAGGATTGAGTGGAAAGCAACTTGGGAAGGCTAGAGATCAAGCTTCATATGGTGGGAGTGGAGCAACTTGATCTCAACACAAGGGTAGGTAGTTCTCTCTCATAAATGTAAGGTAGGAGTGGTAGTTCTTTCGATGGCTCTTCCACGAATGAAGAGGGGTGGAGGGGTATTTATAGCCTCCACACAAAATCCAACTGCTACACACATTTGAGCAATCTCGGTGGGACCGAAGTTGACAACTCGGTGAGACCGAAAGTTCAAATAATGTGAACGTTGGGATTTTCGGTGGACCGAAAATACAATCTCTGCTAGACCGATTCGCAATGATAAGAGCAAGCCAATTTTGGTGGGACCGACTTCATCATCTCGGTGACACCGATTTGATGATGAAGGTTCTGAAGCTTGGCAACTCATAGTTCGGTGAGACCGAGTTCGTAATCGGAACCGAAGTTTTCTAGGGTTTGGCTTATGGCCGAGGTGGTTCATCTCGGTGTGACTAAGTTTGGAATATCGGTGGGACCGAGACTACTTATGAGTGTATATGGTAGTGAAAGTTGCTGATAGTTTAGGAGATGTATCACTAAGCACTTGAGCAACCACATCATCATCATAACCTCATCCCCTTTTAATAGTATTGGCTTTCCTATGGACTCAATGTGATCTTGGATCACTAAACCAAAAATGGAGTCTTGAGCTTTTGCCAATGCTTGCCTTAGCATTTTGAGGGGTCCACTTCTTCAGTCCTTGCCATACCCATATCGCTGAACTCTCTGAAATAATTCTCAAGTAACTATTAGTTCAATGATATATATGTTGTTATTAATCACCAAAACCACCCGGGGATTAGTTGCACTTTCACCATGGCGTACCCCTTGAGCCCTGCGAAGCTGCCCTTCAAGAACTCGAAACCACCATGCGCTGGCCCCACAGTGGGCGCCAACTGTCGTGGAATTATCACGTCAGATGTCCTAGTGTAAGGATTTAGGTGTGGAGCCATCACAACATAGTTAGCTTGAAGGGGTTAAACGAGACAAGGGACACGAATACTTTATACTGGTTCGGCCCCTCTCGGTGGAGGTAACAGCCTAATCTAGTGTAGGGTGGTTATTGCTTGGGCTTCGATTACCAGGGAGTGAATACGCTTGACCTAGCTCTCGATCTATTTTCTTTCCTGCCCTAACTCGCCGCCGGGTCGTCCCTTTATATACACAGGTTAACGCCTGGCGGCTTACAGAGTCCCGGCCGGCTCATAGACAACATGTCTGGCTCAGTGACTAACTACGCCTGCCTTACCATACAAGTTTATCTTCATGGCGGTTCATCCTTCTAGGCCCTAAGTCGCCTCTGGGTCTTGGGCCGTCAGCGGGCTTCTTATGGCCCGCCCTCTTCATGAGTTATCACTAGGTGTATGACCCGACCCCTCCTGGGCGGTTCATAGCTGGTAGTTATTTCCCCAACAGTGACCTTGTGAACTTATGCATAGGGGTTGGCACACGTTTTCGTCTTGACTCTACGGTAGAAACTTTGGGGCACTCTTTGAAGTTCTTTGTGTTGGTTTGAATAGATGAATCTGAGGTGTGATGCATGCGTATAATCAAACCCACGGATACTTGAGGTTACATTGGAGTATCTAGGTGACATTATGGTTTTGGTTGATATGTGTCTTAAGGTGTTATTTTACTATGAACTCTAGGGCTGTTTGTGACACTTATAGGAATAGCCCAATGGATTGATCGGAAAGAATAACTTTGAGGTGGTTTCGTACCCTACCATAATCTCTTCGTTTGTTCTCCTCTATTAGCGACTTTGGAGTGACTCTTTGTTGCACGCTGAGGGATACTTATATGATCCAATTATGTTATTATTGTTGAGAGAATTTGCACTAGTGAAAGTATGAACCCTAGGCCTTGTTTTGAAGCATTGCAATACTGTTTTCGCTCACTTTTGTTACTTGCTACCTTGCTGTTTTTATATTTTCAGATTACAAAAATCTATATCTACCATCCATATTGCACTTGTATCACAATCTTTTCGCCGAACTACTGCACCTATACAATTTACCATTGTATTGGGTGTGTTGGGGACACAAGAGACTCTTTGTTATTTGGTTGCAGGGTTGTTTGAGAGATACCATCTTCATCCTATGCCTCCCACGGATTGATAAACCTTAGGTCATCCACTTGAGGGAAATTTGCTATTGTCCTACAAACCTCTGCACTTGGAGGCCCAACAACGTCTACAAGAAGAAGGTTGTGTAGTAGACATCAGTGGCCTCGCTGCCTTGCCAGCCCTCGTCGCTGGCAGGAAGGCCACTGTCACGGCCGACGCCGCTGGGAAGCACTCCAGACATTTGTCTTCCTCTCCAAAGACCCTGAAGAAGAGTGTCGACACCCCGTCGTACTCGAAGTGGATGGCGTGCTGATGTCTACTACACAACCTTCTTCTTGTAGACGTTGTTGGGCCTCCAAGTGCAGAGGTTTGTAGGACAATAGCAAAGTTCCCTCAAGTGGATGACCTAAGGTTTATCAATCCGTGGGAGGCGTAGGATGAAGATGGTCTCTCTCAAGCAACCCTGCAACCAAATAAAAAAGAGTCTCTTGTGTCCCCAACACACCCAATACAATGGTAAATTTTATAGGTGCACTAGTACGGCAAAGAGATGGTGATACAAGTGCAATATGGATGGTAGATATGAGTATTTGTAATATGAAAATATAAAAACAGCAAGGTAACAAGTGGTAAAAGTGAGCGTAAACGGTATTGCAATGCTAGGAAACAAGGCCTATGGTTCATACTTTCACTAGTGAAAGTTCTCTCAACAATAATAACATAATTGGATCATATAACTATCCCTCAACATGCAAAAAAAGTCACTCCAAAGTCACTAATAGCGGAGAACAAACGAAGAGATTATGGTAGGGTACGAAACCACCTCAAAGTTATCCTTTCTGATCGATCTATTCAAGAGTCCGTAGTAAAATAACATGAAGCTATTCTTTCCGTTCGATCTATCATAGAGTTCGTACTAGAATAACACCTTAAGACACAAATCAACCAAAACCCTAATGTCACCTAGATACTCCAATGTCACCTCAAGTATCCATGGGTATGATTATACGATATGCATCACACAATCTCAGATTCATCTATTCAAACCAACTCAAAGTACTTCAAAGAGTGCCCCCAAAGTTTCTACCGAAGAGTAAAGACGAAAACATGTGCCAACCCCTATGCATAAGTTCACAAGGTCATTGAACCCGCAAGTTGATCACCAAAACATACATCAAGTAGAACACATGATATCCCATTGTCACCATGGATAAGCACATGCAAGACATACAAAGTGTTCTCAAAACCTTAAAGACTCAATCCGATAAGATAACTTCAAAGGGAAAACTCAATCCATTACAAGAGAGTAGAGGGGGAGAAACTTCATAAGATCCAACTATAATAGCAAAGCTCGCGGTAATCAAGATCGTGCCGAATCAAGAACACGAGAGAGAGAGAGAGAGAGAGGGAGAGGGAGAGAGAGAGAGAGAGAGATCAAACACATAGCTACTGGTACATACCCTCAACCCCGAGGGTGAACTACTCCATCCTTGTCATGGAGAGCGCCGGGATGATGAAGATGGCCAACGATGAGGGATCCCCCCTCCGGCAGGGTGTGGCAACTGAAATCGGCATACCTTTTGCTGGAGTGCAGGTCCTGTGTGGTGGGGCTAGTGGTGTGGCCAGTGACGTATGGGTACAATCACCGGAATTGGTCCCACGCTTTGTGTCACCGTTGTATAGCCAATATAAGTGGGTGCTCTCGATTTCCCAAGACAACCACATTTTTCAAGGACTTTGCTGGTGCTCCTTCAGGTTCGGCAACCACCCTCTTCCTTTTTGATGTATGATGCACAAGAATAGCATTTGAGTGAAAAAAACATGGTATGATGACAGATGGAATATGTATTGATAATGGACGGGCATGGCATCTTGACATATATGATGAGTAAACTAAGCAGATGACGGTGCAACAAAGTAGAAGAAATGCAAGACAACATATGCAAGATACGTGCAATCAATAAAACCTCGCCAAATTAGAACAGGCACCTTGATGGATGAACATGACAGGTGTCGGTGTCAAAACCGGCGGATCTCGGGTAGGGGGTCCCGAACTGTGCGTCTAGGCGGATGGTAACAGGAGACAAGGGACACGATGTTTTTACCTGTGTTCGCCCTCTCGATGGAGGTAAAACCCTACTCCTCGCTTGATTGATACTGATGATATGGGTAGTACAAGAGTGGATCTACCACGAGATCAAGGAGGCTAAACCCTAGAAGCTAGCATGTGGTATGATTGTTGTAATCATTGTGTGTCCTACGGACTAAAACCCTCCGGTTTATATAGACACCGGAGAGGGCTAGGGTTACACAGTAGTCGGTTACAATGGTAGGAGATCTACATATTCAGACGCCAAGCTTGCCTTCCACGCCAAGGAAAGTCCCATCTAGACACGGACTAAGTCTTCAATCTTGTATCTTCATAGTCTTGGAGTCCGCCGATGATGATAGTCCCGCTATCCCGACACCCCCTAGTCCAGAGTCCTCAAGAGCTCCCTGAACCAAGCTTCAATGACGATGAGTCCGCGCAAGATATTGTTCGGCATTGCAAGGCGGGTCCTCCTCCTAATAATTCATAGAAGGTTGTGAACACCAGATAGTGTCCGCTCGCAAAATAAATTCCACATTCCACCGTAGAGAGAATAATATGTACACAAGCTCAATCACGACGTGTTTCGTGGCGTGACGCCATGCCACTACCAAGCCTTTACTTGTATCGCTTTTTTATTATACCACCTCTTAGCGCTTAGCGGCGATTTCTTGGCAGTGTCGGTGTCAAACCGCGGATCTCGGTAGGGGGTCCCGAATCGTGTGTCTAGGCGGATGGTAACATGAGACGAGGGACACGATGTTTTTACCTGTGTTCGGGCCCTCTCAATGGAGGTAAAACCTCACGCCCCGCTTGATTAATATTGATGATATGGGTAGTACAAGAGTGGCTCTACCACGATATCAAGGAGGCTAAACCCTAGAAGCTAGCCTATGGTATGATTGTTGTAATGTATGTTGTCCCACGGACTAAAGCCCTCCGGTTTATATAGACACCGGGAGGCTAGGGTTACACAGAGTCGGTTACAATGGTAGGAGATCTACATATCCAGACGCCAAGCTTGCCTTCCACGCCAAGGAAAGTCCCATCCGGACACGAGCGGAGTCTTTAATCTTCTATCTTCGTAGTCTTGGAGTCCGGCGGATATTGATAGTCCGCTGTCCGACACCCCTAGTCCAGACTCCTCACTAGCCCCTAACCAAGCTTCAATGACGATAAGTCCAAAGATGTTTATAGTCTTCGGCGCTGCAAGGCGGTTCTCCTTCAAATTCCATTTACCGCCGAACAAAGGTCCGCTTCATCTTGAATATCGTGTTCTCGGCTTCACGCCAAATAATGGCCCTCTTCCACACGCCGCATCGAATGCGAAAAGCCGTGGTGTCTTTTGCATTTCACCCCTAATTGTGTGAGTCGTCCGCCTATAAAAGAGGCAAGAACCCAGATCCAAACCACACCATCTTCCTCCCGCGAATACATCGAAGCGCCTTTGACCTAGAAATCCATTCCACCATGGATTGTCAACGCGCTCTTCTTCACGCGCCCCAGCCCACCGCCGGGAATTGGAGGAAGTGCTCTATTTCGCACAACGAGCTAGTGAAGCTCCAAACGGGGATTCTCCTCCGCCTTCATGGTCCCAAACCCGGCCGGATTGGTTACTTATCAAGGTGGGAGACAAGCGGAGGACACCCAAGCCCCAATAAGGGGAGCGAGTATGTTTTGTCCCTTATCCGATAAGGGACTCGGATTTCCAATACATCCGCTCCTCCGCTGGCCTCAAGTTCTACGGACTCCAGCTCCACCACCTCACGCCCGCCGTCCCCGTGATATCGCTGGCTACGAGCTTTTTGCGAGCTATTCTCGGCATCGAGCCCCATTTTGCATTGTGGAAGAGGCTGTTTTGCCTCGCACTCGCTCTCACCAGGGGTCCATATATCAAGTGGGCGGCGCCAAATATGGCGATCGCCGGACCGATACCTATCCGCACTCCTAAGAAGGCGCCCAAGATCGGCCTCGAGTGGTTTTATATAGGAGACGCCCGCTGCTGCACTCCGGCCGATCGGCCTCCGGAGTTTAGTGTCGCCCTTGAAGAAACGCCACCGGCGCCTCATGAGCCCCGATTGAGGAAGACAAGAGCGCCCATTACTTGATGGGCCGGATAAGATTAATGGCTCATTCCGCTTGACCATGATCGAGTCATGGCGACATGCATCAAGCGAGGGGTACAGCCATCGCAATACGAGGCCACCCCATGTGGGATTTCAACGGGAAGACGATGCTACCCGCACGGTCGCAGAAGGGCCGGATTCAACCGAGGATCTCGTGAAGATCCCGCCCAGCCTGCATAAGGGGAGAAGGAGGACTTCTTCGAACGAACCTTTGAATGGGTTTTCCATGATCAACCCTAGAGGATGGGTAAGTGAACACCTTGAAGGGCTCAACCCATGCTTTCAAGTTTAAGCTTCTTACATTGTGTCTTCGGCGCAGGATCTATGCCGACCGTGGAGGACATGGTGAGTCCTACTCGCAACCCGAGGATCCGTAGGATCTCGATCCGCCTCCAAGAGGACCCGACATCGAGGTGGAGCTGATCGACGGGTGTATCACCAGCTCAAAGATAGGCAATGCTTTGGTTGCCATTACGGCGACTACCCCGGCTAAGTCCGCTTCCCAGTGACCGCGATCAAGTCCGACACCATTATTTCATCCCCGCCCATTTCGACCTTCGTGAACGATGGTATTTTGCAGAAGCGCCTTTACGGCAGAAGCCGAGCTCGCGTGGTCGACCAATAGAGGTCAGCCAACCAGAAAGCGGAAAAGGAGCGCAAGGCGGGCGGAAACGCCGCCGCAAAGGTATAGCTCAGATTTGAATTTTCAGAGCAACGCCCGAGGAAACGCCCGAGTGCTCATGATCTTTAGAGAAAAGCGCCACGGATCGCGAGCGCAGGAATTGCCGATCCGACCAACACCGCCAGCTCCCGCCGCCCGAGGGGGGAGGCAAGCGCAAGACGCGAGCCGATCCTTCTCCAACGGAGGATACCGGCTGATTGTCCGCCACCAAGTCTCGAGGTGGAGAGCGCCATGAACCATAGGCGCCACGACAAGATTTCATGAAGCGTGCTTTTCCCGAGGCATTAGATGCCTTTAACGCAGGGGACGCGATCTCCGCGCCGCCAAAATGGTTTTACCAGAGCCACGGAGCAGTATGTGAAAGACATACGGTAAGGGAATTTTAACGGTTGTATATACCAAGAGCCCCGAGACTTAAAGTAGTTATGCTAACTGATTTAAGGATCATTGGAAATTTCGTGCACTTAACGAGAAGAACGCCTACTGTCCCGGAGCCGCAAGATTGCAAGGCCCAACTTGAGGTCAAGATTTTGTCGCCGCAGGAGGAGACGGAAAGACCCTCCCGGTAACACATTTTTATTAATAAATATAAGCGCTGTGCGGGCGGTGCGCGAGTCTACTAATGACATTTAGGTACCGCCGACAAGATCCGGACAGTAAGATTGCTACGCCAACTAAAGGTCGGCGAGAGTGTGTTGAATAGGGTTCAGCAGAAAGGAACAAGCTCCAGATGCCAACGCCAAGCTCGGAGAAGAGCTGAAAGGCGCTCAGCCGAGCTGTCCGCCCGTTAAGGAGAATCAGCGGCTTCATCGCTGCATTTATAGTAGTGCTTGAGCGAACTCTTTTGAAAAGAAGAGTTCGGCGAGGAAGTATTTTGACATGATATGTCTTGTAGGTATACTCACGGGTCGCCCCGCAGAGGAGATGCCCATATCAATGGGTGATCAACTTCCGAATCTGTTGCAGCTACTCGAACGAAGTTCGCAGCAATGAGCGGCGCTGCTCAGCTTTATGGCCAGCCTCACCCTACCCGAGGGCCTCGGGAGCTTATGGAGAAGCTGCAGGAGGCGGCAGCACTTCCATTTGTGGAAGATTTCGCTTGCCGCCAAGGTGCCTGTGGAGGCTTGGGCCATGGTGAAGACGCTGTACAAGAAGGCGGATCCCAACCACATGGCCAAGTTGGACCGTGGGGCCCGATGGGAAGGAGATCCTCGTGAGTTTAGTGTACAGCCAAGTAGAGTTGGTTGCTAAATTTTCCCAACGGATCAGAAGCTAGACAGCCCGTTAGACGGGATTGAGGAGGAATACAATCCAGAATTTGACAATGTATGTTATCCTTTAAAATGACATGTGAAATGCCTTCTAGCCGGATTGTAGATCGCTTGTCTTTGCCGACCTTTTCGCTTCAATTCGGACCCTAGAGTCCTGAGTGTGTCCGAATACCTTTTTGGTTAAGAAACAACCGTGGTATGCATGGAGACCAAAGCGAGGGTCATTAGTGCTTTATCGCATAAGTGCCCAACTAGTTATGTTATATTACATGGTTAGTAAGAAACATCTTCCAGGAGAATAGTTCCGCTAAGGGTTCCTTTCTCTCGAGGCATGCCCTAAAGTGTATGTCCGACTGCAAAGAAAGCAAGAAACATCCGGGGCAAATAGATAAATAGGTAAAAGTCATCTTTAAGTCACCGATCAATATTCCCTTAAGAACGCTTAGCTTTGGCTTCACCCACCGAGGTACACATCCGCCGACCCGGCAAGAATAATCGCAGAGGTGCTCCTTTACCTCCTAGCCGAACAATCGGGAACGAGGGGTAAGCATGTGAGCCAGCAACCCAGCTTGGCCAAAACTTAAGTCATATCGATGCATATAATGGCGAGTAAAAGGTACATGTGGAAGCTTGACACATGTGCCGGGTATGAAACTCAGATAATTGAGCTTCGTAAAAGAAGCCCCCAGAATAATGAGTGCGGATGGCACATCATGCTTATGCAAAGAATGCTAAAATAGGCCCTAAGGGCTTTAAGTAAAAAGGATAAAAAGAGAAACAAAAGACAGCCAAGTGTAAAAGTTTGACGGGGAAGGGACGAACTCTTAGTCCGGCGCTAGGCATAGAATCGCTTGAGGCGGGCTGCGCTCCATGGGTTCGCTCGAGTCGGTTATCCGACGATTTCATAGATGGTATGCTCCACCGGTTAGACTTGATCGACAATGAAGGGCCCTCCCATTTGGGCTTGAGCTTGTCCTTTTCTTGTCCGCAGTGTAGAACTAGTTCACCAACGCTGTAAGTCTTGGCCCGCATTCTCGCTTTGATATCTTCGGCCTGCTGCGATAGAATGCGGAACGAGCCTTCGCGACGCCACGCTCTTCCTCCAATGTGTCCAGCTGTCCCGCCGATCAAGCTCGGCCTCTTTCCTCATACATGCGCACTCGAGGTGAGTCATGAATAATGTCACAGGCAAGACCGCCTCAGCGCCAGATACCATAAAAATGGTGTGAATCCGTAGTACGGTTAGGCGTTGTCCGCAGCTCCCCAGAGTACGGAGTCGAGCTCCTCGACCCATTGTGTGTCGGATTTAGTAAGTGACCTCACTAATCTGGGTTTAATGCCGCCATGATTAGACCATTTGCTCTTTCCACTTGACCGCTGGTTTGAGGGTGATAAATCAAGCATAGTCGAGCTTGATGCCCATATTTTTGCACCATGACTTAACCTCGCCGGCTGTGAAGTTCGTGTCGTTGTCGGTGATGATGTTGTGGGGACTCAGAACGTGTACCACCCCGATATAAAGTCTATCACTGGTCCGACTCGCTGCTTTGACCGGTTTGGCCTCTATCCATTTGGTGAATTTATCCACCATGACCAATAGGTACCTTTTGCTTGTGGGTTCCCTTTAAGGGGTCCAACCATGTCAAGCCCCTGCATCGCGAACGCCGTGTAATGGGTATGGTTTTGAGGGCGGTGGGTGGCATATGGCTCGATTAGCAAAGAGTCGACAACCAACGATCGCCGACCAAGTCCCGTAGGCTCCGCCCGAGCCGCCGGCCAATAAAATCCTCAGACGGAATGCCTTTCCTACAAGGGCCCGGCTGCTGCGTGGTGTCCGCCTAGTCCGCATGAATTTCAGCCAGAGGTTTCGCCTTCTTCTTCGGAGATACACCTTTGAAGGACTCCGTGGTACTTTTCTTATAAAGTTCTCCTCATGGACCTTGTAGGCCTTCGATCACGGACTATGCAATGGGCCTCATTTTGGTTCGGAAGTTCCCGCCAAGTAAGTAGGCTAGAAAGGTTCTGTCCACGCGCGATGACCGCCATTATGACGTAATGAAGGTGTTATGTCATCCGCCAATCACCGTTGGTGCGGTTTTCTCCGGTTTGTCACTACCGGCTCCTCTTCCCATAGTACGGATGGCTTGAAGAGCCGCTCCAGAAGATATTAGAGGGACAGCATCACGTTTCGCACCGATGCGTGCCAGTACGTCGGCCACTTGGTTATTATCTCGAGCTATGTGATGGAATTCCAGTCCTTCAAACCGAAATGACATTTTAGGACAGCGTTGCGATATGCTGCCATTTTCGGATCCTTGGCGCCAAAGTCTCCATTTATTTGGGATATTGCAAGGTTTGAATCCTCGCACTTCTAGGCGTTGAATGCCCATGGAGACCGCCATCCGGAGACCATGTAACAGGCCTCAGATTCGCTGCATTGTTGGAGTCCGTACATTATTTGAAGTACATATCGATCAGATTCTCCGGTTGGGGACGCCAAGACGACGCCAGCCCCCATCCGCCAACATTTTGGAGCCGCTGAAATGCATAATCCAATTGAGTATGCGCCGCATTTTTAGGGAGTTCGCTTCAGTCCATTCGCCATTTAAGTCAGCCAAAACTTGTGACTTTATAGCTCGCCGAGGTTTATAAGTTATGTCGAATGGTAAGAGCTCAATGGCCCATTTTGCAATCCCGCCTGCTGCATCATGTTATTTATAATGTCATTGAGTGGTACTTCAGAGGCCATCGTTATCGAACACTCTTGAAAGTAGTGCCGAGTTTCGACGCCATGAACACCGCATATGCTATCTTCTCGATAGTGCGGTAACGGATTTGCAGGGGTTAACATAGTGGATACATAGTACACGGGTTTTGAAGAGGGAATTTATGCCCTTCGTCACTGCTCGACGACGAGGACCGCGCTATAACTTGATGCGTTGTTGCGATGTATAACAACATTGGTTCGCCCAAAGTGGGCGCAGCCAGACCGGATTTGTTGCCAATATGGCCTTTATTTCTTCGAGTCCCAAGAAGGCGTGCATCCGCCCACTGGTGTTCGTGCATACCGAGGAGGCGATAGAGGGCAGCGCCTTTTCTCCTAAACGGAGATAAGCGCTTAGGGCTGCCACGCATCCCGTTAATTTTTGTATTTGTTTGAGGTCTTTGGAATATCCAACCGTGATGAGCTCGGATTTTAGCCGGATTTGCTTCAATTCCTCTACCGGATACGATGAAGCCCAGCAGCTTTCCCGCCGGTACGTACCAAAACGCATTTTTCCGGATTCAGCTTGATGTCATATGCCCCGAGGTTGTCGAATGTGAGCCTCAAATCGCCTACTAAAGTTTCGACGAGTTTTGTTTTGACGACCACGCCGCTCACGATGCCTCGATCGCTTTGCCGATCCGGTGGCCGACATGTTTGAATCATGCGCCGATATGTTGCGCCGGCGCTTTTGAGTCCGAAGGGCATCGTGTTGAAGCAGAATGGTCCATATGGAGTGATAAATGCCGCTGCAGCTTGGTTCGCTCGCCATCTTGATTTGATGATAGCCGAGTATGCGCCCGTGAAGCACAACTAATCGTGTTCGCAGTAGCATCGATAATTTGATCGATGCGGGGAGAGGGAAGGATCCTTTGGGCAAGCTTTATTGAGGTCTTTAAAATCGGCTACGAGGCGCCAGGATTTATCCTTCTTGGTACCATCACCAAATTTGCTAGCCATCCGATGTTTGATATCTCTAATGAATCCGCTTCCAATAGTTTGGCTAGCTCTTCTCCCATTGCCTCGCCTTTTGGGCTCGAAAATCGTCAAGAGCCTGTTTGATCGGCTTGAACTTTTAGGATGTTTAGGCTGTGTTTCGCCAACTCGCGAGGGATTCCGGCATGTCCGAGGATGCCAAAGTAAGATATCCCAATTTTCCCAAGGAATTCGCAGAGTGCAGCGCCTACTGGGTTCAATTGTGCCCCAATGGAGGCCGTTTTGTTGGGTCCGCTGGATGGACCTCGAATTTTATTATCTCATCTCGCTGGTTTGAAGGAGGTGGACTTGGATCTTTTATCGAGTATCACATCGCCCCTGTTCACCGTGAGAGCAAAGACGGTGAGTTCCTCCGCCGCTAAGGCTTCGGATAGTGCCTCGAGGGCTAGTGCGGCCGTCTTGTTTTCGGCGCTGAGTGCTATGTCCGGATCACTAGCGAGAGTGATTATTCCGCCGGGCCTGCATTTTGAGCTTCATGTACCCGTAATGAGGTATTGCTTGAAAATTGTGAATGCCTCTCGCCCTAATATGGCGTGATACCCATCGCTGAACGAGGCCACCGAACGTGACTTCTTCGATCTGTAATTGTCCGGAGAGCCGAACACCACATCGAGTGTGATTTTCCGGCAGCGCGCTTCCTGCTAGGGATTATTCCTCTAAAGGTTGTGCTGCTTCGCCAATACGGCTCCAATCGATTTCCATTTTTCGCAGAGTTTTCATAAATGAGGTTTAGTCCGCCGCCGCCATCCATGAGGACTTTTGTCACCGAAAGTCAGCCCACTATGGGACTAAGTACCAGCGGCCGGGATCCGTTGTTCGGAATGTGGGCTCGTCGCGGCATTGAAGGTAATAGCTGTGTCGCCCATGGATTTGCTGTTGCTACTTGGTAGACTTTGGCGAAGTTCATGGATTGTTCGTTTGATATTATTTGATGCGAAAGTCTCAAGACCTGTTGATACCGCGGTTGATATTGTTGGAGTGGTTTCCGAGCTAGAAGCTCTTCGCCACTTTTGGCCACCGCCATAATATCCAACATGCTCAAGGCTATGTGTTGGTGCGGCTCCTCCAGACTATGAAGCTTACAGGTCCATTGAGCCATCCCTCCAAAGACGGTTCCGCTTTCCTTATTGGGTTTTTGTTTTTTCGCTTTTGCATCCGGGGCCCGAGTGTAAGGCGCCCTTTATCATGGATCGGGTTTGGGGCCGGATTATCCCAAAATTGATTTTCGGTTTTCCGAAACTTCCATCGCACAAGATTTTCGCATAATGGATGCCGATCGGTGAAGCGCGTAATTTTTGCATTTATCAATGGCGTTTAGTATTCCTTGTCCGCAGTTATTGCGAAGATTGATATTATGCGTTTTCCTCTCGGCAGTCCTTTATCCTGTCCATAACCAGGAGGAATCGCCCAAGAGTGATGTAATCGCTTCAAGAGGCTCTTGCCAGATTAGAGATAGATCGATATGTCGGCGGGTGGGTGGAATAAACCGGATCCCTGCCCATCTTGAGGCTCAAAGGCCAAGGGTTTCGAATTCGAAGTTTGGTTTTGGGCACAATCCAATGAGTCCGGGCGATGCATGATTTTAAGTTCAATGCTCGATCGAAGTCCGCCCCTCCGCTGGAATCCAGCATGGAGGGTTCGGGAATCCGACATGAATTTTTTTCAACACCGCAAAGAGTTGCCAGATTGTTCTCTACCACCGCGACGGTGGGTGGCCCGGGAGAGTTAATCTCTCGATCGGTTTTAAGACCAATCTGGTTGTAGTCCGTAGCGACTCCAGGGCGGGCGATGCGATCCAAGAGCTCGTTAATGCACGAGAGCTCTATTGATCCAACTGCTCGCAGCTTTAGGGCTGACACGAAGATTGCTTCCGACGACTTGAGAAGTCATTGCAAGCGGCGGCCGGACAAGCGGTCATGAGAAAACCACCAAGCCGATAGTTTGGCCGGGCGCCAAGGCCCTCCGGCGAAAAAACACCGCCTTTGAAGACGGGTGGAGGCATCCGCCTATCGGTGACGCACACAGAGGAACTCTCAATGAAAGCACCAATGTCGGTGTCAAACCGCGGATCTCGGTAGGGGGTCCCGAATCAAGCGCCTAGGCGGATGGTAACAGGAGACGAGGGACACGATGTTTTTACCTGTGTTCGGGCCCTCTCGATGGAGGTAAAACCCCACGCCCCGCTTGATTAATATTGATGATATGGGTAGTACAAGAGTGGATCTACCACGAGATCAAGGAGGCTAAACCCTAGAAGCTAGCCTATGGAATGATTGTTGTAATGTATGTTGTCCCACGGACTAAAGCCCTCCGGTTTATATAGACACCGGGGAGGCTAGGGTTACACAGTAGTCGGTTACAATGGTAGGAGATCTACATATCCGTATCGCCAAGCTTGCCTTCCACGCCAAGGAAAGTCCCATCCGGACACGAGCCGGAGTCTTCAATCTTCTATCTTCGTAGTCTTGGAGTCCGGCGGATATTGATAGTCCGGCTGTCCGGACACCCCTAGTCCAGGACACCCTCAGCAGGTCTTGTCGAAGCAGAGATCGTGTTCCCCTTATTCCGGGATTCTCATCAATACGGACGTGGGTAACCCAATCGTGCCCGTTGCCACGCCCCCTCTATCGGAGGCAAGTCCCGAACGGTCACGGGGATGGCTCTTGGTATTCTCCCCCTTTATAATGGGACCAAGGCTCATTTCTTTTCTTCAATCCTCAATCGAATCTACTCCTCGCCCCGAGTTCCAACACCCAAAGCCCCAGATTCGAGCGCTTCGGACCTTCAACAATGTCCGGCTCCGACCTACAGGGCAGGTGGATGCCCTCCTCTGTCACGGAAGAGGACGTGCTAAAGCTGCGAGAGGCCAAGTACCTAACTTACGAGATTTTGCATAGGTTGCCCGCCAAAGGGCAAGTCGTTCCCACCCCCGAGCCCGACGAGTATGTCGTGTTTGTGTCCCACCTCCATCGGGGCTTAGGCTTCCCGACGGATCCTTTTGTGAGAGGGCTCATGTTTTACTATGGGTTGGAATTCCACGACTTGGCTCCGGAGTCCATCCTCCATATCTCTTCATTCATTGTCGTCTGCGAAGCCTTCCTCCGCATTACCCATCACTTCAGCTTATGGCTCAAGACCTTCAACATGGAGCCGAAGATGATCGAGGGGCGCCAGCAGAGTCTTGGGCGGGCAGTTAAGCAGATGGCCGACGCCTGCGTGGCCCGAGGGCTCTTTCCAGAGGAGCTTGGCTTGTGGCAGCAGGAGTGGTTCTACATAACCGCTCCTGTGGGCAGCAGTGCTGCCGCCCATCTTCCGCCGGCCCTCCACCGCGGTGATGTCATGGGTCGCCAAGGGCTCAACTGGGGCGTCAAAGGACGCACCCCTATTGCAGGCCGGATTCGAGACCTCCGTGAGAGGGAGATCAACTGGTCGTGGTGATGTAGGTTATGCTGATTCGGCGCCTCTCGCCTGCAAGCGCCGCCTCCGTCTGTGGGAGTTCAATCCCGAGGGCCACGAGCTCTCCAACACTTCATGGGTACGACACACGTGGATATGTATAAATTGTTCTTCGGTCACAAGAGATGTGTCCGAATTGACCGAGGATTCCGCCTGCTACAATCGCCCGGATACTGTGTAAGTGGCCTCGCCTCAACACACCGCTTGTTTACGCCTTCTTGAATTTGCCTTTTAACCCATCGTCTCTTGAATAGGAGTGGATAGCGCAGTTTAAACCGACACGGTGTTCGCCCCCCCGGAGACCGTGGCCGGATCTCGGCTTTGGTCAGATGTCAAGGTTGTGTCTTCGGAGGAAGACGAAGGGGCGAACAGGGACACCACCGCCTCTACCAAGGAGGCTTTGGAGGAAGGGGGAATCGAGAATCCCTCCTTCCAAGGGGAGAAGAGGACCGCCTCCGAAAACCCGGAGGCCAAGGCCTAGAAGCGGGGGAAGAGATCTTCACCAGAGGGTCCTGATTCCGGGCAGGCCTCGGCCGCACTATCTCCCCTAAGGAATCAGCCCTCCAGCGAGCCGTAAGTAGAAAAAGGGGGGTTCTGTAATAAGAGACATCCCTATGTTTGCTTCCGAGGATAACCGAAGTTTTTACCTTGTAGTTCGGATCTCCGTCCTTCTCAGATGAGCTCGTCTTCGGGGGACCTTCGTCCGGAGATGGTGGAGAGCGAGACACCTCCATCAGCCGCACCATCAGCGGGCGGGCGAACCGAGGTGTCATCATGAGGGTATCCTCGAAGTCAGCGGGCCGAAGAGTTCGCACCGGATGGTGTGCGCGGGGAGTCAAGGATATGCTTGAGAGGGCGTCTATCTCAGAAGATCACCGTACATTGATGAGTATGGTGATTGGAAGAATTTCGTCCGCCAAAGGCGGGTTGCATGATGCCGTCAGAAGCTTGCTGGCGGGGTTTGAGGTACGTAAAAATGGCGTACCTTTTGACAGTTTTGCACATAAAGTGCGCCCTGTATAGATAGTAGCCCCTGGGACTCGGTAGGTTGTCGAGAGCGACAGCGTGCCGAGGATCAAAATCGCAGGTATTGATTTTCGCCTTTCCCATGCAGGTGGCGGAGAGTCCGGTGGCCAGCCGGACTGATGGAGTTGCCGAACTAAAGCGGCAACTTGACATTGCGGATGCGGACATCGCGCTGGTCAATAAGCGACTTGACGAGTCACAATGTAGGTTTTTCTCCGTGGTCACCTAGTAAGGGAGCCGAAGCCTACTCCTTACAATATGTGTGCTTAATGCAGATGGTGCCGCTACTGTGGAGAGCCTTCGGGCAAAACTTGCTCGAACCAAGGAGCAGGCCAGAAGGAGTAATGCGGCTGCCTCGAGGGCGACCGAAGAGTTAGAAGCCGAAAAGGCTGCTCACTGCCGAAGTAGGGAGGAGATGGCCGAAATGGCCGTGAAGTTGAAAGATATTACCGACCGCTATGAGGTTCTTGAAAAAGAACGCCGAGCGAAGCAAGAAGGCCTGAAGAAGGCCACCGCCGAAGCCAAGGATGCCCGTTCTGCAATGAGGGCTATAAAGGAGGAGCTGCGCCAGGCCGGGGATATTGCGGCTGGCAAGCCCTTTCTGCTTCGCAGGAGGTTTACTGATCCGAAGTACGCTCAGCTTGGCCAGCTGTGGGGTCCGGAGGATCCTTATATGGACTTAGCGGCGAGTGCGGCAGATGCTGTTGTGCACTTCCGAAGTCAAAAGGATCACGAGACGGAAGAGCTTTTTTGGTCTCAATTCCATAGTCCGGAGCGTTCACTTCCGTTGACCGATCGGTTGGCTGAGTGGGCTGAGCTGAATAGATTGTCCGGACTTGCCATGATGGACATCGTGGCTCATGTCTGGCCGGATAAGCCCAAGCCGAAGAGTTATTTTGGCTTATTGCGGCAATTCCTTGGGGCGGTGCCGCATATCAAGGCGATGAAGCAGTCGGCCTGCATAGAGGGTGCACGGATGGCCCTCGCCCGTGTGAAGACATACTGGACGGAGATGGATGCCACATTGCTATGCACCCGTAGTTCGGACGAGAGCCGGTTACCCGCCGAGCACTATTTTGGGGAAGTTCTGCGTGGTGCTCGTGTAATAGAGTCGCAGTGCTCAAAAAATGTCATGTTCAAATGAACTTTATGGTTTATAAAACGATGTTTGCAATATAAGCGCTTTTTGTACTTGTGCGCTCAAGTATTGAAATATCTCTGGCGTCGTTAATGTATACTTGTGTATAACCCGAAAGATGGCAGTTCGCTTCAGCCCCCACGCACATAGTGTGGGGGTGTTTTGTAAATAGCGATTTTCACACTTAATCCAACGCCTTGGTCCTGTTAAGGAGGTGGTAGCGTAGCAAACGAGGCAACCGGACTATAATGCTTTATCACTTTCACTTAGCCATAGGAGTTCGAAGGTGGGGCTACGACATAGCCCCTAGGGGCACCGCGCTCTCCGTATTTGGGGCGCGTGTGTGCCTGACCGGGAAGCAGTCCTTCGTCAAAGTGGAGGAATTCTAAACATTCCGAGGTCGATCGAGTGGTCGACGGTCTCTCGCTACATCATGATGGTCGGTGGCCGCTTTCATCGAGGTGCTCACCCGCCAACCGGGCACAATCATAGTAGTTCTCCTGGTGCCGTGTTAGCCGATGATATGGAACATAAGGCAACAAAACGTAGGATCCGGGCAAACCCAACATTTGACCAAAGACATGATTCAGAGCTGGTGCATATAAGGCCTAACTCGAGACGCCGGACACTCCCTGAGGTGTTCGGTCTTTATGATGATGGGCAGATCAATGCCCTAAGCCCCTAGTGTCCAGGTACACGCAAGTTCCTCTGACGCGGCCGATGCCAAAACGTCAGCCTCCTCTCTGGTTATGGTGAGAAACCAGGGGATGTATAGCAACAAGAGGCAGTAAAAAGGTTTACGCAGGGTCTTAATCTGAAAAGAATCCTTGCAACGGGTCCCTACCGCACGCGTCTGCTTTGTGTCTCCGCCAGTCAGATCCGGATGGGTGTAACACGCTGTTCATCTGTAAAAGAGAGGAACTTAGTTTGAAAAGTAATCGTGTCAAAAAATGTATTTAAAACAAAGCATGAATAAATGAATAAGGTTGAGCTTTTATTGGCTCCTTATTGCTCATACGCACAGCCCCATGTAAAGGGGTGTGCGGCTAGGGAGCCCCTAGCTTATTTATGCCGGACTCGTCTAGCCGTGTCCGGTGGTATTTAACGACCTTTTAGTGAGATGATGACGCGTGGACCGGGCATTTTAAGCATAAGAGACGCGTAGTGTGGTATTGCGTTAAAACGGACAAAAGCTTCGCGCCCCAATAGTGCTTGATGGCTACTTTTGAATGGGGCAACATGAAAGATTAGCTTTTCGCGTCGGAAGTTGTCGGGTGACCCGAACACAACTTCTAGTAGTAAGGAGCCTGTGCACTTGGCGTAAGGGCCTGGTGTCACTCCTTTAAAGGAAGTGCGGCTATGTCGAATTTTAGTAAGGTCTATCCTCATCTTGCGGATCGTGTCCTGATATAGCAGTTTAAGTCATTGCCGCCATCCATTAGGACTTGTGTAAATTGTAATCCGTCGATTATAGGATCCAATATTAGAGCAGTCCATCCTGCTTGAATACTTCGGAATAGTCCGGTGGTCGAAAGTGATTGGTTTTGACATCCAATCTCGAGGTTCACTGGGTGGACCGTGCGATAACTACTTTGGCAGTGCCACATCGTTGTTACAGATTATCACATGAAGTGAGTTTACTGTTTTGACTTCTTGTGGGAAAGTCTTTTGTTTTCCAAAGGCTCTGCTGGTGGGGTTCGTCATCATCATCGCCATGCTGCCGAGCCCCTTGTGTTCGGCGTTGAGTCGGCGGACAATTTGAAGACCCAACAATCTCGGTGGGTGTGGTTTGCGTGCCTTCCGGAGGTACTTGTGGATTTGACATATCCGATCCAAAATTTTGTTTGTTTGATAGCTCGTCCACCGTTGTCCTTAAGAGGCGGTGTTTTGTTGTTCGTCATGAAGCTTTTGAATCCGGCGCCGACCGCCGTGTTCTTTTGGCTTTTTTCTTTATTTTGGCGCTGGTCCTTTTTGCGCCGTGATTTTCCGCTTCCATCTCGATCTCGGATGTACTGGTCGCTGGTGCTGCATCTTGCTAGCAGCTTGTCTTCCCAGCAAAAGCGGGTCATGAGGCTTGTTAGCGCGGCCATTGTTCTCGGCTTCTCTGGCCGAGGTGTCTCATGAGCCATTCGCCCTCGGACATTATGTTTAAAAGCTGCTAAGGCTTTTGTCCTGGACAATGACTATTTGGTTCTTTTGGTAAGGAACCTGTTCGAAATTCTTGCTACCGACTCTCCGGCTATTGAGTTATGTGACTTAAATCGCTCAGATCCGAGGGCGGACATAAGTCCCTTGAAAATTTGTTCTAAACGCGTCCTCGAGATCTTCCCAACTTCCAATAGTATTTTCTGGGAGGCTTTTGAGCCAATGCCGGGCTGGCCCTTTGAGCTTAAGGGGTAGATATTTTATGGCGTGGAGATCATCTCCTCTAGCCATGTGAATGTGCAGGATGTAATCCTCAATCCAGACTCCGGGGTCTGTTGTTCCGTCGTATGCCTCTATGTTTACGGGCTTGAATCCCGCTGGAAATTCATGATCCAGCACCTCGTCGGTGAAACATAGTGGGTGTGTGGCACCCCCATATTTAGGTGTGCCATCATCTTCGAACATCCGGTGTGTTGTGTTGCTTCCTGGGGCCCTCTTTTTTGGCCCATAGATGGACCTGACCGGACCAATCCATTTTGCGAGGATATTTATATGTGTCATGTGCTGGCTTATGTGCGGCGCCGCTTGCCGCTCCTGGCCTGTCATCTGGTCGTCTATCCGGCCAGGCGGCCATTTTGCTTTTTGCCTGTGGGGGCTCTATGGCCTCCTCGTTGAATTCTGGCAGCAGCTTGCGCTTCGGGTAGCTCTTTGTTTGGTGGCCATTGCCATATTTGTCCGCGGTCTTGAGTACTTTGCTCCACCTCATTCTGAGTATGTCTTCCACTGTTTTGAGCTTCCGTTTTTCCTTCTTCAAACTTCTTGCAGTGGCGACAAGCCTTTTTTGGAGGTTCTTGCGTTCCGGTGGTCTGTCCGGCGTGAGATCGTCCGGACTGTTGTTTTCGCCGAGGATGAGCTGGTCATCCGGTTCATCCTGTTCTGATGGCTGCTTGGTTGCATGCTCGTCGCCCATTGGTTTGCCCTGCTCTATGGCTGGGTCATTATGGGTGCTGTTGTTATCGAGGCGGGACTTGGGGCGGCGCTTGCGTTGCCATTTTGGTTGTTTTTCGGATGAATTATCCTTCGCCGTGTCCCGTTGTTCCTCGTTATCACTCCCCTTTGGAGTGTCCACCATATATACATCATGAGTTGAGGTGGCCTTCCAGTGCCCCGTAGGCGCTGGTTCTTGATCATCTCCGGCGTCGTTGTCCATACCATCGATGTCTTCGGAGTCGTAGTCTAGCATGTCGGTTAGATTGTCGACAGTGACTATAAAGTGGGTGGTGGGTGGGCTTTGAATTTCTTCATCGTCCGCATCCCAACCATCCAGACCACAGTCCGGCCAGGGCTCTCCTGATAACGAGAGATGCTTTAGCGGATTCAGGATGTCGCCAAAGGGTGAGTGCTGAAAGATGTCCGCGGCGGTGAACTCCATGATCGGCGTCCCATCGGATTCGATTGGTAGGGGCACCGGAGGTTCGAAGTCCGACAAGGAGTCCGGCACCTCGGAGTCACAAGCTTTGTAAGGGACAAGGTCGGTATTCGGCTCTATCGCCGTAGAAGTTGCAGCCCCCGAGGCGGTGTCCAACCACCTGTCCTCGATCTGCGCGGCCGGCTCCGAACTATGGGTCAGAGCGGACTTGTGTGCGGCCTTCAGGGTACTGTCCGGCGGCAGAGTTAAGGCATGCCCATCGTGACAGTGCGGCACGCTCGGCTACGGCTCGAATCCATTGAAGATCAAGTCTCCGCGAATGTCAGTCGTGAAGTTTAGGCTTCCAAATCTGACCTGATGGCCAGGGGCGTAGCTTTCGATCTGCTCCAGATGGCCAAGTGAATTGGCCCGCAGTGCAAAGCCGCCGAACACGAAGATCTGTCCGAGGAGAAAAGTCTCACCCTGGACGGCGTTGTTGTTGATTGAAGAAGCCATCAAGCCTATCGGTGACGACACAGAGGAACTCTCAATGAAAGCACCAATGTCGTGTCAAACCGGCGGATCTCGGTAGGGGGTCCCGAACTGTGCGTCTAGGCGGATGGTAACAGGAGACAAGGGACACGATGTTTTTACCTGAGTTCGCCCTCTCGATGGAGGTAAAACCCTACCCTCGCTTGATTGATATTGATGATATGGGTAGTACAAGAGTGGATCTACCACGAGATCAAGGAGGCTTAACCTAGAAGCTAGCCTATGGTATGATTGTTGTAATGGTTGTGTGTCCCACGGACTAAAACCCTCCGGTTTATATAGACACCGAGAGGGCTAGGGTTACACGAGTCGGTTACAATGGTAGGAGATCTACATATCCAGATCGCCAAGCTTGCCTTCCACGCCAAGGAAAGTCCCATCCGGACACGGGACGAAGTCTTCAATCTTGTATCTTCATAGTCTTGGAGTCCGGCCGATGATGATAGTCCGGCTATCCGGACACCCCCTAGTCCAGGACTCCCTCAACAGGCCATCTTCCTTTGACTCCTCGAGGTTAGAATGGTCATTAGGATCATATTCTGAACAAGAATCTACAAGTGGGGAGCGTATGAGTTTCATTGCATCCAGAATGGCACTCAATGCCTTGGTGCCAATTTTGTAAGTCATTGCAATGTTCCACAATATTCTTCTGATGCGTGGATTCTGATATTCACTGTAATTACGTATAATATCTGAGAACCATGAAAACATAAATAGTTGTGAGATTATCTTTGTAATGCAGATGATATTCTAATATAGGGGCGCCCCTATAAACACTTGTGTGCTATCACTGGATACTGATGAGACAGCTCATGTGTGCTGTAATATGGTGCATGGATTTATATAATCTGGCACAAGTACACAAAAAATAGGCTCCAGAAGTAAGGATGGTTGGCAGATGATAGGTTCATAATATACTGTATAGAGAGTTTATTGTCAAATCATGATAACAAGAGCACACAGCAACTAGGCAGATCATAGTGTACATAAAAGGGGTACACCATAACCACGATATATAAATCGAGAAAGTGGAATTGGCTTGAAAATATGGTGTTGTTCTCCGCACACGAACACGTCACCGTGTACCTCCAACACCGAGGGTGATGCACCGCAGCTCACACCAAAGGAGACCCGTCCGGAAGCGCGGTACGCAAGCAATCCGGCGGGTGCTTTTCAGGACCCGAAACCCCACGCGCCCGGGAGGGACCCCGTCTAGACGCGCAGCGGCTATGGGCTGCCCTAGGTCGGTTCGCCCGCCCTAGAGCCTCGAGGATCGCTGCCCTTCAACACGAAGAACTAACTAAGAACTAGAGAGAAATAACAAGGGAGGGATGTAAACGTAGGGTAAAAAGTAGATTGATTGTTCGATTGTGTGTTGTTGTTCAATAGGTCGTCACCTCTTATCTATATAAGAGGCGGATGGACTTCCCGTACAAGAAAAGGACTTGCCTAGCCGTCCAAATCACCAAAACCTAATAAAACACGGACTATTCACGACCCCCGGCCCGGATGTCCGGCTCAAGGCCCGGATGATCCGGCCTAGCACAGTTTTCTGCCAGCAGCTTACTGTTTTGTCTCTAGAATCCACATACGACCTCGGATTTGGACGTTTTTTATATCAGTATCAACCGCCTCGACGAGACGCACAACTTTCATGTTGAACACTTTTTGATATAAGGCCATCTTGAAGGGGTTTCGGGCCATTTTCTAAAGTCTGCAGCAGAAAAACTTGTCCGGACGTCCGGACGATTGCCCGGATTGTCCGGCCTTTACCCGGATCATCCGGGACTTGACCCAGATCATCCAGCTTCAGCGCCAACCTTCTGGAATCTTAGTGCTTCAATTACCCGAATGATCCGGACCCCGGCCCGGAGGATCCGGCCAACATTGATGCAGCGCACTGTTTTGCCTATAACTTTTGCATACGACCTCGGATGGGAATGATCTTTATATCAAAATCGTCCACTTCAACGAGACGAAGAACTTTGCAGTTGTAACTTTTTCCATAAGAAGCCATCTTAATTAGGTTCCATACCATTCTCTAATCTGATGTCAACACGAGTATCTCCGAAATTGGCATATGTTTTGCACTTGAGCTCCGTTTTGATCCATCTTCACATTTACTTTGATTATCTTTAAGAGAGCCATCAAATGGTGACATGAACTCATAAATTTGACCTCATCTTGCTATAGCCTTAAGTCACTCTTTGCGATCATGCCCTTTTTGAGCGTCAACACATGCCCCCCTGTTTTTCGGCAAAGCTAGCGCGCCGAAAAATAACTTGCAAAACGTTTGTCTAAGGACGATGTCAACACTCCATCGGCCATTTATATGCGCTTAGGGCGATAATCTCTATATCGGCCATGTTTATGCTTAGGGCGATAACTTTATATTGGCCATTGATTTTAACTTCTGGTTCACATCATACCTTGTAACCGATTACCACCAATCGGCTTTAAAGAGATGGGAATGAACCCGTTCCTTGTAGCACTAAGGAAATCAAACTCCGAGAGGTCACGCCCTGTTAAGCAAGTAGCATCGGGATGATTCCAATCCACCGATGCATCGGCCAAAGCAACACAAGCCGAATTATCCGCGTGAATGATTTCTACCTCATCATCGATCCATTGTATTAAAAATTGATGCATGGTAGAGCACACATTGGTTAGCATGAACCCAATCACGACCTAATATAACATTATAGTTACCTTGCACCTCGGCGATGAAGAATGTGGTGGCCAAAGTTTTGCTTCCCATGGTGAGTTCCATGCACATCACACCTTTGGCCTCTGTCTTTTCTTTACCCTCGAATCCATTAAGTACCATATTGGTCTTCATCAATGCATCATCATCTAACCCCAACTTTTTGAAGACCGAGTAGGGCATAAGATCTACCACAGCACCACCATTAACGAGCATCCTAGCAACCGGCGATCCGTTAATATGACCTTTGAGGTACAATGGCTTCAAGTGTTTCACCGGTTCTCTTGGCTTCTCTAAAATAGCATTCTTAGGACCAAAATTCAGCTCCGCTACCTCCCCTTCTTCACCTATAGCATGAAACTCGGCAGGTAAGTAATATACCATATTAATATCCATACCTTCCCAAACCGGCGTAGATTCATAATCCACCATCTCATCTTCATCTCCCAATGTGTATATTGGGCTTAAAGATTACTCAATTGAAGAGGATGTTTCAGGTAGTGTGGACGATGTAATAGGGGTCGCATCATCCTCTTTTGATGGTGAAGGTGTTGCTGCAGCTAATGTAGAAGCATCTGTGTTTTGTTTTTGTTTAGGCCTCCACACTTGTTTTGTGAGTGCTATGGGTCGAATTTCACTAAACAATTTGTCCCTTACAGGATTTCCTTGCTATTCTTATAGGATTCAAGTGGGCAGGCCACTACAAATCCTATTCCTATGTTTACAAAATCCTATGAATCAAAAGGCTCAAAGTGTCCATCACAACCGACCGTATAGACCTCTACACTGCAAATGTCCCTGCTCATCTTCAGTACAAGGAACATACTATACTACTATCATACTCCCTCCGTTCCAAAATATAAGTCTTGGTAGAGACTTCCACTATGGATCACATACAGATGTATCCAGATACATTTTAGAGTGTAGATTCACTCATTTTGCTCCATATGTAGTCCATGGTGGAATCTATACAAAGACTTGTATTTAGGAACGGAGAGAGTACTTATTAAAGAAGAACGGAAGACGAACATGCTAAAGAAGAGCAAGCAGATTTTGGATAATAAAATGTTCGTTGCGCAGTGCCCACACATGATGAACCAGAGCGCATTAAGAATGCAACTCCCTGCTGTCTCAAGACCATTTCACGTGGTTGGATGAAGATCCTACGTCTCCTAACCCTTCTTCTTCCTCGTCTCTGATTCTTCCCATAGAAAACACCGCACGGGCCACCGGCCGGACCACCGGCCCCCACCGCCTGTGTTCCTCCGCCACCCCCACCCCCCGCCCCCACCCGCGTCGAGTTTTCTTCATTCGGCGAGGCCCCACCACCGCCCCCCCCCCCACAACCACCGTCCCCATCTGAGCCCCTTCGTTCGCACCGGCGAACTCTGGCAAGCTCTGAAAAATCGACTGACCCAATTTTGAAATTTAGTCTACTGTGATTTAACTAGTGTGGAATATAAAAGGGGAAAACCATAAGCATTGGGAGTATAGTGTTGAGCATGCCATGGCGGATCTGAAGGTGCAAACCAGACAAAGGCAATTTCGCAACCAATGTTTGCTTTCAACTAGCAAGTAAGTGATGGACAAGAAATCAGAGTAAAGCAGTGGCGATCTATTTTCTTGCTGCGATAAATAAGTTGAGAAGATACGAAAGAGTACCACCTCTAGTGCGGCGCCGTGTATGCATCTGCTGAGAATTTAACGGTGCTGCGGTAGCGATGGCTATCGGCAGCGTGGAAGCATATCTAGGAGGGTAGACGGTGGCGGCGGGGCGCGGTGGATGAGGCGGTCGTAGGAGCGGCGCCGGCAAGGTAGACGATGGTAGGGATGAAGAGAGAGGACGGGATGCAAGGATCCCGGTCCAAAGCCGTGGATGAGAGAGGTCGATCTCTTGTAATGGACGGCGGCGGCGGGGTATAAGCTCCGGCGTGGTGGAGGAGGACGGCGGTGGATGGGGTGGTGGACAGAGGAGGCTGGGGTGGAGAGGGTGTTTTGGCGCCCATGGAGTGCGAATGGGGAAATGGAGGTAGAGAGGAAGAGGGAACCATGTCTTCAGGGCGCGCTTGTCTCAAATGCGAGGAACTTTACAAACTTAGCCCCCGTTTCAAATTTCCTATATCACAGCAATATTAGTCGGTTGGGGATAGGACGGTAATCTCGCATACACCGAATATTTGCTGACGAGAGTTCATTTTTGGTGCCCACCGTGTATGAATCGGAGAGGCAGTCGATTTCGGCCGAGGATACACTGTGTTTTGGCGCCCACCATGTATGAATCCGGGTGAGAGGCAGTTATGTCACGTTTGAGTGAAATTACAAACCTACCCCTATTGAAACCTATAGAAATCTAGCACATAGGCTTTATGTGGCAGGGATAGATGGTATAGTAATTTCCATCTCGCAGATTTTCGTTCCGGGCGGTTACTGCGACTTTTCCCGCTTCGTTCAAATTTTGCAGAGTGCACGTTTACCATGCCAACTCAATTCGAATCCCGTTTGTATTCTATTTTTTCAGGCGGGATCCATTTTCGATTGGAATAAAATTCTATATACATCATTTTTTATATATATACTTTCAAAAGCACAACACCATTTATACATAAATATGGTTTACAAATGGCATGATCTCAGATTCATAAGGTTGTATCCATCAATTTGCATTTTCAAATATTTGAAACCACTTTATGTTGAAATCCAATGTATGCATTCCTCGCTAACTGTCTCCAATTAATGTGTGTTTCATGCGGGTGTTTTTTACTTCTTAAACATGTATAATGTGTTTCACACACGCAACATATAGTGTAATCCCGTTTAGACATTAATTGCATATAAACCATGCATTGTTTCTAATAAAATAATCTATGGATCACCAATATTGATAAACTATATAACATTACACATGTGCCCAAATTCAAATGAATATGCATGTTTGATACACCAATTTGCGTTATGATATTACCGATGTCGTGATCTCCAGTTTAAATATTTGTATCCCCTTTAATCCAGATATTCGTCTCATATAGCTATCACTCATGCTTATATAGGACTATCTCTCTAGACCTATACGCGTTCATCGTCTCTCAGGTATCTCTCGTGCTACCTGTATGTCGACAATGATCTTTTATCTTCGTAACACACTGACGGTACTCTCTCCCTCGACCTTCATCACTCTATCTCTCTCTCTAAGTATATCTCGCTCCCTGCTATGTGTCTCTAACTATGATTCTCCATGTGGAATATCTTTCTCTCACACAAACACAAAACTTTGTCTCACGGGGTCTCATTTCTCTCTACTATTCCCCTGTGTGCCACTCGCACACCCCTCATATAGAGATGTCTTTCGCTCCTTAGGTATGAGAATCTACGACTCTTCCTGTTAAATATCTCTTTCTCACACACAAACACAAACTCTGTCTCCCAGGGTCTCATATTTCTCCACTGTTCTCTTGTATGTCGCTCACACACACTCTCTCTCCCTAGAGATATCTTGCGTTCTCTCATATGTCTCTCTAGTTATCACTCTCGTTGTGGAATATCTTTCTCTCTCCTGGACACAAAACTCCGTCTCTCGGGATCTCATTTCTCTCTGATATTTGTTTGTATGTCACTCGCATGCACCCTCTCTCTATATCTCTCACACCCACACACATAACTCAGCCTTTTGATCCACTCGACTCCTATCTCTAACACACACTAGCTAGCATCTTTATCTTTCTATTTATCTGTTTCTCCATCAACCTTCTTTCTCGCCCTCACTCTTGCTTCCTATCACACACACTACATATGTTTCTCTCTACATGCAGTCAAGTGCCCTCTTTTTATCTTTCTCTCACACACACATATATAACTTCACCCTCTCAACCACCCAACGGTCAACTCCAACACTCAAACTAGCGGATGTCCCTCTAGCTAGCATCTCCATCTCTGTATCTATCTATAGTTTCTCCGTCAACATTTCTTTCTCGCACGGAGTCTTGCTTCCTATCACCCACACTATACATGTCTCTCCATACATATGCATTTATAGGTTGATCTCTTTTGCACAATCGTCGTGCCTCACTCCCTCTGCTCGCCATGGATGCATGCTCCAGCCCACGCCACTATCTCTTAAAGACAAAAACACATGCTCAATTGTCGGGCCTTCTTCCCTGCATTCTCACATGCATGCATATTGTCATACCGATCCGTCTCTCCCATGTCGTTGATATTATGACTTATGTCTTCTTTCTTTTATCTCGAGCATGCGCGCGCACACACACATCCCGCGTATACATGTATACCCCTCACACATGCACGTTCAAGGTCTCTATGTATCCATACGTAGTTAATTACCCTCAACCCTAACGCCACATCGAATCGTTCTCTTCTTGTGTGCACATAACTTTCGCCTGGATGGGTAAAACACACACTCACACTTAACAATCTCCTTCTAGCTACCCCCCCCCCCCTCTCACTCTTCCCCTATATCCCCGAAACCAATAAGACATCCCTTCGTTTAATTCCCGCCTACATGCACCATCGATATATAGTAGTCTTCCTCGGTGTCTCTTAAACAAACACGTTCTCTCGATGTCGACTCCTCTCACGCGCACACACCTTCTCTTCCCTCTCTACGGGCATTTTCTCTCTCGCACCCCATCGTTGGTGGCCTCTGCCATACACATCACCTCTCTATGATGAAGCCATGCACACTTGAATTACATCCGCCACCGAGGACCCCGCGACACACACACACACACACACACACACACACACACACACACACAAACACACACACACACACGCACACCCACCCACACACACACACAAACAAACAAACAAACACACACACACTAAGACTCCATCTCTCTCTCTCTCTCACACACACACACACTAAGACTCCATCTCTCTCTCTCTCTCTCACACACACACATACACACACACCCCACACACACACACACACTAAGACTCCATCTCACACACACATGCTCTAAGCGGAGCATTTGTGCCTACCACCCTTCATCCAACCTTACCCGTATGATAAATAACACCTTAATTTACTTCTATAACATGGAAAAATTCCACTTTACTTTAGTAGTTAGCAAACTTATCATTTGTACCCTTATAAAAAACCGAGTTGGCAATGATGGTGTGCCTGCCATCTTGTAATATAAACCGTCTAATCTATATCTGACGGATAGAAAGCAAACTATGATAATTTTACAAAAGATACCCGCACCTCTCTCCACATCCTTATCTCCCACAACCTCATTGCTCAGCAATTAAAAAAGGAAGTCTCTGGAACAATCTAGCATGGTGGCCGCTGCCGCCTGCCGATGCCGTCCATCCCCATGCCTCCGCCCATTCTGACCACCAGTCACCACCACGCTCCACTCCTCCTCACCTTATCTCTCATCTTTCATTTTTTCGATGACATTCTCGAGATACCAGTTTTCCGATAAAATTCTCGAGATATCATTAGTTTTTACACATGGGATTACTCCTGCATGGGTCAATCACAACAAGTGTTTTGTAAAAAATGCATATTGATGTTCACGAGCATCTTGCTTGTAATTATATAACGCAAATCACGAGCAGGAAGTGACATTTTTTACACAACCATGTTAACATGGCCATGTAAATCACTAGCTAAAGTAAATACCATTATACTTATATCCCAATGCAAAAGGTTGAGTACATGTCCGAGGAGTAGAGTCGCACACATGCACTCTGTCTCTCAGAATCTCACACACACACACACACACAAACACACACACACACCAGTTACGTGACGCCCACTTAAGCACCCGCGGGTACACGTGATATTGCGCATTTATTTACGCCGAACGGTGAACCCAAACAGTAGCCGCATTCATTCCCCTGCCGCCGCCTCTTCTCTTGTCACCCTCGCCCGGTAGCCATGTCCCGGCCGAAGGTAACAACATACGCCATACTCCCGTCGGAGCGACGCTTTAATTTGGAAATTTTAGTGGTCATGCATGCATCTTTTTGTGCTAGCACTCCTATATAAGGATTGAACGGTCGCTTCCCGCGGACGTGCGTGGGTGGTGGAAGAGGAAGGAGAAGGGAAGAGGGCTGTGAAGTAATGTTTTTTACCACAATTTCTTAGGAAACTTAGTGCAATAATTGAGTAGTTTTGCAAACTACCAGTACTACACCTGAAACGGTTCAAAACCTATACTCCCTTGCCAGCGCGCGCTTCCCGCGTGAAACGGTCAGCGTCGCCCTGGAGCGTCAGTGCTGCATTAATGCCCGGCCAGAGTGGAGGCGACCTCTCACTAGCGTCGGCTTTTAAGTGGCGTGACGGCCGAGAGAGCGCCGCTTCCCGTGCATGCGACTGCTCCGCGTCGAGGCTGGCCATAGGCCCTATTTGGATCCATGGGTTAGAGTTAGTTTGATCTAGTTGGGGCTCAAATAGCCCTAAAGTATCCAAGCATGAGGGTTTAAATTGGAGCAAATTGCACCGAACCCACCAAAAAAACTATCCCACCCAAGAGGTGCTAACTGGAGATAGTTCTCATTGGGACCACTGAAAAATCACTTTTCTCTCTCCATCAAGTGCATTTGTTGTCAATCTAACCCTGTCACCCAAACATCTCTTTGGCTACAGTTAGTTCAGGGTTAGTCATGAGTTAGTCTAACCTCTAGCTAAGTTAGAGTATCCAAACAGGAGCAGTATAGGACATGCAAGTTGCTCAAAGCATACAGTCAAATTCGTACTTGAAAGGATTTTTTTTTGAAAATGGAACGTGAAAGGAATTCTTTTTAGAATGCTCTTGGCATGTCGCTAACATGTGATGAGTTAATCGACCTCAATAGATGGCAAAAACGCCAGCTCGCCGCACTTTGAGAGAGATGAGGAGTGAGAAGCGATACAGGCTGCTGGATTACTAGAGATAGGTGTCGCACGGAAGCCAGGAAATATGGTGATAGTGTGGGTTAGCCATGTACTAGTATGATGTAACTACACTGCGCTGTCGTGTTTCGTACTCTTCTAGTCCACTGTGGAGATGATTGGTTGATTTTATAACACTGAATAATATTAAATATTATGTGTGCAGATGCTCCACCACGAGGTTCCTTGCTCCTTCTCGGTCGTCGGGAATATATGTTCTTCCACTCTATTTTTTTACGTGAGCTTTGTTCATCATTTTGCCAACACGCGAGACATCTAGCATCAAGGTGCACGTGTCATGCAAGGATCATTCCATCTATATAAAGAACACGTGGGACTGGAACTATGAGACGAACATGTACCCAGGAGTGGACGTACGAACCTGAGTAATGTAGCACAGTAAGTGAAGTAGAAAGGCACAAATGGTATGAACATGCGTGGCATATAGGGTGTGTTTGGTTGCGTTCTCGTCTCAACATAGTTGTTCCCTCTTCATGCATGCTCAATGATACGTCCATTTTGCATCATGCTTTTATATCAATATTTATTGCATTATGGGCTATCATTACATATTATGTCACAATACTTATGGCTATTCTCTCTTATTTTACAAGGTTTGTCATGAAGAGGGAGAATGCCGGCAGCTGGGATTCTGGCTGGAAAAGGAGCAAATATTGGAAACCTATTCTGCATAGATCCAAAAATCATGAAACTCTACAGAAGTCACTTTTGGAATTAATAAGAATTATTGAGTGAAGAAAATACCAGAGGGGCCCACACTGCCGGGAGGGTGGGGAGCCCCCCACCGGGCGCGCCCTATCTCCTGGGCCCCTGGTGGCCCTCCGATGCCCTCTTTCGCTATATGAAGGCTTTGCATACTCGAAAAAAATCGAAGCAAGCTCACGGGCGGCTCCCGCCACGAGGCGGAACCAATCTAGGGCTCCGGCGGAGCTGTTCTGCCGGGGAAACTTCCCTCCGGGAGGGGGAAATCATCACCATCGGCATCACCAACGATCCTCTCATCGGGAGGGGGTCAATCTCCATCAAAATCTCACCAGCACCATCTCCTCTCAAAACCCTAGTTCATTTCTTGTATCCAATCTTGTATCAAAACCACATATTGGTACCTGTGGGTTGCTAGTAGTGTTGATTACTCCTTGTAGTTGATGCTAATTGGTTTATTTGGTGGAAGATCATATGTTCAGATCTTTACTGCATATTAATACTCCTCTGATCATGAACATGAATATGCTTTGTGAGTAGTTACGTTTGTTCCTGAGGACATGGGTGAAGTCTTGCTATTAGTAGTCATGTGAATTTGGTATTCGTTCGATATTTTGATGAGATGTATGTTGTCTCTCCTCTAGTGGTGTTATGTGAACGTCGACCACATGACACTTCACCATTATTTGGGCCTAGAGGAAGGCATTGGGAAGTAATACGTAGATCATGGGTTGCTAGAGTGACAGAAGCTTAAACCCTAGTTTATGTGTTGCTTCGTAAGGGGCTGATTTGGATCCACTAGTTTCATGCTATGGTTAGGTTTACCTTAATACTTCTTTTGTGGTTGCGGATGCTTGCAATAGGGGTTAATCATAAGTGGGAGGATTGTCCAAGAAAGGGCAGTACCCAAGCACCAGTCCACCCACATATCAAATTATCAAAGTACTGAACGCGAATCATATGAGCGTGATGAAAACTAGCTTGACGATAATTCCTATGTGTCCTCGGGAGCGCTTTTCTCATTATGAGAAATTGTCCAGGATTGTCCTTTTCTACAAAAAGGTTGGGCCACCTTGCTGCACTTTATTTACTTTCATTGCTTGTTACCCATTGCAAACTATCTTATCACAAAACTATTTGTTACCTACAATTTCTGTGCTTGCAGAGAATACCTTACTGAAAACCGCTTGTCATTTCCTTCTCCTCCTCGTTGGGTTCGACACTCTTACTTATCGAAAGGACTACGATAGATCCCTTATACTTGTGGGTGAAAGTGCAATCATGCCCTTGATCATATTTTGATGTTGATGACAACATGTATGCTTGGGACTAATCATGTTTATCAAGTATATCTCAGGATTATGTCTCAAAGACCGTGTGTGTGGATCATGACTAGGGACAAAATGCATATAACTCAAGAACGGATACAAGACATTGCTGTGTTTACGGTTTATTCTTGAGTATAGGGATCCCGCACTATTAAGAGGGGATCGTTGGATCTAGTAAAAGACTTGCTCAAAATCCACAACGCCTGTTTTTTTTTCTCCGGTCGTCCGGTACCTCTCAGCTGTCCGGACGTCCGGCTCCCTCCAGTCGTCCGGTGTTCCCATTACAGAATAGTATTTACGGATTTCCGGCAGGTCTCAGACGTCTGATACTTTCACCATAGAACCATACAGAACCATATTTACGGATTTCCGGGCTTCTCCGGTCATTCGGGCTCCGGACGACCGGCACGTCTCGGACGTCCGTATCCTGTGTACTGATTCGTGGCTCATATATTCCCAGCGGCCGGACGACCGATGTCTGTCGGACGTCCGGACTTATTTGTGCCACCGGACGTCTGGTGTTGTCCGGACGTCCGACCTATCATGTGCACTTAAGTGTCCCAAACGGCCACTTTTCCATACCTACTATATATATACCTCTCCCTTCCACGGGATAAGGTTGACCATTCACTTCAATCTTGCCAAGAACACTCTTCACTCTCTCTCTCTCAATCCTCTACACCAAATCCTAGATCCCCAAGGGATTTAGGAACGTTTGAGAGAAGTTCTCCAATCAAGTGATAGATCCACTCCTTCCCCTTCTTTGCACCAAAGGAATTTGTGATTTGAGCAAGTCTTGTGCTTTTCCCCAACGTTCTTATTACTGTTGGAGGTTGGAGACTCCTAGGCGGTAGGAGTCTTTCGGAGAGGAATCAACTTTTGTGATTACCCCCGAAAAAGTTTGTGAGGGTTTGGAGACCACCCCAAGGTCTACCGCTAGTGGTTGAGAAACACCTTCGTGGTGTTGTCTCAAAGGGAGAATAGGGTCAGCCTTCGTGGTGTTGGTGTGCCTTTGTGGTAACATCCACCTCTCTAACGATGACTAGCTTCCCTCCAAGGAAGTGAACATCGGCATACATCCTCGTCTCCCGGAGTTGCGGTTATTCCTAACCCTAACTCTCTACTTCTGGTTACTTGTCTCTTTGCACTTACTTACATCATATTGTGCTTGCTTACTTATGTGCTTGTGTTACTTGCTTAGTACTTAGTACTCACTTGCAATTGTTAGGCTCACCTTCATATTCCGCATTATTGCCTAAAATTGCTAAGTAATAATTAAAATTTGTATTGTACCTATTCACCCCCCCTCTAGGTCCATCTCGATCCTTTCAATTGGTATCAGAGCCTCGTGCCCTATTCTTGTGGCTTAACCGCCCTAGAGCGAGATGAACCCGGATGGGACTCCCCTGGTTGCAGATCCAAAGGATAAAGGCGAGGCTTCTTTTGAAGTCAAGTCCTTTACGTCTGAGGATCTGGAACGGGCCCTTGATAAGCAAAATGAGGAACATGATGCTTCTCTTGAGGCCTTGGTCCAAATGAGATTAGCCACGTTGTCCATGGTGCTTGCACCACTCTCGGGTAGTGCGGCTTCAAGGTCAACTGTGCCTGCTCCGTCACTTGGTCAATAACCTCCTAGCAATGAACACTCTAGTGTTCCTTGGCTTTACGCAAGACCTCAGGTTGAGAAACCAAGATATAATCCTCAAGGAAAACCTCCTTTACTTAGTGCCACTTCCGATTTTGCCTTGTAGAGAGTTGCTATGCAGGATCATCTTCGACATGGAAATGATGAGATGCTGGAGATCATGGAGTATGATTATCATGTGGTTGATCCAAAGAACCCTACACCAAGAGAAATCTATGACAAGAATCTCAATGCAACTGCAATCATGTGTATAAGGAGAGGTATGGATGAAAAGCAAAGGAGACCGTTCATACACATCACAAGTGCCAAGGAACTATGGGAAAGTGTTATAAGATCCAAGACTGGCACCTCTACCCTCCGGAGTGCTCAATATGAAATTGCCAAGGGGCAATTGCAAAACTTTTGTATGGAGAAAGGTGAAACCCCCAATCAACTCCATGAGCGTCTCATGACCCTCACTTCTGACATTGAGTCGTGTGAGTGTGACAAAACACAAGATGAATTCAACATGACTAAGCGATTCCTTGTGGATAAGTTGCTTCATGCTCTTGCCCATCTCACCATCAAATGGTGTGGGACATAAGACAACACCATCCTTCAAGGAAATGACTATAGATGACATCATATCCACCTTCCAACTATTCGAAGAGTCAAAGGCTAATGCCACAAAACATCTTGCCATGCATGGTACCCCATCATCAAAGATCAATCTTACATTGAAGGCCAAGCATGTATGTGAAGATGAGGAAAGTGAAGAGGAAGAAGAAGATGATAATGATGATGAAAATGGTGATGAGATTGAATCCGATGAGGGCCCTTCATATGAATACATGGCTCTCTTTGTCAAGAAGTTTAGCGCGGGAAAATTCAAGGGAAGATTCAAAACAAGAAAGTAAGAAAATGCTACAACTATGAAGAAACCAACCACTTCTCCAACGAGTGCCCTTATGAGAAGAGAGAGGATAAACCAAGGTTTCCCAAGACCTTTCCCAAGAAGTTGCCAAATCCTTTGAACTCCAAGCTCAAGAAGAGAGATGGGAAAGCAATGGTTGCTCAATAAGAATCCGATCTGGATGATGTTAGTGGTGTTGCCGGAGTTGCTCAAGACTCTCAAAACACCTTGAGGTTAGTAAATAAGAGTGGTGATGTGGTCACTTACAACTACATGAAAGACTACAAGGGCAACGCTCACAAGTGCCTAATGGCAAAGGCCGTGGTAGAAGATGGAGAGGACCAAAGCTCTCCTGACAAGGTCAAGGTAAACCCACGATCAAACCCTCCTCTTTTCACTCCTACTCCTAGTGATGAGTATCTTGATGCGGAGGATAGCTATGATGATGATGATCTAGATGATCCTATGCTTGCTAAACTTAATAAGTTCATGTGTTCCCTCAAAGGAAAGAAGCTCACTATGTTTTGTATGCTTATGGAGATGGTGAGTAAGCACACCATCACCATTAAGGAACTCGAAACCCTTGTCACCGAGGAAAAGGAAAAATGTGAAATCCTTGAGCGGAAAGTCCAATATGAGGAAGCACGAAATGATGAACTATGCTTAAAAATTGGTGCAAACATTGATGTTCATACTAAAGATCTTGCCTCCTTGAAAAAGGCTATTGACTCTTGCGAAGAGTTGATGAATGATAGAAGTAAGCTTTTGAAGTCTCATGCTTCTCTCTCTAAGGATTGTGAGCTTCTATCCGTGTCCCTCAAGACTAAGGAAGAAGAGCTCACCCTTCTTACTAAGAGTTTTGAGACGCTCAAACTTACTTATCTTGAAACTCTAGCCAAGGCTTACTCTTCTCCTATTATTAATGTTGATGCTTGTACTACTAACTCTAGTGGTGATCTAGCATCTATTCTTGAGGAAAATCGCTTCCTCAAGGCTCAAATCGAGAAAGGTCTCATGACATGTGCTCAAGGACAAAAGAACCTTAATGAGGTATTGAGCCAACATAATGAGGTGTTTGCCAAAGAGGGACTAGGGTTTGACCCAAGCACAAGCAAGAAGAATACGTCCTCTCAAAAGTGCACAACCCCTCTAAAAGAAACATTTGTGCGACAAGGGCACAAGGAGAAAGGTAAGGTTGTTAGTGGGAAGGCCACAAGGGGCATGCCCACTCTCAACAAGCCAAAAGAGTTCATGCCTCCATCCTATGTACTTCGTAAGACTAAGGATGGAGAAGTTTATGAAAAAATTGTTGGTCCTCGAAATGCATTCTGATTCTATGCTCTTTGGATCCCTAAGACCCTTGTGACTAACTTGAGAGGTCCCATTGCAAAATGGGTGCCTATAACCAAGTAATAATTGTGTGTAGGTTGCCTTCTCCGGTGGAGTAAAATGGCTGATTGATAGTGGATGTACCAATCATATGACCGGAGATAGCAAATTGCTCTACGATTTCATGGAAGCTATTGAACCATTCATGATCATTATGTTTGGTGGAGGTTCAAAAGGATAGGTACTCGGGTTGGGGAAGGTGGCTATCACAAATGACATGTCTCTTGCAAATGTCATGCTTGTCCAATCCCTTAAATACCAGTTGCTTTCTGTTTGCCAATTGGCTTCTGTTGGCTATGATACGGATGTGAAAGTCTTTAAGAGAGATACTCTCGAAGTGGCCTTTGTTGGAGAGTTGGTTGGCAACCTTTACATGGTTGGTTTCTCGAAAGAGAGCACATTCCATGCAACTTGTCTAATGGCCAAGGCCGACAAGGGGTGGCTATGGCATCGCCGGCTAGCCCATGTCGGCATGAGGAATCTTCAAGATCTCTTAAAGGGTAATCACATCCTTGGACTAACAAATGTCTCTTTTGAGAGAGATTGTGTGTGTAGTGCATGCATAGCCAGGAATCAACATCAATCAAAGCACCCACCCAAGAATATTGTGTCTACTTCAAGGCCTTTGGAGCTCCTTCATGTGGATCTCTTTGGGCCTCCTTCATGGGATAGTCTTGGTGGGAAAAAGTATGGACTTGTCATTGTTGATGATTACTCAAGATGTACATGGGTGTTTTTCCTCAAGTCCAAGAATGAGACGAAGATCACCTTCATTGATTTTGCCAAGCAAGCACAAGCAAGTTTGACAAAGAAATCTTGGCAATAAGAAGTGACAATGGATCTGAGTTCGAAAACTATACCTTGGAAGAATTCCTTAGTGATGAAGGGATTGAGCATCAATATTCAGCTCCATACACTCCTCGGCAAAATGGTGTAGCCGAAAGGAAGAACCGTACCCTTGTGGAGATGGCAAGGTCCATGTTGGATGAATACAAGTCACCGCATAGTTTTTGGGCCGAAGCTGTCAACACTGCATGTCATGCATCAAACCGGCTCTTCCTCCGCACTATATTGGAAAAAACTCCATATGAGCTCCTAACTGGGAACAAGCCAAATGTCAAGTATTTTCGTGTATTTGGGTGCAAATGTTTCATCATCAACAAAAGAGAACGGTTAGGATAATTTCAATCCAAAACAATTGAGGGAATATTTGTTGGCTATGGATCAAACTCTCACGCCTATAGAGTCTTCAACAAATCCAATGGATGTGTTGTAGAAACTTGTGAAGTGGTGTTTGATGAATTTAATGGCTCCCATGGGGAGCAAGTTGATCTAAGTGATGTAGGTGAAGAAGATTCCTCTCAAGATATCTTGACCATGGGTGTTGGTGCACTTCTTCCAATGGAACAAGAACCTCTTGATGATGAAGAAGAAGATGGAAGTATCACACATCATCAAACTACCTTAACAGCCCTACCACCACAAACTCCTATTGTTCAACCGACGCCCTTAGTCCAATTACAAGAAGATGATCAGGTTCCTCATCATGAGAATCTTCAGGAACAAGATCATCATCAAGGGCAAGAACAAGAAAGTTCAATCATTGATGATGAACCTCAACAAATGCAATATGAACAAGAAGATCTTCTACCACACATTAATGATCCATATGTTGAGGACATGGTTGATGGACACGAAGTTGAACCTCGCGAAACCTTAACCTCCATCATGCCTCGAGTGGCCGGTCGTGTTGATATTGATAAAATCCTCACCGGCATATCGGAAGGTAGAGTCACTCGTAAACAATTGACAAACGTTTGTGCTCACTTCTCGTTTGTGTCTAGTGTTGAGCCTCTCAAGGTACAAGAAGCATTGATGGACAATGATTGGCTCATTTCTATGCAAGAAGAGTTGAACAGTTTTGAGCGCAATCAAGTATGGTCATTAGTCAAGAGGCCAACTACAGAACACAACGTCATTGGAACCACATGGATTTTCAAGAACAAGCCAGATGAGAATGGTGTAATCATCTGAAACAAGGCAAGGTTAGTGGCACAAGGGTACTCACAAGTTGAAGGTTTGGGCTTTGGTGAGACCTTTGCCCCCGTTGTCCGTCTTGAATCCATTCGCATCTTACTTGCTTATGCTGCTTTCAATGGATTTATGTTACATCAAATGGATGTGAAGAGTGCTTTCCTTAGCGGTCCTCTACAATAAGAAGTATATGTATCACAACTACTTGGGTTCGTTGATCCCGATCACAAAGACTATGTGTATAAACTTCATAAGGCTTTGTATGGCCTCAAACAAGCACCTCGTGCTTGGTATGATCATCTTAAGAAGTTTTTACTTGATGATGGTTTTGTGAGAGGGGTGATCGATCCCACTCTTTTTACTAAGAGGGACAAAGGTGATTTGATCTTATGCCAAATCTATGTAGATGATATCATTTTTGGTTCTCCTAACATTCATTTGTGCAAGAAGTTTGCGGCTTCAATGACCAAGAATTTTTAAATGTCACTCAATGCGGATTTGAAATTCTTCCTCGGGTTTCAAATTCAGCAATTTCAAGAAGGAATATTCGTGTCTCAAGCAAAATACCTCAAGGATATCCTAGCAAAATTTGGCATGTCTGATGCTAGCCCATGTAAGACACCCATGCCAAGCAAAATTGTACTCACTGAAGACACCAACGGTATCCCCTTCGACCCATCTAAATACCATTCTATGATTGGTTCATAACTTTATCTTTGTGCATCTAGACCAGACATCATGTTTAGTGTATGCATGTGTGCTAGATTTGGCACCGGACTAGTTGCTTAAATAAGACTTTCTTACTATGTACGGTCATCATCATCTCCTCACCATGATCAGTAGCACAAACCATTGCACCTACTCCTCTCAAAAATTCTGGCACCGGACGTCCGTGGATCTCCGGACGTCCGTAAAATCTTCTTTGTTGAACTCAGCCCGGTCGTCCGGCCTATCCGGACGTCCGTAAAATCATCTCTGGTATCCCTTCCTGGCCCAGGCACCGGACGTCTGAGGATGCACGATCGTCCGTAAAAACCTCTCTGGTATATTTTTTTTCCTGGCCCAGGCGTCGGACGTCCATGGATGCCCGGTTGTCCGGACGTTGCTTCGGCACCGGACGTCCGTTGATCTTCGGTCATCCGGTCAGTTCTCAGGCTCATATATATAGCGCGGGGTAGGTTTTCGTCAGTTATCCTTATCCACTTGCTCCCACTCCTCTGTTCTCCACCACCGCTGCCCCCTGTTCCGCGGCCACACACTGCCCGTGCCCATCACTGGGGCCGCTCACGGCTCGGGATCCTCGATGTGGCCACGCCCCTCGCCACGGCCGCTCGGGTCACCTCTGTCTCCGCTCAAGCTCCGGTGGCCGTCGTCCAATACTCGGCCCGTGGCCTGATTCGCTCTGGTCGTCGTTCTCCTCTGTGTTCCTCACTCCAAGGTAGCCCCTATCTTTTCTCCCTCATGCATCGATTCCTTGATCTATGGTGGGGTGTTGATTTGGGTCTTCCTTCATCCCCTAGGTCGTGATGCCCAAGACCAAGCACTCCACAAGCAAGCAAGTCACCGGCGGGCTGTCTCGCACGTATCGTCGTGGTGGCTCCGATGACTCACAGGAGCGGGCTCGTCCTCGGAAGCGTGCTGCCCGTCCTCACAGCTCGTCTAGCAACTCCTCCTCGGAAGGATCCGACTACGAGGATGAACTGGAGGATGTGGAACCGGCCCCGTTTGTTGCTGTTCGCACGACCGCACCCAAGCCAGGGACTCGTCGACCCACCTTCAAGCCTCCTCCTCCTCCAGTGCAACCCCACAGTGATGCTCGTCATATCTCCCTTGAGCCTCCTTTACCACTCGGCCGCCATGTTAAACGGTTCAGCGAGGTTCCCGTCGCATCTTATCTTAAGTTGCGTCACGATGTTGATCAGTTTACTGTTGTTAGTGATTCTCAGGATAGTCGTTTTCGCACTAATGTCCAAGCCGACATCTTTACCACTATTGTCATTCCTAAAGGCTTGTCTATCCATGTTTGCATCGACCTAGAGCATATTCGCACTCATCCGGACAAATATCTGGGGGCTATTGAGCTCATTGAGTCATCCGATCTTGCTGCTCCATTTGCATTTCAACATGACTTTAACCAAGCTGCCATTCATCAATTCTATGCCACATGCTACTTTCGTCCTAATAACACTGTCACTTGGATGACCTCCGACGCTGTGCTCACAGCATCTTATGCTCAATTTGTTAATGCCCTTGGGTTTCCTGACACCGGGTTCAAAATCCACAAGGATGACCCCAACCATAGGCCCAAGGGCATTGAGGTCTGTGCGGATCTGATCAAACCGATACCCACTTTGAATAACATAGAGAAACAAAAGGGTCTGAACCAAGTCTCAATTGGGCGCTCCCCTTATTACATCATCTATCAGTGTGTCATCCGCACCATCTATCCCAAGATGGGTGACAAAGGCTCTTGCAGTAACTATTGCATTGATCTCATGCATCGCCTCTTTGCATCCCCCAAAGGGAAGATAAATGTTCCACACTTTCTATGGCATGAGATCCGCCTCGCTAGCCTTCAACACAAGCGGGCCTTTCCTCATGCCCCCTTCCTTCAGGCTTTTATCGAGAGTGTCGCTTCTTTTCCCATTGCCCGCACTCACGTGCATGAGCGATGGGTCATTCCAGCTCACATGGCGAATGATTTTGTTCCTCCTCCAAATGCTCCTGCTCGTCGCACTGCAGCTAGTGTTCCTTCTAATGCTGCCCGTTCTCCTTCCAGTTTTGCACCCTTTGGGCGCATTGCTCGCTTTCTTGGGCAGGCTCACTCTGCAATGATGAAGATGTTCACCTTTCACTGCTCCCAACAACACAATGTTGTCACTCGCATGGTCACTTCCAAGAATGCTCTGAAGGCTCGTCTGAGGGACTCCAGAGTTTATGATGTGAGTGATGATGAACGTCTTCCTGACGACCCCCTTCTGATTTTGGTTTCCCCGTGGGTACTGAGTGGGCTAATTTCTTCGACGAGGCTGGTGGCAGTGGTGCTCATGATGATGAGGAGGAGGATGATCTCTGATGTTGTTATGTCCCCCCCCCCTTTTTTGGATATTTGATGCCAAGGGGGAGTAGGCACTATGCATAGCTCATTATGATATTAGCTTGTTTAACTTGTAATCAAAATCATTGCTATGATTGTGGATTAGCTTGTATCAAACTTATGTTATGAGATTGTCGAAACTTATGTTCTATGCTATGAGTGATGAATCCATATGAAGCTTACTTCTTGATTATCTTGTGTATGAGATTTGGTTGTATTGGTATCATTTTGAGGGGGAGCCCTCTTCATGTTTAGTCTCTATGGTATCATATTGAGGGGGAGCTCACTCCTTACTTATTCTTGATTATTGAGCTCCACAACAAATGCTTTCGATTACTATTTTTTTATGTGTGTGCATATATGTTGTCATCAACTACCAAAAAGGGGGAGATTGAAAGTGCAATCATGCCCTTGATCATATTTTGATGTTGATGACAACATGTATGCTTGGGACTAATCATGTTTATCAAGTATATCTCAGGATTATGTCTCAAAGACCGTGTGTGTGGATAATGACTAGGGACAAAATGCATATAACTCAAGAATGGAGATACAAGACATTGGCTTTGTTTACGGTTTGTTCTTGAGTATAGGGATCCCGCACTATTAAGAGGGGATCGTTGGATCTAGTAAAAGACTTGCACAAAATCCACAACTCCTGCTTTTTCTCTCCGGTCGTCCGGTACTCTACGGACGTCCGGTACCTCTCAGCTGTCCGGACGTCCGGCTCCCTCCGATCGTCCGGTGTTCCCGTTATAGAATGGCATTTACGGATTTCCGGCAGGTCTCGGACGTCCGACCTTCGGACGTCCGGCGGGTCTTGGACGTCCGGTATTCTCACCACAGAACCATACAGAACCATATTTACGGATTTCTGGGCTTCTTCGGTTTCCGGGCTCCAGACGACCGGCACATCTCAGACATCCGTATCTTGTGTACTGATTCGTGGCTCATATATTCCCAGCGGCCGGACGACCGATGTCTGTCGAACGTCTGGACTTATTTGTGCCACCGGACGTCCGGTGTTATCCGGACGTCCGACCTATCCTGTGCACTTAAGTGTCCCAAACGGTCACTTTTCCATACCTACTATATATATACCTCTCCCTTCCACGGGATAAGGTTGACCATTCACTTTAAGCTTGCCAAGAACACTCCTCACTCTCTCTCTCTCAATCCTCTACACCAAATCCTAGATCCCCAAGGGATTTAGGAATGTTTGTGAGAAGTTCTACAATCAAGTGATAGATCCACTCCTTCCCCTTCTTTGCACCAAAGGAATTTGTGATTTGAGCAAGTCTTGTGCTTTTCCCCAATGTTCTTATTACTCTTGGAGGTTGGAGAATCCTAGGCGGTAGGAGTCTTTCGGAGAGGAATCAACTTTTGTGATTACCCCCGGAAAAGTTTGTGAGGGTTTGGAGACCACCCCAAGGTCTACCACTAGTGGTTGAGAAACACCTTCGTGGTGTTGTCTCAAAGGGAGAATAGGGTGAGCCTTCGTGGCATTGGTGTGCCTTCGTGGTAACATCCACCTCTCTAACGGTGACTAGCTTCCCTCCAAGGAAGTGAACATCGGCATACATCCTCATCTACCGGAGTTGCGGTTATTCCTAACCCTAACTCTCTACTTGTGGTTACTTGTCTCTTTGCACTTACTTACATCATATTGTCTTGCTTACTTATGTGCTTGTGTTACTTGCTTAGTACTTAGTACTCACTTGCAATTGTTAGGCTCACCTTCATATTCCGCATTATTGCCTAAAATTGCTAAGTAATAATTAAAATTTGTATTGTACCTATTCACTCCCCCCCTTTAGGTCTATCTCGATCCTTTCAATGGGTTGTCAAGACTCTTTTCTGGCGCCGTTGCCTGGGAGTGAAGCGCCTTTGGTGAGTGGAACTTGGTAAGGAAACATTTATATAGTGTGCTGAAATTTTCTGTCACTTGTTACTATGGAAACTAATCCATTGAGGGGCTTGTTCGGGGTATCTTCACCCCGACCAGTAGAGCAAAGAGTTGCTCCTCAACCTACTGAACCTACTTAAAATGTTTACTTTGAGATTCCTTTGGGTATGATAGGGAAACTGCTAGCTAATCCCTTTGTAGGAGATGGAACATTGCATCCCGATTTACACCTTATCTTTGTGGATGAAGTTGGTGGATTATTTAAGCTTGCAGGTATTCCCGATGATGTTGTCAAAAGGAAGGTCTTCCCTTTATCTTTGAAGGGAGATGCATTGACATGGTATAGGCTATGTGATGATACGGGATCTTGGAACTATAAACGATTGAAATTGGAATCTCACTAGAAGTTCTATCCTATGCATCTTGTTCATCGTGATCATAATTACATATATAATTTCTGGACTCGCGAAGGAGAAAGCATCGCTCAAGCTTGGGGGGCTTAAGTCAATGTTATATTCATGCCCCAATCATGAGCTCTCAAGAGATATGATTATTCAAATTTTTTATGCTCGGCTTTCTCTCAATGATCGCACCATGCTTGATACTTCCTGTGCTAGTTCTTATATGCTGAAGACTACTGAATTCAAGTGGGATTTATTGGAAAGAATTAAACGCAACTGTGAAGATTGGAGTTCCGACGATGGTAAGGAGTCAGGTATAACACCTAAGTTTGATTGCGTTAAATCTTTTATGGATACCGATACTTTTCGTGGATTTAGCGCTAAATATGGACTTGACTCTGAGATAGTAGCTGCTTTTTGTGAATCTTTTGCTGCTCACGTTGATATCCCTAAGGAGAAGTGGTTTAAATATAATCCTCCCACTGAAGTAAAAGTAGTTGCACCTATTACAGTTGAAGAAAAGACTATCACTTATAATGATCCTATTGTTCCTACTACTTATGTTGAGAGACCACCTTTTCCTGTTAGGATAAAGGATCATGTTAAAGCTTCAACTGTTGTTCGTAAGAGTAATACTAGAACTTATACACCCCCTAAGCAAATTAAAGTTGAACCTAGTATTGCTATGGTTAAAGATCTCTTGGATTTTGTTGACTGTACACAGTAGGGCAAAACCCCACTGCAATTTTTTTATTATTATTATTAAAAAAAGAGTTCAGACATACAAGGCTTGAGATAAGCCCCAAAGAAGGAAAACTAGTCTAAAAAAACCAACAAGAAAAGAACTAAAAAACTAAAAAACTAGAAAGACTACAAAAATTAGAGGACAAGGGTGTCCAACCAGGAAAAGAAAGAAGCTGAAAACTTCTCCTTGATTCTGAATTTGAGCAGGTGTAGTTCTGAGAGGAAGATGAACTTCCATCTGTCAATGCTGGTTGGAATGTTATTGAAAATCTTATCATTCCTGACTATCCAAATGGCCCAAGATGCAATGATAATGATCTCCATAGAAAAAGGTTGATGTATGTTGCTCCTTAAGTCTGGAATGGCTTCCATGATGGAGAGGTTTCTTTGTCTGTTAGGGCAGAGTATATCCCAGTAATCAGAAGCAAAAGGGCAGGTCTAAAATAGGTGTTGAAGTGTTTCTTCCTGCTAGCAGTGGAGAGTAGCACAATTATAGTTGTCAAGATGAAAAGTTTTCCTTCTAAGCAGATTCCTGGTATTGAGTCTATCATGAAGAAGTCTCCAAAAAAAGACCTTGTGTTTTGGCTGGGCAGAACATTTCCAAATCCAGTTGAACTGTGCTTGTACAATTTTTACACCTATCAAAATTTTGTATGCTTTAGCCACAGAAAAAAATATTATTACCCCACATATAACTCCAAGTATCCAAGTGCTCATTGGATGCAGATCTTCTAAGGGTGTCACAAATCTCTTCCATCAGCTCAAATTCCAGAAAAGCCTCCCGAGTCAGTGGTAGGTGAAATAAATCTTCCAAGTATTCAAACATAAGAACATTTTGCACTGAAAGGTTCTGATCTCTGACAAAGGAGTAAAGATGAGGGAATAATTGATTCAGGCAATTAGTGTGCCATAGGTCAGACCAAAACAGAGCAGATTTACCATCACCTATTGTGCATCTTGCCATGGATTTGTAACTATCAATGAGCCTCAAGTTACATTTCCACCCGAATGACCCATCCCATATTTGTCCTGGTAGGTTGCCATTGTCATAATAAGCCTCCCAAATGAGGTTGAGCCATGGTATGTTTTCTCTATTGTAGAACTTGTGGAGGTTTTTGAGCAGAAGGGCTTGGTTTTGAACAAAGATGTTCATAACTCCAAGGCCCCCCTGATTTTTGGGCCTACAAACAGTGGACCAAGCTACCAAAGCTGGTCTGTGATCCTCCAAATCTGGTCCCCTCCAAAGACAATGTCTCAAGTATTTGTTAACCTGGTTTTTGATAGTTATAGGAACATCAAGACAACCCATGAAGTATATAATAAGTGAATTTAGCACTGACTTGACTAGCAGTAACCTTCCTGCAAGAGTCATAAAAGAAGATAGGCCCACCAATTTTTTTGCAATTCTGCTCACTAAAGGCAAACACTGTTCCACTGTTGGTTTTTGAAGCCCTAAAGGCATGCCTAGGTAAGTGAAGGGGAACGATCCTTTCAAACAGTTCAATGTACCAGTCAATATTTCCATTTTTTCATCACTCACATTGATTGGTATCAGATTTGATTTGCTATAGTTGACCTTTAATCCAGTAGCATCTGCAAATGTGTGAAGAAGGGCTTTAAGACATTGGAGTTGTGGGGCATCAGCTTGCATGAGAATCAGGGTATCATCAGCATACTGTACTATGGGAAAATCTGGACATGACTGTACTTGCAAAGGTGGAGTGAGAAGACCCAAGTTCATTGCTCTGTTCATGATTGACTGAAGGAGGTCTGCAGCCAGCACAAAAAGAAGGGGAGAAAGAGAATCCCCTTGTCTTACACCTCTCAGGCAATAAAACTTTCTCCCAGGAATGCCATTGAGAAGCACTTGTGATGAAGCAGAAGTAAATAGCATTTTAATCCATCCAATCCATCTTTCTCCAAAACCCTTTGCTCTGAGGATATCAATGATTGTAGAATGTTCAATGAGGTCAAATGCCTTTTCAAAATCTAGTTTCAGCATAACAATTTCCTCCTTTGACTTGTGGCATTGATGTAGGTACTCATAAGCCCAACCAAGACAGTCATGAATAGCTCTTTCCTTAAGGAAGCCATACTGATTTATATGAACCATTTTGAGGATCACTTTATAAAACCTGTTTGCAAGCAATTTGGTGATGAGTTTGAGGCAGCAATTGAGTAAAGATATAGGTCTGAAATCATTAGCAGTACTGGGAGAAGGCCCCTTGGGAACTAGACTTATGAAAGAAGTGTTGATGCTCTCTAGAGAAATTTGCCCAGCATAGAACTCATGTATCAGTCTAGTGACATCAGGTTTTATAATATCCCAACAGCTCTTAAAAAACTCATTGTTAAATCCATCAGGTCCAGGAGACTTGTCTGTAGGCAATTGCTTGACAACTTCATTGATTTCTTCCTCGGTGAAAGGAATTTCCAGCTGTTCAAAGTCTGAAGAACTAGCTTGATGTTGCAGTAGAGAAGGCAAATTAAAGTGCATAGTGGTTTGCTGTGACCTTCCTAATCTGCTCTTGAAGGCATTCCACAGCAGGGCGGCTTTCCCTGCATGGTCTGTTATTTCCACTTGATCCTCATTTTTTAGCATAGCAATGTGATTATGCCTGTGATTTATAGAAGCCTTTGTATGAAAAAATTTGGTGTTTTCATCACCAAACTTAACACCCTTGATCTTACCTCTCTGCTTCCAATAGTTTTTTTTTCTTGAGTAATATGAGCAATTGTTCTTTTAGGATCACCCTGCAATTCTACTCAAAATCTCCCAAATCTCTGAATTCTTCAAACAAGTCAAACAAGAAAATAACCTCATTAATTGCAGCAATTTTGGATTTCAGGCAAGACAGGTTTTTGGCCCAAAGCTTGAGAGCCCTTCTAAGGTTTTTGAACTTGGCATTTAGGCTTTTTGCTGCATCAAGATTACCCACAGGAATATTCCAGGCTGCAGATACAACCTCTTTAAAGTCTGAGTGCTTTAACCAGTAATTTTCAAATCTGAAGACCCTGGCCTTTGGAATAGAAGTCCCAATTTTGATTACACATGGAAGATGATCTGAGATAGGCCTGGAAAGAGGCATAGCAACTATATCAGGATAAGCAGTCATCCGAGAGGCAGAGGTGAAGAACCAATCCAGCTTTTCCAACAAAGGACTCTGTTGCATGTTACTCCAGCTGTATTTTCTGCCATGTACAGGGAGCTCAATTAAACCCAGATTACTGATGGCTTCATTAAAGAGAAGCATTTCATTAACATCCCCACCAGGTCTGTTTCTATCAGTAGGGGCCCTAATAAAGTTGAAATCTCCAACTAGAATCCAATTTGTGTCCAGAGGCATATGAATGTTGGAAAACCAATTTATAAATTCAAGTTTGTCTGCTTGCACACAAGGCCCATATATGTTGGTTAAGACCCAAGATTGATTGCACAAAAGACTAGTGAAACTAATTGAGAGAGAGAATCTATTCTGGAAGATGACCTCTCCCTCAAATAGTGAGCCATTCCATGTGATTAGAAGACCTCCAGAAGCACCAATTGAGGGCAGGAAGGCAAATTTATTGAGCCTGTTGGGACAAAAGTTCTTAATGTAAGCAGCATCAAAATGCTCCCTCTTGGTTTCTTGAAGACATAGAATAGCACAGGCACTTTCTTCAATTTTTTGCCCTAGAGCAAGCCATTTATCAGGTGAATTAATCCCTCTTATGTTCCAGTTGAGAATATTCCAGCTTCTGTTGTGACTATTCATGGAAACAGCTTAAGAGAGAAACCATGGACCAAGCACCACCACTTGGCCAGCACCCATGGAAATCAGTCCAACAAGGCATCAGTGAAAGTAAACTCAGCAGATACAGCAACCACATAATCCATAGCATATCAAAATAGGTAACTACCCAGGTGGAGTTAAAGTAGCAAAGTGCATTGACAGAAGAACATGAACTATTACAGCAAGTCCATAGGGCCCATAAGGTGCAGTTACAACCAAAAGAAACATTCATACAGTTCATGACTTTAATCCCTTTTCTCTCCTCAACAAAAGCACCTAATTTGATCATCTAAACACTTTTGGGGTTGTCCTGCCTGTCCTCATTGGATGGGAGCATCCCAGCCAAGTCCTCTCCCACCCTTCTCTTGGGCTTCTTAGAGAGCTTTCCCTCCAATTCCTGATCAGCCACCTTGCAAAATGAGGTTGTGAGATTCTTAACCACTGATTTCTGAACAATTGGTGGAGCAGCATTACATGGCAGACACTTATTATTAGAGCAAGAACCTCTTTTAAACCCAGCATTATATTTTTTAATTCTATCACTCCTCCTTACCTCTGTTTCTACAAGAGGTGTCTTTCCTCCCCTTCTTTTCTTAGAATTTTCAGCCCCAAAAGGTTGAAGAAGGGCCAAGGAGTCCAAGTCCTGCTGGTTGGAAGAATCTCCTTCATTTTCCTTGTTTGTATCATGCTGATGTGTTTGAGCCATGAGATGCTTGCAAGTAGGAGCCTTAGTAGCAATACATTTATCAGGAATGTGAAAGGTATAAGAATTTTCTGTGCCCTCTACTTCAGCAAGTAATTCCCACAAAGGAGATTTAAGCATATTGAGTGTCCAGTTAAACTTGTCTGGTGTCATTAGTAAGTGCACAATAAAATTGAACCAACTTACTGGGACTTGAATAGAAAGTGAAGGAACATCCTCCAAAGGTTTTTGAGCAAAATTCTCCTTCCAAATCACCAGACCTTCTTCTGACAGAATAGTATCTTTATTAGCTAGAGCCTTTAGCTGAATAGATTTCGAACCAAGTAAGGAGGGTGCAAACTCAAAGTGTTCCTCAATTTGGGCAATCCAGTTACCTTTTTTTCCAGCATTTTGAGCCCCAATAGGATCCATAAGATGTGGGTTCACTGATGGAGAGCTAGCACCTGCTTCCCCATCCAAATTAACAGCTTCTAACTGAAAGTGTTCCTTGTCTTGGCCTGCTGCTTCCTTAATAGCAGGTAAGCCTCTGTTAGGGACCAGAGACAGGTCCTGAAGCATAGCAGGGCTCTGTCCATTAACTGGCTCAGAAAGTTGGTTCACTTCCTCCAAGATTGGCTGAATCTGTGGGTCCACCTCTGGAACTGCAGGTAATAAATCTTCCTGAGGAATAGCTAAAGCAAGAGGGGCCTGAGGAACTGGGATTGCAGGAGCATCTTGCTCCTCCTCTTGGTAGTCCAGCATCAAAAGCTCAAGACCATTGCCCTGAATTTGCTTCATAGGTGGAAGTTGATTCACTTCCTCACTTGCATGAGAAGAAAAACCTTCAGACAAAGAGACAGTTGTTGTGATGCTGCTGTGACCCTCCAATTGTGGTGGGAGCTCCTCACCATCAGCCCAAGCAATTTCTTCTTGCTGAACACCTTGCAGAAAATCAAATTCATCATGAACCTCAACATTATTAACAACAGGAGGCTGCAGAGCCCAGTGCCCTTCATCTGCATCCATATCATCTTGCAGAACAAGTTGTGGATCAATATGAAAACCAGGGAAAGCATTGTTGTTGCCTGGCAGAGGATGAGGGTCCACATTGTCACGTGGGATTGAGTCCTCATCGGCTGGGGCCCCACCCATCATCTGGTGCAGAAGAATTTCCACTGAAGAGGACCAAGCATCTTCATCAAAAACTTCACCTTCAGACCATCTGACACTTTTAGGGATGGAGTCCAGATCTCTAACTTTAGCTTTTGCAATAACTCTACCCATATGAAGAGGATCATTCTCCCAAGAAACTAGTCGCCCAAAATGACTGACAGCCCTGGCAATATCTTCAGAATTGCGAAAATCAAATGGGACCGCAAGGATGAGCAGCCAAACAGTTCTATTAAACTGAGTCCTTCTGCAGTTGCGGCCATTATCATGGTTGTGGAAAGAGATAAAAACATCTCCAAACTGGTGAGGACTCTGAAGCACTAATCTATCTCTATCCCTAGGATTGATAAAACGCACATATGCTTCCCCCAACGGACAGCGCTGCATTTCTCTGATTTGCACTTGCTGAACATCCGCAAAGAACTCATCTAGAACTTCTTGCACATTCGGAAAAAGTACCTCATCCGGAAGCGGCTCAATGGTGACGATGGCCCAATCTTCGTGTCGCTTTTGACAGTGGGGGAGAACCACCCTTGCCACTCCATTATGGCCTTCGACGTTGAGGATATTGAAGCCATGGGGGACAAAAGGCTGAGGATCAAATGGAATGTTGGCCATGGCTGGCTCAACGCCGGTAGCGAGCTCCGTAGACTGCGAGGTGGTAGAATGACGAGCCCGAGGTTGAACAGTGGAAAGCAGGGGAGGAGACGAAGAGGCAAGTGGGAATCTAGGCTGAAAGTTCGGGAACATGCCCTCAGAGAGCTGTCTAAAAGAGGAAGCTCGAATCACCGGTTGGGCTGGGCCAACGGCCAAAAACCAGTCATCCACCACCCCAGGGGCCCAAGCCGCAGCAGGAGGGGAGGGAAATGAAGCCACCCTAAAGAATGGCAAAAGGCTAGTGAGACGGGGCTCAGGGCAGGCCCAAGCCATGTGGCCCATATTGCCGCAGCCGTAGCATGTAATAACCGAATTTGAAGATCCAGAATTCGCGCCCTCCTCCCCCTGAACCACGCGATCATTGATCGGAGGTGAAATATTTCACTCAATGCGCCCTTCATCAATAGCAGGGACATGCAAATCCGAAGATGAGTTCGGTAACCCCGCCAACCGTTGGAAAACTGAAACGCGGTGGGGCAGCTCCCTCCGGCGATCGCTAGAGCCGCTCTGGGAGGAAGAACGGGAAGGCCCTAGGGTAACTAACGACCATGAATTTTGCTCTTCTTGGTAGAACATACGCTCCTCTCGGCGCCAATTTGGACCTCCTTCACCCCAGAGGCTAAAAACCAGCTCAAAATCCCTCTCAGAGATACGACCACTGTTGTAGAGTTCAAACCCCACAGATTCTGAGGCAACCAAAAACTGAAAAGAACGGTCCCGGAGAAACTTAACCCTAAAACCTTGAGGGTATCCACCAAAACAAGATTGTAGCACAATGCTCACAGTGTGACAATCTAGACGAAAGCACGCCCGACCAAAAGCGACCACAAGCTTGAACTCACGTTGGCGAAAACCAGGAGAGAAAACCACCGGATGTCCAAACTTTTGGCGCATGCCAAGTTGAAAGGCCTTACCTCTAGCAAAGTCAAGGAGAGGAGGCGCCATTGGATGGCCAGGGAGGTGGACGCCGGGGCCGGAGTGGCCACCAGCGGTGGAGTCGCCTAGGAGGAGGTAGAGTCGCCTAGTGTGCACCTTTACGATATAGGGTGATTTAGATGGGCATGTTATTTATTTCTATGGTGAAACTGCTAAAATTGTTAGACCAGATGCTAAGATACATAGACCTGTTGTAGGCATGCCTGTTATTTTTGTTAAAATAGGAGATCATTGTTACCAAGGCTTATGTGATATGGGTGCTAGTGCTAGTGCAGTACCTATTTCCTTATATAAAGAAATTATGCATCATATCGCACCCCCTGAGTTGGAAGGTATTGATGTTACTATTAAGCTTGCCAATAGAGATACTATTTCACCAGTTGGGATTGTTAGAGATGTTGAAGTCTTGTGTGGGAAAGTTAAATATCCCGCTGATATTCTTGTTCTTGGTTCCCCACAAGATGACTTTTGTCCCATTATATTTGGTAGACCCTTATTGAATACTGTTAATGCTAGGATTGATTATGAAAAGGATATTGTTACAATTGGCTTAGGGGATATGTCTCATGAGTTTAATTATGCTAAGTTTCATAGACAACCCTGTGATAAAGAATCACCTAGTAAGGATGAGATTATTGGTCTTGCTTCTATTGCCGTACCTCCTACTGATCCGTTAGAACAATATTTGCTAGACCATGAAAATGATATGTTTATGAATGAAAGAAGGGAAATAGATGAAATATTCCTTCAACAAGGTCCTATTCTGAAACACAACTTACATGTTGAAATCTTAGGGGATCCTCCTCCACCCAAGGGTGATCCCAGGTTTGAGCTCAAACCTTTACCTCATAATCTTAAATATGCTTATCTTGATGAAAAGAAGATATATCACGTTATTATTAGTGCTAAACTTTCAGAGCAAGAAGAGGAAAGATTATTGAAAACTCTGAAGAAGCACCGTGCTGCTATTGGATATACTCTGGATGATCTTAAGGGCATTAGTCCCACTCTATGCCAACACAAAATAAAACTAGAGAAAGATGCCAAACCAGTTAGAGATCCTCAATGATGATTAAATCCTAAGATGAAATAAGTGGTAAGAAAGGAGATACTAAATCTCCTTGAGGTAGGTATAATTTATCCCGTTGCTGATAGTGATTGGGTAAGTCATGTCCATTGCGTCCCCAAGAAAGGAGGTATTACTGTCGTTCCTAATGATAAAGATGAATTGATCCCGCAAAGAATTATTACAGGTTATAGGATGGTAATTGATTTCCGTAAATTAAATAAAGCTACTAAGAAAGATCATTACCCTTTACCTTTTATTGATCAAATGCTAGAAAGACTATCCAAACATACACATTTATGCTTTCTAGATGGTTATTTTGGTTTCTCTCAAATACCCGTGTCAGCGGAGGATCAATCAAAAACTACTTTTACTTGCCCTTTCAGTACTTTTGCTTATAGACGTATGCCTTTTGGTTTATGTAATGCACCTGCTACCTTTCAAAGAGGCATGATGGTATATTCTCTGACTTCTGTGAAAAGATTTGTGAAGCATTCATGGATGACTTCTCCGTTTATGGATCCTCTTTTGATGATTGCTTGAGCAAACTTGATCGAGTTTTCCAGAGATGTGAAGACACTAGTCTCGTCTTGAATTGGGAAAAGTGCCACTTTATGGTTAATGAAGGCATTGTCTTGGGGCATAAAATTTCTAAGAGAGGTATTGAAGTGGATAGAGCTAAAGTTGATGCTATTGAAAATATGCCATGTCCCAAGGACATAAAAGGTATAAGAAGTTTCTTGGTCATGCCGGTTTTTATAGGAGGTTCATTAAGGACTTTTATTAAATCTCTAGGCCTCTGACTAATTTATTGCAAAAAGTTATTCCTTTTGTCTTTGATGATGATTGTGTAGAAGCATTTGAAATATTTAAGAAAGCTTTGATCACTGCACCTATTGTTCAGCCACCTGATTGGAATTTACCCTTTGAAATTATGTAGTGATGCTAGTGATTATGTTGTAGGTGCTATTCTAGGGCAAAGAGTTGATAAGAAATTGAATGTTATCCAGTATGCTAGTAAAACTCTTGATACTGCCCAAAGATATTATGCTACTACTGAAAAAGAATTCTTAGCAGTTGTATTTGCTTGTGATAAGTTCAGACCTTATATTGTTGATTCTAAAGCTACTATTCACACTGATCATGCTGCTATTAAATATCTTATGGAAAAGAAAGATGCTAAGCCTAGACTTATTAGATGGGTTCTCATGCTCCAAGAATTTGATTTGCATATTATTGATTGAAAGGGAGCTGAGAACCATGTTGCAGACAACTTGTCTAGGTTAGAGAATGTTCTTGATGACCCACTACCTATTGATGATAGCTTTCATGATGAACAACTAGTGGTCATTAATGCTTCTCGTACTGCTCCATGGTATGCTAATTCTGCTAATTACATTGTTGCTAAATTTATACCACCTAGTTTCACATACCAGCAAAAGAAAAAGTTCTTTTATGATTTAAGACATTACTTCTGGGATGACCCACACCTTTACAAAGGAGTAGATGGTGTTACTAGACGTTCTGTACCTGAGCATGAACAGGAACAGATCCTACGCAAGTGTCACTCTGAACCATATAGAGGGCACCACGCTGGAGATAGAACTGCACATAAGTTATTGCAATCCGGTTTTTATTGGCCTACTCTCTTCAAAGATGCTCGTAAGTTTGTCTTGTCTTGTGATGAATGTCAAAGAATTGGTAATATTAGTAGACGTCAAGAAATGCCTATGAACTATTCTCTTGTTATTGAACCATTTGATGTTTGGGGCTTTGATTATATGGGACCTTTTCCTGCCTCTAATGGTTGCACACATATTTTAGTTGCTTTTGATTACATTACTAAGTGGGTAGAAGCTATTCCAACTAGTAGTGCCGATCATAACACCTCTATTAAGATGCTTAAAGAAGTTATTTTTCCGAGATTTGGAGTCCCTAGATATGTTATGACTGATGGTGGTTCACATTTTATTCATGGTGCTTTTCGTAAGGTGCTTGCTAAGTATGATGTTAATCATAGAATTGCATCTCCTTATCACCCACAGTCTAGTGGTCAAGTAAATTGAGTAATAGAGAGCTCAAATTAATTTTGCAGAAGACTGTGAATAGATCTAGAAAGAATTGGTCCAAGAAACTTGGTGATGCATTATGGGCCTATAGAACTGCATACAAAAATCCTATGGGTATGTCTCCGTATAAGATGGTTTATGGAAAAGCATGTCACTTACCTCTCGAACTTGAACATAAAGCATATTGGGCTATTAAAGAGCTCAACTATGATTTCAAACTTGCCAGTGAGAAGAGGTTATTTGATATTAACTCACTTGATGAATGGAGAACCCAAGCCTATGAGAATGCCAAGCCGTTCAAAGAAAAAGTTAAAAGATGGCATGACAAAAGAATACAAAAGTGAGAATTTAATGTAGGTGATTATGTGTTGCTATTCAACTCTCGTTTAAGATTTTTTGCAGTTAAACTTCTCTCTAAGTGGGAAGTTCCTTACGTTATCGAGGAGGTCTATCGTTCCGGTGCCATAAAAGTCAACAACATCGAAGGCACAAGTCCGAGGGTGGTGAACAGTCAAAGAATCAAACATTATATCTCAGGTAATCCTATCAATGTTGAAACTAATATTATTGAAACCGTAACCCCGGAGGAATACATAAGGGACACTTTCCAGAACGTTTCAGACTCTGAAAAGGAATAGGTATGTGGTACGGTAAGTAAACCGATTCCAAAATAGTTCTAATGGCATTTTTTCTTTGTTTTGGAATATTTAAGAATTTTGGAAAGCAAGAAGTAATCCGGGAAGGACACGAGGCCTCCATGAGGGTGGAAGGCGCGCCCACCCCTACTGGGCGTGCCCCCCTATCTCGTGGGCACCTCGTGTGCCTCCTGGACTCCGTTTTCTTGCACGTTACTTCTTTTGGTCAGTAAAAAATCATTATATAATCTCCCGAAGGTTTTGACCATCGTATCACGCAAAAATCTTCTGTTTTTGTTTCGAGCTATTTTTCTGACAGATCTAGAGCATCATGACGTGTCCAAGCGCTCCCAAGGACAAGTTTTTCGAGAGGGTTATCAACCCATATCTTGCGGAGGTGCTGCAACACCCTCAAACTATTGAGATGCGTGAGGGGGTACTGCACATCCGCGATGTGGAGGGACCAAGGCGTACCGGAAGTGTGGAGACAAAGCTCGAAGACATGGAGCAACAAGTTTTCAACTGCCAAGGGATGGTGGAGCATGGACTCAACGCCAACCAGATGATGATGGCGGAGTTAACCAACAACCACAAGCTGGATGCCAAGATCATTGGGGAGACCATCTTCAAGCTTCAAGAGAAAATCTAGCACCTCCAAGCCCAGATCTATGACCTGCAAAAGAAAACTGTTAGTATGAATATAGATTCAAGAGGATGAGTTTGGCTGCAGATTTGAGGATCCCGGAGACTCGATCATCCTTCTATGATGGTGAGCCTATGCCTTGGAAGATGGACGACAAGCCTACATCATCAACAACTTCTTCTTCACCACCTCCGAGGACATAATTACATGGGTATGGGCACTCCCTTTGGCAACTGCCAAGCTTGGGGGAGGTGCCCCGGTATCGTATCATCATCACACTCCTATCTTTACTGTTTTACTTAGTTCAATCCTTTTAGTAATATCTTGATCTAGTAGATTGAAGTTCTGTTATGAATTAGTTTTGAGTTTTGCCTTGTGAAATCCTCTATGTAATCGAGTTCGTGAGCTATATAATAAAGATTAGTGTTGAGTCAAGGGCTTTGCTATCTTGCTATGATCTTGAGAAAGTAGAAAGAATAAAAAGAAATAAAAGAGTTCATATTGATCTTATGGATAGTAATGACTTCACATATAAAGAGTATGAGGCATAAAAGTTGTTGAAAGTTGACAAACGTAGTTTTGGTCATCCTTGCAATTAATAGGAAGTAATAAAGAAATAGAGGTTTTCACATATAAATATACTATCTTGGACATCTTTTATGATTGTGAGCACTCATTAAGTATGACATGCTAAAGAGTTGATGTTGGACAAGGAAGACAACGTAATGGTTTATGTTTTCTCACATCTCAGTTAAAGTATATTGTCATGGATTATTCCAACATGTTGAGCTTGCCTTTCCCCCTCATGCTAGCCAAAAATTCCTTGCACCAAGTAGAGATACTACTTGTGCTTCCAAATATCCTTAAACCCAGTTTTGCCATGAGAGTCCATCATACCTACCTATGGATTGAGTAAGATCCTTCAAGTAAGTTGTCATGTTGCAAGCAATAAAAATTGCTCTCTAAATATGTATGACTTATTAGTGCGGAGAAAATAAGCTTTATACGACCGTGTGATATGGAAGTAATAAAAGCGACAGACTGCATAATAAAGGTTCATATCACAAGTGGCAATATAAAGTGATGTTCTTTTGCATTAAGATTTTGTGCATCCAATCCTAAAAGCACATGACAACCTCCGCTTCCCTCTGCGAAGGGCCTATCCTTTACTTTATGCAAGAGTCAAGGTGATCTTCACCTTTCCCTTTTTCATTTTATCCGTTGGCAAGCACCTCGTGTTGGAAAGATCCTTATATAATATATATATATATATATGTATATATATATATGTATATATATCTATATATATGTATATATGTATATATATATATATGTATATATATATATCCAATTGGATGTAAGTTAGCATGAACTATTATTGTTGACATCACCCAAAGCCCCTATATTTCTCAGTGTCCGATTAAAACTCCGTACCCATAAGTATTGCATGAGTGTTAGCAATTGTAGAAGACTATAAGATAGTTGAGTATGTGGACTTGCTAAAAAGCTCTATTCTTGACTCTTTCTGATGTTATGATAAATTGCAATTGCTACGGTGACTAAGATTTTAATTTGTTAGTTCTCAATAAAGTTTCTGAACCATACTTGACATTGTGAATAGATTGTTACTTGAGCATAAGAAATCATATGACAAAATCTATATATGTTGCAGTTATAAGAATGATCATGATGCCCTCATGTCCGTATTTTATTTTTATCGACACCTCTATCTCTAAACATGTGGACATATTTTTCGATTTCGGCTTCCGCTTGAGGAAAAGCAAGGTCTAAGCTTGGGGGAGTTGATACATCCATTTTGCATCATGCTTTTACATCAACATTTATTGCATTATGAGGTGTTATTACACATTATGTCACAATACTTATGGCTATTCTCTCTTATTTTACAAGGTTTATCATGAAGAGGGAGAATGCCGGCAGCTAGGATTTTGGCTGGAAAAGGAGCAAATATTGGAAATCTATTCTGCACAGCTCCAAAAATCCTCAAACTCCACGGAAGTCACTTTTGGAATTAATAAGAATTATTGAGCAAAGAAAATACCAGACGGGGCCCACACCCTGGCCAGGAGGGTGGGGGGCGCCCCCCTACTGGGCGCGCTCCCCTGTCTCCTGGGCCCCCTGGTGGCCCTCCGGTGCCCCTCTTCTGCTATATGAAGGCTTTCACCCTGGAAAAAAAATCAGAAGCAAGCTCACGGGACGAAACTCCGCCGCCATGAGGCGGAACCAATCTAGGGCTCCGGCGGAGCTGTTCTGCCGGGAAAACTTCCCTCCGGGAGGGGGAAATCATCACCATCTTCATCACCAATGATCCTCTCATTGGGAGGGGGTCAATCTCCATCAACATCTTCACCAGCACCATCTCCTCTGAAAACCCTAGTTCATCTCTTGTATCCAATCTTGTATCAAAACCACAAATTAGTACCTGTGGGTTGCTAGTAGTGTTGATTACTCCTTGTAGTTGATGCTAATTGGTTTATTTGGTGGAAGATCATATGTTCAGATCCTTAATGCATATTAATACTCCTCTGATCATGAACATGAATATGCTTTGTGAGTAGTTACATTTGTTCCTGAGGACATGGGTGAAGTCTTGCTATTAGTAGTCATGTGAATTTGGTATTCGTTCGATATTTTGATGAGATGTATGTTGTCTCTCCTCTAGTGGTGTTATGTGAACGTCAACTACATGACACTTCACCATTATTTGGGCCTAGAGGATGGCATTGGGAAGTAATAAGTAGATGATGGGTTGCTACAGTGACAGAAGCTTAAACCCTAGTTTATGTGTTGCTTGGTAAGGGGCTGATTTGGATCCACTAGTTTCATGCTATGGTTAGGTTTACCTTAATACTTCTTTTGTGGTTGCGGATGCTTGCAATAGGGGTTAATCATAAGTGGGATGCTTGTGCAAGAAAGGGCAGTACCCAAGCACCGGTCCACCCACATATCAAATTATCAAAGTACCGAACGCGAATCATATAAGCGTGATGAAAACTAGCTTGACGATAATTCCCATGTGTCCTCAGGAGCGCTTTTCTCATTATAAGAAATTGTCCAGGATTGTACTTTTCTACAAAAAGGATTGGGCCACCTTGCTCCACTTTATTTACTTTCATTGCTTGTTACCTGTTACAAATTATCTTATCACAAAACTATCTGTTACCTACAATTTCAGTGCTTGCAGAGAATACTTTACTGAAAACCGCTTGTCATTTCCTTCTCCTCCTCGTTGGGTTCGACACTCTTACTTATCGAAAGGACTATGATAGATCCCCTATACTTGTGGGTCATCAAGACTCTTTTCTGGCGCTGTTGTCGGGGAGTGAAGCGCCTTTGGTGAGTGGAACTTGGTAAGCAAACATTTATATAGTGTGCTGAAATTTTCTGTCACTTGTTACTATGGAAACTAATCAATTGAGGGGCTTGCTCAGGGTATCTTCACCCCGACCAGTAAAGCAAAGACTTGCTACTCAACCTACTGAACCTACTGAAAATGTTTACTTTGAGATTCCTTCGGGTATGATAGAGAAACTGCTAGCTAATCGCTTTGCGGGAGATGGAACATTGCATCCCGATTTACACCTTATCTTTGTGCTTGAAGTTTGTGGATTATTTAAGCTTACAGGTATTCCCAATGATGCTGTCAAAAGGAAGGTCTTCCCTTTATCTTTGAAGGGAGATGCATTGACATGGTATAGGCTATGTGATGATACGGGATATTGGAACTATAAACGATTGAAATTGGAATTTCACTAGAAATTCTATCCTATGCATCTTGTTCATCGTGATCGTAATTACATATATAATTTCTGGCCTCGCGAAGGATAAAACATCGCTCAAGCTTGGGGGAGGCATAAGTCAATGTTATATTCATGCCCCAATCATGAGCTCTCAAGAGATATGATTATTCATATTTTTTATGCTCGGCTTTCTCTCAATGATCGCACCATGCTTGATAGTTCCTGTGCTGGTTCTTATATGCTGAAGACTACTGAATTCAAGTGGGATTTATTGGAAAGAATTAGACACAACTCTGAAGAGTGGGGTTCCGACGATAGTAAGGAGTTAGGTATAACACCTAAGTTTGATTGTGTTAAATCTTTTATGGATACCGATGCTTTTCGTGGATTTAGCACTAAATATGGACTTGACTCTGAGATAGTAGCTGCTTTTTGTGAATATTTTGCTGCTCACGTTGATCTCCCTAAGGAGAAGTGGTTTAAATATAATCCTCCCACTGAAGTAAAAGTAGTTGCACATATTACAGTTGAAGAAAAGACTATCACTTATAATGATCCTATTGTTCCTACTACTTATGTTGAGAGACCACCTTTTCCTGTTAGGATAAAGGATCATGCTAAAGCTTCAATTGTTGTTCGTAAGAGTAATACTAGAACTTATACACCCCCTAGGCAAATTAAAGTTGAACCTAGTATTGCTATGGTTAAAGATCTCTTGGATGATAATTTAGATGGGCATGTTATTTATTTCTAAGGTGAAACTGCTAGTATTGCTAGACCAGATGCTAAGATACATAGACCTGTTGTAGGCATGCCTGTTATTTCTGTTAAAATAGGAGATCATTGTTATCATGGCTTATGTGATATGGGTACTACTGCTAGTGCAGTACCTATTTCCTTATATAAAGAAATTATGCATGATATTGCACCCGCTGAGTTGGAAGGTATTGATGTTACTATTAAGCTTGCCAATAGAGATACTATTTCACCAGTTGGGATTGTTAGAGATGTTGAAGTCTTGTGTGGGAAAGTTAAATATCCTGCTAATTTTCTTGTTCTTGGTTCCCCACAAGATGACTTTTATCCCATTATATTTGGTAGACCCTTCTTGAATACTGTTAATGCTAGGATTGATTGTGAAAATAATATTGTTACAATTGGCTTAGGGGATATGTCTCATGAGTTTAATTTTCCTAAGTTTCGTAGACAACCCCGTGATAAAGAATCACCTAGTATGGATGAGATTATTGGTCTTGCTTCTATTGCCGTACCTCCTACTGATCTGTTAGAACAATATTTGCTAGACCATGAAAATGATATGTTTATGAATGAAAGAAGGGAAATAGATGAAGTATTCCTTCAACAGGGTCCTATTCTGAAACACAACTTACGTGTTGAAATCTTGGGGGATCCTCCTCCACCCAAGGGTGATCCCGTGTTTGAGCTCAAACCTTTACCTAATAATCTTAAATATGCTTATCTTGATGAAAAGAAGATATATCCTGTTATTATTAGTGCTAACCTTTCAGAGCAAGAAGAGGAAAGATTATTGAAAACTCTGAAGAAGCATCGTGCTGCTATTGGATATACTCAGGATGATCTTAAGGGCATTAGTCCAACTCTATGCCAACACAAAATAAAACTGGAGAAAGATGCCAAACCAGTTAGAGATCCTCAATGATGATTAAATCCTGAGATGAAAGAAGTGGTAAGAAAGGAGATACTAAAGCTCCTTGAGGCAGGTATAATTTATCACATTGCTGATAGTGATTGGGTAAGTCCTGTCCATTGCGTCCCCAAGAAAGGACGTATTACTATCGTTCCTAATGATAAAGATGAATTGATCCCGCAAAGAATTATTACAGGTTATAGGATGGTAATTGATTTCCGTAAATTAAATAAAGCTGCTAAGAAAGAGGGACATCGGCGGCTTCGCTCCGGGCGTGCTCCAAAGCTCTCTTCGATGTATTGTCGCAGGAGCAAACGAAGGAGATCGCCAGCACCCCCCCCCCCACAGCCGCCCTCCGCCGCCACGACCATGAAGCTGGCACGCGTGTGCGGGCGCAACCGGCAGCATGGAAGAGTAGTACACGGTAGGTCGCTGCCGCTCTGGTCCTAGGAAGGCCACCACTACTCCACTCAGTCGACGCCAAGCTTGGTGGGGTAAACATCAGCGGTCGATTAGCCGCTTGACGACGACATGGAGGCGGAAATCTTCAGAACCTTGTGCTCCGGAGGAGGAGGTTATCGAGGCGGATGAGGAGGCAAAGGCAATGGTCGGCTTTCTCGGGTTCATGGCCGGACATGGTGGTCGGGCGCCGGCGATCGTTTAAATTAGGTTTACAGTAGGTTTTAGTATGGTTTGTGCGAAATATGTAATGAATTTCATCCAGTTTGTAGGAAAAGTTTCCGAAATGTAATGAATTTCATCTGGTTAATTTGAAATTTGCTTTGTTTGCACGAATTTCGTCCGGTTAGTTCATATAGTTGTCGAAAGGTATGCGGGAAGCATCGGATGGCATCCATCAGTGTCCTCGGACAGATGCCGGTGTAAATTTGTGGGCCAGCGCTGGAGATGCCCTAACTATCATGCTATAATCGCTAACAGTGCTCCATTATTTGGCAGGGAACAATTATCCCTCTATCAAAATCAGATCCGCGGTGTCTCGCACTCCTCCCACGTAAGAGTGTAAACTCTTGCTTACATAAAAATGGAGCAAGTGGACGGCACTGTAGCATGTCATATCACTCAAACTAGCCCGCCTAACGAGCGGGAAAGCACCGGTCTCGTCATTTTGTTCTGGATTTCTAACGATCGATCGCGCGAAAATGTTATGCTTTGCAAGTTCTAAAGGAAAAGGTGGCACACTTACAACTCGTACGCGTCGCACCCCTGACAGTCCGGCTCGCACACCACTCACCAGAGGGGACACGTGTTGTCTTGCAATTTCACTAACATGTGGGACTGCAATTGAATAAACCGTCGATAGCCAAAATCTTATCGTTCGGTGGGCGTCAGCTGAGAAGAGAGAAACGGGGGAGGGAGAAGAGATCGCCCGCCCGCCGCGCACAGACTCCAAGAAATATATGGTGATAATGTGAGGTGGGCCATGCTGGATTCCGGACCACTTCCAAGCCCGCTCTGACCGCCCTGGCCCCTCAAGACACCAGCTGCCCGCCGCATGCATGCATAGCAAGTAGTACCAGTAAAATACAGGGCTATAAGCCCGCTTATGTGGAGGAGAGAGAGGCATTGACAAAGTCAAGGAGTGGGCTCTGCCAGAGCCCGTCTCTACACGTGCTCCTAGGTATAAAAAATAATTCTAAAAAAAGGCATAAAAAACAATTGTGTCTAAAAAAGAAAGGTAAAAACATTTGAGAGGAAATAGATAGAGAAAAGGTGAGAAAAAGTTGTAACCTTATAGCCAACCTTATAGTCAACACTATGGTAGCATTACATGAGGAAGGAGGAAGTCGTGCACATGTCAAGGTCACTGGGCTGCCGTGTTTCACACTCCTCCATCGTAACAATGGAGACAATAGCTTTCATCAAAAATAAACAATGAATACTCGTTGCTCGTCCTCTATATCAGAAAGAATACTTTCATTAGCCGACATGTGGGATGTCGACCATCCTGGTCCACCTGCCATGCACAAAATTACCCTGGTCTACCCCGGTCGTATCGTAGACCCAACCTTTCCCACTATAAGTTGTTCAGACGAAGGAACCATCATGACTTTGTTGAATTCTGCTTCTTCAAGAAAACTTACTGTACCTGCAATACTGCTACCACACGCAGAGACTGGAGGGCACTGTACCACGTCATATCACTGAAACCCACTAGGCCAAACTAGCCCGCCTAGGTCATCTATTTTGGAACGGAGGGAGTACGTCTCTGTACTGCTATGATTTTGTGTTGTACGTCTCTGTACTTTTGCTACGATTTTCCTACCCTATGAACCAAATGAGGCCTGAATGTATCAGTGTCGACTATTGTCTGATCGGTCGCTAAGCCTACAATTTTAGGAGCTTGGGCTATTGGTCGATTGAAAGTATAAGCATACCACAAGCTCATCAGCCCCAACGTTTCTCTTCGGTGAGTGTTTTGCAAGTACTATAGCTCGCACAATAGCTAGCCTACTAGCACCAAGAATCATCAAACAAGCCCTGCTAATATGATAAACAGTTCAAACTTACATCTAAGCATGCCATATATTACATCAAAAGCTGGTGAGGATACATCTGTTTCCATAACTCGGAGAGGGTTCGCATGATTCACTATCAAACAAAAGTAGCAAGTACCGCCCACACAAGACAGTGCACTAGCCCTAAGATGGTTTGATAACACGCATCATTCTGGTAATTAAACACAGGGCAATACAAACTACCCTGAAGGATTAGCGCGGCCAACTATTTCTTGTCATCAATCTCTCGGGCAATGACCACAGCATGGACAGCGGCATGGGAATCGATCTCTGGGGCGATGTCCACAGGACTGACCGCGACATCGGGATCGATCTCTAGGGCGATGTCCATAGGATGGACAGCGGCATTGAATCGATCTCCGGGGCGATGCCAACAGGACAGACCGCAACATCGAAAACGATCTCTGGGGCGTTGTCCACAGGATGGGCCGCGACATCGGAATCATCAAGGACATCCACCGGCACCTGCACAACCCTAACATATTAGCAAGCACATTGCAAATAATCAAAAACCACAACTATGGTAATAAGCCATTATTTTTAACCTTGTGCAGCTCACCGGGGGATCTCATCCCTCCGAGGGCCATCTCCTCGTCCTCGATGGGGGCCATCACCTTGTTAGGGGAATACTGCTTCTCAATGGCGACTATCTCCTCAAACTCGGCCTTGAGCCTCACATAGGTGGCCATCAGAGTTTCTGGGGTAGACACGGTGGGGCCCTTGCTGTTCTTCCAACTTTCTTTGAGGAGTTCGTCCGCCAACGTCGTCAACTCTTTGGCCAGTGCTTGTTTCTTGGAGTTCTTCGTCTCCATGGGTTGGCCCGCCAACATGGTCAACTCGTTGGTCGGTGCTCGCTTCCTGGAGATTGCTGTCTCCAGTGGGTTGTCCACCGACAACTCTTTGCCTAGTTGATGTAGGGCAGAACCCTAGGGGCCGATCTTTCATGTTTGGAGAGGTTCCCTATGAAGAACATGAAGAACACGCGGAGGGGAACAAGGGAAATCACGGGGAAACGCAAGAGAAACACTCAACCAACACGAATATGATCACACATGTGCTAGATCCAAGAAACACAAAGAGATACATGGTCCAAATCCAACAAAGGACGATACAAGTGGCGGTAGTTCATCTCCGAGAGGAGGTCTTGAATCCACGAGGGATCTTCCCGTAAAGGGGTCTTGAATCCAGGTGGATCTTCTCCGAAGAGGCCGCGGTCTCTCACGAGGAGGAGATCTGTATGGATGAGCAAAGCTCTATCTCAAATGAGCTAAACCAATGCTAACCCTAAGACGTAGGTGGAGGGAGAGTACATATAGTCTAAGGGGCGAAGGGGTACATGGGCCTCGGCCCAGATCCGCTGCACGCAGGCAGGGGAGGCCGGATGTCTGGTTATCGGGCCGGATGTCCGGGCGTTCGCGAGGTGCCGGATGTCCGGGCTAGCGGGCCGGATGTCCGGGCTGGAGTGGCCGGTCTCGGATCTCTCTGGATAGGCGGGCTCCGGATGTCCTGGCTGGGGGCCGAATGTCCGGTGGCTCGGGAAGAGCCGGATGTTCGGGCCTCTGGCCGGATGTCCGAGCTGACGGGGTTCAGCTTCGGGTGCGTTCTGTGAAGGGCACCGGATTTCCGGGATCGGGTCGGGTGTCCGGGATGGGGCCGGATGTCCGGGGCCTGTAGCAACTGGCTCTTCTTCCTTCTCCTCTTCCATGCTTGGCCTTGGTCCTTTGATTCTCCATGGTCATCTCGGTTGTACTTGAGTATAGGCAAGGTCCATGCATGAGGTAGTAGCCATGTCTCACATGTGGAAAGTGACGGTTCGAAGAGGATTGAATTCACCTTGTGTCCAATGGCGTATGTTTGAGGTCTCGTCATATGTCCTCTTGGGGCTTGGAGAGTAGTCGGAGTGTACATGGAGAGTAGTCGGAGTGTACATCATGATCCTCATCATCATGGAAACGGTTGTTGTGGACGGACTTGTAATTGGACGTAGATGAAGGCATTGCGCAATTCAAGTACTCCAAGGTGTCTCCGGTATGTGGTACATGCAAAATGAGCAAACAAAAAGTACACTTGGAATTAGCGCACACAAAGTTTCCATCATGTAAGAATGAGTTCGTGCAGCAAGATAGTGTGTGGCAAGGCACAAGATGCTTATCCAAAAGATGTAGAATGATATGTAAAGCATTCATGGGAGGAAATGCAACCCTTGTGCACACTAATGTGTTGTGAATATGATCAATGCAACCACGGTGCAAAATGATGTCATAGTGAGGCGGTTTATCAATAGCATGAATATGGCAATGGATGCTCAACATGTGTATGTAATCATGCAATTGATGGTAGGCAATCTGATCACTATGTATGAATATGCCATCAAGGAAGATCACAACAAATTTGCTAAGGAAGTGAACAAGCTCATATATCATGGATGACATGGAAATAGATGCAACAAGACAAGCATAATGTGAGTCAATCCATGCATATGGTGCAAACTTGTGGTGAGTATGAAATGTCCATCGAGCATGACATATGTGAGCACAATCAACAAATATGGAGATGTTGGTGTACCAATGCTCGATGTCATGGCATGAGTGAAGTTTCGAAGGTGCATCCAATAAGTGCGAGCGCTCCTCAATGTGAAGGTCCATAGAGCCAATCTTCAATGTCGGTCCTCCCTCCAATAGATGTACCATGTAGACAAGAAGAAGGAGACAACAGTGAAAGAATGACCCATCCAATATGCATAATTGAGGATGGCTCAAAGGGAAAGAGTTCACCTTTAGGAGATTCTCGTAAATGTTGGTGTTGCACATCGTGTATGCCTTTGCATGACCAAGTTGTCGCATAATGGCATCGCCTTGTGAATCCTCCAAAATGAAATAACATGACAAACACTCGGAAAAACAAATGAGGTTAGTGCAAATGCAACACCTATCATTCGTGAGGTAAGATACCCAAGAAGTGTATGCATCATGCTCATCATAAGAGAGTACAAGGGAGCATTTCATAGTATGGAGGCATATGATGCGAGAGCAACCAAATATAATAGGCTCAACCAAACAAGCATGCATCACAAGTAAAGTGTAAAAGTCTCCAAGATCAATAAGCATAGTATGGTTGCGCTCAATATAAGTGGGTCGTTCCAGTCTGGGGCCTCGCCATTGTCCATCGGCCTTGGTGCGCTCGGCACGGTCTGGTCAACGTGGTTAACAACCGAGAGTCATCGGAAGATGACTGTACGTGAGAGGCTGACAGTGGGGACGCACCACGCCCATGGACGCATGCATGCAGCGGAACGCGGCGTGGTCAACGTGGTCAAGGAACGACTTCCATCGGAAGTGTACTGTACATGGAGAGGCTGACAGCTGGGTCCACGGCCGCAGCAAGGAAGTGCCTCCTTATTACGCGAAAAATAATGATTCCTCCACGTGACAGCAGGGACCCACTAGACGAGCCACCGTATTTTGTGAAAAAAAGTTTCCCCCCTGACTATTGGGACCCACCTGAAGGGCCACCATATTTCACGAAAAAAATGTTCCCCCCACTGTCAGCTCGGACACACTGGAAGTGCCTCCTTATTACGCAAAAAAAATGAATACTCCCCCTGCTAGCTAGGACCCACCTTGGTGGGAGGTTGACTTGTGGGCCTACTAAGTTGACGGGGACGGAGGGCTTTGTCAACTTAGTCAATATGAACGATTCTAGCTCCAGTGACCGTACGATGTCCATCCAACAACCGTAGTGCTTCTTCAACCTCTGGTCTTCTTGCTCCAGCCGCCCAAAGCAGCGCCGGTCGTGCCGCGTGCTCCTACCTCTCGTGGCCGCTGTGATGCCGCGGAGGCCTCACCGCCCCCTACTACTCCCACCGCTGGCCAGGCCATCCCTCTACTCACCCACACCCCATGTTATTCTGTGGCGATGGCAGCCTCGCACCGGAGCCGAACGAGTGAACCCTCATACTCCTCTATGCGTGGGCATCCACTGCCGCGTCTTCCCCGGCTCCGCATCGTCCCCTTCATAGGCCTCGCCGTCGTCCACTGCCCTCATGCTCTCGGCGCGGCATGGTCAACATGGTCAAGGAACGACTTCTATTGGAAGAGTACTGTACGTGGAGAGGCTGACAGCTGGGTCCACGGCGGCCACAAGGAAGTGCCTCCTTATTACGTGCAAAATAATTATTCCTCCACCTGATAGAAGGGACCCACCGGATGGGCCACCTTATTTCGTGAAAAAAAAACATTTCCTCCCTGACTGCTGGGACCCACCAGCTACATCTTCGCACACAAGGAAGTGCGTCCGGGCAAAAAAAATGATTCGCCCCCTGACTGCTGGGACCCACTGAAGGAAATATGCCCTAGAGGCAATAATAAAGTTATTATTTATTTCCTTATTTCATGATAAATGTTTATCATTCATGCTAGAATTGTATTAACCGGAAACATGATACATGTGTGAATGCATAGACAAAACAATATGTCACTAGTATGCCTCTACTAGACTAGCTTGTTAATCAAAGATGGTTATGTTTCCTAACCATGAACAAAGAGTTGTTATTTGATTAACAAGGTCACATCATTAGTAGAATGATCTGATTGACATGACCCATTCCCTTAGCTTAGCACACGATCGCTTAGTATGTTGCTCTGCTTTTATCCATGACATATACATGTTCCTCGTAACTATGAGATTATGCAACTCCGCTTACGGAGGAACACTTTGGTGCTACCAAACGTCACAACGAATCGGGTGATTATAAAGGAGTACTACAGGTGTCTCCAAAGGCAGATGTTGGGTTGGCGATTTTGAGATTAGGTTTTGTCACTCCGATTGACGGAGAGGTATCTCTGGGCCCTCTCGGTAATGCACATCACTGAAGCCTTGCAAGCACTACAACTAATGAGTTAGTTGTGAGATGATGTATTACGGAACGAGTAAAGAGACTTGCCGTAACGAGATTGAACTAGGTATTGATACCGACGATCGAATCTCGGGCAAGTAACATACCGATGACAAAGGAACAACGTATGTTGTTATGCGGTCGACCGATAAAGATCTTCGTAGAATATGTAGGAACCAATATGGGCATCCAGGTCCCGCTATTGGTTATTGACGGAGACGTGTCTCGGTCATGTCTACATTGTTCTCGAACCGTAGGGTCCGCACGCTTAAGGTTTCGGCGATGGTTATATTATGAGTTTATGAGTTTTGATGTACCGAAGGAGTTCGAGTCCCGGATGAGATCGGGGACATGACGAGGAGTCTCGAAATGGTCGAGACGTAAAGATCGATATATTGGACGACTATATTCGGAGTTCGGAAAGGTTCCGAGTCATTCGGTATTTTTCGAGTACTGGGAGTTACGGAATTCGCCGGGAGTATATGGGCCTTATTGGGCCATACGGGAATAAGGAAAGAGGCCAAAGGAAGAAGGGGCGAGCCCCCTCTAGTCCGAATTGGACAGGGGTGCAGCCCCTTTTCCTTCCTCCTCCCCCTCTTTCCCTTCTCCTACTCCAACAAGGAAGGAGGGAGTCCTACTCCGGTGGGAGTAGGACACCCTTGGCGCGCTCTCCTAGGCCGGCCGCACCCTCCCCTTGCTCCTTTATATACGAGGCAGGGGGCACCTCTAGACACACAAGAGACACAAGTTTGATCTACGGATCGTTCCTTAGCCGTGTGCGGTGCCCCCTCCACCATATTCCACCTCGGTTATACCGTCGCGAAGCTTAAGCGAAGCCTGCGCCGTGAAACATCAAGATCGTCCACCACGCCGTCGTCTTGTGGAACTCTCCTCGACACTCGGCTGGATCGAGTACGAGGGACGCCATCGAGCTGTACGTGTGTCAAGAACTTCGGGCGCCGAGTAACGGCGCCGGATCGGTCGGATCGCGAGGAGAACGCGACGACTACTTCCTCTACGTTGTGATCGCTTCCGCCGGGTCTACAAGGGTATGTAGACAACACTCTCCCCTCTTGTTGCTATTCATCACCATGATCTTGCGTGTGCGAGGAAAATTTTTGAAATTACTACGTTCCCCAACAATGGCATCCGAGCCTAGGTTTTTATGGTTTGATGTTTTGCACGAGTAGAACACAAGTGAGTTGTGGGCGATACAAGTCATACTACCTACCAAAGATGTCATACTTTGGTTCAGCGGTATTGTGAGATGAAGCGGCCTGACCGACATTACGCAGACGCTTACGCCGAGACTGGTTTCACCGCCACGAGCACTCGCTGCTTAAAGGTGACTGGTGGGTGCCTGCTCTCTCACTTTAGTTGAACCGAGTGTGACTACGCCCGGTCCTTGAGAAGGTTAAAACGAGTCTATTTGTCGAAGTATCGCTGTGGTTTTGATGCGAGGTGAGACCGGTTCTTGCTTAAGCCCGTAGCAGCCACGTAAAATTTGCAACAACAAAGTAGAGGACGCCTAACTTGTTTTTGCGGGGCATGTTGTGATGTGATATGGTCAAGACGTGATGCTATATTTTATTGTATGAGATGATCATGTTTTGTAACCGGTTATCGGCAATCGGCAGGAGCCATATGGTTGTCGCTTTATTGTATGCAATGCAATCGCCTCGTAATGCTTTACTTTATCACTAAGCGGTAGAGATAGTCGAGAAGCATAAGATTGGCGAGACGACAACGATGCTACGATGGAGATCAAGGTGTCGCTACGGTGACGATGGTGATCATGGTGGTGCTGCAAGATGGAGATCACGAAGCACAAGATGATGATGACCATATCATATCACTTATATTGATTTGCATGTGATGTTTATCCTTTATGCATCTTATCTTGCTTTGATTGACGGTAGCATTATAAGATGATCTCTCACTAAATTATCAAGAAGTGTTCTCCCAGTATGCACCGCTGCCAAAGTTCGTCGTGCCCGCACACCACGTGATGATCGGTGTGATAAGCTCACGTCCATCTACAACGGGTGCAAGCCGTTTTGCACACGCAGAATACTCGGGTTATACTTGACGAGCCTAGCATATGCAGATATGGCCTCGGAACACGGAGACCGAAAGGTCGAGCGTGAATCATATAGTAGATATGATCAACATAAGATGTTCACCATTGAAAACTACTCCATCTCACGTGATGATCGGTTATGGTTTAGTTGATTTGGTCACGTGATCACTTAGATGACTAGAGAGATGTCTATCTAAGTGGGAGTTCTTAAGTAATATGATTAATTGAACTTAAATTTATCATGAACTTAGTCTGGTAGTATTTTGCAAATTATGTTGTAAGATCAATAGCTTGCGTTGTTGTTTTCATATGTTTATTTTGATATGTTCCTAGAGAAAATTGTGTTGAAAAATGTTAGTAGCAATGATGCGGATTTGATCCGTGATCCGAGGTTTATCCTCATTGCTCGCACGTAAGAATTATGTCCTTAATGCACCGCTAGGTGATGACCTATTGCAGAAAGTATGCGACGTTATGAACGTTTGGCTAGCTCAAGATGATGACTACTTGATAGTTTTGTGCACCATGCTTTATGGCTTAGAATCGGGACTTCAAAGATGTTTTGAACATCATGGACCATATGAGATGTTCCAGAATTGAAGTTAATATTTCAAGCAAATACCGAGTTGAGAGATATGAAAGTCTCCAACAAGTTCTATAGCTAAAAGATGGAGGAGAATCGCTCAACTAGTGAGCATGTACTCAGATTGTCAGGTACTTCAATCGCTTGAATCAAGTGGGAGTTAATCTTCGGATAAGATAGTGATTGATGAATTCTCTAGTCACCATCACCAAGTTAGTAGAACTTCGTGATGAACTATAGTATGCAAGGGATGATGAAAATGATTCGAGCTCTTCGTGATGTTGAAATCGACGAAGGTAGAAATCAAGAAAGAGCATCAAGTGTTGATGGTTGACAAGATCACTAGTTTCAAGAAAAGGGCAAAGGAAAGAAAGGGAACTTCAAGTAGATTGACAAGCAAGTTGTCACCCCACGAAGAAACCCAAAGCTGAACCAAAGCTCTAAACCGAGTGCTTACTTCGCAAAGGAAATGGTCACCGAAGCGAACTGCCCTAAATATTTGGTGGATAAGAAGGATGGCAAAGTGAAAAGGGTATATTTGATATACAGTGTGTTTTATGTGTGCTTTACTAGTGTTTATAGCAACCCCTCGGTATTTGGTACTGGTTCGGTTGCTAAGAGTAGTAACTCAAACGGAGTTGCGTATAAATGTAAACTAGTTAAGAGTGAAGTGACGATGTGTGTTGAAAGTAGTTTCAAGATTGATATAATCATCATCGCACACTCCCTATACTTTCGGGATTAGTGTTGAACCTAAATAAATGTTATTTGGTGTTTGCGTTGAGCATGAATATGATTTGATCATGTTTATTGCAATACGGTTATTCATTTAAGTAAGAGAATAAACTGTTATTCTGCTTACATGAATAAAACCTTATATGGTTACACACCCAATGAAAATGGTTCATGGGATCTCGATCGTAGTGATACACATATTCATAATATTGAAACCAAAAGATGCAAAGTTAATAATGATAGTGCAACTTATTTGTGGTAATCGCCGCTTAGGTCATATCGGTGTAAAGCGCATGAAGAAACTCCATCTTGATGGACTTTTAGAGTCACTTGATTATGAATCACTTGGCACTTGCGAACCGTGCCTCATGGGCAAGATGACTAAAACTCCGTTCTCGGAACAATGGAACAAGCTCTTGACTTATTGGAAATAATACATACCGATGTATGCGATCCAATGAGTGTTGATGCTCGTGGCAAGTATCGTTATTTTCGACCTTCACAAGATGATTTGAGCAGATATGGGTATATCTACTTGATGAAACATAAGTCTGAAATAGTTGAAATGTTCAAAGAATTTCAGAGTGAAGTGGAAAATCATCGTGACAAGAAAATAAAGTTTCGCGATCGATCGTGGAGATGAATATTTGAGTTACGAGTTTGGTCTTCAATTAAAACAATGTGGAATAGTTTCACACTCACGCCACATGGAACACCACAATGTTATGGTGTGTCCAAACATCGTAACCGCACTTTATTGGATAAAGTGCAATCTATGATGTTTCTTACCGATTTACCAATATCGTTTTGGGATTATGCATTAGAGACAGCTGCATTCACGTTAAATTGGGCACCATCTAAATCCGTTGAGACGACACTATATGAACTGTGGTTTAGCAAGAAACCCAAGTTGTCGTTTCTTAAAGTTTGGAGTTGCGATGCTTATGTGAAAAAAGTTTCATCTTGATAAGCTCGAACCCAAATCGGAGAAGTGCGTCTTCATAGAATACCCAAAGGAAATTGTTGGGTACACCTTCTATCACAGATCCGAAGGCAAGATATTCGTTGCTTAAGATGGATCCTTTCTAGAGAAGGAGTTTCTCTCGAAAGAAGTGAGTGGGAGGAATGTAGAACTTGATGAGGTAATTGTACCTTCTCTGAATTGAAAATAGTTCATCACTGAAATTAGTTCCAAAGTGATTCCTACACCAATTAGTGAGGAAGCTAATGATGATGATCATGTAACTTCAGATCAAGTTACTACCGAACCTCGTAGGTAAACCAGAGTAAGATCCGCACCAGAGTGGTACGGTAATCCTGTTCTGGAAGTCATGCTACTAGATCATGATGAACCTACGAACTATGAAGAAGCGATGGTGAGCCCAGATTCGCGAAATGGCTTGAGGCCATGAAATCGAGATGAGATCCATGTATGAGAACAAAGTGTGGACTTTGGTGGTGTTGCCGATGATCGGCAAGCCATAGAAAATAAATGGATCTTCAAGAGGAAGACGGACGACGATAGTAGTGTTACTATCTACAAAGCTCGACTTGTCGCAAAAAGGTTTTGACAAGTTCAAGGTGTTGACTACAATGAGTTTTTCTCAAGCGTAGCGATGCTTAAGTCTGTCCGAATCATGTTAGCAATTGCCACAATTTATGAAATTTGGCAAATGGATGTAAAACTGCATTCTGAATGGGTTTTAGGAGGAAGAGTTGTATATGATGCAACCGAAGGTTTTATCGATCCAAAGGAGCTAACAAAGTGTGCAAGCTCCAGCGATCCATCTATGGACTGGTGCAAGCATCTCGGAGTTGGAATATACGCTTTGATGAGTTGATCAAAGCATATAGTTTTATCTGAGACTTACGGTGAAGCCTCTGTATTTACTAAAAAGTGAGTGGGAGCACTACAGACATTTCGATAAGTATATGTGAATGACATATTGTAGATCGGAAATAATGTAGAATTATTCGCAAAGCATAAAGAAGTGTTTTGAAAGGAGTTTTTCAAAGAAAGACCTCGTAAAGCTACTTACATATTGAGCATCAATATCTATAGAGATAGATCAAGACGCTTGATAAGTTTTTTCAATAAGTACATACCTTGACAAGATTTTGAAGTAGTTCAAAATGGAGCAGTCAAAGAAAGAGTTCTTTCTGTGTTACAAGGTGTGAAATTGAGTAAGACTCAAAACCCGACCACGGCAGAAGATAGAAAGAGAATGAAAGTCATTCCCTATGCCTTGGCCATAGGTTCTATAAAGTATGCCATTAGATCACCCTAGGTGGCAAGGAGTACAATAGTGATCTAGGAGTAGATCACTAGTCAAAATTATCCTTAGTGGAATAAGGATATGTTTCTCGATTATGGAAGTGACAAAAGGTTCGTCAGAAAGGGTTACCGATGCAGTTTTGACACCTTATGACTCTAAGTCTTGATCTAGATACATATTGAAAGTGGGAGCAATTAGCTAGAGTAGCTTGCGAGCATTGTAGACATAGTTGCAAAATACATACGGCTCAATATTTGACTAAGATCCAAGCAAAACACGATCACACCTTAGTACTCTTTGGGTGTTAATCACATATGAACTAGATTTGAATCTAGTAAACCCTTTGGGTGTTGGTCACATGGCGATGTGAACTATGGGTGTTAATCACATGATGATGTGAGATGTTAATCACATAGTGATGTGATCTAGATTATTGACTCTAGTGCCTGAAGGAAATATGCCCTAGAGGCAATAATAAAGTTATTATTTATTTCTTATTTCATGATAAATGTTTATCATTCATGCTAGAATTGTATTAACCGGAAACATGGGTGAATTAGACAAAACAATATGTCACTAGTATGCCTCTACTAGACTAGCTTGTTAATCAAAGATGGTTATGTTTCTAACCATGAACAAAGAGTTGTTATTTGATTAACAAGGTCACATCATTAGGAATGATGATTGACATGACCCATTCCCTTTTAGAGATTAGTATGTTGCTTTGCTTTTATCCATCATATACATGTTCCTATGAGATTATTGACGGAGGAACAGTGCTAACGTCTCGGGTGATTATAAAGGAGTACCAGTGTCTCCAAAGGCTCGTATTTGAGATTAGGTTTTGTCAATTGCGGAGAGGTACATGCACATCATCTTGAAGCCTTGCAAGCACTACAACTAATGAGTTAGTTGTGAGATGATGTATTACGGAACGAGTAAAGAGACTTGCCGTAACGAGATTGAACTAGGTATTGGATACCGACGATCGAATCTCGGGCAAGTAACATACCGATGACAAAGGGAACAACGTATGTTGTTATGCGGTCGACCGATAAAGATCTTCGTAGAATATGTAGGAACCAATATGGGCATCCAGGTCCCGCTATTGGTTATTGACCGAGACGTGTCTCGGTCATGTCTACATTGTTCTCGAACCGTAGGGTCCGCACGCTTAAGGTTTCGATGGCGGTTATATTATGAGTTTATGAGTTTTGATGTACCGAAGGAGTTCGAGTCCCGGATGAGATCGGGACATGACGAGGAGTCTCGAAATGGTCGAGACGTAAAGATCGATATATTGGACGACTATATTCGGAGTTCGGAAAGGTTCCGAGTCATTCGGTATTTTTCGAGTACCGGAGAGTTACGGAATTCGCCGGGAGTATATGGGCCTTATTGGGCCATACGGGAATAAGGAAAGAGGCCAAAAGGAAGAAGGCGCAGCCCCTCTAGTCCGAATTGGACAAGGGTGCAGCCCCTTTTCCTTCCTCCTCTCCCCTCTTTCCCTTCTCCTACTCCAACAAGGAAGGAGGGAGTCCTACTCCGGTGGGAGTAGGACACCCCTTGGCGCGCCTCTCCTAGGGCGGCCGCACCCTCCCCTTGCTCCTTTATATATACGAGGCGGGGGCACCTCTAGACACACAAGAGACACAAGTTTGATCTACGGATCGTTCCTTAGCCGTGTCGGTGCCCCCTCCACCATATTCCACCTCGGTTATACCGTCGAAGCTTAGGCGAAGCCTGCGCGGTGAAACATCAAGATCGTCCCACGCCGTCGTCGGAACTCTCCTCGACACTCGGCTGGATCGAGTACGAGGGACGTCATCGAGCTGTACGTGTGTCAAGAACTCGGGGCGCCGAGTGCTTGGCGCCGGGATCGGTCGGATCGCGAGGAGAACGTACGACTACTTCCTCTACGTTGTGATCGCTTCCGCTTCGGGTCTACAAGGGTATGTAGACAACACTCTCCCCTCTTGTTGCTATTCATCACCATGATCTTGCGTGTGCGTAGGAAATTTTTTGAAATTACTACGTTCCCCAACACCCACCATCTACATCTTCGCACTCAAGAAAGTGCCTGACAGTCGGGACCCACCTTGTCAAAGCGTACGTAGCGTTGTCATTCTGGTCGCGAACGTGTACGTACATACTGGTCGATGTAGAGGCGCGCACGTGTCGTAGTAGAGGCGCGCATGTAGCATGTACACGTACGTACCGCGGCCAGTGTGCAAGAAAGACAATACGGCCACGTACGTACATACGGGAGGGGTCTCGAATGCCTACTCGCGCATAGCTACGACCAGGGCTCGTGTACATGGCTGGGTTGGAACGGAGAAACAGCGTCGTCGTCGTGTTCATGGGGAGCCAACTGACTGGGTCGGAATGAAATGTGTCGTCGTGTTCATCGGGAGGGCTTGGACGGAACAGCCGATGGAAACGAAGCTTGGCATGCCGCAGAACGGAGGAAACGGCCTTGTGTTCGACCGGCCACATTCGAAATGGGATCCTGTTCATCGGGAGGGGTCTGGCGTACCGCAAAACGGAGGAAATGGACTTGTGTTGGACCTCCTACGATCGAACCGGGATCCTATTGATCGGGAGGGGTGTAGAGTACCGCAAAACGGAGGAAACGGACTTGTGTTGGAGCGCTACGGTCGAAATGGGGCTCCTGTTCATCGGGAGGGGTGTGGTGTACCACAAAATGAGACTCCACGGGATACTGTTTATCTCCACCGTCGACCTCCTCCAGCCTCCACCTGCGACTGTTCATCCACGGGCTCCTGTTCATCCAGCCTCCACCGCGCGCTACTCCACCGGCTACTGTTCAACCAGCAGTCTCCACAGGCTCCTATTCAACCACCCCTCCACGGGCTACTGTTCCTCCACCCCTCCACCGTCTACTGTTCATCCAGCCCTCCACGGGGTCGTGCTGTTCATCCAGCCCACCACGGGGTCCTGTTCATCCAGCCCCAACCGGCTCGATCGATCAGGGTCCTGTTCATCCAGAGGCAACACCACGGGGTCCTGTTCATCCACCCCCACCGGGGAATTGTTCATCCACCCCCCTACAACGCTCATTGTTCATCCAGAGGCAGCATCGATCGGCTTCAGTTAGCAGCAGTAGCGAAGGAATCGCTCGGGTTCAGTAACGTGCAACCTGCAGTGCAATCGCTCGGGTTCAGTAACGTAGCTAGTGCAATCGCTCGGGTTCAGTTATAGCCCAACGCCTCGCTTGGGTTTAGTTACAGCCCAACGCCTTGCACACACACGCGTACGTGTACGAGAGAAATGCGCATCACTCGGCCCCCGACCACCCACCGTAACCTGGAACTCCCCAAAATTTTCCTCGCCCTCGCTTCTACCACGGTTTTTTCTATCATGGACGGCCCAAAGAATGTCATGCAGCTGCGTCTCCGGCTCGCCCAGGACGAAAAGCCCATTTTCTAGTCATGATTTTTTGTCATAGAAGTAGTAGCCCACCACATCTATGATGATACCGGGTTTTGTCACAATTATCATCATAGAAGTGTCATAAGTATGACAGGAAAAAAATTCGTTCGGCCCAAAATGTCACAGATGTGTCTTTTTTTGTAGTGTTGGGCGGTGCCAGGGTGATTGTTCATGTTATTTAAAAAATAACCGGTACAACCGCTCGCCCTAGCGATTCTACTACTTAGGCCTCGGCAACAGCTCCTGCTAAAGCGGCTGTACCGCTTCTCCTAATGATTGTACCGCTAGGACCTGGCAGGCCGCTGAAAGGGGCTTGGGTGGTTGTAGCGCTCTCCGGAGAGGTTGTACCGCACCTTGCACTATTTAAGGAGGGGTTTCTTCCTCCTCCCACCTAATTCTTGCCTCCCTCTCTCCTCCCTTAATGCCCTAAGCTCCATTTTGCCTGATCTCCTTCTCTAGCCAACCAAACTTGCTGATATGCTAGGGATTGAGGAAGGAGACCTAGATCCAGAATTCCACCAAAGGAAATTTAATTCCCCCACCATTCTCTTGTAGATCTTCTTACTCTTGGGTGTTGGGGCACCCTAGATGGAAGAGTTCACCTCAAAGCCACATTCCATTGTGGTGAAGCTTCGTGGTGGTGATGGGAGCCTCCAATTAAGTTGTGGAGATTGCCCAAACCTTGTTTGTAAAGGTTTCAGTTACCGCAAGGGCACCAGTAGTCGATTCACGACACCTTGCATCATGTGAGGGTGTGAGGATAAAGGGTGAGCCATTGTGGCTATTGGAGAGCATCACGCCTCCGCGCCCCTCCAACGGAGACATACCTCCACCAAAGGAGGAAACTTCGGAAACACATCGTCGTCTCCACTTGCGGTTACATCTATCCTTTACTTTGTGCAAGCTTATTATGTTGTGTTTACTCTTGCTTGCACTTGTTGTTTGATGTGTTTATCATATAGTTTGTTCACCTGGTTGCATATCTAGACAACATATTTTACTGTGGAGCCTCAAATTTGGGATTGAAGTTCAAAAATTGTTAGTCGCATATTAAACCCTCTTTTTGGTCGCCCATACCTATCCTTTCACAAGGAAAATACAAATACAATACAAAGATAATCATTTGTAGACAATTCATGAAAGCATCCTTCAAATAGTTAACTTAACTTCTCGGTTGCATTTGGTTTTTCCCCTTGACAAATTATTCATGAAACATGTTATTCATCGGTTGCTTGGCTTCTTGGCTGCAATTGGTCCTTGCGCCAAGGGTGCAATGATTCATCTAGTTGGCTGAATAGCTAGTAGTGGTATAGCCAATTCTCCCGTCCACTGACATGTTTGGACTCGCATATTATGAATCAGTTGATGACGAATAAAATAGTGAAACTCTTTGTTGCATGCTATTAGAAGTTGTAACATGGGATGTTTCAAATTGGTTAACCAAACTCATCATGATGTTCACCGGCATATGAATTTGTGGGGGTTGCCAATGCATGAGAGTTTGAGTACACATGTTGCATGTTGTCAATACTATACAAAGTTGACGCATGTAAATTATTTTCCATCAGCTTTTGCATGTAATTAGATGGATGATTGAGCAAACTAGGGCTAGCCGATACATTATGCCCATTAAAAGATCTAGTTACACCACATGCATTATTTGCATCTACACAAATGAATTGGGTACTCATATTACCTTTGTAGATTGCAAAGCCTTGATGATGATCTCTTCATAGCAAGAATAATCATGTTGGATCATTCGAAGTTTCATCGAGCGCAATACGCAAGTACGTCATTAGAGGAGACTCGCCGGTAGCTTGATATTTGAAACGTCCCCGTCGTATCTATAATTTTTTATTGTTCCATGCCAATATTATTCAACTTTCATATACTTTTGGCAACTTTTTATATTATTTTTGGGACTAACATATTGATCCAGTGCCAGTTACTGTCTGTTGCATGTTTTATGTTTTGTAGAAAACCCATATCAAACGGAGTCCAAATGGGATAAAAACGGACGGAGAATTATTTTGGAATATTTGTGATTTTTTGGAGGAAGAATCGACGCGAAACGGTGCCCGAGGTGGCCACCAGAGTGGCCCACGCCACCACTCCAGGTGGGCGCACCCCCCACTCTCGTGGGCCACCCGTAAGGCAGTTGATGCCCTTCTTTGGCTGCAAGAAAGCTAATTTTTGGAAAACGATCTGGGCGAAGGTTTCAATCCAATCGGAGCTACGGATCTCCAGATATAAAGGAAACGGTGCCAGGGCAGGATTCCAGAACGCAGAAATAGAGAGATAGATCCAATCTCGGAGGGGCTCTCGCCCCTCCCACGCCATGGGAGCCAAGGACTAGAGGGGAAACCCTTCTCCCATCTAGGGAGAATGTCAAGGAAGAAGAAGAAGAAGGGGGGCTCTCTCCCCCTTGCTTCTAGTGGCGCCGGAGCGCTGCCGGGGGCCATCATCATCACCGCGATCTTCACCAACACCTCCGCCATCTTCACCAACAACTCCATCACCTTCCCCTTCTATATTCAGCGGTCCACTCTCCCGCAACCCGCTGTACCCTCTTCTTGAACATGGTGCTTTATGCTTCATATTATTTTCCAATGATGTGTTGCCATCCTATGATGTCTGAGTAGATTTTTGTTGTCCTATCGGTGATTGATGAATTGATGTGATTGGTTTGAGTTGCATGTTTTATTATTGGTGTTGTCCCATTGTGCCCTCCGTGTCGCGCAAGCGTGAGGGATTCCCGCTGTAGGGTTTGCAGTATGTTTATGATTTGCTTATGGTGGGTGGAGTGAGTTACAGAAGCACAGACCCGAGTAAGTAGGTTGTTTGCATATGGGATAAAGGGGACTCGATACTTTAATGCTATGGTTGGTTTTACCTTAATGAATCTTTAGTAGTTGCGGATGCTTTCTAGAGTTCCAATCATAAGTTCATATGATCCAAGAAGAGAAAGTATGTTAGCTTATGCCTCTCCCTCAAATAGAATTGCAATAGTGATTACCGGTCTAGTAACATAGTCAGTTGCCTAGGGACAATTTCACAACTCTTACCACCACTTTTCCACACTCGCTATATTTACTTTATTGCTTCTTTATCTAAACAGCCCCTAGCTTTTATTTACGTGTTCTTTATTATCTTGCAAACATATCCTATCACACCTACAAAGTACCTCTAGTTTCATACTTGTTCTAGGTAAAGCGAACGTCAAGCGTGCGTAGAGTCGTATCAGTGGCCGATAGGACTTGAGAGAGTATTTGTTCTACCTTTAGCTCCTCGTTGGGTTCGACACTCTTACTTATCGAAAGAGGCTACTACCATCCCGTATACTTGCGGGTTATCAAGACCTTTTTCTGGCGCCGTTGCCGGGGAGTCATAACGTGGGGTGAATATTCTCGTGTGTGCTTGTTTGCTTTATCACTAAGTAATTTTTATTTGCTGTTCCAAGTTGTTCTCTATCTTTAGTTATGGATATGGAACACGCAATGCAAAAAATATTTAGGTGTGGATGCTACTCATGGAGATGGGGAACCTCCTAAAACCCTCGATGCTCGTTATGTTCGAGATATTATGTACTACTTTAATAATCCTGAGAAAACCCCATTCAATTATGTTATGGGAGACACGTTGGATCAACGTGAATACTTTAGGGATTATCGCTTGACACAAAAAGGGAAACTATTATGGGATCTAATTCAAATGTTGAGGTGGTATGCCCGGGATCTATGCTTGAGATATGATATTATTTGTTGCTCTAGGATGAAGGCTCCACACCTTCCCTTTTCATGCAAATTTAATGATAATGAAACCTTAGCTTCTTATGCTAATGGTATATATGATTACTATGATGTTGAACAAATAGAAGAATTTGTTGCTTTTAAGGCTGCTTATGAAATTGAATCTTTGTTTGAAAAGTGTGAAGCTTTTGATGATGATGGTGTTTATAGCCCTAAAAATCTTGCTATACTTAGATATTGCTATGAAAATTATGAATACAATTACAATATTAATGCATTTATTGAGAAAGTCTCCGCTGTCCAAGAAGAGATTAATATTTTGCAGGAAGCTATGGAAGAAAAATTGATGAAACTGTGAGCTCATTGGATGAAAAAGATGATGAGGAGAGCGAAGAACAAAAGGAGGAAGAGCGGATTGATCACCTGTGCCCACCTTCTAATGAGAGTAACTCTTCAACTCATACATTGTTTAATTCCCCTTCGTGCTTACCGAAGGATGATTGCTATGATGATTGTTATGATCCCGTTCATTCTATTGAAATATCCCTTTTTGATGATGCTTGCTATGCTTGTGGTCAAGATGCCAATATGAATTATGCTTATGGAGATGAACTTGCTATAGTTCCTTGTGTTAAACATGAAATTGTTGCTATTGCACCCACGCATGATAATCCTATTATCTTTTTGAATTCTCCCAACTACACTATATCGGAGAAGTTTATGCTCATTAAGGATTATATTGATGGGTTGCCTTTTACCATTGCACATGATGATTTAGATAGATATAATATGCATGTGCTTGCTGCTCCTACTTGCAATTATTATGAGAGAGTAACTACATCTCCGCCTCTTTATGTTTCCAACACGATAGAGTTGCAAGAAACTGCTTATACTATGTATTGGCCTTTACTTGGTGTGCATGAATTGTTCTTTTATGACATGCCGATGCATAGGAAGAGAGTTAGACTTCGTTGTTGCATGATATATGCTACTTTGTGCTCACTACTAAATTACAAATCATTGTTAATTAAAATTGGCTTTGATATACCTTGGGATCCGGGTGGATTCATTACTTGAGCACTAAATGCCTAGCTTAATGGCTTTAAAGAAAGCGCTACCAGGGAGACAACCCGGAAGTTTTAGAGAGTCATTTATTTCCGTTGAGTGCTTTCATATAGTTTAAAAACAAAAAAATAAAGAGGGGAACATAAAAACTTTTCAAAAACGAAAGTGAAAGTGAGAAAGACAAGCATTGTTGAAGTGGGAGCTAGCCATGAACTTTGTTCATGCTCACGGAAACTTTGTGAATCTTAATTACAGAAACTTTTCATCAAAAATAATTATCCCCTTGTACAATTCCATTGTATTATAAAAATAATGTGCTAAGGTTTGCCTTTAGGATGTTTACAACGCTTGTTGGTTTGTACGGTGCAGGACAGAAACTTTGGCTGTAGTGCGTGATTTTACATTTTTAACTGGAACGTCAATTGGTTCTGATTCATTTTGCACTGTCTTTATATACAACTTGTTTATTTTTCCTAATTTTGGTAGAATTTTTGGGGTACCGAAAGTATGGTGGATGTTCAGATTGCTATAGACTGTTTTGTTTTTGACAGATTCTGTTTTTGATGCATAGTTTGCTTGTTTTGATGAATCTATCAATTTATATCGGTGGATTAAGCCATGAAAAAGTTATATTACAGTATACACAATGCAAAAACAAAATATGAATTGGTTTGCAACAGTACTTAGAGTAGTGATTTGCTTTATTATACTAACGGATCTTACCGAGTTTTCTGTTGAAGTTTTGTGTGGATGAAGTGGCTAAACGAGGAGGTCTCGATATGAGGAAAAGGAAGAGAGGCAAGAGCTCAAGCTTGGGGATGCCCAAGGCACCCCAAGTAAATATTCAAGGAGACTCAAGTGTCTAAGCTTCGGGATGCCCCGTAAGGCATCCCCTCTTTGTTCAACAAGTATCGGTATGTTTTCGTATTCGTTTCGTTCATGCGATATGTGCAATCTTGGAGCGTCTTTTGCATTTAGTTTTCACTTTTCTTTTATGAACCATTCTGGTATGAGATAGTCCTTGGTTGGTTTATAGAATGCTCATTGCACTTCACTTAAATCTTTTGAGTGTGGCTTTATAGAATGCTTCATGTGCTTCACTTATATCATTTGAAGTTGGATTGCCTGTTTCTCTTTACAAAGAAAACCGCCATTTGTAGAATGCTCTTTTGCTTCACTTATACTTGTTAGAGTGTGGGCATATCTTTTGTAGAAATAATTAAACTCTCTTGCTTCACTTATATCATTTTAGAGAGATGAAATGAATTGGTCATTCACATGGTTAGTCATAAAATCCTACAAAAACTTGTAGATCGCTGAATATGATATGTTTGATTCCTTGCAATAGTTTTGCAATATAAAGGTGGTGATATTAGAGTCATGCTAGTGGGTGGTTGTGGATTGTAGAGACACTTGTGTTGAGGTTTGCAAGTCCGTAGCATGCACATATGGTAACCGTTGTGTGACAAATTTGAAGCATGGGGTGTTTCTTTGATTGTCTTCCTTATGAGTGGCGGTCGGGGACGAGCGATGGTCTTTTCCTACCAATCTATCCCCCTAGGGGCATGCGTAGTAGTACTTTGCTTCGAGGGCTAATAAACTTTAGCAATAAGTATATGAGTTCTTTATGACTAATGTGAGTCCATGGATTATACGCACTTTTACCTTTCCATCATTGCTAGCCTCTTCGGTACCGTGCATTGCCCTTTCTCATCTCGAGAGTTGGTGCAAACTTCGCCGATTCATCCAAACCCTGTGAAACGATACGCTCTATCACACATAAGCCTCCTTATATCTTCCTCAAAACAGCCACCATACCTACCTATAATGGCATTTCCATAGCCATTCCGAGATATATTGCCATGCAACTTCCATCATCATCATATTCATGACTTGAGCATTCATTGTCATATTGCTTTGCATGATCGTAAGATAGCTAGCATGATGTTTTCATGGCTTGTCCGTTTTGATGTCACTGCTACGCTAGATCATTGCACATCCCGGTACACCGCCGGAAGCATTCATATAGAGTCATATCTTTGTCCCAGTATCGAGTTGTAATAAAGAGTTGTAAGTAAATAAAAGTGTGATGATCATCATTATAGAACATTGCCCCATAAAAAAAGAAAAAAAGGAAAGGCCCAAGAAGCCTAAATAAAAAAGGGGGCCAAAGAAGCCCACCCAAAAAGAAAAAAAAGAAAAAAGAAAAAAAAGAAAAAGAAAAGGGGCAATGTTACTATCCTTTTTACACACTTGTGCTTCAGAGTAGCACCATGTTCTTCATATAGAAAGTCTCCTATGTTATCACTTTCATGTACTAGTGGGAATTTTCATTATAGAACTTGGCTTGTATATTCCAACTATGGGCTTCCTCAAATGCCCTAGGTCTTCATGAGCAAGCAAGTTGGATGCACACTCACTTAGTTTCTTTTGTTGAGCTTTCATACATTTATAGCTCTTAGTGCATCCGTTGCATGGCAATCCCTACTCCTCGCATTGACATCAATTGATGGGAATCTCCATAGCCCGTTGATTAGCCGCGTCGATGTGAGACTTTCTCATTTTTTGTCTTCTCCATATAAACCTCCACCTGTTGGGGAACGTAGTAATTTCAAAATTTTTCCTACGCACACGCAAGATCATGGTGATGTATAGCAACGAGAGGGGAGAGTGTTGTCCACATACCCTTGTAGACCCGAAGCGAAGCGATCACAACGTAGAGGAAGTAGTCGACGTTTTCCTCGCGATCCGACCGATCCGGCGCCGTTACTCCGACGCCCCGAGTTCTTGACACACGTACAGCTCGATGGCGTCCCTCGTACTCGATCCAGCCGAGTGTCGAGGGAGAGTTCCGTCGACGACGGCGTGGTGACGATCTTGATGTTTCACGGCGAGGCTTCGCCTAAGCTTCGCGACGGTATAACCGAGGTGGAATATGGTGGAGGGGCACCGCACACGGCTAAGGAACGATCTCACGATCAACTTGTGTGTTCCAGGTGCCCCCTGCCCCGTATATAAAGGAGCCAGGGGAAGGGGGGCGTGGCCAAAGGGGGCATACAGGAGTCCTACTCCCTCAGGGAGTAGGATTCCCCCAATCCTAGTTGGACTAGGATTCCGGAGGGGGAAAGAGAGAGAGGGGGCCCTTCTCCTAGTCCTAGTAGGACTAGGGAAGGGGGGGGGCGCGCCACCTTGGGCTGCCCTTCTCCTTTCCACCAAGGCCCATCGAGGCCCATTCACCTCCCGGGGTTCCAGTAACCTCCGGTACTCCATAAATTCCGTTGCCGCCGGAACCATTCGAACTCCAAACATAGGCTTCCAATATATCAATCTTTATGTCTCGACCATTCCGAGACTCCTCGTCATGTCCGTGATCACATCCGGACTCGAACTCCTTCGGTACATCAAAACACATAAACTCATAATAGCACCGCCATCGAAACCTTAAGCGTGCGGACCCTACGGTTCGAGAACAATGTAGACATGACCTAGAACCATTCACGGTCAATAACCAACAGCGGGACCTGGATGCCCATATTGGTTCCTACATATTCTCGAAGATCTTTGTCGGTCGGACCGCATAACAACATCGTTGTTCCTTTGTCATCGGTATGTTACTTGCGAGATTCGATCGTCGGTATCCAATACCTAGTTCAATCTCGTTACGGCAAGTCTCTTTACTCGTTCCGTAATACATCATCTCACAACTAACTCATTAGTTGTAGTGCTTGCAAGGCTTGATGATGTGCATTACCGAGAGGGCCAGAGATACCTCTCCGACTATCGGAGTGACAAAACCTAATCTCAAATCGCCAACCCAACATCGCCTTTGGAGACACCTGTAGTACTCCTTTATAATCACCCGATTCGTTGTGACGTTTGGTAGCACCAAAGTGTTCCTCCGTAAACGGAGTTGCATAATCTCATAGTTACAGGAACATGTATAAGTCATGGATAAAAGCGGTAGCAACATACTAAGCGATCGTGTGCTAAGCTAAGGGAATGGGTCATGTCAATCGATCATTCTACTAATGATGTGACCTCGTTAATCAAATAACAACTCCTTTGTTCATGGTTAGGAAACATAACCATCTTTGATTAACAAGCTAGTCTAGTAGAGGCATACTAGTGACATCTTGTTTTGTCTATGCATTCACACATGTATCATGTTTCCGGTTAATACAATTCTAGCATGAATGATAAACATTTATCATGAAATAAGGAAATAAATAATAACTTTATTATTGCCTCTAGGGCATATTTCCTTGATCTCCCACTTGCACTAGAGTCAATAATCTAGATTACACAAGTAATGATTCTAACACCCATGGAGTCTTGGTGCTGATCATGTTTTGCTCGTGGAAGAGGCTTAGTCAACGGGTCGCAACATTCAGATCCGTATGTATCTTGCAAATCTCTATGTCTCGATCTGGACTAAGTCCGGATGGAATTGAAGCGTCTCTTGATGTGCTTGGTCCTCTTGTGAAATCTGGATTCCTTTGCTAAGGCAATTGCTCGATATTGTCACGAAGATTTTCATTGGACCCGATGCACTAGGTATGACACCTAGATCGGATATGAACTCCTTCATCCAGACTCCTTCATTAGCTGCTATGTATTCCGCTTCACATGTAGATCCCGCTACGACGCTTTGTTTAGAACTGCACCAACTGACAGCTCCTCCGTTTAGTGTAAATACGTATCCGGTCTGCGATTTAGAATCGTCCGGATCAGTGTCAAAGCTTGCATCAACGTAACCGTTTACGATGAGCTCTTTGTCACCTCCATATCTGAAACATATCCTTCGTCCTTTTCGGTATTTCGGGATGTTCTTGACCGCTGTCGATGATCCACTCTGGATTACTTTGGTACCTCCTGCTAGGCTTATAGCAAGGCACACATCAGTCTGGTACACAGCATTGCATACATGATAGAGCCTATGGCTGAAGCATAGGGAACATCTTTCATTTTCTCTCTATCTTCTGCGGTGGTCGGGCATTGAGTCTGACTCAACTTCACACCTTGTAACACAGGCAAGAACCCTTTCTTTGCTTGATCCATTTTGAACTTCTTCAAAACTTTGTCAAGGTACGTGCTTTGTGAAAGTCCAATTAAGCGTCTTGATCTATCTCTATAGATCTTGATGCCCAATATGTAAGCAGCTTCACCGAGGTCTTTCATTGAAAAACTCTTATTCAAGTATCCCTTTATGCTATCCAGAAATTCTATATCATTTCCGATCAGTAATATGTCATCCACATATAAAATCAGAAATGCTACAGAGCTCCCACTCACTTTCTTGTAAATACAGCTTCTCCAAAAGTGCATACAAACCCAAATGCTTTGATCACACTATCAAAGCGTTTATTCCAACTCCGAGATGCTTGCACCAGTCCATATATGGATCGCTGGAGTTTGCACACTTTGTTAGCTCCTTTGGATCGATAAAACCTTCGGTTGCATCATATACAACTCTTCTTCCGTAAATCCATTCAGAAGGCGTCTTTACATCCATTTGCCAAATTTCATAATCATAAAATGCGCAATTGCTAACATGATTCGGACGGACTTAAGCATCGCCACGGGTGAGAAGGTCTCATCGTAGTCAACCCCTTGAACTTGTCGAAAACCTTTTGCGACAAGTCGAGCTTTATAGACGATAACATTACCGTCGTCGTCAGTCTTCTTCTTGAAGATCCACTTGTTTTCTATTGCTTGCCTACCCTCGGGCAAGTCAACCAAAGTCCACACTTTGTTTTCATACATGGATCCCATCTCGATTTCATGGCCTCAAGCCATTTTTGGAATCTGGGCTCACCATCGCTTCTTCATAGTTCGTAGGTTCATCATGATCTAGTAGCATGACTTCCGAACAGGATTACCGTACCACTCAGTGCGGATCTTACTCTGGTTGATCTACGAGGTTCTGCAGAAACTTGATCTCAAGTTTCATGATCAACATCATCAACTTCCTCACTACTTGGCGTAGGTGTCTCGTAAACTGGTTTCGTGATTTAACTACTTTCAAGTAAGGGAGAAGGTACTATTACCTCATCAAGTTCCACTTTCCTCCCACTCACTTCTTTCGAGAGAAACTCCTTCTCTAGAAAGGATCCATTCTTAGCAACGAATGTCTTGCCTTCGGATCTGTGATAGAAGGTGTACCCAACTGTCTCCTTTGGGTATCCTATGAAGACACATTTCTCGATTTGGGTTCGAGCTTATCGGGTTGAAGCTTTTTCACATAAGCATCGCATCCCCAAACTTTAAGAAACGACAACTTTGGTTTCTTGCTAAACCACAGTTCATAAGGTGTCGTCTCAACGGATTTCGACGGTGTTCTATTCAGTGTGAATGCGGTGTCTCTAGAGCATAACCCCAAAATGATAGCGGTAAATCTGTAAGAGACATCATAGATCGTACCATATCTAGTAAAGTACGATTCGACGTTCGGACACACCATTACTGTTGTGGTGTTCGGGTGGCGTAAGTTGCGAAACTATTCCGCATTGTTTCAAATGTAGACCAAACTCGTAACTCAAATATTCACCTCCACGATCGGATCGTAGAAACTTAATTTTCTTGTTACGATGATTTTCAACTTCACTCTGAAATTCTTTGAACTTTTCAAACGTTTCAGACTTATGTTTCATTAAGTAGATATACCCATATCCGCTTAAGTCATCTGTGAAGGTGAGAAAATAACGATATCCGCCACGAGCCTCAATATTCATCGGACCACATACATCTCAGTATGTATGATTTCCAACAAATCTGTTGCTCTCTCCATAGTAAGGAGAAGCGGTGTTCTAGTCATCTTGCCCATGAGGCACGGTTCATAAGTGCCAAGTGATTCATAATCAAGTGACTCCAAAAGTCCATCGACATGGAGTTTCTTCATGCGCTTTACACCGATATGACCTAAGCGGCGGTGCCACAAATAAGTTGCACTATCATTATCAACTCTGCATCTTTTGGTTTCAACATTATGAATATGTGTATCACTACTATCGAGATTCATCAAAATAGACCATTCCTCAAGGGTGCATGACCATAAAAGATATTACTCATATAAATAGAACAACCATTATTCTCGATTTAAATGAATAACCGTCTCGCATCAAACAAGATCCAGATATAATGTTCATGCTCAACGCAGCACCAAATAACAATTATTTAGGTCTAAAACTAATCCGAAGGTAGATGTAGAGGTAGCGTGCCGACCGCGATCACATCGACTTTGGAACCATTTCCCACGCGCATCGTCACCTCGTCCTTTGCGAGTTAAGCAATCAGTAGTCCTGTTTGAGTTGCAAATATTAGCAATGAACCGATTATCAAATACCAGTGCTACTACGAGCTCTAGTAAGGTACACATCAATAACATGTATATCACATATACCTTTGTTCACCTTGCCATCCTTCTTATCCGCCAAATACTTGGGGCAGTTCCGCTTCAGTGACGATCGCTTGCGGTAGAAGCACTTTCGATTTCAGGTTTAGGGCCGGACTTGGGTTTCTTCTCTGAGCAAACAACTTGCTTGCTGTTCTTCTTGAGATTCCCTTCTTCTTCCCTTTGCCTTTCTTCTTGAAACTAGTGGTCTTATTGACCATCAACACTTGATGCTCCTTCTTGATTTCTACCTCCGCAGCCTTTAGCATTGCGAAGAGCTCGGTATAGTCTTTACTAACCCTTGCATATTATAGTTCATCACGAAGCCTTTGTAGCTTGGTGGCGTGATTGAAGAATTCATCAATGACACAATCATCCGGAAGATTAACTCCCAATTGTGTCAAGTGATTGTAGTACCCGGACATTACGAGTATATGCTCACTAATGAACTATTCTCCTCCATCTTGCAGCTATAGAACTTATTGGAGACTTCATATCTCTCAATCCGGGCATTACTGTTGGAATATCAACTTCAACTCTGGAACATCTCATATGCTCCATGACGTTCAAAACGTCGTTGAAGTCCGGTTCTAAGCCGTAAAGCATGGCACATCGAACTATAGAGTAGTCATCACTTTGCTCGCCAGACGTTCATAACATCTGCAGTTGCATTAGCAAGAGTTGGCACCTAGCGGTGCATCGGGGACGTAGCTCTTCGTGCAGCAATGAGGATGATCCTCGTTCGGACCCGATCCGTGTAATTGCTACCATCATCTTTCAACTTTGCTTTCTCAAGGAACGCATTAAAATTCAACGGAACAACAAAGACGAGCCATCTATCTACAATCAAACATAAACAAGCAAGATACTATCGGTACTAAGTTCATGATAAATTTAAGTTCAATTAATCATATTACTTAAGAACTCCCACTTAGAAAAACATCTCTCTAGTCATCTAAGTGATCACGTGATCCAAATCAACTAAACCATAACCGATCATCACGTGAAATGGAGTAGTTTTCAATGGTGAACATCTTATGTTGATCATATCTACTATATGATTCACGCTCGACCTTTCGGTCTCCGTGTTCGAGGCCATATCTGCATATGCTAGGCTCGTCAAGTATAACCCGAGTATTCTCAAGGCGTGCAAAACTGGCTTGCACCCGTTGTAGATGGACGAGAGCTTATCACACCCGATCATCACGTGGTGTGCGGGCACGACGAACTTTGGCAACGGTGCATACCGGGAGAACACTTCTTGATAATTTAGTGAGAGATCATCTTATAATGCTACCGTCAATCAAAGCAAGATAAGATGCATAAAAGGATAAACATCACATGCAAATCAATATAAGTGATATGATATGGTCATCATCATCTTGTGCTTCATGATCTCCATCTTGTTGCACCACCATGATCACCATCGCCACCGGCGCGACACCTTGATCTCCATCGCAGCATCGTTGTCGTCTCGCCAAACTTATGCTACTACGACTATCGCTACCGCTTAGTGATAAAGTAAAGCATTACAGGCGATTGCATTGCATACAATAAAGCGACAACCATATGGCTCCCGCGATTGCCGATAACCGGTTACAAAACATGATCATCTCATACAATAAAATATAGCATCACGTCTTGACCATATCACATCACAACATGCCTGCAAAAACAAGTTAGACGTCCTCTACTTTGTTGTTGCAAATTTTACGTGGCTGCTACGGGCTTAAGCAAGAACTAGTCTCACCACGCATCAAAACCACAACGATACTTCGTCAAATAGACTCCGTTTAACCTTCTCAAGGACCGGCGTAGCCACACTCAGTTCAACTAAAGTGAGAGAGACAGACACCCACCGGTCACCTTTAAGCAACGAGTGCTCGTGGCGGTGAAACCAGTCTCGCGTAAGCGTCACGCGTAATGTCGGTGCGGGCCGCTTCATCTCACAATACCGCTGAACCAAAGTATGACATTTGGTAGGTAGTATGACTTGTATCGCCCACAACTCACTTGTGTTCTACTCGTGCAAAACATCAAACCATAGAAAAACCTAGGCTCGGATGCCACTGTTGGGGAACGTAGTAATTTCAAAAATTTTCCCACGCACACGCAAGATCATGGTGATGTATAGCAACGAGAGGGAGAGTGTTGTCCACATACCCTTGTAGACCGGCGAAGCGATCACTGGCGTAGAGGAAGTAGTCGACGTTTTCCTCGCGATCCGACCGATCCGGCGCCGTTACTCCGACGCCCGAGTTCTTGACACACGACAGCTCGATGGCGTCCCTCGTACTCGATCCAGCCGAGTGTCGAGGGAGAGTTCGTCGAAGACGACGGCGTGGTGACGATCTTGATGTTTCACCGGCGCGAGGCTTCGCCTAAGCTTCATGACAGTATAACCGAGGTGGAATATGGTGGAGGGGGCACCGACACGGCTAAGGAACGATCTCACGATCAACTTGTGTGTTCAAGGTGCCCCCTGCCCCGTATATAAAGGAGCCAGGGGAAGGGGCGGCGGCCAAAGGCGGCATACAGGAGTCCTACTCCCTCGGGAGTAGGATTCCCCCAATCCTAGTTGGACTAGGATTCCGGAGGGAAAGAGAGAGAGGGGCGGCCCTTCTCCTAGTCCTAGTAGGACTAGGGAAGGGGAGGCTGTGCCACCTTGGGCTGCCCTTCTCCTTTCCACCAAGGCCCATCGAGGCCCATTCACCTCCCGGGGGGTTCCGGTAACCTCCCGGTACTCCGGTAAATTCCCGTTTTCGCCCGGAACCATTCCGAACTCCAAACATAGGCTTCCAATATATCAATCTTTATGTCTCGACCATTCCGAGACTCCTCGTCATGTCCGTGATCACATCAGGGACTCGAACTCCTTGGTACATCAAAACACATAAACTCATAATAAGCATCATCGAAACCTTAAGCGTGCGGACCCTACGGTTCGAGAACAATGTAGACATGACCTAGAACCATTCACGGTCAATAACCAACAGCGGGACCTGGATGCCCATATTGGTTCCTACATATTCTACGAAGATCTTTGTCGGTCAGACCGCATAACAACATCGTTGTTCCTTTGTCATCGGTATGTTACTTGCCCGAGATTCGATCGTCGGTATCCAATACCTAGTTCAATCTCGTTACGGCAAGTCTCTTTACTCGTTCCGTAATACATCATCTCACAACTAACTCATTAGTTGTAGTGCTTGCAAGGCTTGATGATGTGCATTACCGAGAGGGCCCAGAGATACCTCTCCGACTATCGGAGTGACAAAACCTAATCTCGAAATCGCCAACCCAACATCGCCTTTGGAGACACCTGTAGTACTCCTTTATAATCACCCGATTCGTTGTGACGTTTGGTAGCACCAAAGTGTTCCTCCGTAAAGCGGAGTTGCATAATCTCATAGTTACAGGAACATGTATAAGTCATGGATAAAAGCGGTAGCAACATACTAAGCGATCGTGTGCTAAGCTAAGGGAATGGGTCATGTCAATCGATCATTCTACTAATGATGTGACCTCGTTAATCAAATAACAACTCCTTTGTTCATGGTTAGGAAACATAACCATCTTTGATTAACAAGCTAGTCTAGTAGAGGCATACTAGTGACATCTTGTTTTGTCTATGCATTCACACATGTATCATGTTTCCGGTTAATACAATTCTAGCATGAATGATAAACATTTATCATGAAATAAGGAAATAAATAATAACTTTATTATTGCCTCTAGGGCATATTTCCTTCACCACCATCATATTATATTCCACCTATAGTGCTATATCCATGGCTTGCGCTCATGTATTGCGTGAGGGTTGAAAAAGCTGAAGCGCGTTAAAAAGTATGAACCAATTGCTCGGCTTATCATCGGGGTTGTGCATGATGGGGGCATTTTGTGTGATGAAAATGAAGCATGGCCAAACTGTATGATTTTGTAGGGATAAGCTTACTTTGGCCTTGTTGTTTTGAAAAGACATGATTGCTTTATTAGTACGCTCAAAGTATTATTGTTTTTATGTCAAATGATAGACTATTGCTTTGAATCACTCGTGTCTTAATATTCATGCCATGATTAGACATATGATCAAGATTATGCTAGGTAGCATTCCACATCAAAAATTATCTTTTTTATCATTTACCTACTCGAGGACGAGCAGGGATTAAGCTTAGGGGATCTTGATCGTCTCCGTCGTATCTATAATTTTTGATTGTTCCATGCCAATATTATTCAACTTTCATATACTTTTGGCAACTTTTTATATTATTTTTGGGACTAACATATTGATCCGATTGCCATGCAGTTCTCATGCATTGCATGTTTTATGTTTCGCAGAAAACCCATATCAAACGGAGTCCAAACGGGATAAAAACGGACGGAGAATTATTTTGGAATATCTGTGATTTTTGGGAGGAAGAATCAACGCGAAACGGTGCCTGAGGTGGCCACGAGAGTGGCCCATGCCACCACTCCAAGTGGGCGCGCCCCTGATGTCTACTACACAACCTTCTTCTTGTAGACGTTGTTGGGCCTGCAATTGCATAGGTTAGTAGGACAGTAGCAAATTTCCCTCAAGTGGATGACCTAAGGTTTATCAATCCGTAGGAGGTGTAGGATGAAGATTGTCTCTCTCAAACAACCCTGCAACCAAATAACAAAAAGTCTCTTGTGTCCCCAACACACCCAATACAATGGTAAATTTTATAGGTGCACTAGTTCGGCGAAGAGATGGTGATACAAGTGCAAAATAGATAGTAGATATGGGTTTTTGTAATCTAAAATAATAAAAACAGCAAGGTAACTAAAGATAAAAGTGAGCGTAAACGGTATTACAATGATAGGAAACAAGGCCTAGGGTTCATACTTTCACTAGTGCAAGTTCTCTCAACAATAATAACATAGATAGATCACATAACAAGCCCTCAACATGCAACAAAGAGTCACTCCAAAGCCACTAATAGCGGAGAACAAACGTAGAGATTATGGTAGGGTACAAAACCACCTCAAAGTTATGCTTTCTGTTCTATCTATTCAAGAGTTCGTAGTAAAATAACATAAAGCTATTCTTTCCGCTCAATCCATCATAGAGTTCATACTAGAATAACACCTTAAGACACAAATCAACCAAAACCCTAATGTCACCTAGATACTCCATTGTCACCTCAAGTATCCGTGGGCATGATTATACGATATGCGTCACACAATCTCAGATTCATCAAACCAACATAAAAGTACTTCAAAGAGTGCCCCAAAGTTTCTACCGGAGAGTCAAGAACGTGTGCCAACCCCTATGCATAGGTTCCCAATGTCACAAAACCCGCAAGTTGATCACCAAAACATACATCAAGTGGATCAATAGAATAACCCATTGTCACCACGGTTATCCCACGCAAGACATACATCAAGTGTTCTCATAAAAGACTCAATCCGATAAGATAACATCAAAGGGGAAACTCAATTCATCACAAGAGAGTAGAGGGGGAGAAACATCATAAGATCCAACTACAATAACAAATCTCGGGATACATCAAGATCGTGCCATAGAGGAACACAAGAGAGAACACGAGAAAGAGAGAGAGAGAGAGAGAGAGAGAGAGAGAGAGAGAGATCAAACACATAGCTATTGTTACATACCCTCAGCCCCGAGGGTGAACTACTCCCTCCTCGTCATGGATAGTGCCGGGATGATGAAGATGGCCTCGGTGATGGGATCCCCCCCGTGAGGTCTTGGAACAGGTCCCGATTGGTTTTGGTGGCTATAGAGGCTTGCGGTGGCGGAACTCCCGATCTATCTTCATTCGGAAGTTTTAGGCACGAGGTATATATGGGTGTAGGAGGTACGTCGGTGGACCTCCGGGGGGCTCACGAGGTAGGGGGCGCGCCCCCCACCCTCGTGGGCAGCCCGGAGTCCCCTGACGTGCACTCCAAGCCCATCTGGTTGGTTTCCTTCCAAAATTTCTCCAGTTGATTTCGTTCCATTTTGACTCCGTCTGATATTCCTTTTCCTCGAAACACTGAAATAGGCATAAAACAGCAAATCTGAGCTGGGCATCCGATTAATAGGTTAGTCCCAAAAATAATATAAAAGTGGATAATAAAGCCCAATATTGCCTAAAACAGTAGATAAAGTAGCATGGAGCAATCAAAAATTATAGATACGTTGGAGAATCAAGCATCCCCAAGCTTAATTCCTGCTCGTCCTCGAGTAGGTAAATGATAAAAAAGAATTTTTGATGCAGAGTGATACTTTGGCATAATTTCAATGTAAATCTCCTTAATTGTGATATGAATATTCAGATCCGAAAGATTCAAGACAAAAGTTCATATTGACACAAAAATAATAATACTTCAAGCATACTAATCAAAGCAATCATGTCTTCTCAAAATAACATGGCGAAAGAAAGTTCATCCCTACAAAATCATATAGTTAGGCTATGCTTCATTTTCGTCACACAAAGATGTTCCCAACTTCTATACCTCCGATGACAAGCCAAGCAATTGTTTCATACTTAAATAATCTCAAACTTTTTCAACCTTCACGCAATACATGAGCGCGAGCCATGGATATAGCACTATGGGTGGAATAGAATATGATGATGGGGATTGTGTGGAGAAGAGAAAAAGGAGAAAATCTCACATTGATGAGGCTAATCAATGGGCTATGGAGATGCCCATCAATTGATGTCAACATGGGGAGTAGGGACTGCCATGCAACGGATGCACTAGAGCTATGAATGCTCAACAAAATAAAACTAGTGGGTGTGCATCCAACTTGCTTGCTCACGAAGACCTAGGGCATTTGAGGAAGCCCATAATAGGAATATACAAGCCAAGTTCTATAATGAAAAATTCCCACTAGTATGAAAAGGACAACTTATGAGACTCACTACATGAGGGACAAGGTGCTACTTTGAAGCACAATATATGAGACTCACTACATGAAGAACAAGGTGCTACTTTGAAGCACAAGTGTGGAAAAAGAGATAGTAGCATTGCCCTTTTTATATATATTTTTTGGGCCTTTCTCTTTTTTTTATTTGGGCAATGCTCTAATAATGATGATCATCACACTTCTATTGATTACAACACAAGGATTACAACTCAAAACTTAGAACAAGATATGACTCTATATGAATGCCTCCGTGATGTGTACCGGATGGTGCAATGAATCAAGAGTGACATGTATGGAAAATAATGCATGGTGGCTTTGCCACAAATATGATGTCAACTACAAGATCATGCAATGGCAATATGACAAAAGTAATGTATGTCATGATGATGATGGTGGAAGTTGCATGGCAATATATCTCGGAATGGCTATGGAAATGCCATGATAGGTAGGTATGGTGGCTGTTTTGAGGAAGATATCAGGAGGTTTATGTGTGATAGAGCGTCGTATCACGGGGTTTGGATGCACCGGCGAAGTTTGCACCAACTCACAAAGTGAGAAAGGGCAATGCACGGTACCGAAGAGGCTAGCAAAGGCGGAAAGGTGAGAGTGCGTATAATCCATGGACTCAACATTAGTCAAAAGAACTCATATACTTATTGAAAAAATTTAGAAGCCATCAAAAATCAAGTACTACGCGCATGCTCCTAGGGGGATAGATTGGTAGGAAAAGACCATCACTCGTGCCCGACCGCCACTCATAAGGATGCACAAGCCAGGTACACTTCATGTTTCAAATTTGTTACACAACTTTAACCATACGTGCATGCTACGGGACTTGCAAACTTCAACACAAGCATTCTTTGAATTCATAATCACCCAACTAGGATGACTTTGATATTATCACCTCCATATCTCAAAACAATTATCAAGCATCAAACTTTTCTTAGTATTCAATTCACTCAAAGGGAAGTTTCACATATCTTGAATACCAAGTATATTAACAATAAGCAAATAACCATGCTATTAACAACTCTCAAAATAATCTAAGTGAAGCATGAGAGATCAATAGTTTCTTTAAAACAAATCCACCACCGTGCTCTAAAAGATATAAGTGAAGCACTATGAGCAAATGACAAACTACTCTGAAAGATATAAGTGAAGATCAATGAGTAGCTAAATAATTATGTAACTATGTGAAGACTCTCTCTCATTAAATAATTTCAGATCTTGATACTTTATTCAAACAGCAAGCAAAGCTAAAGAAAACTACATTGCAAGGATAGCACAATTCATGTGAAGAAGCAAAAACTTAGGCTCAACCGATACTAACCGATAGTTGTTAAAGAAGAAAGGTGGGATGCCTACCGGGGCATCCCCAAGCTTAGATGCTTGAGACTTCTTGAAATATTATCTTGGGGTGCCTTGGGCATCCCCAAGCTTGAGCTTTTGTGTCTCCTTAATTCCTCTCATATCATGGTTTCTCTTTTTATCAAAAGCTTCATTCACAACAAACTCAACAAGAACTCATGAGATAGGTTAGTATAAACCAATGCAAAACCTTATCATTTTCTACTGTAACAAATCACTAACATTATTATTCAATATTTAATACTAAATGCCTCAGCATATTTAATACTCCTATACTCAAATAGAATCATTAAACAAACAAACATATGCAAACAATGTAAACATAACAGCAATCTGCCAAGACAGTACAGTCTGTAAAGAGTGCAAGAGTATCAATACTTCCCTAACTCCAAAAATTATGAACTAAAATTCCCACTGTAATAAATTTATCATAGCTCAATATTCAAAAAATTCAACATTATACCACTCTCTGGCTTTTCTAGGGAATTTTTGCAACAGCGGTAAACTTTCTGTTTTTCAATCAGCAACATGTATACTAGCAAAATAAGCATGGCAAAGGCTATCCTTGAATTCTTTATTGAAACTAAAGATGCAAAACATTAATCTAGTTGACAGCAAGAAAAAACTAACAAAAGGAAATGACGCTCCAAGCAAAACACATATCATGTGGTGAATAAAAATATAGCTCCAAGTAAAGTTACCGATGAGCGAAGATTTAAAGAGGGATGCCTTAAGGGGCATCCCCAAGCTTAGGCTCTTGGTTGTCCTTGAATATTACCTTGGGGTGCCTTGTGCATCCCCAAGCTTAGGCTCTTGCCACTCCTTATTCCATAGTCCATCGAATCTTTACACAAAACTTGAAAACTCCACAACAAAAAACTCAACAGAAAACTCGTAAGCTCCGTTAGTATAAAAAAAGTAAAACAACCACTTAGGTACTGTAATGAACTCATTCTAAATTCATATTGGTGTAATATATACTGTACTTCAACTTATCTATGGTTCATACCCTCCGATACTACTCATAGATTCATCAAAATAAGCAAACAACACATAGAAAACAAAATCTGTCAAAAACAGAATAGTCTGTAGTAATCTGTATCAAACGTATACTTCTGGAACTCCAAAAATCCTACCAAATTAGGAAGTCCTAAGAAATTCGTGTACCAATCAAGAGCGAAAATAATCAGATCAAGAGCACGTTTCTGTGAATTAACAAAACTAATTTACTGGGTGCAAAAGTTTCTGATTTTCAGCAGGATCAACACAACTATCACTGTAAGCTATCCTAAAGGTCTTACTTGGCACTTTATTGAAACAAAAGCTATAAAACATGATTACTACAGTAGCATAATCATGTGAACACACAAAAACAGTAAGGTAAATATTGGGTTGTCTCCCAACAAGCGCTTTTCTTTAATGCCTTTTAGCTAGGCATGATGATGACAATGATGCTCACATAAAAGATAAGAATTGAAACATAACGGGAGCATCATGAAGCATATGACTAGCACATTTAAGTCTAACCCACTTCCTATGCATAGGGATTTTGTGAGCAAATAACTTATGGGAACAAGAATCAACTAGCATAGGAAGGCAAAACAAGCATAACTTCAAAAATTTCAACACATAGAGAGGGAACTTGATATTATTGCAATTCCTACGAGCATATATTCCTCCCTCATAATAATTTTCAGTAGCATCATGAATGAATTCAACAATATAACCAGCACCTAAATCATTCTTTTCATGATCTACAAGCATATAATTTTTATTACTCTCCACATAAGCAAATTTCTTCTCATTCGGAATAGTGGGAGTATCATAAGAGACTTGGACACTAAAAATTGTTTCCACATTAAAAGAGTAATGTTCAGAAAAAGGGTAATCATAATCATGACAAGATTTGTAAATATAATCATCACTACTTTTTATAGCATAAGTTTCATCACAATAATCATCATAAGTAGCAACTTCGTTCTCATCATAATCGATTGAAACCTCTCCCAAGATAGTGGAATCACTAAATAAAGTTGACACTCTTCCAAATCCACTTTCGTATTCATCACAATAAAATTCAACATCCTCCAAAATAGTGGGATCACTACTTCCTAAAGTTGACTCTCTTCCGAACACACTTTCATCAATATAATCATCATAGGTAGGAGGCATGCTATCATCATAACAACTTTGCATATCAAAACTTGGGATGCTAAAAATATCATCTTCATTAAACATAGCATCCCCAAGCTTGGGACAAACATTAATTCCAGCAAATATATTCTCAAATATTTTATCCCAATCAAACATAGCTTCCCCAAGCTTGGGCCCTTTCATATCATAGGCATAATCACTCTCATCATTAAAAATATGGATAGCACCAATAGTATAGCAATTATCATCATCACAAGTAGTAGTAGGAGCAACATCATTTGGGAGGGATACCTTTTTACCTTTGTTGCTCCTTCTTTTCTTTTTCTTCTTCACATTATGTGTAGTTTCAACCTTCCTCTTTGAGCTCCTTATTGATGAGATTGGTTGAATAGAAAGCTCCTCCTCGTTACCTGATTCATCATAAGAAATAATAGGAGGAGATTGGGAAGCCTCTTTCCTTTCATTAGTATTCTCATCATCTTCCATTTGCTTTCTTTTCCTTATGTAATTGGCAATATAAGGATTTTCAATACAATTCACCGCACAATACATATAAATTTTCTCTAGATCAAAATGAAGAACTTTATCAAGATTAAATTTTGGAATACCCTCAGTTATACGTTTCATTTCTTCATAACCCAAAAGAAGGCTAAGCTCTTTATGATGCTCAAGGGTAATCAAATTATCACAATATTTGGACACGACTTGATCATGAAACAAATATCATTGGAGCTTTAAATGGCCATGTTCATTGCAAAGTTCACAAGGAGCGCGAAAAATATTGAATCTTTCAGCACATTCATCTAGCTCTTCTTGCAACAATTTGGTTTCTAAGTACTTATGCCTCTTGCAATAAATATCTTCTCTATTTGGTGTGGTCATGCAAACATGCACTCCACAAAATTTGACATGCTCATAAGAGATATTTTCATCATAACTAGTGCAATCATCATTAGCATCATGGATATTCAAAGAATTCGTACTAACAACATTGCAATCATGCACATCATTCAAATATTTAGTGCCAAACAATTTAGAGATTTCTTCTTCTAGCACTTGAGCACAATTATCCTTTCCATCATACTCACGAAAGATATTAAAAAGGTGAAGTGTATGAGACAAACTCAATTCCATTTTTTTGTAGTTTTCTTTTATAAACTAAACTAGTGATAAAACAAGAAACAAAAAGATTCGATTGCAAGATCTAAATATATACCTTCACTTACCTAGCCTCTCCGGCAACGGCGCCAGAAAAGATCTTGATGTCTACTACACAACCTTCTTCTTGTAGACGTTGTTGGGCCTGCAAGTGCACAGGTTTGTAGGACAGTAGCAAATTTCCCTCAAGTGGATGACCTAAGGTTTATCAATCCGTAGGAGGTGTAGGATGAAGATGGTCTCTCTCAAACAACCCTGCAACCAAATAACAAAAAGTCTCTTGTGTCCCCAACACACCCAATACAATGGTAAATTTTATAGGTGCACTAGTTCGGCGAAGAGATGGTGATACAAGTGCAAAATAGATAGTAGATATGGGTTTTTGTAATCTGAAAATAATAAAAACAGCAAGGTAACTAAAGATAAAAGTGAGCGTAAACGGTATTGCAATGATAGGAAACAAGGCCTAGGGTTCATACTTTCACTAGTGCAAGTTCTCTCAACAATAATAACATAGATAGATCACATAACAAGCCCTCAACATGCAACAAAGAGTCACTCCAAAGCCACTAATAGCGGAGAACAAACGTAGAGATTATGGTAGGGTATGAAACCACCTCAAAGTTATCCTTTCTGTTCTATCTATTCAAGAGTTCGTAGTAAAATAACATAAAGCTATTCTTTCCGCTCAATCCATCATAGAGTTCATACTAGAATAACACCTTAAGACATAAATCAACCAAAACCCTAATGTCACCTAGATACTCCATTGTCACCTCAAGTATCCGTGGGCATGATTATATGATATGCGTCACACAATCTCAGATTCATCCAACCAACATAAAAGTACTTCAAAGAGTGCCCCAAAGTTTCTACCGGAGAGTCAAGAATGTGTGCCAACCCCTATGCATAGGTTCCCAATGTCACGAAACCCGCAAGTTGATCACCAAAACATACATCAAGTGGATCAATAGAATAACCCATTGTCACCACGGTTATCCCACGCAAGACATACATCAAGTGTTCTCATAAAAGACTCAATCCGATAAGATAACTTCAAAGGGGAAACTCAATTCATCACAAGAGAGTAGAGGAGGAGAAACATCATAACATCCAACTACAATAACAAAGCTTGGGATACATCAAGATCGTGCCATAGAGGAACACGAGATAAAACACGAGAGAGAGAGAGAGAGAGAGAGAGAGAGAGAGAGATCAAACACATAGCTACTGTTACATACCCTCAGCCCCGAGGGTGAACTACTCCCTCCTCGTCATGGATAGCGCCGGGATGATGAAGATGGCCTCCGGTGATGGGATCCCCCCCGTGAGTCTTTGGAACAGGTCCCGATTGGTTTTGGTGGCTACAGAGGCTTGCGGCGGAACTCCCGATCTATCTTTGCTCGGAAGTTTTAGTGCGAGGTATATATGGGTGCAGAGGGTACGTCGGTGGACCTCCGGGGGGCTCACGAGGTAGGGGGCGTGCCCAGGGGGGCGCCCCCACCCTCGTGGGCAGCCCGGGAGTCCCCTGACATGCACTCCAAGCCCATCTGGTTGGTTTCCTTCCAAAATTAACTTCTCTAGTTGATTTCGTTCCGTTTTGACTCCGTCTGATATTCCTTTTCCTCGAAACACTGAAATAGGCACAAAACAGCAAATCTGGGCTGGGCCTCCGGTTAATAGGTTAGTCCCAAAATAATATAAAAGTGGATAATAAAGCCCAATATTGCCTAAAACAGTAGATAAAGTAGCATGGAGCAATCAAAAATTATAGATACGTTGGAGACGTATCAGCCCCCCACTCTCGTGGGCCACCCGTAAGGCAGTTGATGCCCTTCTTTGGCTGCAAGAAAGCTAATTTTTGGAAAATGATCTGGGCGAAGGTTTCAATCCAATCGGAGTTACGGATCTCGAGATATAAAGGAAGCGGTGCGAGGTAAGAATTCGAATGCGTAAAAGCAGAGATAGATCCAATCTCGGAGGGGCTCTTGCCCTCCCACGCCATGGAAGCCAAGGACCAGAGGGAAAACCCTTCTCCCATCTAGGGAGAAGGTCAAGGAAGAAGAAGAAGAAGAAGGGGGGCTCTCTCCCCCTTGCTTCCGGTGGCGCCGGAGCGCTGCCGGGTGCCATCATCATCATCGCGATCTTCACCAATACCTCCGCCATCTTCACCAACATCTCCATCACCTTCCCCCTTCTATATTCAGCGGTCCACTCTCCCGCAACCCGTTGTACCCTCTACTTGAACATGGTGCTTTATGCTTCATATTATTTTCCAATGATGTGTTGCTATCCTATGATGTCTGAGTAGAATTTGGTTGTCCTATCGGTGATTGATGAATTGCTGTGATTGGTTTGAGTTGCATGTTTTATTATTGGTGCTGTCCTATTGTGCCCTCCGTGTCGCGCAAGCGTGAGGGATTCCCACTGTAGGGTTTGCAATATGTTTATGATTTGCTTATGGTGGGTGGCGTGAGTGACAGAAGCACGGACCCGAGTAAGTAGGTTGTTTGCATATGGGATAAAGGGGACTTGATACTTTAATGCTATGGTTGGTTTTACCTTAATGAATCTTTAGTAGTTGCGGATGCTTTCTAGAGTTCCAATCATAAGTTCATATGATCCAAGAAGAGAAAGTATGTTAGCTTATGCCTCTCCCTCAAATAGAATTGCAATAGTGATTACCGGTCTAGTAACGTAGTCAGTTGCCTAGGGACAATTTCACAACTCTTACCACCACTTTTCCACACTCGCTATATTTACTTTATTGCTTCTTTATCTAAACAGCCCCTAGCTTTTATTTACGTGTTCTTTATTATCTTGCAAACCTATCCTATCACACCTACAAAGTACCTCTAGTTTCATACTTGTTCTAGGTAAAGCGAACGTCAAGCGTGCGTAGAGTCGTATCAGTGGCCGATAGGACTTGAGAGAGTATTTGTTCTACCTTTAGCTCCTCGTTGGGTTCGATACTCTTACTTATCGAAAGAGGCTACAACTGTCCCATATACTTGCGGGTTATCAATATTCAAGACACCGATGAAATATTTTGAATACACGAAACCCCACATGTGTGAGAGGGAGCCCCCATATAGTGCGGTGATTATGGGCTGCCCTAGGTTAACCTGATCACCCTAGGGCCTGAAGGTTCACTTCCCACAACAAGAAGAATAACGAAGAGTGAGAAGAACATAAACGAGCAAGAGATAAAAAATGTAAAGGATAAAAGTGATAGATTGATTTGACGATTGTCTGATATGTACATGAGGCAGATGGACTTCCCGTACATCTCATTTATATATGAGGCAGATGGACTTCCCGTACAAGAGAAAGACTCAAAATCCCGTCCAACAAGTCAAAAAGCTAGCCTAAGTTGGACATTGGGTTGGATATTTTGAAGAATATCCAACCAAAGTTAGTGCATTTTGTACAAGTCGAATATTCTTATCTTGAGTTGGACATTCAGTCGGACATTTGGTTCGATGTTTTAGGAAATATCCAGCCGATGCTAGTGCATTTTGTACAAGTCAGATAGTGTGTCATACATTTGGTTGAAATTTCTGACCTGATTTCTATAGCTTCTGTCCCTGACCTTCATATGGCTTTTGTAACAACCCGACCAAACTCATTGGTTCATGGCGCACACAGTGTGCTCACTTGGTCACTCATTCTCAAATTGCTCAAAGCTAATCACGTTTGACTTTGAGATCCTTTCAAATTACCTCCCAAACAAGATGCATCTTGTTGATATGAATAGTCTATCATTCCTATTAAGTTGGGATGCCACAACTTCTCAGGATGCATCTCGATGGTCTAAAAAGCAATGTCCATTTTGGTGAGAAGAAAAACTTCCATGTTGAGAAATTTTCCATATGAAGGCATCTTAGAGCATCTACGGCCAGACTTGGCAAATTCAGCCCCTCAAATGTCCGTTGATGCATCCGGATGCCCCCTCATATCTTGTGCCCTGCATCCATATATCTCAAATCCGGACTCTTAGATCCATGCACGTCCATCATACACGGCAATGTCGCACGTCAATAAAAATTTTGGTACCGAAAATAAAAAGTTTTTACATAAAATTTATTTTAAGTGCACAACTCAAACATTAGCTCTTTGGTTTCCATTGTGGGTCCACATATGCTCCATAAAGATCATTGAGTAGATGTGTGTGCACCTGATGATCTCAAAGATTTTGATGCATCTGTAGAAAGTCCATAAGGTGAGTTGCATCTTGATCTTTCAGGAATTGAACTTGTTCTCCAGGCGCTTCAAAATCATTGGTTTGGGCAACACCATCACCCTCATCTTCGACAATCATATTGTGCAAAATAACACAACACGTCATGAGCCGCCACAAAGTTTCTGATTCCCACATCATTGCAGCTCCACGAACAATTCCCCGATGAGCTTGAGGCACTCCGAATGCCCCCTCCACATCCTTCCTAGCTGCTTCCTGCATTGTTCTAAAGTGGCTTTGTTGGTTGCCCCATGGTTTGATATGGTCTTCACAAACGCCGCACACTAAGCATAGATGCCACTAGCAAGATAGTATCCCATGTTGTAGTCATGACTGTTGATAATGTAGTTGCATGATGGCGATTCCCCATTATGAAGCCTCCTGAATAATGGAGATCATTGAAGCACGTTAATGTCATTGTGAGAACCTGACATTCCAAATAAAGCATGCAAAATCCATAAGTCATGTGAGCCAGTGCTTCTAGTATGATGGGGGCCTCTTTGTTGTGGCGTTGATACATTTCCCGCAAACCTTTGAGGCAGTTCTTCCAATGCGAATGCATGCAATCAATTGATCCGAGCATTCCTGGAAACTCTCTGGCCTCCCTAGTAGCCAACAACTTCTCCGTGTCCTGCACATTTCGTTCTCTTAGATACTCTGCTCCAAACACCTGCACCACGACACGGGCAAACTTGACAATAGTCTTCAGGCATGTGCTCTCCCCCATCCTGACCATCTCACCCACGACATATGCGGCAGTACCAAGTGCAAGTATCCTCTGAGCAGTCGTGCATTTTACCATAGAAAGATAGTTGGCTGCAGTAATCCCTTGTGACCTTGAAGTAGTCATTGTGTGCCTCCACTCCCTCCACGATGTGCAAAAACAATGGTTTCCGCATGTGAAAACGGGAATGAAACCATGGATCATCTGGGAAAGTTGGGTTCAGACCAAAGTAGTCCTTCTCCAGTAGTTGTGCTTCGGACACCCTATCCCGATTGATCACTCTTCTCCCTTTGATTGAGCCATTGAAATTGTGAATATGCTCCACCTGCCAGCCCGTTTCCTCTTACATGCTCATGAGCATGATCATGTCAACTTCTTTGTTCGAATCCGACGAATCGAAGAACTCATCTTGAATGATTTGATCAAGCTCCATTGGTCCATACTCCTCGTCCAACGAAGCATAAAACTTCATTGTTTTCCCTAAAAAAACATAAAAAACTAGTCCGGACAATGTGTCAAACGCATAGAGCGCAAGGGGTAGCCCGAGAGTTGCCGGACGTACCACGGTGGCGTCTGGGCTGGGATGACGTCCCCGACGACGAGGACAAGGAGAGAGGAGTGCTATGCTGATGCTGGTGGTGCAGGGGCTCGAAATGGCAGCGGAGCTGCGATACGAAGGTTGCGGAGGAGGAAGAAAAGAGGAGAGAGCAAATGGATCCGGTAGGACGAGGGGGTGGATTTGATGCAAAATATGGTAGGGGTAGGCCTATCTGGTACGACGTGGCGGATGCGCTCGGGTGTGCCCGGGCGCCCTATATCTGCCCCATATTTGGGCTAGATATGAGGGGTGACGGTCAGCCCGAACGTTTGAGGCCCGTTTAGAAAGCCCGTCCAAGTCACATTTTCATGACCATTCAATGACCAGGCCGCCCGCCCCGGACGTTTGAAGTGGTTTTGGGTGTCCGCCCGTGGATGTTCTTTTTTTCGAGGTAAAAGAGTTTCATTGCAGAGTTACACTCAGCTAGCAAAAGCTCAGTGATATAAGGTGGACAATTCTGCAGCCAACAAGCCGTGCTACACTCTAAAACTTACCGTCAATGTGATGGTCGACGATCTACCAGAGCAATGTGCCTACTAGGTATGTGGATGTTGTGAAAGCATCAGAACTGAGACTAGGGATAATGAAACCTTGGGCGAGTGGTGCATCAGGCAAGATGAAAGGAGCGATGGTCGACGATCTACCAGAGCAATGCGCCTGCTAGGTATGTGGATGCTGTGGAAGCATCAGAATGATATCGTCTTCAATGGAGCATCTCCGTCCTTCGAGCAGATCACTCAGCGAATTGAAGAGGAGGGCAAGCTATGGAGATTGGCCGGGATATTCAAGAGTGGTGGAGAAGGCTTCGGTGGAGCAACTCCAATGTGGGTAGATGGCGAGTAGTCTCTTTGCTTATCTGGGTGGTGTTGGGCAAAGACCCGCTTGTAAATACATCCGTAACAATGTGGAGTTTTGGGATTCTTTCCCTCTCCTTTTTTAATAAATGATACGCACACTCGTGCGTATTCAAGAAAAAAACTTAGCATCAAACGCACGCCCCTTTTAATTTGTCCTAACTTTCCGTTCAAGTCTCGTTTTCATTTTGATCCCCTTGGAGCTTAGAGCACATCTAGCCGCTTGCCCCCCACCCCAGCGCACCCGGCGAATGCCTTTTGGCGATTGCGCCGGCGGTTTTTTCGCCCTGGGGGCAATCGAGTTTCCAGCCCCCCAGGTTTCAGCCCCCACACGCCCCAGCCGAGCATTGGTCATCCGCTTCTTCTTTCTCCCTTTCGGCGCCAGCTGTGGCTCCGCCTCCGCCTGTTCTTCCACCCCTGCCTCCTCCTTGGTGTCATCGAGCTCATCGTCCATGTCGATGGCTGTCGGTGTCAAAACCGACGGATCTCGGGTAGGGGGTCCCGATTTGTGCGTATTAGGCTAATGGTAACAGGAGGCAAGGGACACAATGTTTACCCAGGTTCGGGCCCTCTTGATGGAGGTAAAACCCTACTTCCTGCTTGATTGATATTGATGATATGGGTGTTACAAGAGTTGATCTACCACGAGATCGTAGAGGCTAAACCCTAGAAGCTAGCCTATGATGATTATGATTCTGATCATCCCTCTAAGGACTAAACTCTCCGGTTTATATGGACACTGGAGAGGGCTAGGGTTTACATGGAGTCGGTTACAAAGAAGGAAATATAATATCCGGATCACCAAGCTTGTCTTCCACGCAAAGGAGAGTCCCATCCGGACACGGGACGGAGTCTTGAGTCTTGTATCTTCACACTCCAACAGTCCGGCCAAAGTATATAGTCTGGCTGTCCGGATACCCCCTAATCCAGGACTCCCTTAGTAGCCCCTGAACCAGGCTTCAATGACGATGAGTCCAGCGAGCAGTTTTGTCTTCGGCATTGCAAGGCGGGTTCCATCTCCGAATACTCCAAAGTAATTATCGAACACCTAAACCGTGTCCGGATGTGCAAGATGATCTTCACATACCACCGTAGAGAGAATGATATTTCACAAATGTAATCTGCTGAAAACTTTAGACAACGTGATATGACACTATGGTCGAGTCATTATTCAGACCGTTTTCCCATAACAAGCCACAACACATATTGCGAGGCGGTTTCCTATGCACGTCTTGCCGAAGCAGAGATCGTGTCCCCTTATCACGGGATTCTCGTCAATACGGGTGAGGGTAGCCCAACCGCACCGCTAATCGTGGCAAGTGGGGAACGAGCGGGTTCCACCAGGCAAGTGGGGAGGCGCAAAAGCTTTTGCCGCCTTTATAAAGAGATAAGGTCTATTCCTTTTCACCCACGCCTTTTCCTTCCGCTAGTCCATTCCCCTCTGTTCGAGCCCTAGCGCCCAAGCACTCTTCTTCTCCACCGAAGAGTGGTTCTCCGAAGATGTCCGGATCCGGAGCAGGAGGCAAATGGATGGCCTCTACCATCCATGAGAAGGATATCAAAAGGCTCCGAGAGGCCGGGTACCTGGCCAAGAAGATCGGCCACCGTCTCCCGCCGGCGGGACAGATCGTCCCTACTCCGGAGCCCCACGAGAGGGTCGTGTTTCTTCCTCATTTTGTCCGCGGGCTTGGGTTTCCCCTTCACCCATTTTTTCGCGGCGTCATGTATTATTACGGGATTGATTTTCATGATCTTTCCCCCAATTCTTTCCTTAACATCTCAACGTTCATCGTTGTGTGTGAGGCTTTTCTCCGAATTTCGCCTCACTTCGGCCTATGGCTGAAGATTTTCAATGTGAAGCCCAAGGTGGTGAGTGGCGAGGATGCCGAGTGCGGTGGCGCCATGGTGAGCTAGATGCCCAAGGTCGTATGGCTGACGGGTGCCTTCAATAACTCCGTCAAGGAGTGGCAGCAGCAGTGGTTCTATATCACCAAACCGTGCAGCAAAAAGTGGGCTGCTGCTCCTGAGTTCAGATCCGGAGCCCCACTGCGGCTCACGTCCTGGCCCGAGAAGGGCCTGAACTGGTCCTCATCCGATGAGCTGTCACTGCTCCAAATGTGCGTCCAGAGTGTGGTCGACAAGGATGTCAAACTCGTCAACGTAGTCCAGGTGATGTTAGTTTGCCTGGTTCTCCCTTGCCAGCGCCGAGCCTGCAATTTGTGGGAATACGACCCAACTGAGCACCAGACCCTTTGGGAGCTCTATGGCTCCTCCCACAAGGATATCTGGAAGGTGCTCTTCAAGTCCGGCAAACCATGGTCGGGCTCCGCCGAGGACCGTGGGTATCAACTATCCCACTCTGCAAGTCCGGTAAGTCATTGATGTGCTTTGTCCATCCATGTTTTAGCTGGCACGTCCTGAGGGAAGCGCTTTTATCATGCCTTACAATAATCCCAGGGATGGACAAAAAAGGTGGAGCGGATACACTGTCCTGCCCCACTGCCGGAGGAACCAACCGGGCCTCTTCTGACAAAGATGCTAGTCCCAGCGCCTTACGAGGCGCCGAAGAAAGAGGCCCCTAAGAAGGTCAAGAATACCCGGAGCAGCCTCCGTCGTCGCGATGCTTCGGACACAAAATCCGAAGACTCCAGCGACCATCCCTCCTCCGAAGACGAAGAGGAGGAGGAAGAAGATGAGTCCCCCGTAGGGGGAGGGAAGAAAAGGACGGCCTCCTCATCCCTGGAGGCCGAATTGCCAAAGAGGGGGAAAGGCTCCCTTTCAGAGGCGTCCACCACGGCTGCCGATAGCAGCCCGGAGTGGGATCCCAGGGTCCAGCCCCTGGTAAAATCGTAAGTGTACGAAACCTTCACACACCTACGTGCTCGAGGTTATTAGAATGTAGTAGTTTTAATCGTCGCCATATTTTATACAGCCCGGCGAGGTCCCACGCCGGACAGTCCTCATCGAAGGATTCGCTGAGCTTAGATGTTTGGCGAGCAAGACGCCTCCAGAGGCCCCTTCCCCAAAGCCTAGGCACGACACCGAGGTGTCGTCTCAGCGGGACCCGGACCAGGGGGCATATCTCTGGGGCCAGACACACGGGAGCAGCGGCTCCCAGGCGTGTCAACGGCGGGGGCGATCTCAGGTCTGGACAACAGCCGGACACGGTCCAGGAGACCTTTAAAGCTCCAGGATCGAGCGAGCAGCCGCCTTTGACGGGGGGAGTCTTGCCTACTCCGCCAGCAACCTTTGTTCAAGCAGAGCTGCCGGGCGGCCTATCGACAGCGCTAAGGAGCACGTCTATCGTCGATGAACATCGGACCCTCATGGGTGCGGTGATTGAAAAGATTCAGTCCGCCGAGAGCGGACTAAATGAGTCCTGCCTTGGCCTTATAAAGGGCTTTGAGGTATGTTTTTAGAAACCTTTTGGAGATTGTCACAGTATGATTAGTAGCCCCGATGCCTTTGTCCGTGAAAGAGAGAAAGTCGGACGAGGATCAAATCATCCGCTGGCGGGGAGACTCGATTAATAGCGTGTATCCCTTTGTTTGAAAACAGGCGTCTACGGAGACGACCGCCACTCATAATGCGGAGGTGCCCGGACTAAAGCAGAGCCTGGAACGGGCTGAAGAGGAACTTGGCCATGTGAGGAAGCAATTGGAGGGCAAGCAAGGTATGTTGAAACCTGGTCCTAAATTCGGCACGAATGAGTAGTTGCGCCTGATGAAAATATTTGTATTGTATGCTCTAGGAGCGGGTGCCGAATTTGAGGCACTGAAGAAGGCTGTGGCCAAAGCCAACGAGAAGGCCACCGCCGAGCAGGCTCTTCGTGAGAAACACGAGGCCAGGGTCATTGAAGCTGAGCGAGAGCTCCAGGAGGCTATGAAGAAAAGTGAGGCCTTGGAGCAAAGTTTAGCAGGGAAAGAATCCGAACTCTCCCAAGCTCTCCAAACCGCGGAGGATGCTCGGGAAGAAGCCCGAGGTGCTCTGAAGGACATTCAGGAGGCACGGAGGGTTACGGCTGGTGAGGCCTTTTGTACTTAGGGCCATTTTTTCATAGTAATGGGGGCTCTAAGCGACAAGCTGAATTCTTGTTTCTCCAGGTGTGTTTGCAGACCTGCCATGCAGCATATCAGACGCTGCCCAATTCTACCGTACTGAGGAGAAGAAGTCTGCGGAGAAGGATTTCTGGTCGTAGTATTTGGCGCCGAATTATCTGGTGCCCTTTATCGATTAGCTGAAGCAGTTGGTCGAACTGCACCAGGCGGCCGAACTAGCCATGAAGGACTTGATTGTCTGGCTGTGGCCCGCGGAGCCAATTCCAAGCAGTTACTTCAGACTTGTGAAGTGGATTGTTGGTGCTTGCCCTCGGCTCAATGTCATTAAGCGATCGGTTTGCATAGGGGGTGTGCGCATGGCATTTGCGTGTGCGAAGGTGCACTGGGGGAAGCTTGATGCTGAGAAGCTGATGACTGAGGGACCACCGGAGGGTAAGGAGCATCGCAAGCCCGAGTTATACTATGAAGGTGTCTTGAGAGGAGCCCGCCTTGTGGCGGATCAGTGTACCAAAGACACTGTATTTCCCTGAAGGCAGTCGTGCCATTCTTTGTAATGCGGGATAATGGCACTTTTATTATTATTTTATTGCCTGTTTATGTGAACCTTTGTTCTTCTTGTGCGGCTGTTTAGTGTACATAAATCCTGAGAGTTGGCGATCGTTAAACCCCTTTACGTAGAAATGCGGGGTGTTCGCCATATACGAACACTCTTTATCCCATTGTTGGGTCCTTTTAAGGAGGTGTTCCTTACCACGAACCAGGCAATCAGAATATAGGGCTTTATCACTCTCACTTAGCCATAGGAATTGAGTATGGTGGCGCAGCCCACGGTATTCGGAAGACCGTACTAGGGGCTCTATCGGCGCTGATCGGAGGCGATCATGTCGCACTTTGCATTTATAGTGGCATTATGCGGAATAAATCTTTAAGGATTTTACAACCTCTCGAGCAGTGACCAGCTCTCGCCATATCATGACGATCGGTTTTGGCTTTCTCTCTTGAGGTGCTCGTCCGTGAACCGGGACACAATCGCAGTAGTTCTCCCAACGCTACCTTAGCCGATAGAGCGGAACGTAAGGTACCAAAATATGGGAGCCGGGCAAACCCAACCAATGACCCAAGACATGATTCAGAGCTGATGCATATAATGCTATAAGTTCGGGGTGCCGAGCGACCGGAAAGGTGGCTGGACTTTGTTGCCGTATTATGAGTATTATGAAGCCCCTTGGCATAGTGGGGCATAATACGATGTAATGGTGCCGTTTATGGCAAAAAAGGGCATTAATGAAGAATGACAGCCGGTAAGTGTTATTTAAATCTACGCACTGTAGTAGGATGACATGTCTATGCATATGAGTATGGTTTATGATTATGAAAAGAGGTGTTTTTGGCGGAACCTGTCGTGGCCGGACTGGAGGAGGTTGTGTGTGGATCTGAAGTGAATCCGGACTTCCTCCTTTGGGGGGGGGATTTACTTGTGTGTTCATGCTCTTGTGTGTCCGAGTTGATTCCACGTCACCAGTCCTGTTCTGCGCCAAAGTTAATCTGTAAAGGCAAATGCTTGAAGGCAGCTGCACGTCCTCTTATGGTTGAATTGCGGGTGCCTAATCGGAGCCTGGCTAAACCAGGTTGTCATTTCGTAAAATAGTGCGGACTCCTCATTTGGTGTCCGGGTAGTTGGCTGCCGAATCAAAATTTGATAAACAGGCACGACTCGCTATTCCAGCAGCGGTATGATTTCCGCTCTAAGGGTGGGGCTCGGCCTTGCCCATAATTGTGACTATGTCACGCGGGACTGGCCTGATGTTGTACCTCGTTGAATCTAGCCAACGTGGTTCGTCCCGGTAGTATGTGGTAATTACTGTATAAGGGGACGATGCCGAAGACTTATTCTTTGGCGTGGTATTTGTTTGGTGATCCGAAGACAACCATTAGTATGGTGGGCTAGTTAAAACTTGGCCTTTGCGCCTGGCATCTTTTGAGGAGATGTTCTTGATAGTTTTATGCCCGTGGGGGCTCGTGTAGGATGGAGCCCCCAAACTATTGGGTAGATAGTGAGTGCAATAAAATTGCTATGGCTGACGTTGTCCGGACGGTCGATGTGATTAGAGACGATCGACCGTATTTTTGTACTGTGGGGGGATCTTCCTTTAACCTCACCATGTTTGATCGGTCTTTCGTTGTCTGAGACCTCCCTTCATTGTTTCCGGCGCGCGATCGGCCGTTTTGTTTTGAGGATCCGGCATTCTCTATTGGTGTGCTTGGCCGCCCTTCTCGGGGTACCATGAATTTCACATGGTTGGTCGAGTATGCTGCTTGGGCCGGATGGGCCTGAGCTATTCTTTTTTTGCTGACCGGACTGGGGGCCGCTGAATTTGGCACCAACTTCCCTGGCTTGACGTTTATGACGATTGTGCCGAGGCTTGAGGATGCCGCCTCGTGTTTCCTGCGTATTGTCCTGGACCGTGGTGGTATGTTGGCGTCGGGGTATGTGCTTAAGGTTCTCCTTCTTAGGTTGAGGTAGCGAATTGTGCTGTGTGTGCCCTTTGTCGGGGCGGTCGAGTCCGTATTCCTCGGTGGCCAGGACCTTGGTCCATCTGTCAGTGAGCAAATCTTGGTCAGCTTTGAGCTACTGTTGCTTCTTTTGCAGGCTCCTCGCAGTGGCCATAAGCCGTCGCTTGAAGCGAACTTGTTCCGCGGGATCCTCAGGCACGCCGAATTCATCATCGCCGAGGCTCACCTCGTCTTCGGAGGGGGGCATATAGTTGTCCCTCTCCAAGTATCCGTCCGTTGCCAGTCCGGCCTGTTTGAAGGCAGGCTGATCAGGATTGTATTCATCTTCGGCACCATCCGGATTGTTTTCGTCTCCTGTGCCGGTATTGTTGTGGCGGGGCTTGGAGCGGCATTGACGACGCCCATGCTTAGCTTTCTTCCCTGCGGGGTTATCCTCCATTGACTCATTGCCATTGGTTTCTTTCGGAGTGTCCACCATATATATATCATATGAGGAGGTGGCTGTCCACCGCCCCATGGGCGGTGGTTCCTGTTCTTCTCCTGCATCGTCGTCCATACCGTCGATGTCTTCAGAGTCGAAGTCAAGCACGTCGGTTAAGTCATCGACCGTGCCAATGAAGTGGGTGGTGGGTGGGCAACAAATTCCTTCGTCGCCTGCTTCCCACTCGAGCCGGACATAGTTCGGCAAAGAGTCTCCTGACAAAGAGAGAGATTTTAACGAGTTCAGCATGTCGCCAAAGGGCGAGTGCTGGAAGATATCTGCGGCGGTGAACTCCATTACCGGAGCCCAACCAGATTCGGCAGGCTCGGAGGTGTGCGGACCGGAACCTACGGCCGGATACGAGTCCGGGGGTCCGGTGTCACAGGCTTCCTTTGGGGTGAAGTCTGTGTTCAGCTCTACCGCCGATGAGTGTGTGGGCTCCGGGGCGGGGTCCATCCATCCGTCCTCGGGCGACACAATCTGATCCGGATTTAGGTCTGGAGCTTCTGCAGGGGCGATATCCCGAGCATTGTCCGACAACAGGTCTAAGCCGTGCTTTTCGTGACTGTCCGGCGCTCCTGGCGTAGGCCCAAACCCGTTGAAGATCAAGTCTCCGCGGATATCGGCCGCGTAGTTCAAGTTTCCGAACCTAACCTGGTGGCCAGGGGCGTAGCTGTCGATCCGCTCCAAATGGCCAAGCAAATTGGCCCGCAGTACGAAGCCGCCGAACACGAAGATCTGTCCGGGGAGAAAAGTCTCACCCTGGACCATGTTGTTGTTGACGATTGATGGGGTCATCAAGCCTTGCAGCGATGACACAGAGGAACTCTCAATGAAAGCACCAATGTCGGTGTCAAAACCGGCGGATCTCGGGTAGGGGGTCCCGATCTGTGCGTATTAGGCTAATGGTAACAGGAGGCAAGGGACACAATGTTTACCCAGGTTCGGGCCCTCTTGATGGAGGTAAAACCCTACTTCCTGCTTGATTGATATTGATGATATGGGTGTTACAAGAGTTGATCTACCACGAGATCGTAGAGGCTAAACCCTAGAAGCTACCCTATGATGATTATGATTCTGATCGTCCCTCTAAGGACTAAACTCTCCGGTTTATATGGACACCGGAGAGGGCTAGGATTTACATGGAGTCGGTTACAAAGAAGGAAATATAATATCCAGATCGCCAAGCTTGTCTTCCACGCAAAGGAGAGTCCCATCCGGACACGGGACGGAGTCTTGAGTCTTGTATCTTCACGCTCCAACAGTCCGGCCAAAGTATATAGTCGGGCTATCCGGATACCCCCTAATCCAGGACTCCCTCAACGGCGGTGTCCATCGTTTCGTCTTGTGCGCGGAACCCGGGGCACAAAGCGGCGGCGCCCGAGCCGCTCGTGATGATCTCGTCCATGTTGGCGTCGGTTTTGCTGAACTATGGCGCCGAGCCGTGTGCGAAGTGTAGGGCGCCACGACGCAGAGGCGGCGCGGGCGAGCCTGAGTACACCGGTGGCGAGTAGCTGTACTGGGTGCTGAGGCCGACGGTGAACGCCGGGAAGGGAGTGCGCGGGTCGGGGTTGAAGCCGGAGGGGAAGGCACGCGGCGTCGCACCATGCGGGAAGGTGATGTTGGGGTTGAAGCCGCCATGTGCGTCACCGTCGGAGTAGCAAGGCGAGGGCGTGTAACCCCATAGTGGCGGCGAGAAGTTGGCCAGCGACGCGACTCTCAGCTGGCTCCCTCAAGCGGCTTGCGGGCAGTGGCCGGGCGGAAGGTTCATCATCCCCACGCGAGACACCTCTCCATGTTTCGCCGCTGCCGCAGCGTCCCTGGCCCTCTTGGTGATGAGGCTGTTCCGCCGATCGGTGGTGACCGCCTCCCGGCGCTCGACGTCCGCCTTCCACTCGGTGTTCGACAAGCCCGGTGGCCTTGCCATGGTCGCCCTCGGCTTCCTCTGCTTCGGCTGGGTGGTATCGGTGGCTAGGCGAGAGGACGCATACTTCTTCGGCGGCATGGCGGCCGGATCTGACGAGGAGAATGGCGGGAGCGGCGGGGGAAAGGGGGAAGCACTTGGGAAATGGACGGAAAAGGGGGAAAACGGTGGGAATTGACTTGCTTGTCGCCGACATCGCGGTCCCACATGCCTTTTCGCTTCAGCCGGCGCCCCCCCGGGGTTCGGCTTGGGTTCGCCGGCTATTATTTCGGCCAAACCGGCAATAAACAACGATCAGCGAGCGCGACAGGGCTGATTTTCGACGTAAAAAAGGCACCCCTAGGGGGGCCTGTTGGGTTGGGGGAGGGGGGAGGGGGGGTGGAGATGCTCTTAATCATCCTACGGGCTAAGCAGATCGTGTCACTTTTGAGCGTCGACGGGTACGGAAATGGTAAATAGTGAATGGGCAATAAATCGATTTTGGCAAAGAGCCAGCTGCGCATGCCCATTAAAGCGCCACGTCACGGCCCCCCACAGCTCAGCTGCAATACCATCCATACCCCTCACCGACCCAGCACCTCAGAGGACATCTAGCACTACCATCGGAGGGTACTATAGTCATTTCCCCGCAGGCTCCTAACGATCACCGTTCATCCGTTCAATACAATATTCCATTTTTAAAACCATTTCCGTGCAACCTTTTTATGCCCGAGACAGTAGGAGGACAAGAGCGAGGGCGACCAATAAATTCCTAATTTTTCCCACTTTTCCACCCCGGGATTCCCCCGCCTCTTGTTCCAATCGATTGGTGGGCGTCCTCGTTCTTGGCTTCCCGATTGAATCCGTGGAAGCCAAAGATAATTCTATCTCCGCTGCGATTTTTTTGGGTGGTTTGAGTTCTTGATTTGTTTGCGAGGAAGCCACCATGAGCGCCGGAAGCGCGAGTTTCCTCGAGATCCAGCCCTCGGAGCTGGCATTTCCCTGTAAGTTGTCCCAGATCTTGTCTCCAGATCGAATTGCTAGAATCGCGTCGCGTAGTTATTGCTGTGTCTGTCCCGTCCAATGGATCCTGGTCAAAGCTGGGATCTTAGGATGGAGACGAGGCCATTGGTCCTTGCCTATCGGATCCGTGTGTCTGATCAGCTTGCTTTGTCTAGTGCTCTTTTAGATGCGAACTCAGGATCTTGGACCATTGCGTGCTCTCTGCAAACGGGCAGTGACTGCATGGCGTTTTTTTCTTGTGGGATTTCAGTTATTTATGTCTTATGTGCTTCCTGATGCACATGGTATCCCACCCTGTATCGAGGGCATGCTTCGAATGTACATTCTGTGGAAACATGATTATGATAATCATTTGATATTCCAGGAATTTGGGATCTCGCTAACAAATATGTATGTCATCGCTACATTGATCTGGCATTATGGAGTTGCTTGAAATGAAATGTTCCTGTCAATTATTTATATTGTGTTTAGGATGTGATATTAAGGCCATTGTTAGCTGATCTCGAATTGGATCACTATGTGCTAGATTGTTCTGTCAATGATCATGATTCTGTTTATTCAGTTTGCTTGCTTTCAATGTTTGTCTGGGTTAGTTGACTGTATCTTTGCACTGAATATCTAGAGGTTTGTACTGTCTTTCTTAATCAAAATGTGCCTGAACTTCTATTTTGTACATACAGTTGAATTGATGAAGCAGAGCTCGTGCTCCATGCAACTCGCAAATAAGACCGACCATTATGTAGCATTCAAGGTAATCAGTTGTAAATTTTCAATCCTATGTGCCTCATGTTTTTATTGTTCATATAGTTGTTCTAATGGACAAGGAAATCATTACCTCATCACTGTTCGCAGGTCAAAACTACCAACCCAAAGCAGTACTGTGTGCGCCCTAATATTGGCGTTGTACTTCCTGGGTCGACTTGTGATGTTACAGGTAGCTGTCGGTCCATTATATAGGGATAAACATCTCAGTGAAAAGAAAAGCCTGCTTAACTTGCTCAGTTTTCTATTTACAAGTATCCTTAGCATTTTCTCTGTTGTTAGTTACAATGCAAGCGCAGAGGGAAGCACCTCCTGATCTGCAGTGTAAGGACAAGTTCCTAGTTCAAAGTGTTGCAGCTGAGAATGGCGCAGCAACTCAAGATATTAGTGCAGCAATGGTACCTACCTTGACACTCCATTTGTGTTATTTCTGTCAATTTGCTCCTTGCTGCATTTGTTCGTTTCTAGCACATCATCATGTCATTCATCCATGTGGTTTCGTGATGACAGTTCAACAAGGAGCCAGGGAAGGTTGTTGATGAATGCAAGCTGCGTGTAATTTATGTGCCAACATCTTCACCTAGCCTGTTCTCTGAAGATTCAGAACAAGGGAGTTCTGCTCGTTCATTGGAAAACGGGACTCCTAATTCTACATTGCCACAATCTGTAAGTCACTGAGTTAGCTCTTTCGTTTTTATTTATTTTTTCGTTTTGAATGAAATTCCTGGGGCTTTTTACATGATAAAATTACAATATATTTAATGTCCATTGTTCAGGTATTTAGATCATCTGGTGAAGCATCAAAGGAGAAGTCCTCGGAGGTAACCTTTATTTCTTTATCTAACCTTTATTGTACCTATGTATTTGATATTGATCAGTACCCTGAGGTAAAAAGGCTGCAAGTTGCAAGAATGAGTGAACAACTGGTTAACTGTATATTGACAATGTTGGTATTATGCTGTGTACCCCTACTTAGATCTTACACTAACTGACTGATTTGTATATGGACTGTAGTACTGATTGTTCATTTTTTTTGGAGATAAAATAATAGATATGGCTTGTCCAGACATTCAGAATTGTCCTTGCATTAAAATCCTCTGGAAGCATATGCTAGCTTGCTGACTGCAAGTAATTGTGAATCTTGCTAGCTGGGTAGCATGCCCTGCCAATCATAAATATCCGTTCGTGAAACAGAAAAAAAACTTTTGTGCCCCCTTCAGTCAGTACCACCCTTACCTGTTATTATGAGGTGATTGGTGATAAGACTGAGGAACAGGTTCATTACTACCATTAGAACATATAGAACATAAGATATTGGCGGCACCTTCCTGAGCCTTAGTCTTAACTCTTAAGTAATGTATATATGATTTGTATCACTCTTGACTTGGGAATATAAAAACAGATTAGGTTATTACTACTTCCCATAATATTTGGAAAACAGGAGAATGCCAAGTAGCATATGATGCATTTTTATCCTACTTCCCAACTTTTGGTGCCTCTAGGGTTCCTGATTTACCGTCAGACGTGATGGATTTGTAATTTATATGCCTTACCTATTCCTGTAAGCTTTCCACTGCTTGGACTGTATAGGCACATACGGTCATACGCAAGCAAAATCATGTGGTCTTGATGAAAATAGGGTGGTACATGAAATTGCTAGGGTTAGTTGTGTCGATTGCAGCGGTGGTGCGTTGCAATGGCAGTTCCTGCCTGTGCGTGGGTGGGAACTGGTCTTGCGTGATTGTAATCCAAACATTGTTTCTTAATTAATTAATACATACACCAATTCAAAAAAAAAAAAAACCGTGTGGCTTTGATGGTATTGGCTACTGTATGTATTGACTTTGTAAAAGTTTGCTGACAACAGATAACCAAAATGCATGATCTCTTACTTAGTTGTCAATCTATCTCAAAATGCTTTTGAAGTTTTATGTTTTGATAAAATGGCTGTGGTTGGTTATTCCTTCTAGGCAACATCCATGATTTCCAAGCTAACTGAGGAGAAAATGTCTGCTGTTCAGCAAAACCAGAAGTTGAGACAAGAGCTGGTAAGTGCTTCCACAACTGTGACAGTTCTGAACTAATGCTGTATTCTTGGGTATTATTCTGGAATTTGTTTTCCATCATTTATATGTTTCTTGACCATTCCATCTCAAAGGTGACTCAAGGGGTTGTTTACTCAGCTATTTATTGATGTGAGGTTCAACAAATTATAGACATGCTCCCCTCTTTGTACTTTATGTTTATCACTACCATGAATAGCGAAAATGTATGAGATAATCTACTGCATTAGCTTCTTGCTTGCTCGTCCTAACCAAGAAATCTTTGTTCACACCATTGGTTTTTCATACGAGCCAAGTAAATGCTTATGTGTTGAGCATTATTCAGATTTATCAATTGATGTAATGACGAGTGTCATGCTCATAATTACACATAAGCATAAAGTTTAGACGGTGTTTGTCGGCAGAAGTTTTTTTTTTTCAAATTTTTTGTTTGTTGGAGATTGTCACGAGAAGATGCAGTGATTGCGAGGTGTGTGTTGTTTAGAGTGAACCTTATGTTAGTATGCCTAATAGATCAGTTGTTTATTTCTTAATGTAAGCTGTCTAAAGTTAACAATAATTGACAATGAGCTTCAAATTCTGATGACCTATCAATGGACAATGAAATTCAAATTTGCAGTGCATAGTTTTGGCAGATGTAAATATAGAGTCTAAAAGTTGTGCTGGGTCTCTGGCAAGTTAAATATGCAAAAAGTACCCCCTGCTGATATAATCAGATTTTCCATTTGCTGGATTTTTTTTCAATACACATTGTTTGATCGATAAATGTCAAACTTACATTGTGCATGATAATGCATATGCTTTTAGCCTGTGTGCTTATCAGAATTTAATGGATTCTGCAAAGTTGAACACAGTTTATCAGGCCATATGATAAAATCTCTTAATTTCAGGATGTCCTACGCAAAGAGAGCAGCAAAAGCAACGGCGGTTTCTCAATCACCTTCTTGATTGTGGTGGGTATTCTGGGCATCATCGCTGGTTTCATCCTCAAGAAGACATAGAAGAGTAGTCCCCAACAAAGTTACATTCCCAGGAAAGGAAAGGATGGATACCAACAACATCCCTTGTGTTTTTACTCCTAAAAGGAGCGCCTGGTCTATTCTAACTTGTAACGGCTTAGAAGCTTTGGTTTGTGTACATTACATGGTGGTTTTCGTGATTTTAATCACATCGAGTAGACTTGTTTTAATTATAATTCTTAACAGCTGCAAGTTATGTCACGTTCACCATAACCTTTAATTCATTCTGATCTCACCTTCCTTGTGACTTTTGGTGAATTCATTGCTGCTTCTGCCAGATCTTTCAGCTTCATGGAACTCCTGACATCTTATCAGAATATATTTGATCATGGAAACTGCACTATGTACGTAGTTAAGGCATTCAGTACGCGGAAGGAAAGGTCTGTTTAAGCTGTCGATTCATCAGGGTGACGAGTCTGAATACAACATGATTCATGTGTCTGTTCCTACAGTTAGGCTTAGAGAACATGAGAGACCTTCAGGTAGGAACGACGTATAGTTCGGGACGCCCAGGGGCCCTGGGGAGCACCCACGCCGCCGTGGCGACCATGCCGGCGACGAACCCTAGTAGCAGGCATGCACACCTCGTGGCGACGGTCCTGACCAGAGAGCAGGGGGTGGCTTCATCGGTCTCCGCCGCCGCCTTCCGGGTACTGGCAGCACTGATGGCCGGCCACTCCCCTTCCGTGGTCACCGTCGACATGCTGCGATCGCATCGGCACCCTACCTTTCCCGTGGCCCCTTCGCTGCCGTTCCGCACCTGCGTCACGCCGGAACCGCCTCCGCCATCTCTTCTGCAGACCGTCTCTCCGTCGCCCTCGTACATGTCGTCGTCGTCGTCCTCCTCTTGTTAGTCTCGCGGTGGTGGTGCATCCAGGTTTTAGGCTTCGACATGCACCAGTTTTTACCCTAAAAAAGAAGAAGACATGCACCAGTTTCTCCGTATATGTAAAGAACGGATGTGCCATAACAGTTTCTCCGTATCTTCCCTTAATTTTCCGCGAGGAAACTTCTTCAGATATTTGTTAGAGATAACCTGGTAAGACTAGAAAGAAAGGAGTCTGCCCAAAAAAGAGAGGATAAAGATTAAGGAGCGCTAATGAGCCTTTGCATTTATATACTTTATATAAAAAGGAGAAGAGTCTTAATTTGGACATACACCAGCCATCTAAACTATGTTAATTTTCAGGTTATATTAACCAAAAGCACATTTATTTCCTTTCTTTCGCGTGATTTTACATTGCAGCAGGGAATTTCTATCTCTATTATCTAAAAAAACATAAGGTTTCATCTTATGTTAATTTTTCTTTCAACCTCTTGTCTGTCCTCCTTAGGTGTGCTATCCTCCCACCCTTTCATCCGTTTTTCGCTCTTCCTTTCCCATTTGGATTTTCTTGGTCCGTCTAAAGTCTTTCTTTTTCTTCGTCCCACTACATTTACTGGTTAACAAGACACACATATGGCCTTGCTGGAATGCACACACACCCTCATATGCATGTGCCTCTAATTCCAACCAATGCTAGCCATCTCCCGCCCCGTTCTCAACTGGCGTTGCTCCCAGGTCTCCAACATCGATGCCTAGTGCTCGTCGCCATTCCTCCCTACCCCCGGCTAACCATGCCCACCAACTCTAGCTTTCCTGCCCGACTGCGTCATGTGTTGTTGGTGCCGCTCTCCTGTTATCTAACCTCGGTGTTGTCTCCGCCAACACAACCCCCTCCTCAACTTGAGCAAGTCAGGGGGACGGTAGTGCCGTCGGAGCGGTACTATCGCGCCCACCAGCGGTACTACCGCGAGGTGTTGAACTGCAGCAGATACCTGCGGTAGTAGAGGAGGGCAGGGCGGTAGTGCCGCCGGAGGCGGCACTACCGCCTAGAACTGCTGCTCTACTTCCGCCCATGGAACAGAACAGTCCAGAACAAGGAAAATAAGCGATACTCCCCGCGGTGCTAAACAACGGTAGTTTCGCTGGAGCGGTACTATTGTGGCCAACATCGGTACATCCGCTTAGCCTATTGGTGTCTAGTAAACCCATGGTAGTTGAGAGGCAGTTAGCCCCGTAGTACCACTCCACTCTACTGCCACCCGTTTACAGGACCCACAAATTAGGTGGAAGTAGGAGCCGTACTGCAGAACGGCAGTACCGCTGGAGCGGTACTACCATTATGCAGGGCGGTACTACCGCTTATCCTGTTCTAACAAGGTTCAAACACACAGGAGGAACAAGCTCAATTGTCGGGAAAGAACGAGGGTGCACATATATAGTGTACGTGTTGATTCCACCCAAACCTTTCCGAAGCGGACCCCCTCTTAATAGTACAGTGTTCCTACGATTCAATTCCACCGAAAAAGAAACGCAAGAAAACACCATCTTCATAAATATCCAGAGGGGTTCAAATCGTCTTGTGCCATAAGATAGTTTATCTGAAATGCTCAATGCACACGATTAGTCCGCAAATGCATTGTCATCAATCACCAAAACCACTAAGGGAGAAATATGCCCTAACAATCTCCCCCTTTTGGCGGATTGATGACAATACGGGATTTGCACATATATGTGATAAGATAACATGCAAACCCAACATCTACAAAATATAGATGGGCTCCCCCTAGATGTGTGCACTATATGGGTATGCCTTTGGAATGCAAAGCCCACACACTAGGATCAACACTCCCCCTATATTTTATAGACTATCAACACTTGCAACAATAATATGAGAAGGTAAAGCATGGATGCAAGATAGTAGCATGTGAGCATAAAAATAGAGCATACGACAAGTAATATCTCACAAGCTAATACGGTAGTTGACATAAGGATAAAGATAAGGTAGCATATGTCTCACACCATATGATAGGTTGCACACGCGAACAAAAAGCAAACCAAATGACGATAAATAGTTCACGAGAGAACGAAAATAACAACAAAGAAGACACACTCATGGCTCGGCAAATCCCTAAGCTCTCTCCCCCTTTGGCATCGAGACACCAAAAGGGCAAAGGGGACTAGACACGACCAAGGTGATAGTGATGCTCCGGATCATCAATAATCCTCGTGATCTTCTGAGTCCTCATGCTCCTCAGACTCCTCGTGCCCCTCAGACTTTGCAGCTGCATGCTAATGCTCCGCCTCTGAATCTGACCACTTGCAATGCTGCGAAATCCAAGTCTCCTCATCTGTGACCCGCTCCTCAGAGCCACTAGTGATCTCCTGACCGAGAGCCCTCATCATGGTCTTATGGTGAGAGCGAGCAGCTTTCTCTGCCACATGTGCCTTGTACTGGCCTTGGGCCTCCATGCAGAAAAGCCTCTTCATCTTCGACTTGAGCTTACGTGCCCAAGATGGCACCTTCTCTGGAGAGGGAACAAACTCATAATCAGGCTCCTCGTCATCATTTGAGTCAGTGGGAGCAATCTCCTCTCCGGTGCTAGCAGGCGCAGTCCCCCAGTTATCCTTTAGGCACAGATTCAGAACTAGATGAGAGACCATGTGCTCAGTAGGAAGAGCCTCTTTTGGGCTAGCAGCCCACTTCTTCTCAATAAGCTTGAACAGATAGGGACCATAGATGGGCACCTCGCGATCCAACACAGCAGAGCGAAGCTCACGCCACATGATGTGAGAGATATCCAATGTAGAAGTCCTGCCCTTCTCCTTGATGCACATCAACGGAAGATCCACCAGGTAAGAGTGTACCATATCCAAGTTCCCAATGCGAGGGAAGAGAGTGTTACGGAAGATACGGTGCATGATTTCCAGAAAGGGAATGAGCTCCGTGCGATTGGCCCCCTTGAGTGTCTTCACGGTCCTAGAGTACCAGATAAGCTTGGACTTGTGAGTGGGAGGTGCTTCCTTGTGAGGCCGGAGACCAACTGACTTGTCTTCCCCCTCATCAGCAACACCCAAGCAATTCATGAAGTCCTTCCAATCAACCCTGAATCTTCTCCCACCGGTCATCCATGACATAGATCTCTCCTCATTGGCATGAAAGTGAACCGTGGCATAAAATTGAGCCACAATCTCTGGATCATAGTCCTTGTTGTATGTGATGAAGGGAATGAGCCCCCACTATTGACAAAGAGCAAGGGCCTCTCCAAAGTATGCCGGATCCTTCTCCATGCGATTGACATCAATCGACTTGACGTTGACAAATAAGTTCTTCTTGGCCTTCAGAATGTCCAGATAGATCAATGATTGCTCCTTGGTCCAGAAGGGACGACCAACAAAAGCTGCATCCTGAGGACGGCGATACGGATTGTGAATGCGGACTCCTGAAACTACTTTCCAGACATCTCATTAGGAGGGGTGTACTTCTTCTTCTCCTTCTGCTTGCTGACTATCCTCTTCACATTCTGCATGGGTGGACGATTGGAACTGGCAGGGGTGCCGTCAGCAGTATGGTAGCGCTTGGAACCACCTTGACGATCTAGGTTCTTGCGGCGAGCATGATGAGGATCAAAGCTACCATCACATGGAACCCACAAACATAGAACAAGGGAAAAGCAGGTGTAAAGTCATTGCATAAGCCAAAGGATGTAAAAGGAGAATAGACGTGATTGCGAAAATCGTGAAAATCTAGGTCACACTGGTAGTACTGTGCCCAGCCGCGGTAGTACCACTGGACACGAGCGGTAGTACCGCCGCAGGCGATAGTACTGGCCGTGTCCAATTGGCAGTACTGCCCACCTGACGGAAATACTTCCACGGAGTGGATCCGGTATTACAGGTGACATAGAAGTGCAAAATCTAGGAAGGAACAACTATACTCCTATCTAGCAGTCATCCCGCAACCTACTCATGCCTAGATTTAGCCAAAAATCTATGAAAAGCACATGCATCACCTAAAGCCAATATTCAAAAAATAGAACCATAGGAGAAGAAAACAAGGGCAATACCAGTATCCATGGCAAGAGGGGGAGCTGGGGATCGATCCCACCGGTCGGAAGCAGAGAAGACGACACGGATTCGGAGATTCGGAGCCGGCCTCTAGAGCAGTTTTGGGTTGCTTGAGAGAGAGATAACTCAGGGGGAGGAGAAGTGAATGGGTATGGGGGAGTTGGAACTCCCCGTGCCCAGCACTTAACCCCCACGCGAGTCGTCAAAGCGGTAGTACCGTGCCCCACAACAGTAGTTCTGCCTCAGTGCATTGACAGGGGGTCAACACACTGCACTCAGCGGTAGTACCACCGGAGTGGTAGTACCGTGTCTGCCAGCGGTAGTACCGCCTGCTACCTGAAAACTGCACTTGATCAAGGAGGGAAAACGAGCTTATGCAATGTATGAGAGGTTGAGGCAAGGAAAGTATTAGGTTGGAGACAATAAAACACATCAAATGGGAAGGAGTAATCCAAGGACAAAAGCCAACAAAAAGGAGAGCACACTTGGAGTGATCCAACAACCGAAATCCAAGGAAAGGAAAGCACACCTCAAACCTAAAGGTGACACACCTCTCAATGAGAGGGCGGTGACTGAAGTCACCTATGTTTAGTCAATTGGTATGGCACCGTGAAGATTTTAACCTTGGCCCCATGACCAAAACTCATCTTTGAAGCATAAGTACCACAATAATGTGAAAGACTTGATCAATTTATGCATAATGGGGGGAGGGAGAGCTCATTGAGAGAACAACACTCCCCCTATGTCCATGCCTACAACTAGAACAAGATAATATGATGCATGCAATGGGGTGTGCCTAGATTCAAGCCACATTGCTCGAATCAATGATATTTAGCTCATTCCTTAACTCGAAAAATCTTGCTTCATCCAATGGTTTCGTGAAAATGTTCGCTAGTTGCTCTTGAGTGTTGATGTAGATAATCTCAATCTCCCCACCCTTGATATGACCCGGATGAAATGATAACGAATCTCAAGATGCATTGTCTTGCTATGTTGCACTGGATTGTAGGAGATCTTGATAGCACTTTCATTGTCACATAGGAGAGACACTTTGTCACAAGTGACACCGTCATCCTTTAAAGTTTGCCTCGTCCATAGCAATTGTGCACAACAACTTGCCGCGGCTACATACTCGGCCTCGGTGGAAGAGAGAGACACACAATTTTGCTTATTCGAAGACCAACTTACCAAAGAGCGACCAAGAAATTGGCACCCTCCGAAAGTTCACTTTTTATCCACAACATCTCCCGCCCATCCGAGTTCGAATAACCCATCAAATCAAAGCTTGCTCCTTTGGAGTACCATTGGCCAAAGTTTGGGGTATAAGCCAAATATCGAAAGATTCGCTTGACCGCCACATAGTGACTTTCCTTAGGTGCGGCTTGGAATCTTGCACACATTCCCACACTCAACATAATATCCGGTCTAGATGCACAAAGGTAAAGCAAGTATCCAATCATGGAGCGATATACCTTTTGATCCACCGCTTTACCATTGGGATCAATGTCAAGCTTGCATTTGGTAGGCATAGGAAACTTGACCAGCTTGACATCATCTAACTTGAATATCTTAAGCATGTCTTGGGTATATTTGGCTTGGTTGATGAAGGTTCCTTCTCTTCTTTGGTTGACTTCGAATCTAAGAAAGATCTTCAACTCTCCCATCATAGACATCTCAAACTTCTCGGTCATTACTGTGACAAACTCATCATTGAAAGATTTGTTAGGAAAACCAAATATGATATCATCAACATATAGTTGGCATATGAACAAATCCCCTTTGACCCTCTTAGTAAAAAGAGTGGGATCGATTTTCCCAATTTCAAACCCACGATCTTGTAACAACTCGGTAAGGTGCTCATACCATACATGTGGGGCTTGTTTAAGGCCATAGAGTGCCTTGTTGAGTTTGTATACATGATTGGGGAGCTTGCGATCCTCGAATCCTAGGGGTTGTTTGACATATACAACTTATTCAAAGGTCCATTAAGAAATGCACTCTTCACATCCATTTGTTGCAATTTGAAATCATGATAAGATGCATATGCAAGCAACATGTGAATAGATTCAGGACGAGCAAGAGGGGCAAAGATTTCACCATAGTCGATACCCTCAACTTGGGAGTAGCCTTCAGCCACCAATCTTGCCTTGTTTCGAACAACCACACCATTCGCATCTTGCTTGTTGTTGAAGATCCACTTGGTCCCAATGACATTGTGGTCCTCCGTTGGCCTTGGCACTAATTCCCAAACTTGGTTGTGCTCAAATTTGTTGAGTTCATCATGCATGTATTTAAGCCAATCCACATCATCGAGTGCCTCATGTACCTTTTGGGGTTCAACACACCGAAACAAATGTGTGATGCTCACAAAAGTTTGACAACTGTCTACGAGTAGTTACCCCTTTCTTCAAGATTCCAAGCACATTCTCCAAAACATGTTGTTGATGCTTGAGCTTGGAAGCCACCTTGGTGGCACGACGCTCTAAGAGTTCTTCAATAGGGATTTGAGGTTCATCATCTTGATCATTTTGAGCACAGTCTTGATCTTGCTCTTGACCTTGAGTAGCCTCTTGATCTTGAGCTTGCTTAGTGTCATGAACTTGATCTTCGGCATCATTAGGTGAACCACCTTCATCATGAGGTTGATCTTGCCCTTGATCTTGTTCACTTTGTTGAGGGCCTTCACTTTGTTCTTCGGAAGCGTGTGGGTCTAGCGTTGGTGATGGCTGCACTTGAGTAGAGCATTGTCCTTCTCCTTCGGCCACAAGGGGTTCCTCAATGGGGAGTATTTGACCAATCCCCATTCTTCTTATGGCTTGACGAGGAATTTCATCACCTAGATCACAAAGACCACTTTGCTCCACTTGGGAGCCATTATTTTCATCAAACTCCACGTTACACATCCCCTCAATGAGTCAATTGGACTTTTGAGAACACGGTAAACATGAGAATTTGTAGCATAACCAACAAATATGCCCTCTTGAGATCTAGGTTCAAACTTAGACAAGCGAACCCCTTTCTTGAGAATGAAACACTTACAACTGAACACCGGGAAGTACTTGAGGTTGGGCTTGTTATCGGTAAGTATCTCATATAGAGTCTTGTTCAGGCCTTTGCGGAGGTAGAGCCGATTGGATGCATGGCATGCGGTGTTGATGGCTTCGGCCCAAAAGTTGTACGGAGATTTGAATTCTGCCATCATGCTCCTTGCCGCATCCATCGACGCCTGGTTCTTCCTCTCTGCCACACCATTTGGTTGAGGGGTATAGGGTGCGGCTTATTGGTACGTGATCATCAATATCTTTGCTTCATGTTGACTAAGAAACTCATCCAAGGTGTAGTTCTTGAACTCGGTGCCGTTGTCGCTTCTAATCATCAATATCTTTGCTTCATGTTGACGTTGAGCTTCATTAGCAAAGTCGATGACGGTTTGTTGGGCCTTACTCTTCCTCTTGAAAAAGTACACCCATGTATATCTTGAGTAATCATCCACAATCACCAAGCAATACTTTCTTCCCCCAAGACTATCAAAGGATGGAGGACGAAAGAGATCCATGTGAAGGAGCTCCAAGGGCCTCTTTGAGTAGATGATAGTCGTTGGTCAATGAGCCATCTCATGTAACTTTCCTTCAATACAAGCACTGCAAGCACGATCTTTGGCAAAAATAACATTTGTTAGTCCATGGATGTAATCCCCTTTGGGGAGACTTTGCAAAGATACCATATTGACATGGGCTAGCCGGTGATGCCAAAGCCATCCCACATCAACTTTAGCCATTAGGCACGTCGCGGTCTTAGTGGGTCGCTCTGAAAAGTTAACCACATAAAGACCATTCTCGACATGCCCAACAAAAGCTAATTTAAGAGTCTTGCTCCACAAAAGGGCCACGGTATCAAGATCAAAGAATGTTGCAAAGCCCATGAGTGCAAGTTGACAAACGGAAAGTAAATTGCATGCAAGGGACTCAACAAGCATCACCTTCTCAATAGATAAATCTTGAGAGATGACCACCTTGCCAAGACCCAATACCTTAGATGTTGAAGCATCACGAAATTTGACATGAGTGGGCATGGGTGGAGTAGATTGTACGCCCACCACCAAGTCCTTGCTCCTGGTCATATGATTTGTTACTCCACTATTGAGCAACCATGACACCCCACCGGAAGCAAACTCCTACAAGAGATTAATGCTTGGATTTAGGTACCCATTTTCGAATGGGTCCTTTGATTTTAATAACAAGGGTCTTAGGAACCCAAATAGACCATTCAATATACTCATAAGAAGAACCAACAAATTTGGCATAAACATGTGCATCACTAGCGCGGCACAAAACATATGAGGGGTTAACATCACCGGCTTTGTTGGTAGGGACGGTTTTCCCTTCTTGGCATTACCACCCACTGCCTTGTCCTTCTTCTTCTCATGAGTACCCTCACCTTCCTTCACAAAGGCTTCCTTAAGCGGGAGAGGTTCCTTGGTCTCTTCTTCTTTGACTTGGGTACAAAACCAAGTCCTCCCTTTACCACAACTTCCTTTTGATTGCTCAAAACATAATTTAAGTTCTTCTCGCCTTATATGCACGTCAGAAGGCCCTTCTCAAGTTGCTCTTTCAACTTGGCATTCTCCTCCACAAGATGCACATGCTCGCAACAAGGGTTAGTAGCATGGGCATTATCAATTAGAACAAACGGAGGACACGTGCAAATCTCCTTGGTTAGCTTCACTTGGAGTTGATCATGAGACTCCTTGATAGAGGCACGTACACCCTTCAAGACCTTGTGAGCCTTGTCAAGTGTGTCAAGCTATTCCTTGAGTCTATCATGGCCAACCCCAAGTGCAACTTTCTCAGATTTAAGCACACAAGTAAGGACAATAGCATGATCAAGATCCTTTTGTAATTTAGCAAGGTCAACATTGTGTGAATCCTCAAAAGCCAAACAAAGACATCACTCTTCTCCAAGAGCAATGGAAAGATCCGCTATATCAGTGGCATAGTCACGACTATGCCCTTCCAACTTGGAGACCGTGTCCTCATGAGACTCAATGATATTATTGGCTTCACCAAGTTGTTCCAAGAGAGCAACAAAGTGCTTCTTGGTTTCACCCTTGAGCTTGTTCAAGAACTTGTCAAACTCATTCTCACAAACTTTCACCACCTCACTATCATATACACAATCTAGAATGAAGGAGTAGTAGTGATGGTGGTTTTGATGTTGGGGGTTACCTTGTTGATACCTTTGGCCATGAGGCACTTGGAAATGAGGTTCTCATTGGGGGTGCCGAAGAGAGACACCTTGGAAGGGGAAGAGGTGGCAATGACCAAGGTTGCCGTTGCCATTCCTTCACCACTTGTATCTTCATCATCATCATCGGAGGTGTACTCTTCATGTGCCACCAACCCCTTTTGAGGTATCTTCTTGGTGAAGCTGTTCTTGTTCGGAAAGGACTTGGCTTTGTCTTGGTGAATGAGCTTGCTGCCATTGTCCTCTCTTTTCTCATAGGGACAATCCACCACAAAGTTGACTCACATTGCCGCAATTGTAGCAAGTCCTCACTCGTTGCTTGTTCTTTGAACCACTTGAGTTGTTCTTGGTGAAGTTGGGCCTTGAGTTACTCTTGTTGCCCCAAAATTTCCTTGATGCAAGAGCCATGTGCTCGTGGTAAGCATATTTGATGTCTTCAGGTAAACTCTCCTCTTCTTCTTCTGGAATGGCCTTGGCCTTCAAGGCAAGGTTGGGTGAGGATTTCTTTGACCAGACATGAGCTAGAGCATTGTCGGTGGTCTTGTTCATGATTTTCATGGCAATGAACCAGTCCAAAACTTCACTTGAAGACAAGGTGTGGAAATCCAGCCTTTGATGAATCATGGAGGACATGTCCTTGTTGAATGGCATGATGGCCTTGAGAAACTTGCGCTTGATCAATTGTCATCCGTATCCTTGGTCCCATGATCTTGGAGAGCGACCGCTAGAGTTGTCACCCTCCATAGAGATCGCGAGGATCCTCACATTCCATCATCACAAATTTATCGGCCTCATCAAGAACCACTTCAATGTTTGACTGTTGGATGCTTGAGCTCCCACTACAAAAAATACACTTCCACGATGATACATGTTTGTCACAGTAGGTCACATTTTCTGTCATGCATGTACATCCATGACGATTTTATGACAGAATCAAGATAGTCATACCTGTGCTGTCGTAGAAAAGTGTTCCATGACAATACCAAAATTATCATCATGGAAGTGTTCACTTCCATGATGATAAATGACGCGTCATGGAAGTGCTTTCGTCAAGGGTAACCGACACATGGCATCCACCATAATGGGTCGCCGTTAAGCTATCGGGTCCGGTTTTGGATCCAATAACCCGTTAACAACCCAGACCAATGGGGATTTTTCACGTGTAAAATTCTCATTGGTCGAAGGAAACACGTGTCAGCTCGTCATTGGGTCAGATAGGTGCCTATGATATGATGACATGTGCGACGGCCCAACACTGGCCAATTTAGCTTATAAAGGCCGACCCATTTGACTTGGTCAAAAGCTAGCGGGCTGGCCCATGAAAAGCCTGTTAACGGTCTGATCACATATAGCCCATTTTACGGCCCGGTAACTCACGACCCATTAGGCCCTTCCCGAAATCGGCCCAACAGCGTCATGTGGGCCATCGAATAACACCAGCCCATTTCACTTTCAACCCATGTATCTATGGCCCATGACGTCTTTCGACCCATATGAGGCCTTTCGTATCTTTAGGCCCTTTAGTGGCCCACGGTAACTCTGGCCCATAATGAACAGTAAATTTCTTTGTACCCATTAACGACCCATGATTCACATGGGTTGTTTCCAGCCCGTGTTAGCTTTCGGCCTACTGACGGCTCATACATTCTTGGGCTCCTTTCTGGCCCTTGATTACTTCCAGTCCATTAGTGGCTTGTTCCCCTCATGGGCCATATTCGGCTCGTGGTTAGAACTGTCCCGTTTGTGGCCTATTAACCCGTTGCACCGTTTCTAGCCTGTCTATATTCTGGCCCATTAACGACCCATTATGCCTGTGACAGAATTAAGCCTTTGCTGTCTTCCGGCCTATTAACGGCTCGTTACCGTGCTGGTCCGATACCAATTACGCCCGTTTACGGTCCATGTGGGCCCATTTATCCGATGGCCTAAGGCCCACTGATTCTATGACCCATTGGAGGCCCATTTATCCGACGACCCATGGGAGGCCCATGGATCCTATGGCCTATAGCAGGCTCAAGGTTACCACGGCAGTATATGGCCCATGGTTGTTGCGGCCACTAGCAAACCAAGGAAAAAGAAGACTAGGAAATAAATAAGCCAGAAACTAAAGCTAGGATATTAAGGCGATTGCAGATTACATCCACTGGGCATCAAAGTTTGCCACCAGTGCAAACATAGGAAACACCCTACACTATACAACAATGGCTTGTTGTTTTTTCTAGCCGGTGGCTGCATGTTAAGAACAAATTTTGTATCGCAACAAAACAAATTACAACCATAAAACTAAAGGAAGGTTGGCATAAAAGTTATCAGTCTAGCAGATAAATGCACCACCAAAAGTTCAGAAGCTTAGTTCATTTGACCTGACTGTTATGTTTTCATGTTGTACTATCCGATGGAGCACCATAACCTTAACCTTCATTTCTCCTAGGCTCCTAAACAACATAGAAAATGTCTGATAGTCAGGTTTCAAAACCATGCATATCTTGACGACATCGAACAATGGTTGTCCTTGTTTCACAAAGGGTCTCTGTTAGGGAATGGACTTGTGTCTGGATCATAGATATAACATTGTTTTGAGCCTGCATATCTTGATCATGAGGCAGTTTGGACGAGATTGCCTTAACAACCAACCCAGTATTATGCAGGAACGTGCTTTTGGCACTGTTATTGGACAGGTACTGACCCACTGCAGCAAGAGGTGACATTGCAGTTATAGTTGTCTCGTCACCTTCAGAAGATGGCGGTTCCACCATTTTTTCCATAGCTTGCTGAAAAGTTGAGTTTTTTACATTAGTAGTACCAGAACAGAAGATATTAAGGAGGCAGCAAAACCAAACAAAATAGCTTTGTTCTATATACATAACTTATTCTGGTGAACCCGTGTAAAATATTAGTTGTATTTTACTACAAAGTACATAATAAAACCAGGTTCCAAACATATGACCATGTACCATGGCTAATGTATTGTCTATTTCTTCACATTGTATTGACAACTAAGGATAAAGAGACAAAGTTTATAATACGGTAAGCACAGTATGACATCATTCATATCACAAAACAACTGAGAACAGACAAACATGCAATTTTAACATTGTGTGGACAAGTCCAACACGGAACTAGATTACAGATCAAGATCAAAGGAACATCACTCTCTATTTTAGACCTTGTAAGGTGCAACGCTATGCTAAGACAATTGTGTATAAAGTTGAAAAGAGTAATAGACATTGGCTGCAAACCGTGCAGTTCAATGCACAAGTCAGAGTAAGTAGTAGTTGAAAGGCATGAGGATTAAGGACTTACAACAGCGGCTTTGACTGGTGTAGTCAGGCCCTTCGTCTTGCTGGTGTGACAATCCTTGAAGATTTCTACAACATTTGATTCAGGTAGTTTTTCGTCCTTGCAGGCTTTCCTCTGCATTTGGACAAGTCAATATAGATCTGATTATATGGCACAGTGAAAAGAGTGAAACAACAGCTAAGTACAAGAGCCTCACAGTGTGCAATATAACTACGAGATCCTGTCGTCTGTTGGAGTTTCACTTTCATACGGTTGGCCTTGTTCTTTGAACAGTTCACCTACAAGAAGATAGATTTGTGAGGTACATGCGCAAGTAGGAGTTCAACATGTGATCTAATCACATCTATATAACGTACTTGATACTTTGGATTAGACCAGTGTTTAACAACGCCTCTCCAGTCTTCATCCGATATATTTTCCAGTGGAGATGTTTGGGCAAGTTCTCTGTTAGCCTTGCCTTCAACGTGAGTTTTCCTCAAGTTATACCGATACTGTTGCAGAGCAGACTTGAAAACATGGGTGCAAGCTTGTCTGGTTGCATCATCTTCGCTATCCAACTTGAACCTCATATGTTGAAAATTATGGGAGTCTCATTATCAGCAACCTAGAAAGTATGGGACAGAGCAAGACAATATTACTAGTTTCCGTACATAACCATACTTATAGATAAATGGTCGAGGAAGGTGTTGAATTGGGTTTTGTCTTTGTCATTCCTGTACTGAATCCATGTTGGGAGGATACGTGCATGACACCTAACAACAACTGCTGCCTCTGATACTAACTTGGCTGACTCTGTAGCATCACGTGGCCTTTTTACACCTGCCTCAAAACGGATCTCCATTCTTCCTCCTCTAGATTTAGTTAACCTATCGAGCATTATCCCTGATGTTTGTTTCCTCTTGGGCCTAGGTGCTAGTTCAACAACAAACATAGGAAGTGTTAGTGTACATCAAACTGTGAGAATACATATAAAGAAGCATGCAACTGTAACTTGACTCCAACAACTACCTTCTTGCAGCTGAAACTCACAAGGTTCATCTGATCTTTCCAACTCGTCTTGTGTCAAGAGTGCTTCGGAAGTAGTGTCAGGTGGCAAGGGAGCTTGGGAACGTGCTGCTAGCTGAGTTGACAAACGAGTAACTCATGTAGCTGGTGGTACTGTGGAAGGTGTTGCAACAACTAGGGTTGTCGCTGCTTGTTTGGTGGCAGCTATTAGTTTCTGTTTGGCTTGTTTTGCAGCTCGTGTAGCACGGGATACCGCGTTTGTACAATTTTCCGGTGGACTTTGACCTTCTATTGCACCATCAGTATCAGCAGAATCTGCATAATTCTTCCGCTTCCGTTTTGGTGTGTCCTCAGTACTAACACCATCCCCTGTCATTCTGTGTTCCTTCCTCTTTCTCTGTGCCATGTTAAGTCAGGCCGACAAGAAAAAGGAATAAAAATTTAGTTCTTCAGAACAAATTGATGTGTGATACATATGAACTGAACTTTGATGTTAGAAAACCACGTGATAGGAGGATGTAATATGTACGAAAAACATGAGATAATCAGAACTATGATGTGTAAACCAAGCAGAAGGCATTTCAATAAATTAGAAGCAATGCAATGGAAGGTAGACACCATATGAAAGATGCTACAAATATCGCTCTGCCAAGTTAACAATGTCTCATCATAACTGGCGTTTAAACAAATGTGAAGCAGTACAAGAAATAAATCATATACAAGATGCAAACAACATCGCACTACCAAGTTAAAGGTCTCTCGTCATTAGTGCCATTGCATATTCACAGCATTGCATATTCACAGCTTATGATGTGTGAACTAAGAAGAAGGCATTTCAATAAATTAGAAGCAATGAAAGCTAGACACCATATGTAAGGCGCAACGAATATCACTCTACCAAGTTAAAACTATCTCATCATTAGTGCCATTTCAACAAATTAGTAGTACAAGCTAGAAAATAATGCAAGATGTAAAGTATATCAGACTCCCAAGTTAAACGTGTCTTGTGAAAAGTGATTGTTGCAGGTTACACAACAGTAGTACTTTGATGTAAGAACATGGTGTGATAGACATATATTGTATGTTCCAGAAATAGGAACACGTGTCTTATTCACAAGTATAATGTGTAAAGTAAGTAGAAAAAGCAATAAAATTCACTCTTCAGAACTCATTCATGCATGATACTGACAATCACTACCTTGATGTAAGCTAACACATGATACGAGGATGGCATATGCACGAAAAATAGGATGACATGGCATATTCACAACTATTTGTGTAAACTAAGCAGAAGTAATTTAATAAAATTACAAGCAATACAAGCTAGACACTGTATGCAACATGCAAGACTATCACACTACCAAGATAGAGAAAGCACCTGGGATGCCGCTTTCGCCGGAAGACCGCCATCAGTCCCTGCTTATCTTTTTTCCTTCCTATTTCTTAATTGTATTGCGTTGTCAAGTCAAAGCCGCAAGAAAAATGATAAAAATTTGCTTTCAGATCTCATTGATGCATGATGCTGACGAGCACTACTTTAGTGTAAGGCGACCGCATGATAGGACGATTGAATGTGTAAGAAAAAAAAGGAAAACATTGCATATTCACAACTATGATGTGTAAACTAAGTAGAAGGCATTCCAACAAATTAGAAGCAATGAAAGCTAGACACCATATGAAAGATGCAATGAATACCACTCTACCAAGTTAAAACTGTCTCGTCATAAGTGCCATTTCAATAAATTAGAAGTAGTACAAGCTAGAAAAGAATGCGAGATGTAACCTATATCACACTCCCAAGTTAAACGTGTCTTATGATAAGTGATTGTTGCAGGTTACACAACAATAGTACTTTGATGTAAGAACATGGTGTGATAGGCAAATATTGTATGTTCTAAAAACAGGAACACGTGCCTTATTCACAAGTATAATGTGTAAAATAAGCAGATGGAATTCAACAAAATTAGAAGCAATACAAGCTAGACATCATACATAACATGCAACCACATATAATAGTGCCATGTTAGAGGGAGCAACTATGCTGGTGGACAAGGGGGGACATGCTCATCATCAACACAACTACGTTGAGTGTCTATGCATGTGTTGTCTTCCAAATCTTGTTGTGGGGATGGTAGAGTAGAATCTGTAGAGGCCCTCTGTTTGGAAGAAGCACCTTTATCCACTGCCTTGCTAATTTCCTTTTGCTTTATTGATTTTGCATTGTCAAGTAAAACTGACAAGAAAAAGCAATAAAATTCACTCTTCAGAACTCATTCATGCATGGTACTGACAATCACTACCTTGATGTAAGGAAAACACATGATACGAGGATGGAATATGTACGAAAAACAGGATGACATGGCATATTCACAACTATTTGTGTAAACTAATCAGAAGTAATTTAATCAAACTACAAGCAATACAAGCTAGACACCGTATGCAACATGCAATACAATATCACACTACCAAGCTAGAGAAAGCACCTGGGATGCCGCTTTCGCCGGAAGACTGCCATCAGTCCCTGCCTAGTTTTTTCCTTCCTATTTCTTAATTGTATTGCCTTGTCAAGTCAAAACCCACAAGAAAAATGAATAAAAGTTCGCTTTTCAGAACTCATTGATGCAGGATGCTAACGGACACTACTTTAATGTAAGGCGACCGCATGATCGGACTATTGAATGTGTAAGAAAAAGGGCGACATCGCATATTCACAGCTATGATGTGTAAACTAAGCAGAAGGCATTTCAACAAATTAGAAGCAATGAAAGCTAGACACCATATGAAAGATGCAACAAATATCACTCTACCAAGTTAAAACTGTCTTGTCGTAAGTGCCATTTCAACAAATTAAAAGCAGTACAAGCTAGAAAAGAATGCGAGATGTAACCTATATCACACTCCCAAGTTAAACTTGTCTTATGATAAGTGATTGTTGTAGATTACACAACAGTAGTACTTTGATGTAAGAACATGATGTGATAGACATATATTGTATGTTCTAGAAACAGGAACACATGTATTATTCACAAGTATAATGTGTAAAGTAAGCAGATGGAATTCCACAAAATTAGAAGCAATACAAGCTAGACATCATATGTAACATGAAACCACATATAACAGTGCCAAGTTAGAGGGAGCACCTGTGATGGTGCACTAGGGGAGACGTGCTCATCATCAACACAACTACATTGAGTGTCTATGCATGGGTTGTCTTGCAAATGTTATTGGGGGGTGGCCGAGTAGAATCTGTAGAGGCCCTCCGTTTGGAAGGAGCACCTTTATCCACTGCCTTGCCAATTTCCTCCCACTTTATTGATTTTGAATTGTCAAGTAAAACCGACAAGAAAAAGCAATAAAATTCACTCTTCAGAACTCATTCATGCATGGTACTAACAATCACTAGTTTGATGTAAGGCAAACACATGATACCAGGATGGAATATGTACGAAAAACAGGACGACATGGCATATTCACAACTATTTGTGTAAACTAAGCAGAAGCCATCTCAACAAATAAGAAGCAATGCAAGCTAGATACCACATGAAAGATGCAACCAATATGACTCTACCAAGTTAAAAGCGTCCCATCATAAATGGCGTTTCAACAAATTAGAAGTAGCGCATGCCATAAATCATATGAAAGATGCAACCACACTACTACAGGATGCTGCTAACGCAACACTACGATCAGAGACCCTTTGATGAAACTAAGTGCGATGCATTAATCGCAAACGGTGATGTAAAAAACCATCAAAAAAGATGCAAAACATTTCCGATGGCGGAGCCATCAAACACGGTTCCGATTGTAGTTGCGTGTGCGATGGAGGGCACACGGTTAATCCATTTGAGCTGTTTGTGATGAGGCAGAACAACAGAAACATGCAGCCATATCAATGTGTGTGCGATATACGACATACAGTTCGCTTCGATGAATTGTTTGCTATTAGGGAGTGCAACAGAAACAGTTAGCCAGATCAAAGTGTGTGTGATATACGGCATACGGTTCACTCGGACAAACTGATTTTGATTAGGGAACACAACATAAATGGTTCAACTTAACAAGGTGTGTGATATGCGGCATACAGTTCACATGGATGAACTGTTTGCGATGAGCCAAAAGAACACAAATGAGTCGTGTAAATAAGATGTGTGTGATACGTGGCAAAGAACCAACTCGGATGAACTGTTTGCGATGAGAAATTACAACACAAGCGGTTAATACAGTTAGTTTGTGTGCGATTCTGTGCGTACAAAAACTTTGAAAATGCAAACTAGTTGCTTGTGGTGGCTAGGAGTATCGCACACGATGCGTCTGCGAGTACTCATGTGCGATGATTAGTAGGTTAAACATACATTTCCTTATGTTAACACGTGCATGAATTTGCAATATGGATAGTTAATATGCAAATGCCTCCTGGACATCGGACACATGCTTAAACTCAATGAACTATGTATGATACTAATACTTCCCATAAAATTTAAGAACTTGACTAAGCATTTGAGTTACATATATATAGTGGTTACAATATTCGACAAAAGGAGGATCTTCATAACACAATTTTGACAACCATATGGTCCATATCTACATACTTAACATAGTAACAACTATCACATTTTAAGAGGCCAAGGGCCAAAACCCATATGGTCCATATCTACATACTTAACATAGTAACAACTAGCACATTTTAAGATGCCGAGGGCCAACAAGCACAACCATCCGCTGGAAGCAGCTTGATCACGACGACTCGGCATCTCATCCATGAACAGGAAGAGCCCTCCTGTGCCTTGGTAGAGCATGAGTAGAACAGTGTCTCCAATTTTCCAATATGGATGCATTTCCACGACAAGTGAGAACTTGTTAATTTGAATGGTCCCATTTCTATGGGAAATGCAGTACCTTGCAATCACTTTGGCATTATTAGCAGACACAAGTGTAATTCGACCACGTCGGGAAATTGATCCAGGAACTACTACAACGGGCAATTTCCGTTGAAATGTAGAATAAAAACCAATTGTAACATATCGTTGAAGATATATATATATATATATATATATATAGTTTATGAGCATCAACATTAAAATAAGACTTTTTACCAGTGTTTTGTGCACACAATTGGTCTTGTTCCATGTGTGCACCATAGGTATAATTAGTCCCATCCAAAATCCAGCGTTCATACGCTGTGCTATCTCTGTCAGATTTTCAACAAAGTTTATGACATGCTTCAAGTCCTTCCAGTGAAATTTGGTACGCTTAGTAATATACAGATAGTTCACGATGCATCCAACATATCCTGCTTAAAAGGTGGAAAGGTATTATTTATTCAGAACATGGCAAAAGAATATATACTGCGCATAAATTGGTAAATAGAATTTGTTACTGCCTAGGAACGGAGTCAGAAAATGAAATATCAATTGGTTGCTTAAATAGCGATCAATTAGTCAGAACAAATACCCCGATTTTGCTAAGTAATATGACAACATGGATAAAGTTGAAAGGACACTAACCTCGATCAGGCTTTGATCGGCCGATGACGTTGGGGAAATAAACATCCATGTTAATTAGATCAGGCTGTGGTGCACGCATTAGAATTTTATTGCCAGCTTTCAGTTCATAACACTTAGACATTTTTCTCCAAAGGTCCGCATCAAAATAGAAGTGACCATCTTTATCAAGTTTTACATTAACTATCATTGTAAATCCATGCTGCGTTGTACATATGACATCCAGGGAGTCATCAACAAAGTAAAGCCCAAGATTTCATTCTACTCCTGTTCTTGCAAAGCAAGGGATGTACTGCTTGAAATGAAAATTAAGATCGTAAATTAGATATATTGAAATAATAGAGCAAGATGCAAATATGGGAGTAACAGATAGAACATATCAATATATAGATGAAAGCAAAGTACAAAAATATATAATTAAAAATAGATAATGTAACAAAGATTAGATGCAAATATGAGAGTAAGAGAATGAACAATACATCATATATTTGCCTAATATAGGGGGTTCGGCTTCGACATTTAGGCTGCACGTGGCACCGTACCTTTTATCCCAAATGTAGCAACAGACGGTATATGTTCACAAATTTAGGCCATGCCAACCGTGGTAGGTTGAGATTGAACATACCGAGCACTCCCTGAAGTCACTCAGATGGTGAGATAGAACTTCGTTTCTGACTTGCCGCGACCACACTTGCCCGATTTGTGCTTGCACTATGGACATATGAATGAACACCCACAAATCAGCTAGAACAAAAATGAATCCATGACGATTTCCGCTGGTTGATTAACAACAATGGACGGACTATGATAAGAGATGAGTGAATATTTTGCTAAGTTGATTACTTCTCCATGAAAAAAATCCCTGGCTCAATCCCGCAGAAAACCCCAATCGACCAGAGTCTAGAATGTCGGTGCAGATAGGCGGCGGAAAGCGGTAGGGGCAAAATCCCGTGTCGTTTGGAGCGCGACCTTTGCCCATCGACAACAGCCGTCGAGCTTAGGGTGGCCGCCGCGATAAAAGTGGATGAGGTGCAGAGTTGCGGAGGAGTCAGCGGCGAGTGGGTGGGGACATAGTGGGCGAGGGTTTTCTTTTTTCTTTTTCCATGTGTGGGTGAACACACATGGTTCACAGCGGCAACGGAGATGAATTGTGTGCGAAACTAAATCACCCAGATTGAATGGGAATCCAAATTTCCTTTATCCTGTGTCCATGAGGTTTTCTATGATGAACATAAACCCTGCAAATCACCATGTTCAAATTTGACACTTTTCCGGGTTCATTTACAATATTTAGGGGATTATGTGCATTTTCTAGGCATTAATGCACATAATTAAAATTCAAACAATTGATGCTTAAAAAGGTGCATGAGAACGGTCTGGAAAACCATGATCGTGCTATTTAGTAAATTCTCATGCCTTTTACAATGAATGGCAGATAATTCAAGGAAATATGTTTACTTGGTACTATACAAAAATGAAATACATGCTTAGAAAACATGACGTCTGGCATGGTGCCAGGGTATGGCCTCACCATGCCGTGGTAAAAATTTGAGAATGTTTGTCTTATGTAGTCATGCACGCTATTCATAAATCGAACCATCACTGAGGAAATTTCATGGTTTCGAGGGGGAAATCAGCAAGATTGAAGGGGCCGGGAATCCAAATTTCCTTCCTAGCTTGTCATTCAGTTTTCTTCTACAATCAACATACCCCCTCGAATGCAATGTGTTCAAATTTGGCATTTTTCCGAGCTCATTTACCATATCAGGGGATTATGTGCATTTTCTATGCATTAATCCACATAATTCAAATTCGAACAATCGGTGCATGAAAAGGTGCACAAGAATGGTCTCGAAAAACCATACTCGTGGTATTTAGTAAATTCTCAAGCCTTTTAAAAGGAATGGACAGAGATTTCAAGGGAATGCGTGGCAATAGTCAACCACAAACGTGCCATTTACTAGGTTATCAACTACAGAAAAATGAAATACGTGCTTGAAAAACATGATGCCTAGCATGGTGCCATGGTATGGCCTCATTGAGCACTCGTTAAAAGTTGAGAAGGTCTGATTTATGTCGTCATGCACGCCCTTCATAAATTGAACCATCACCGAGGAAGTTCCATACTTTCGAGAGGGAAATCACCAAGATTGAAGGGGAATCCAAATTTCCATCCTAGTTTGTCATTCAGTTTTTTCCAACGATCAACATACCGCCTCAAATGCAACGTGTTCAAATTTGGCATTTTTCCGGGCTCATTTATCATATTTAGGGGGTTATTTGCATTTTATAGGCATTAATGCACACAATTCAAATTCGAGGAATCGGTGCATGAAAAGGTGCACAAGAACAGTCTGGAAAACCATGCTCGTGCTATTTAGTACATTCTCATGCCTTCTACAAGGAATGGGCAGATATTTTAAGGAAATGTGTGGCAATATTCAACCATAAACGCATTGTTTACTGGGTTAACAACTATACAAAAATGAAATACATGCTTGGCAAACATGACGCCGGCGTGGTGCCTTGGTATGGCCTCACCGTGCCCTGGTAAAAATTTGAGAATGTTTTCCTTATGTCATCATGCATGCCTTTCATAAATAGAACCATCACCGAGGAAGTTTCATGGTTTCGAGGGGGAAATTACCAAGATTGAAGGGGGATACAAATTTCCTTTATCCTTTGTCCATGAGTTTTTTTTCTATGATGAACATACACCCTGCAAATCACCATGTTCAAATTTGGCACTTTTCGGGTTCATTTACCATATTTAGGGGATTATGTGCATTTTCTAGGCATTAATGCACATAATTCAAGTTCAAAAAATCTGTGCATGAAAGGGTGCGCAAGAACGGCCTGGAAAGTCATGCTCGTGCCATTTAGTAAATTCTCATGCCTTTTACAAGGAATGAACAGATATTTCGATGAAATGTGTGGCAATAGTCAACCACAAGCGTTTGTTTATTGGGTTTTCAACTATAGAAAAATGAAATAAATGCTTGAAAAACATGACGCTTGGTACGGTGCCATGGTATGGCCTCACCATGCCCTGGTAAAAATTTGAGAAGGTTTGGCTTATGTCGTCATGCACACCCTTCATAAATTTAACCATCACTGAGGAAGTTCCATGGTTTCGAGAGGGAAATCACCAAGATTGAAGGGGAATCCAAATTTTCTTCGTTCTTTGCCCTAGAGTTTTTTTCTACGACGAACATACACCCTGCAAATCACCATGTTCAAATTTGGCATTTTTTCGGGCTCATTTACCATATTTAGGAGATTATGTGCATTTTCTAGGCATCTAGCGCATATAAATCCAATCTAGCTACAGCTGCATGGGTGTGATGTGAGGGACGTGGATTGTCGTTCGATCGCGGCGCATCCTACGGTGCACATGCGCGATCCGTGTGGCTAGGGTTCCGGCCAATCATAACGCAACACACAATAGGCTCAGCGTACACTATTTCTGGAAGCGACGGAGATGAACCGTGTGCGATAGTGAACGAGCAAAATTGTAAGGGAAGCCAAATTTCCTTTGTCGTTTGTCCTTGAGCTCTTAAAAACCACTGCACTGTATGGCTTCCCGGCCCCTTCACCGAGAGCTCTCCAAGCATCGTTCATGGCACCGCGACACAGAGTAACTGGTAAGGAAGCGATGGCATCCCACCGCGCCGCGTTCCTCGCCGCCCATGACCACACACATGGTAAGGAAGCGATGGCATCTCGCTGCGCTGAGTTCATCGCCGCCGGCGGCCACCTAGTTATGTGGGCGGACTTTGAGGCTGCCATGGCCAAATGGGTGGTGGATCTAGAGGCGGCCAAAGCCGCACAGAAGGAGCGGAAAAGGCAGAGAGCAATCAACGAAAGAGAGTCCCGCCACTGCAAGAAAGAAGAGTCCGCATGCCGTGGTCAGGAGAGCTTGGCGGAGATCGAAGCATGGTGGGCTGCCGCCTACAAGGCCAGGAAGGAGAACACCGATGTCTGGCCAGCATGCCCCGATGGCAGGATGTGAGAAGTAGTTAGTGCGTGTGTCGCCCGTAGTCTTAGGGCAAATTACCAGTAGTACTTTAAGTTTGTGGTATTAACGTACAATGTCGGTAAGAGCATCCTTTGGGGGCTTTGAGCGTTTTTTGCATTAATCATTAGAAGATCACAAAACACACGGTTTCTATGGCGTACCCGTGTGCGTTTTTTGCGTTAATGATCCATAAGTCAGTTACCTGTGCGATGTTAACCAGGCGTACCATTGACCGAAAAAATCAACTACTGATACGTGCATTTTGCATCATGCTTTTATATTGATATTTATTGCATTATGGGCTGTTATTACACGTTATGTCACAATACTTATGCCTATTCTCTCTTATTTTACAAGGTTTACATGAAGAGGGAGAATGCCGGCAGCTGGGATTCTGGGCTGGAAAAGGAGCAAATATTAGAGACCTATTCTGCACAACTCCAAAAGTCCTTAAACTCCACGAAAGTCATTTTTGGATTAATAAAAAATACTGAGAGGAATAAATACCAGAGGGGGGCCACCCACCGTCCACGAGGGTGGGGGGGGGGCGCCTGTAAGGGCACATTTATCACTAAGTGTTTTGGTGATTGATGACAATACTCGTGCGGACTAATCGTGTGCCTTGAGTCCCTCAGATACTTCATCATTAGGCACAAGACGATTCGGTGCCCCTCGGAGACTGTTGAAGCTGGCATTGTTCTACGTTTCTCTTTGGTGGAGTTGAGTCGTAGGAGAGCCATACAATTAAGAGGGGGTCCGCGTCGGAAAGGTAGGGTGGAATCACACGTACACTTGTCCCTCCTTTCCTTGCACTTTGGAGCTACCCGTTGTTATCTTGGTTGTGTGGAAAACTGGCGACTACTGCTGTACTTCCGGTAGTACCGCAGGTACAAGCGGTAGTACCGTGACGCGTCACGGTAGTACCGCCACTTGGTCTTGATAGTACCGCGGCACCTAACCTAGTGCCGCTCGGTGCGGTAGTAGGCGGATGTAATTTTTACATCGCGCCCCTCCTGATAATACCGCCCCTTTGGTGCGGTAGTACCGCGGCACCTGACCTAGTGCCGCTCTAGTGCGGCGATGAGGCGGATGTAATTTTTACATCCGCGCCCCCATGATAATACCGCTCGTCGGCAGCGGTAGTACGCTGAGGCCCACGGTAATACCGCTCCTTGAGTCGTAGTACCGTGGCCCTTGACCTAATACCGCGATGTCGCGGTAGTAAGCGCGGATGTAAATTTTTACATCCGCGCCGACCACGGTAGTACCGCGCCCCGCAAGAGGTAGTACCGCGTCGGGTTTTTGCACCATCCTAGTTTCTGCGGAAGTAAGCACGGATATAATTTATTTCATCCGCGCCCTTCCCAGGCCATGACCCTCCTGCCTTGCGGTAGTACCGCGCAAGCGGTAGTACTGCTCCTTCTTCTGGCTTGTTCCGGCCTGTGTAGTTGCCACGGTAGTACCATGGTGGTCCACGGTAGTACTGCATGTGGCTTGTGGTAATACCGCGTCCTTGAGCGGTAGTACCATGAGTCGTGGGCAGAACTAGTGGATAACGGTTGGATTTTCCCACGACTATATAAGGGATGTCTTCTACCTCTAGTTGACTACCTCTTCCACCTCTAAGCTCCATTGTTGCTCCAAGCTCCATTTTCGCCGATCTCTCTCCCTAGCCAATCAAACTTGTTGATTTGCTCGGGATTGGGTGACAAGGGCCCGATCTACACTTCCACCAAAGGATATTTGATTCCCCACTTATCCCTTGTGGATCTTGTTACTCTTGGGTGTTGAGCACCCTAGGCGGTTGAGTCACCTCGAAGCCATACTCCATTGTGGTGAAGCTTCGTGGTGTTGTTGTTGTTAGGAGCCTCCGATTGTTGTGGAGATTGCCCCAACCTTGCTTATAAAGGTTCGGCCGCCTTCAAGAGCACCAATAGTGGAATCACAGACATCTCGCATCGTGTGAGGCGTGAGGAGAATCTGGTGGCCCTAGTGGCTTCTTGGGGAGCATTGTGCCTCCACACCGCTCTAACGGAGACGTACTTCCCCTTAAAAAGAAGGAACTCCGGTAACACATCCTCGTCTCCACCGGCTCCACTCTTGGTTATTTCGTGCCTTTACTTTTGCAAGCTTACTTATTGTTACATCTCTTGTTTGCTTGCGTGCTAGTTGATATTGCATCATATAGGTTGCTCACTTAGTTGCATATCTAGACAACCTATTTGTTGCAAAGTTTAATTTGGTAAAGAAAAGCTTAAAAATTGTTAGTTGCCTATTCACCCCCCTCTAGTCAACCATATCGATCCTTTCAATTGGTATCAGAGCCTCGTCTCTTTATTAAGGACTTTGCTGTCCGAAGAGTATGGTTGACACCAACGATGGTGCGGAGGAACACTCCGGTGTGAATCCCATCTCATCTTCGGCCGAAAGGGGAACCTCGGTCTCTCGTGAGGAGTTCAATGTGGCTTTAGACACATTGAAAACCTCCATGACGGCCGAGGTTAAAAGCATGTTTAGTGATTTCCTAGAGGGACTTAAACTATCTACCGCGCCTATGAAAGTGGTGATCCTACTAACAAGGTGACGGATGCTATCTCCGACAAGGGGGAAGCTAACAATGAAAAGAGTCCTTCTACTAGTGGTAGAAATGGCACCGGCATCTTCGCCCATGTGGAACCCCCGGTTTATGGAGGGCCTATTCCCTCCACTCATTTGAATCATGCCGCTCCACCTCCTAAATATGAGAAACATGAAGATTTTGATAATTGGGTCTATCGCTTTAAGCGTCATTTGAAACATGTGAATACTAACCTTTGGAGAATCATTGAAGAAGGTTTTTATCCTCATGACCCAAGCAACTTCACCCCCCGAGAAGCCGTGGACAATCAATTCAATGAGAGTGCTCTCTTCATCATCCAAGATGCAATCCTTCCCGAAGATCTCCCTCACCTTCGACCCCATGTCGTGGCTAAAGAAGCATGGAAATGTGTCGAGGGTCTCTATCGTGGAAGTGCTAGCATCCAACGGTCCAACTATGAAGTGGTGCAAGATGAAGCCGATGAGTTTGCAATGAAAGAAGATGAAGAACCTCGTGAGCTCTTTCGAAGAGTGACCAAACTCGCGGTGGCACTTCGAGATCATGGAAGCAAGGACACGGATGACAATTGGATCAAGCGGAAGTTCCTCAAGGCCATGATGCCCTACAACAAAGCCATGTCCTCCGTCATTAACGACCGGACTTCCACACCATGACCTCAAGTGAAGTGTTGGATGAGTTCGTGGCAATGAGCATCTTGGACAAGACCGCCAACAGTGCGGTGCTCCGTTCTCAAAGAGCAAAGAAGCCTAACCTTGCTTTGAAGGTCAAGGTTATTGTGGAAGAAGAGGAAGAAGTGGAAGATGAGGAAAGCAACCCCGAAGACACCAAGTTTGACTACCATGAGCACATGGCCCTTGCTTCAAGACAATTTTGGAGCAAGAAGAGCTCAAGACCCAACTTCAACAAGAACAACTCAAGTGGCGTCAAGGGCAAGCAACGAGTTAGAACTTGCTTCAACTGTGGCAATGTGAGCCATTTCGTTGTGGATTGTCCTTACGAGAAGCGGGAAGACAATGGTGGCAAGTTCATTCGGAAAGACAAAGCCAAGTCCTTCCCCAACAAGTACAACTTCGCCAAGAAGACTCCCACGCGTGGGTTGGTGGTTCAAGAATAATACCAAGAGGATGACGATGATGATGAGAATGAAGAAGCAACGGCCATGGCATCCATTGCCATTGCTACTCCCCGGGTGTCTCTCTTCGAATCACCCAACGAAAACATCACCGCTAGATGCCTCATGGCTAAGGCTTCAAACAAGGTAACCCCCAACATCACAACCACCATCATTACTAATCCCTCCGTGGAGGATTGCATTGATGGACATGTTGAGTCTAATGAGGAAGTGAATGAATTTGAGTCTTTTATGAGTAAGCTCAAGGGAAAGTCCAAGAAGCACTTTGTTGCTCTCTTGGAACAACTTGGTGAGGCCAATGACATGATCGAGGCTCACGAAGAAACCATCTCCAAGATGGAAGGTCATAGTCGTGACTATGCCGATGAGATATCGGATCTCTCTAATGCTCTTGAGGAAGGCGTGTGCATCGTTTGACTCTTGAGGAGTCACACAATGATGACCATGCTAAGTTAAAGAAAGATCTTGATCATGCTCTTGTCATGTCTCGTGTGCTAACCTCCGAGAAGGCTAAACTTGGGGTTGATCATGCTAGACTCAAAGAGGAGTTTGAGATACTTGACAAGGCCCACAAGGTCTTGAAGGGTACTCATGCTAGACTCAAGGAGTCTCATGCTCAACTCCAAGTTAAGCTAATCAAGGAAAAGGCCACCTTTCCTCATATGGTATTAATTGATAATGCATGTGCTACTAACCCTTGTTGTGAGCATGTGCATCTTGTGGAGGAAAATGCCAAGTTGAAGGATCAACTTGAGAAGGGCCTTGTGACTTGCATTCAAGGTGAGAAAAACCTCAACGACCTTTTGAGCAATCAAAAGGAAGTTGTGGGCAAAGAAGGAATTGGGTTTGCACCCAAGTCCAAGAGCAAGAAGAAGAAGAAGAACAAGGCCAATCGTCCTCCTCCCCTCAAACAAACGTTCGTGAAAGAGGGAGAGGGTGCTTCTAAGAAGAAGAAGGAGAAAGTGAAGGAAGTTGTTGTCCAAAAGGGCAAGAGCATTTCCTCAAACAAAGCCGGCGACTTTAACCCTTCATATGTGTTGTGCCATGCTAGTGATGGACATGTTTATGCTAAATTTGTTTGTTCCTCTTATGAATACATTGAATGGTCTATTTGGGTTCCCAAGACCCTTGTTACTAACATCAAAGGACCCATTACTAAATGGGTACCTAAAACCAAGCATTGATCTCGTGTAGGTGTTTGCTTCCGGTGGGGGATCATGGTTGCTCGATAGTGGAGCAACAAATCATATGACCGGGAGCAAGGACTTGGTGGTGGACGTGCAAGAGATTCCATCTATGCCCACCAATGTCGAGTGGGGTGATGCATCACATTCTAAGGTATTGGGTCTCGGCAAGGTTGTCATTTCTCATGATCTAACGATCGAGAAAGTCATGCTGGTTGAGTCCCTTGCATTCAATTTACTTTCCGTTCGTCAACTTGCACTCATGGGCTTTGCCACATTCTTTGATATTGATACCGTGGCCCTCTTGTGGAGCAAGACTCTTAAAGTAGCCTTCGTTGGGCATGTCGAGAACGGTCTCTATGTGGTTATGTAGGATCGAAAGTATGTCTAGAGGGGGGGGGGTGATTAGACTACTTGACAATATAAAAGTTATGCCTTTTGACAAAGACAAGTTCTTGGCAGATTCACAATGATGATCAAGTCAAGTATCACCCTACACATGCAATTCTAGAGTATAGGCAGCGGAAAGTAAATTGCACATGTAGTAAAGAGAGGTGGAGAAGAGCGAACGCAATTTTGGAGACGCGGTGATTTTTTCACGTGGTTCCGATAGGTGGTGCTATCGTACTTCCATGTTGATGGAGACTTCAACCCACGGAGGGTAACGGCTGCGAGAGTCCACGGAGGGCTCCACCCACGAAGGGTCCACGAAGAAGCAACCTTGTCCATGCCATCATGGCCTACGCCCACGGAGGGCTAGCCTTACTCGGGGTAGATCTTCACGAAGTAGGCGATCTCCTTGCCCTTACAAACTTCTTGGTTCAACTCCACATCTCGACGGAGGCTCCCAAGCGACACCTAACCAATCTAGGAGGCACCACCCTCCAAAAGGTAATAGATGGTGTTGATGATGATGAACTCCTTGCTCTTGTGCTTCAAATGATAATCTCCCCAACACTCAACTCTCCTCACTGATTTGGCTGTGGTGGAAGAAAGGATTGAGTGGAAAGCAACTTGGGAAGGCTAGAAATCAAGCTTCATATGGTGGGAGTGGAGCAACTTGATCTCAACACAAGGGTAGGTAGTTCTCTTCTCAGAAATGTAAGGTAGGAGTGGTAGTTCTTTCTGATGGCTCTCTCCACGAATGAAGAGGGGGTGGAGGGGTATTTATAGCCTCCACACAAAATCCAACCGTTACACACATTTGACCAATCTCGATGGGACCGAAGTTGACAACTCGGTGAGACCGAAAGTTCAAATCATGTGAACGTTGGGATTTTCGGTGGGACCGAAAATACAAACTCGGTTAGTCCGATTCGAGTAAAGACAAGAGCTTGCCAATCTCGGTTGGACCGACTTCATCATCTCGGTGACACCGATTTGATGTGAAGATTCTGAAGCTTGGCAACTCAAGTTTCGTGAGACCGAGTTGAGAATCGGAAAATCCGAGATTTCTAGGGTTTGGCTTTGTGGTGAGGTGGTTCATCTCGGTGTGGTGAGTTTGGAATATCGGTGGGACCGAGATTACTTATGAGTGTATATGGCGGTGAGAGTTCTTGATAGTTTAGGAGATGTATCACTAAGCACTTGAGCAACGGATCATCATCATAACCTCATCCCCTTTTAATAGTATTGGCTTTCCTATAGACTCAATGTGATCTTGGATCACTAAACCAAAAATGGAGTCTTGAGCTTTTGCCAATGCTTGCCTTAGCATTTTGAGGGTCCACTTCTTGGTCCTTGCCATACCCATATCCTTGAACTTTCGAAATGATTCTCAAGAAACTATTAGTTCAATGATATATATGTTGTTATTAATTACCAAAACCACCCGGGGATTAGTTGCACTTTCAGGTTAACTTTTCGGAGCAACCCACTAAGACCGCGACATGCCTAATGGCTAAAGTTGACGTGGGATGGCTTTGGCATCGCCGTTTAGCCCACGTCAATATGAGATCTTTGCAAAGTCTTCTCAAGGGGGACAATGTTCGTGGACTAACAAATGTTAGTTTTGCCAAAGATCGTGCTTGTAGTGCTTGTATCGAAGGAAAGCTTCATGAAAAGGCTCACCCTCCCTCAACCATCATCTACTCGAAGAGACCCTTGGAGCTCCTTCACATGGATCTCTTCGGGCCTCCATCTTTTGATAGTCTTGGAGGAAGAAAGTATTGCTTGGTGATTGTGGATGATTATTCAAGATACACTTGGGTATACTTCTTCAAGAGGAAGAGTGAGACCCAACAAACCGTCATCAACTTTGCAAATGAAGCTCAACGTCAACATGATGCAAAGATCTTGACAATAAGAAGTGACAATGGCACCGAGTTCAAGAACTACACCTTGGATGAGTTTCTTAGTGATGAGGGATCAAGCATCAATATGCGGCACCTTATACCCTCAACAAAATGGTGTTGTGGAGAGGAAGAACCGGACGTTGATGGATGCGGCAAGGACCATGATGGCGGAGTTCAAGTCTCTGTACAACTTTTGGGCGAAGCCATCAACACCGCATGTCATGCATCCAATCGGCTCTATCTTCGCAAAGGCTTGAACAAGACTCCTTATGAGATCCTCACCGCAACAAGCCCAACCTCAAGTACTTAGGGTGTTAGGTTGTAAGTGTTTCATTCTCAAGAAAGGTGTTTGGTTCTCTAAATTTGAGGCTAGAGCTCATGAGGGCATATTTGTTGGTTATGCTACAAACTCTCATGCTTACGTGTCCTCAACAAGTCCACGGACTCATTGAGGAGGCGATGTAACGTGGAGTTTGATGAAAATAACGGCTCCCAAGTGGAGCAAAGTGGTACTTGTGATATAGGTGATGAAATTCCTCCCCAAGCCATAAGAAGAATGGGTATTGGTCAAATCCTACCCATTGAGGAACTCCTTGTGGCCGAAGGAGAAGGACAATGCTCTACTCAAGTAGAGCCATCACCTCATCAAGACCCACACGCTTCCGAAGAACAAAGTGAAGGCCCTCAACCTCGTGAACAAGACCAAGGGCAAGATCTACCTCAAGATGGTGGTGAACCAATAAATGATCACCAAGACATGAGTAAATGGTCATACAAGATAGGAATAGCATATGATAAGCATTAAGCACACATTAAAGCATAGTACGACCAAGCACTCATTAAGCACACATAGGATCAAACGTAGTATCAAGCACACTGAATGTCTCGAAAACCAAAAGTATCTCAAAGAAACCGCAAATGAACGAAAGAGCAAAAGCGCAAAAACAACAACACTCTCTCTCTCGAAGTCCTATGATCTATACAATTTCTCCCCCTTTGGCAACAAGTTACCAAAAAGTTCGAAAAGGCATAGAGCTAAGCGTCACTAGGGACTCTGTTGGCGGCTCTATGCAGGTTGATGTTGGAGTTGATATGGCAGCATCGGCGAAGACTTGGTGATGTCTGTCTTTGGAGGAGTGGTCCTTTGGAGCTGGAGCTGGAGCAACCGATGGAGCTGTAGGAGGTCTTGAAGCTGTAGTCTGGTGTCGATCCTTTGGAATAGCAGTGATCGGGTCTGTGGGAACCGGAGCGATCTGCTGATAAGCATCTGGACTAAGTCATCCGCATCTCACGCATAAGCTCTTCCTTCTCCTCTTTGCTTCCTCAATATCTGCCTCAAGCTTGTTGTGATTACTTGCACTTGAGTCGACTTCACATCCAGGCGTGGATCTTGTCTTCAACAATCCTCTCTAGGCTCTCCTGAGACTGTACAATGCTGGCCAGGCATTGTTCAATCCTTTGGGTAGCTTCAAGTAGCTGTTCTCCAACACTCTTTGGTTTAGCTGCTGCTGCTGCTGCTTCCTTCTCAGCTTTAGCTTTCTTGGCAGCTTCAATCTTGGCTTGTCCTTCAACCTATGTCGGATCCTCCTCATCCATCACAACAACATTGTCCTCATGCTCAGGCTGCAGTGGTAAGTGTTCTCTATCCAACAAGAATGTGCCTGTGCCAAACTTGGCATTGATAAGCATCTGAATATGCGGGGCAAATCCACACGACCTTTTCTGGTCAGCTGCAGTCCTCTTGATGGTCTCAACTATCAAGTCCATCACCTTGAAAGGTGCTCTCTCATCAAGTATATGCAGCATGTTGATAGAGTATCCTCTGATCATGCGATGATCTCCAGACTTGGGCATCAAGGTATGCCTCAGAATAGTATTAGTGGTAGGTAGACCTGCCTGGAGATAGTACACTGAGCCAAGCTTCCAGATTCCCAAATCTTTAGCTAGTACCTCTTTGTACATATTCTTCATGGATTCATGATTCTTCTTGGGAATACCATATACATCAATATCATCCTCTCTTTGCACTGGAGCATTCAGAAGTTCTGCCCATTCTTCAACAGTTGAAGATAATCTTTGGCCTTCAGTCATCCATGTGATCTTTCCATCTGGATAGAAATGAGCTGTGGCATAGAATTGCATAATCATCTCATCATTCCAATTTGTCAACTTCTGACCTACAAAGTCTGCAACACCACATGCAGTGAAGCTTTCATGCACATGTGGAAAGAAGTCTCTGTGCTCTTCGCTGTCGATGTACTTCCAGTCAACGAATCTTGTGTCTGCCACTATGGGCTTCTTGTCCATCAGCACTGTCTCATAGAAGTCCTGCTGCTCTCGGTGTGAAATCTGGGATCAACAGCGGTTCTTCTCCTCACGGCATATGGGTCAGATTGTCTCCATAGCCTGAGACCTCTATCTTTCCTTTCCTTCATGTTCTCAGCTTGAGGATGAGCATCATTGTGAAGTGGCAATTTTGGACGAAGTTTCAACAAAACTGGTGCATCATCATCTGACACAGCTGGGATCAGGACTAGTGCCTGCCTCTGGAATATCTGCAATAGGTGACTCGACCTGTTACATTCATCACGGCATCGACATGGTGACAACTTTGTGAATAGATAAGGTGTAGGCAGAGTAGAAGAGTTATCACAAACTGCAGAAGTTTTTGCAAACAAATGAGTTCAAATTCTAGTATTAGGTTTTCGCAGAAGACATTTCGGTCAGACCGAGTTTAAAATTCGGTGAATCCGAAGTGTTTTAACAGAAGCTTTCACACCACTTTCGGTTGGACCGAAGTGGGTTTCGGTCCTGCCGAAAACACTAGGGTTTCACAGAATTGCCATTTCGGTCACACCGATTTGCACAACTCGGTTGGACCGAAGGGTGCAGTGCAATGGCCATAGGCCAAATCGGTCTTACCAAAAATCTAAAATCGGTCTCACCGAGATGTGTTCGGCGGAAACCTAACCCTAAAACTTTTACTCGAATCTAGTTCTAAAGAACCAATCTGGTGTACAGGAAGATTGCAATCGTGGCAAGATACTAGGCAAACCAAACGTGCATTGAATCGGAGATGGGAGCACGAGTGGGATCGAAACTCACCCTAACTTGGTGGAGTTTCTCTACGGCGGCAACGGCGCGGAGAAGATGTCCGCTGACGGCGACGGAGACTGCGGCGGCGCCTGAGCGGCAACGGAGGCGATCCGGAGACCAAGGTGGCGGCAAAGGGTGTGGGGCGGCGTTTGAAGTAGAAATCAGCAGCGGCCCTCGAGTATATATACCCTTTTTTGTCGGTGGGACCGAGTTGTAAAACTTCGGTGGCACCGAGATGGATACTCGCAGGCGTTATGCACTTGATCACGCCGAAAATCACAACTCGGTTTCACCGAGGTGAAAACCTAGATCGATCTAAATGCTTTCGGTTCGACCGAGTTTGAGTGAGTTGGTCGACCGAAATCAAATAGAAGGTTTTGGAAGTTAGCCTTTGACGGATCGGTGGCTCAAGTGCTCCTCACTCGGAGGGTCCGAAAATGACTTGTTCAATGTTTGTGATGTAAGCATGAATAGAATTTGAGACAAGAAAGCATAGATAGCTAGGGAGGTACTTAGGCATTCTTGTCCATCCATTTGGTCGAGAAAAATCAAAACGACCAAAACAACAAATGGATGTCCTTGAATGGATAAAATCATGCATCCAACATGCTCACACAATAAGATAGCAAATGAAATATGTGTCAAACATGCACAATCAAAACTCTAGCTACTATCACACAATTTGTCGATGACTAGGTCATCTTTATATGAGTATATTGACTTAGGAGTCAAATGAGAACATTTGATCATAGGTCATACTCATCGTTTAAGCACAAGTGGGGTTACCACTTTTACATAAAGCATTGATGTGTTCACATCATTTGAAGATGCTTTAGCTCAATTCTTTAGAGCAAAGCTCCCCTAGATGTGAGAACCCTTTTAAAGGGTCAAACTAACCTTGGGTTGTCGTAGAAGACTTCATGTAGATGTTGAAGATGTGGATGCTCAATGTTGATGAAGATCATCAAGAGTTGGGAGCAATCCTTTGGATTCGGGCACTTTCAATACCTACATGGGTTAGTCCCACAAGGAACAAACAAGGATATCCATGGACATAGATTGAAGTTCACAATAGATGATGTCCATGAAAGCAATGATTACCTTGTCCCTTGACTTACCAACAAGAGGGTTTGTGACTCCATGAACTAGTGCAAGATGTGGAAGTTGATTGCACAAGTTTTTGCCAAAATGAATGTGAGTGAAGTATGTTGGCGGAGTCACCCTCAAGAACTCTCTAGTTCTTCTTCTTGGGATCCACATCATCTTGATGGGAATCCTTGGGGTTGTAGTTGAGCTTGACGAAGTAGAACTTGACGTTTCCTTGGGAACCCACTTGACCATGGCTTTAGGTGCTTCAATAAATGCATCAATCTCCTCTTGAAGCTTGTCCTTGCCTTTTAGCTTGTGGTCTTGTGGTGGAAGGTCATCTTGAGCTTGTTCCACATTGGAAGAAGTAGGATTGTACTTCTCCTTTTGAGAAACAAACTTTGGAGTGGGATATTGACCTTCTTCCCATTCAACACCCTCGGCGTTGAACTTTCGCTCAAAACCAATTTCTTGATTCTTCCGGTGCCTTCCTTGCTTGCGAACAATTTCCTCAAAGTTCTTGCTTCCAGCAAGGCTCTTGTAGACACCTTTCTCTATAATCCCTTTCAATAAACTATTTTCTTGCTCAAGTGTAACTTGTCTTGAAACATTGTTAGTGGAATCAAGAGAACTACTAGAAGCAACAACATTGGATTTAGCATGGTTATTGTTACTACTAGATGAAGAATTTTTCTTATGCTTGTCATGCTTAGTTTTAATGGGAGGCAAGAAATTTGACAAGAGAATTCGTTTGGCAAGATATGAAGAACTCTTCTTTCGAAGATCATCATTGATTGCTTTTAGGAACTCATGTTCTTGCTCAAGAGTGAGCTTCTCGAAGCGTAGCTTCTCATGAGATCTTAGGAGCTCTCTATGATCTTCTTGAGCTGTTTCATGAGCTAACTTAAGAGTGTTTAGTTCTTTAGTTAGACGCTCAATCTCCTTCATAGCATTGTCATTCGACTCTTCTCGACTATAAAGACTACTAGCATGTTCATCGTTACTAGGTTCATTGGATTTATCATGTAAGAGCTCATCTTCACCAAGCAAGTCATCCTCATCACTATCAAAGTCAATGAATTCAGGGTGTGATACCTTGGGGCCTTTTGCCATGAAGCATCTTCCAATTCCCTCATTTGGTGAATCAAATAAGTCATAGGAGTTGGAGTTGGAGGATACGAGAGCAAGACCGCAACACCTTCATCTTGATTTGTAGTCGGAGTTGGAGTGATAGCTTCTTCGGATTGATTGTTTGAGTCGGGCGGAGACCCATTCACCTACATGAGCTTGATGTTTTGTTCTTGTGTATCTCCTTGATGACTTGTCTTTCCTCTCCGAATCCTTGCTTCTCCGAGAGGGTCTTCATTCATAACGATCATCTCTACTCCTTCTCTCTTCCGAGGTGACTCATCTCTTGAGCTTCTTCTTCTTGGAGATTCTTCTCTTCTCTTGTGGGGAGCCGAACACTCATTTGAGTAGTGTCAGGGGTCTTCCACAATTGTAGCAGATTCGATCACGACTAGAAGATCTCTTTTCATCATATGATCTAGACTTTGAGCTTCTCTCTTTGCTTCTACTCTTGTAGAATTTGTTGAAGTTCTTCACCATTAGGCTTATCTCTTCATTGGAAACTAGCTTGTCACTTGAGGTTGTGGGAGCATCACTTGTAGCTTTGTAAGCACCACTTGACTTGTTGTGAAGCTCTTCCTTATCTTTAAGTGTCATCTCATGGGCAACAATTCTTCCAATGACTTCGGTTGGCTTGAGATTCTTGTAGTTTGGCATCATTTGGATCAAAGTGCACACGGTGTCATACTTTCCATCCAAAGCTCTGAGAATCTTCTTGATGATGAATCGGTCGGTCATTTCTTTGCTTCCTAAGCCGGCAATCTCATTGGTGATGAGAGCAAGCCTAGAGTACATTTCAGCGACTCCTTCACCTTCCTTCATCTTGAACTTGTCAAGTTGACCTTGAGGAACATCTAGCTTTGATTCCTTCACGGACTCGGTACCTTCGTGCATTCTCAAGACGGCTGATTTTGTTGAACTCCTCGGGACACAAAGCATTGAAGAGAATGTCACAAGCTTGAGCATTGTTTTGCAACATCCGCAATTCATCCGTTGTAGCTTCGCAATCCGGAACTTTTCCTTCCTCGAAGAATTCACCTTGCATACCAACACAAATAATGCCCCATGCGGCTGGGTTATGGCCAAGAATATGCATTTTCATTTTATGCTTCCAACTAGCAAAGTTTGTACCATCAAAGTAAGGACCTCTACGAAAATTACCCTCACTAGACGCCATACTCTCCTAGGTTGTGAAACCAAGCTTATGGAGTCCAATGCAATGGAAACCAATACAATGGAGACCAAAGCTCTGATACCACTTGTAGGATCGAAAGTATGTCTAGAGGGGGGGTGATTAGACTACTTGACAATATAAAAGTTATGCCTTTTGACAAAGACAAGTTCTTGGCAGATTCACAATGATGATCAAGTCAAGTATGACCCTACACATGCAATTCTAGAGTATAGGCAGCGGAAAGTAAATTGCACATGTAGTAAAGAGAGGTGGAGAAGAGCAAACGCAATTTTGGAGACGCGATGATTTTTTCACGTGGTTCCGATAGGTGGTGCTATCGTACTTCCACGTTGATGGAGACTTCAACCCACGGAGGGTAACGGCTGCGAGAGTCCACGGAGGGCTCCACCCACGAAGGGTCCACGAAGAAGCAACCTTGTCTATGCCATCATGGCCTACGCCCATGGAGGGATAGCCTTACTCGGGTTAGATCTTCACGAAGTAGGCGATCTCCTTGCCCTTACAAACTTCTTGGTTGAACTCCACATCTCGACGGAGGCTCCCAAGCGACACCTAACCAATCTAGGAGGCACCACCCTCCAAAAGGTAATAGATGGTGTTGATGATGATGAACTCCTTGCTCTTGTGCTTCAAATGATAATCTCCCCAACACTCAACTCTCCTCACTGATTTGGCTGTGGTGGAAGAAAGGATTGAGTGGAAAGCAACTTGGGAAGGCTAGAAATCAAGCTTCATATGGTGGGAGTGGAGCAACTTGATCTCAACACAAGGGTAGGTAGTTCTCTTCTCGAAATGTAAGGTAGGAGTGGTAGTTGTTTCGATGGCTCTCTCCACGAATGAAGAGGGGTGGAGGGTATTTATAGCCTCCACACAAAATCTAACCGTTACACACATTTGACCAATCTCGGTGGGACCGAAGTTGACAACTTGGTGAGACCGAAAGTTCAAATCATGTGAACGTTGGGATTTTTGGTGGGACCGAAAATACAAACTCGGTTAGTCCGATTCGAGTAAAGACAAGAGCTTGCCAATCTCGGTGGGACCGACTTCATCATCTCGGTGACACCGATTTGATGATGAAGGATTCTGAAGCTTGGCAACTCAAGTTTGGTGAGACCGAGTTGAGAATCGGAAAATCCGAGATTTCTAGGGTTTGGCTTTGTGGCTGAGGTGGTTCATCTCGGTGTGGTGAGTTTGGAATATCGGTGGGACCGAGATTACTTATGAGTGTATATGGCAATGAGAGTTCTTGATAGTTTAGGAGATGTATCACTAAGCACTTGAGCAACGGATCATCATCATAACCTCATCCCCTTTTAATAGTATTGGCTTTCCTATAGACTCAATGTGATCTTGGATCACTAAACCAAAAATGGAGTCTTGAGCTTTTGCCAATGCTTGCCTTAGCATTTTGAGGGGTCCACTTCTTCAGTCCTTGCCATACCCATATCACTGAACTTTCTGAAATGATTCTCAAGAAACTATTAGTTCAATGATATATATGTTGTTATTAATTACCAAAACCACCCGGGGATTAGTTGCACTTTCAGGTTAACTTTTCGGAGCAACCCACTAAGACCGCGACATGCCTAATGGCTAAAGTTGACGTGGGATGGCTTTGGCATCGCCGTTTAGCCCACGTCAATATGAGATCTTTGCAAAGTCTTCTCAAGGGGGACAATGTTCGTCGACTAACAAATGTTAGTTTTGCCAAAGATCGTGCTTGCGATTGCTTGTATCGAAGGAAAGCTTCATGAAAGGCTCACCCTCCCTCAACCATCATCTACTCGAAGAGACCCTTGGAGCTCCTTCACATGGATCTCTTGGGCCTCCATCTTTGATAGTCTTGGAGGAAGAAAGTATTGCTTGGTGATTGTGGATGATTATTCAAGATACACTTGGGTATACTTCTTCAAGAGGAAGAGTGAGACCCAACAAACCGTCATCAACTTTGCAAATGAAGCTCAACGTCAACATGATGCAAAGATCTTGACAATAAGAAGCGACAACGGCACCGAGTTCAAGAACTACACCTTGGATGAGTTTCTTAGTGATGAGGGGATCAAGCATCAATATGCGGCACCTTATACCCCTCAACAAAATGGTGTTGTGGAGAGGAAGAACCGGACGTTGATGGATGCGGCAAGGACCATGATGGCGGAGTTCAAGTCTCTGTACAACTTTTGGGCCGAAGCCATCAACACCGCATGTCATGCATCCAATCGGCTCTATCTTCGCAAAGGCTTGAACAAGACTCCTTATGAGATCCTCACCGGCAACAAGCCCAACCTCAAGTACTTCCGGGTGTTCGGTTGTAAGTGTTTCATTCTCAAGAAAGGTGTTCGGTTCTCTAAATTTGAGGCTAGAGCTCATGAGGGCATATTTGTTGGTTATGCTACAAACTCTCATGCTTACCGTGTCCTCAACAAGTCCACCAGACTCATTGAGGAGACGTGTAACGTGGAGTTTGATGAAAATAACGGCTCCCAAGTGGAGCAAAGTGGTACTTGTGATATAGGTGATGAAATTCCTCCCCAAGCCATAAGAAGAATGGGTATTGGTCAAATCCTACCCATTGAGGAACTCCTTGTGGCCGAAGGAGAAGGACAATGCTCTACTCAAGTAGAGCCATCACCTCATCAAGACCCACACGCTTCCGAAGAACAAAGTGAAGGCCCTCAACCTCGTGAACAAGACCAAGGGCAAGATCTACCTCAAGATGGTGGTGAACCAATAAATGATGCCCAAGGTCAAGGTCTCCCCCTCGAGCGAGTTCAAGATCAAGAGCAACCTCAAGATCAAGAACAAACTCAAGACGGCGCTCAAGATCAAGAGCAACCCCAAAAGGTCTATGAGGCGCTCGAAGACTCGGATTGGCTCAATGCCATGCATGAAGAACTCAACAACTTCGAGTACAACAAGGTGTGGAGATTGGTGCCAAGACCATCCGGGAACCACAACGCCATTGGAACCAAGTGGATCTTCAAGAACAAGCAAGATGCTCATGGGAACATCATTCGCAACAAGGCAAGATTGGTAGCACAAGGTTACTCCCAAGTCGAGGGTATCGACTACGGTGAAACCTTTGCTCCGTTGCTAAATCTTGAATCCATTCGTTTGTTGATTGCTTATGCTTCCCATCACAACTTTAAGTTGCAACAAATGGATGTGAAAAGTGCTTTTCTTAATGGTCCTATTAATGAGTTGGTCTATGTCAAGCAACCCCCCGGGTTCGAGGATCCCTACTTTCCGGATCACGTGTATCAACTCGACAAGGCACTCTATGGCCTTAAACAAGCCCCACGTGCGTGGTATGACCACCTTACCGAGTTGCTACAAGATCGTGGATTTGAAGTAGGGCTAATCGACCCCACTCTTTTTACTAAGAAGGTCAACGGGGAGTTGTTTGTATGCCAACTATATGTTGATGATATTATCTTTGGTTCCCCTAACAAAGCTTTCAATGAAGAATTTGCCGCTCTCATGACCTCCAAGTTTAAGATGTCTTTGATGGGAGAGTTGAAGTTCTTCCTTGGTTTCGACATCAAGCAAAGAAGAGAAGGAACCTTCATCAACCAAGCCAAATACACTCAAGACATGCTTAAAAGATTCAAGCTAAGTGATGTCAAGCCGGCTACTACACCAATGCCTACCAAGTGCCAACTTGACATCGATCCCAATGGTAAAGCGGTGGATCAAAAGGTATATCGCTCCATGATTGGCTCCTTGCTTTACCTTTGTGCATCTAGACCGGATATAATGTTGAGTGTGGGGATGTGTGCACGTTTTCAAGCCGCACCAAAGGAAAGTCACTTTGTGGCGGTCAGCGAATCTTCGATATTTGGCTCATACCCCAAACTTTGGCTTATGGTACCCAAGAGGAGCAAACTTCAAGCTTGAAGGTTTCACAGATTCGATTAGGCGGGAGACAAAGTGGATAGGAAGTCCACTTAGGAGGTACCAATTTCTTGGTTGCTCCTTGGTAAGTTGGTCTTCCAAGAAGCAAAGTTGTGTGTCTCTCTCCCCACGAAGCGAGTATGTGGCGGCGGTAGTTGTTGTGCTCAACTCCTATGGATGAGGCAAACTTTAAAGGAGTACGGTGTCATTTGTGACAAAGTGCCTCTTTGGTGTGATAATGAAAGTGCCATCAAGATTTCTCTCAACCCGTGCAACACTTCAAGATGAAGCACATTGAGATTTGGTATCACTTCATCCGGGATCACATTAGGCGAGGGGAGATCGAGCTCAAGTATGTCAACACTCATGATAACCTTGCAGATATTTTCACGAAGCCCTTGGATGAAGCAAGATTTCACGAGTTAAGGCATGAGCTAAATATCATTGATTTGAGCAATGTTACTTGAACCGTGCACCCCCACCACACTCAACTTGTTGTCTAGTTTAGGTGTAGGCATGGACATAGGGGGAGTGTTGTTCTCTCAATGAACTCTCCCTCCCCCCATTATGCATAAATAGATCACCTCTTTCACATTAGCCATTTTTGATGGTACTTGTGCTTCAAAGACGAGTTTTGGTCATGGGCCCAAGCATAATTCTTCGCGGCGCCATACCATCCAACTCAAACATAGGTGGCTTCGGCCACCGCCCTCTCTCCTCGAGAGGTTTTGTCACTCAGGGATTCTCTGTTGTTCCCTTGGTATGTGCTTGTTTTTGTGTAGTTTTGGGTTGTGTCTGTTTTTTCGTGCAAAGGCGTTTTTCTCTCTTGTTTGAAACCTCCGGTGGCGTGAGCTCACGGTACTACCGCGGTCGGCCACGGTACTACCGCGGCCAACCACGGTACTACTGTTGATGGGAGCACGGTACTACCGTCCCCAAGCGGCAGTAATTTTTAACTGCCGCCTGGTTGAGCGGTACTACCGCCTCGGCGCGGTACTTCCGGCCGGGCGGTACTACCGCGATGACCCGCGGTACTACCACGCCGGTTCGAGCGCGTGGGGATAAGGCCGGGCAGGGGGAGTTCTAACTCCCCATACCCATTCGTCCCCTTTCTCTCCATGTTGTCTCTTCCTCTCTTGTGCTCACGAACGGAGCCGGCGTTCGTCGCCGGATCTCCTCCACCGGCCGCCCTCCCGTGATTCCGTCCGGTGGGATCGTTCCCCACCACGTGCTCTTGCTATGGACCAAGGTTTTTCCCCAAATCCTTCTCCTTTTTGATTGTGTTTGGTTCTTCTAGGTTTTGGGGGAGGCTTGTATGTTCTTTAGATTCCTAGACTAGATCTCTGCAAGAGTAGTATGAAGGAGTGTGGTATTGCATAGGATTTACACTTGTATTGTTGTCTTGCACTAGATCTGATCACCGTAGCACCGTCATGGCTTCGCGGTTCTTTTTCAGATTCAAATCCTGTTAGATCTGACGCGACGCGGTACTACCGCCCATAGGGAGTGGTACTACCGCTCGCACGGTACTACCGCCCCTAGGGCACGGTACTAAAACTTTACTACTGCCCCAGCCACGGTACTACCGTGACCCCTCACGGTACTACCGCGTCTGGAGCTATACTAAGCCTTTAGTACCGCAAACCATGGCAGATCTACCATGGCTCACATCTATCGCATGCCAACTTTCTCGTTTATCTTCTATGGGTTTCATGTGCTGTCTTATGGCCTTTGCATTGATTCTTTTTGCCTTTTGTGTTGGTGCTTTGCGTGTGTGTCTCAGGTGGTGGCTCTCGCCGGGCCAATCTCGTTCGTGACACTAGCTCCAAGCATCTGCGCAACCCAGGAGAAGTTTTCGAGGGGTCATCTGGGTCGAAGCGCAATGTCAAGACCACCGCTAGCAAGCACAAGGAGCCCGCCAGGGGTATGGATGAGATAGGCCCTCAAGAGTATGTCCGTCTCAGGCAGCTTCACCCTTATGTGACCCCTCGCTCCACTGTCAGAGGGTGTGAACTGTTCTGGAACAAGACCCAAACGCAAATCTATTTGGATGTCATCAAGAATAAGCAGAATACCTATGTGGAAGTAAAGTGGATTGATATGCACCACATGAGGAAGGACAAGTTCCGTGGCTACTTTGGGGAGGCTCTGGACTTGGTGGAGCAGTTTGGCATTGAGCATGTGATCTCTTTCCACCTGGACTATGACCCTGAGATCATATGTCAGTTCTTTGCTTCAGTGTACTTTCACTCCAATGAAGAAAGAAGGATGACTTGGATGACCAATGGCCGCAAGCTGTCTACTACCTGGAAGGAGTTCATGGATTTGCTTCAAGTTGCTGATGATGGACTTGACACTCCTGTAGGTGTTCGCCCTCATGGCAATGCTGACTCTGCCGACAAGGACAAGCTCACCCCGTTCATGGTTGAGAAGACGCTCGCCAATAGCAAGACAATTTTGGTTCTCAACCCCTTTCTGGATATCATGTACCGCATCTTCCGCAACTCCTTGTTCCCACACATCGGTGACAAAGACAAGGTTCATGCCTATATGGTGGACATGATGCTTATTTGCCAGGAGGCTCGCTCGTCTCGAGACTCAGCCACTTGATGTCTCTCACATCATGTGGTGTGAGCTTCAGTTTCTTGTGTTCAACCGCAAGGTGCCTATTTATGGGCCCTACCTGTTTTCGCTGATTTGAAGACTTGGGAGAAGATGTACCACGAGGAGGAGTTCTGGCTCCAGGTGGATTCGCCATGAGCCCATTTGTGCGGGTCAAACCCAACTGGGCTAACACCGCTACTCGTCTTTGAGGCGTCTGTTGCTAGGGCTGCTGCTGTTGATGAGGATGTTGCTGGCGCTGAGGGCCGTTCTGCTAGGCCCTCTCAGAGTGACTCTAGGCCATCTTGGGCCAAGAAGTTGAAGGATAAGATGAAGTCTCTTTTCTGCATGCAAGCCAAGGGCCAGTACAGGGCTCACGTGGAGTCCAAGGAGAGTCGTCGCCGACACAACTAGGTCTTGCAGCTCTATGGCGAGGATGTGTCTGGCGGGTCGAGGAGCACATCACTCCCCGAGACCGAGTGGATGGAGAAGCAAGGATCTGGTGGGCTGATTTCGAGGAGGAGGTCGAGGAGTCCATTCCAGTGCAGAGGCGTCACTAAGAGGCGTGGGACAACTTCTCCGCTTGAGCCACCTCTTGTGTGTTTAGGGGTCCTCTCTGCCTTTTGGCGTCTCGATGCCAAAGGGGAGAGAGTGTAGGATTTTGAGTTTGTGTGTCGTGTGTTTGCTGCTTTCAGTTGAACTCTCTGCTGTTTTTCTCGTTTGAACCTTGGTTATCTTATCTCGTATGGTGTAAGACATATGCACTCTATCTATCCTAGCTAGCTTGTGTTATATTGTGCTACTTTCATGCTATGCTATGCTTATTATCATGTCTTGGTCTCTAAAATATAGGGGGAGTGTTGATCCTAGTTTGTGTGCCATGCAGTCCAAAGCATTCATCTAAAGTGCACACATCTAGGGGGAGCCCCGTCTATTTAGAGAAGTGGGGTTTGCCACTGCTCTAAAAATATCTTATCTATGTGCAAATCCCGTGTTGTCATCAATACACCAAAAAGGGGAGATTGCCCTGGCCTAGTGCCGTTCCGGTGCGGCAGTAGGGGCGGATGTAATTTTTTACATCCGCGCCCCCCACGGTAGTACCGCTCGTCCAAAGACGGTAGTACTGCGGGGCCCACGGTAGTACCGCTCCCTTGAGTCGTAGTGCGTGGCCCTTCGCCTAGTACCGCAATGTCGCGGTAGTAGGCGCGGATGTAATTTTACATCGCGCCGACCACGGTAGTACCGCGCGCCCATAGCGGTAGTACCGTGTCGGGTTTTTGCACCATCCTAGTTTCTGCGGAAGTAAGCACGGATGTAATTTATTTCATCCGCGCCCTTCCCAGGCCGTGACCCTCCTGCCTTGCGGTAGTACCGCGCAAGCGGTAGTATTGCTCCTTCTTCAGGCTTGTTCCGGCACTGTGCGATTGCCACGGTAGTACCGTGGTGGTCCTGTAGTAGTACCATGTGGCGCTGCGGTAGTACCGCGTCCTTGGAGCGGTAGTACCGTGAGTCGCGGGCAGAACTAGTGGATAACGGTTGGATTTTTCCCACGACTATATAAGGGATGTCTTCTACCTCTAGTTGACTACCTCTTCCACCTCTAAGCTCCATTGTTGCTCCAAGCTCCATTTTCGCCCGATCTCTCTCCCTAGCCAATCAAACTTATTGATTTGCTCGGGATTGGGTGACAAGGGCCCGATCTACACTTCCACCAAAGGATATTTGATTCCCCCCACTTATCCCTTGCGGATCTTGTTACTCTTGGGTGTTGAGCACCCTAGACGGTTGAGGTCACCTCGAAGCCATACTCCATTGTGGTGAAGCTTCGTGGTGTTGTTGTTGTTGGGAGCCTCCGATTGTTGTGGAGATTGCCCCAACCTTGCTTGTAAAGGTTCGGTCGCCGCCTTCAAGGGCACCAATAGTGGAATCACGACATCTCGCATCGTGTGAGGCGTGAGGAGAATCTGGTGGCCCTAGTGGCTTCTTGGGGAGCATTGTGCCTCCACACCGCTCTAACGGAGACGTACTTCCCCTTAAAAGGAAGGAACTCCGGTAACACATCCTCGTCTCCACCGGCTCCACTCTTGGTTATTTCGTGCCTTTACTTTCGCAAGCTTACTTATTGTTACATCTCTTGTTTGCTTGCGTGCTAGTTGATATTGCATCATATAGGTTGCTCACTTAGTTGCATATCTAGACATCTATTTTTTGCAAAGTTTAATTTGGTAAAGAAAAGCTTAAAAATTGTTAGTTGCCTATTCACCCCCCTCTAGTCAACCATATCAATCCTTTCAGCGCCCTACCCCCTGGGTGCGCCCCCTACCTCGTGGGCCCCATGGCAGCCTTCCGGTGACCATCTTCTGCTATATGAAGTCTTTCACCCTGGAAAAAAAATCATAAGCAAGCTTTCGAGACGAAACACTGCCGCCACGAGGCGGAACCTTGGCGGAACCAATCTAGGGCTCCGGCGGAGCTGTTCTGCCGGGGAAACTTCCCTCCGGGTGGGTGAAATTATCACCATCGATCCTCTCATCGGGAGGGGGTCAATCTCCATCAACATCTTCACCAGCACCATCTCCTATCAAACCCTAGTTCATCTCTTGTATCCAATCTTTGTCCCAAAACCTCAGATTGGTACCTGTGGGTTGCTAGTAGTGTTGATTACTCCTTGTAGTTGATGCTAGTTGGTTTATTCGGTGGAAGATCATATGTTCAGATCCTTAATGCATATTAATACCCCTCTGATTATGAACATGAATATGATTTGTGAGTAGTTACGTTTGTTCCTGAGGACATGGGAGAAGTCTTGCTATAAGTAGTCATGTGAATTTGGTATTCGTTCGATATTTTGATGAGATGTATGTTGTCTCTCCTCTAGTGGTGTTATGTCAACGTCGACTACATGACACTTCACCATTATTTGGGCCTAGAGGAAGGCATTTTTAAGTAGTAGATGATGGGTTGCTAGAGTGACAGAAGCTTAAACCCTAGTTTATGCGTTGCTTCGTAAGGGGCTGATTTGGATCCATATGTTTCATTCTATGGTTAGGTTTACCTTAATACTTCTTTTGTAGTTGCGGATGCTTGCAATAGGGGTTAATCATAAGTGGGATGCTTTTCCAAGAAAGGACAGTACCCAAGCACTGGTCCACCCACATATCAAATTATCAAAGTAACGAACGCGAATCATATGAGCGTGATGAAAACTAGCTTGACGATAATTCTCATGTGTCCTCGGGAGCGCTTTTCTCTATATAAGAACTTGTCCAGACTTGTCCTTTGCTACAAAAAGGATTGGGCCACCTTGCTGCACCTTATTTACTTTCATTGCTTGTTACTCGTTACAAATTACCTTATCACAAAACTATATGTTACCGATAATTTCAGTGCATGCAGAGAATACCTTACTGAAAACCGCATGTCCTTTCCTTCTGCTCTTCGTTGGGTTCAACACTCTTACTTGTCGAAAGGACTACGATAGATCCCCTACACTTGTGGGTCATCAAGACTCTTTTCTGGCGCCGTTGCCGGGGAGTGAAGCGCCTTTGGTAAGTGGAAATTGGTAAGGACAAATTTATATAGTGTGCTGAAATTTACTGTCACTTGTTATTATGGAACATAATCCTTTGAGGGGCTTGTTCGGGGTATCTTCACCCCGACCAGTAGAGCAAAGAGTTGCTCCTCAACCTACTGAACCTACTGAAAACGTTTAATTTGAAATTCCTTCAGGTATGATAGAGAAACTGCTAGCTAATCTTTTTATAGGAGATGGAACATTGCATCCCGATTTTCACCTAATCTAAGTGGATGAAGTTTGTGGATTATTTAAGCTTGCAGGTATGCCCGATGATGTTGTCAAGAAGAAGGACTTCCCTTTATCTTTGAAGGGAGAGGCATTGACAATGTATAGGCTATGTGATGATATGGGATCATGGAACTACAAACGATTGAAAATGGAATTTCATCAGAATTTTTATCCTATGCATCTTGTTCATCGTGATCGTAATTATATATATAATTTTTGGCCTTGCAAAGGAGAAATCATCGCTCAAGATTGGGGGAGGCTTAATTCAGTGTTATATTCATGCCCCAATCATGAGCTCTCAAGAGAAATGATAATTCAAAATTTTTATGCTCTGCTTTCTCTCAACAATCGTTCCATGCTCGATACTTCTTGTACTGGTTCTTTTATGATGAAGACTATTGAATTCAGATGGCATTTATTGGAAAGAATTAAACGCATCTCTGAAGATTGGGATCTCGACGAAGGTAAGGAGTCAGGTATGACACCTAAGTTTTATTGTGTTAAATCTTTTATGGATACCGATGCTTTTCATGAATTTAGCACTAAATATGGACTTGACTCTGAGATAGTAGCTTCTTTCCGTGAATCATTTGCTACTCATGTTGACCTCCCTAAGGAGAAGTTGTTTAAATATAATCCTCCCACTGAAGTAAAAGTAGTTGCACCTATTAAAGTTGAAGAAAAGATTATCACTTATAATGATCTTGTTGTTCCTACTACCTATATTGAGAAACCACCTTTCCCTGTTAGGATAAAGGATCATGCTAAAGCTTCAACTGTGGTTCATAAGAGTAATACTAAAACACCTACACCACCTGAGCAAATTAAAGTTGAACCTAGTATTGCTATTGTTGGGGATATTACCACTAGGTGTAAACCGGCCAAGTTTGGGCCGGGTTAGCTCTGCTAGTGGTGTAGTCATGGAAAGGCCCAAGGCCTATAGTCGGTTTAGAACTTATAGCCGTAAACCGGCCTGATGTATGACTTGTATTGTAAGTTAGGAATAGGGAGATACCAACCGGGATACGAGTATGAACCGGTTGGGACTCTGCAAACCGACGGGCGTCACTCGTGTATATAAGGGGCGACCGTGGCGGTTCAAGACAGACAATCACAACTCGAGCCTAGGCGAAGCTTATTTGCTCCCTAGCCATCGAAACCACATCAATTCCATCACAACTAGACGTAGGCTTTTACCTTCATCGAAGGGGCCGAACTAGTATAAATCCCTGTGTCTTTGTGTCCGCTTTAACCCCTTCAAGTAAACCCGTTGCGATGGCTCCACGACTAAGTCCTTACGCTAGGACATCTGCCGTGATAAATCCACGACAGATGGCGCCCACCGTGGGGCTATCGCACGATGGTTTGACGATCTTGGAGGGCAAGCTCAAAGGACTCGAAGGCTACGTCGTGGGCCGGATGACCAAGAGTCGTCGCGGCCGGATCTACGTCGACGACGCTGGATGGGGTCCCGAGGCCGATTCGATCGAGTACGGCTACCGGGTCCCCTTCGGCGGCATACACGTCTTCATCGGCAAGATCGGAGGGCCTGAGCCGGACATCTGCACCGACCTCGTCGAGACGGCTCGGCAGCGCAACCAGCCCGGGCTAAACCGGCCGTGAAGCATGTCTTCGTTGGAGCTACCCATGGAGGGAGTATGATGCGGTTGAGTGCGGTAGCGAGACCGTCGTTTACTCGGCGATGAATCTTCAGCGGGAGAGACCGAGTCATTGTACCAGCTGCAGGATGGTATGATCGAGGCTGTTCGATGGTGACGATATTCGGACCCCCAAGCCAGCTAAACCGGATCGGTATATTCATGGCGGGACTCGGGCGCAAACCTCTCTTCAACCGCAGCGATAATGCTTTCCGGTTCAGTGGCGGTATGAGGCAGGAGGCCAGTGCGCTGCGGTTCAAGTTTTGTCGATCTGTTTGATCGCTTAGCGCTCATGGCGGAGGATAACCCAGCAGATCAGAGGCTCATAACGCAGAAATTGCGAAGGTGAAAGAGCAGATCACACAAGCCAAAGCAGATCTAGCGGCGAGAGAAGGAGCGCATGGCTGCAGGCGGGCGCTTTAGATGCACAGCTTACAAACTCATGCTCGACGAGCAGCGTCACGGGAGGTGTTAAAGCGGAAGTATAGATCGCGTCGCCATCGAGTTCGACCCTAGAAACCTCTTTCAGACCCACAGGCGGACCCGATAACCCGCCCCAAAGACAGGAGGTAAAGCGGATTGAGGCACCGGGAGGCGGGGCGACGGTCCAACCGCGCTGATGGAGCCCCGCAGCGAGAATACGGTGATTCCTCCACGGTCTGAGCGCCCGGGCCATTACTCTAACCCTATGGACAACCTTGTTGCGGCTGCTTTGCGACGATTGAGGCGATCGATCGAAGGTGATTCCCACAAGCGGTGAGACACGCCGGGTTAAGGAGCTTCTCGGACTGCACTAATCCAGCAGAAGCATATTCATACAGCGCGATCGGATTCACTCTACGCCCGTCAAGCGGAGCTACTGATGGCGCATGGATGAACCGGCCTTATCAAGCAGCGGGACCGTGAAGCGGCCGAGGCAATCACCGATAGGCGGCGCTTCGTAATGCTCGGAGGTGGTGGATCGGGCCCGCGTATGAGGAGGCGAGTTAAGCCTGAGATAATGCGGGTCAACACACACCGGTTCGCCCTACCACCCCCGCCGGACCAGGAGTCACCTCCGCTTTGGGAGTGCCCTGTTTAATCCCCGCTTTGCGCAATGTGCGTCTGCCCAAGGATTTTAAGGGCTTGCGCAAGGTGCCAAATTACACTGCAGACCTATCCCCTGAGGCGTGGGTTGAGAGTTATGAGATGGCCATGGAGATGCTAGATGTTGATGAAGCAGCGTGTGCAAAGTACTTCACCATGATGATGGAGGGCACAACCCGTACTTGGTTGAAAAGCTTGCCGCCCAATTCCATCAGTTCATTGGGACAGTTACGGGCCCAGTTTATCCAGAATTTCAAGGATACATGTAAACAGCCAAAGTCTATAGTGGACCTGGCGGCTTGCGTTCAGGAAGAAGGGGAGTCAACAACCCGCTGGGTACGCCGTGTGTCGGAGATTTTGCACTCCTCTGACCGGATCAACGCTGACTCGGCGATCATCACCTGAAAGCAAGCGCGGTTTGAGCCTCTGGAAACGAAGCTGGGACGTATGAAGCGGTTACGCAATGATACGGGAACCCTCATGACCGCTTTGGTAAAATATGCCGATTCGGACAGTACCAAGGATCTGGGCGGATGATGACGAAGCGAGGAAGGGAAAGAAGAATGGCAATTCAAGCAGCAGCATTTCAAACCGGCAGGTCATGGAAGCGGGGCAAGCGCAAGGCTGATGGTAATCCGGTTTAGTAGCCAACACTAATGCGCAGATGAGAGGCCAGCGCAGAGGCAAAGCGAATCGGGGCCCAAATGCTGGTGCAAACCGTTTGAATTACTTGTTGAATCAGCCTTGTCCCAAGCACGGACGAAGGAATCCCCATCGAATCATCTCTGGAAAGACTGTTATATTATGCAAGAGTTTAAAAATTCGATGCTTTCCGATATGACCAGGATCGGTGGTGGTGCAGGATCCGGTTTTCATGGGCGGGTCGGGGCCGGAGCTTCGGTTCGAGGGCACAACCAGGCAACTTCAATACCCAGAGTAATCAAGGTAGTCAGCAGCAGCAGCACTGACGCTATCGAGCCAGCCAAAGCGGTTGAATGGCGGGCAGTATCACGTTTTCACAACCAGTTTGGACAAGCGGGATCGGAAGCTTCACAAACGGGCGGTGAACTCTGTTGAACCGGCTTTGCCACAGTATTTGCGCTGGTCAGAGCAGCCTATCGTATGGAGCAGAGAGGACCATCCCCCCCGGGTTGATAATCCGGGTCAGCTGGCTTTGGTGGTAGATCCCCAGGTTGGGGGCTATAAGTTCACTAAGGTACTTATGGACGGGGGAAGCAGCATCAATATATTGTATTATGACACTTTCCGTCGCATGGGCCTCATAGATAAGGATCTCAGACCGTCCAATACGGTGTTCTATGGTGTAGTGCCTGGCAAATCTGCTTATCCTATTGGTAAGATAGTTCTGGATGTGGCCTTTGGAGATGAGCATGATTCCCGGTCTGAAAAGCTAACTTTTGAAGTGGTGAAAATCCGGAGTCCATATCATGCCTTATTTGGGCGGCCAGCTTATGCTAAGTTCATGGCACGACCTTGTTATATCTACTTGCAGCTCAAAATGCGGGTTACAAGGAGCGATAACGGTGCATGGAAGCCGCCGAGTCGCTTTGGAATGTGAAGAAGGAGATGCAGCTTATGCAGAGGCGATGCGTGCCACGGAGGAGTTGAAATTTTATAAGGACAATGTTGATCCGTGGATATGCCCCTTTGAAGAAACCCACTCTGAGCATGAATCGGATCTGAAGTTTAAATCGGCAGCTGAGACCAAGCTTGTTGACTTTGTGCCAGGCGATTCGTCCAAGCAGTTCACTATCAGTGCCAACCTGGATCCTAAATAGGAAAGCGCGCTCATCGAGTTCATCCGTGAGAACAGGACATCTTTGCATGGAAGCCATCGACATGCGGGTGTACCGAGGGAACTCGCTGAGCACACACTTAATGTGGATCCTAAGTATAAACCGGTGAAACAGTTCCTCCGCCGGTTTAATGAAGAAAGACGCAAGGCTATTGGGGAAGAAGTAGCGAGCTTCGGCGGTGGCTTTATCGTCGAGTGTTTCATCGAGAATGGCTTGCTAATCCGGTGCTGGTCCTTAAGAAAACGGCACTGGCGTATGTGTGTGGACTACACAGATCTTAACAAGGCTTGTCCAGCAGATCCTTTTGCTCTCCCCCGCATTGACCAGATTATTGATGCCACGGCAGGATGTGAGCGGTTGAGCTTTTTGGACGCATACTCGGATATCATCAGATCAAGATGGCGATTAAGGACCAGGAGAAAGCGGCGTTTATCACTCCCTTTGGAGCCTTCGCTATGTATCTATGCCTTTTGGGCTCAAGCGCCCAAGCTACTTATCGGCGGTGTGTCTGAATTGCTTGCATACAGATCGGCGCAATGTGCATGCTTATGTGGATGACATTGTGGTGAAATCTAAGCGAAGAGACGCTGGTGGAAGATTTGAAGGAGACCTTCGACAACCTGCGCATTTATAAGATGATGCTTAATCCGGCCAAGTGTGTTTTTGGTGTTCCGGCTGGCAAGTTATTGGGGTTCCTGGTGTCTAACAGAGGAATCGAGGCTAATCCGGAGAAAATTAAAGCCATCACCTCCTTGGCTAAACCAAAGTGTATCAACGATGTTCAACGCTTGGCGGGCCGGATTGCGGCATTGAGCCGGTTTATCAGCCGCCTCGGAGAGAAGGCTATCCCTTTATACCAGATCTTTGAGGAAGACAGATCATTTAAATGCGAGTCCAATTTGCCGGCAAGCTTTCGAGGACCTAAAGCGGCAATTGGCCAATCCACCTGTCCTTGCGGCTCCGGTCGACAAGGAACCGCTGTTATTATATGTGGCAGCCAATGCACGGCGGTGGCGTAGCCATTGTGGTAGAACGCAAAGAGGCGAGAAAGGAATATCCGGTTCAACGGCGGTTTATTATATCGATGAGGTACTTATTGAGTCCAAGCGAGGTATCCGCATTGGCGAAGCTAGTCTATGGTGTTTTATGGCACGGAAGCTGAAACAATATTTCGGGGCACCCTATTACGATGGTTAGTTCAGCTCCTTTGGGTGATATCATACAAAACCGGAGGCGATCGGCGGATTGCAAAATGGGCCATCGAGCTTGGGCCACATGGGCTCAAGTATACACCACGCACAGCAGATAAAATCACAAGCACTTGTTGATTTCATTAATGATTGGACGGAGTTACAAGCACCGGAGGAGAAGCCGGATCATACGTCTTGGACTATCCACTTGATGGATCGAGGCGGTTGGAAGGCTCGGGGTGGAGTCGTGTTAACTTCCCGCGAGGTGATAAGTTTTATTACGTTCTCCGCTTAATGTTCCCTTGTACTAATAATGCAGCTGAGTCTGAAGCCTTGCTCCATGGTCTCCGGATGGCTAAGGAGATGAATTTAAGCCGGGTTAAGTGCTTGGTGACTTCGGACACAGTGGCTCGGCAAGTATCCGCACTTGGGACTCTAAGGACCCCTCATGGCTGCATACCGACGAGAGGTGGATAACATTGCAGGTTGCTTCAAGGGCTATCAGGTGGATCATGTGGATCGCCGGAAGAACGAAGCGGCAGACGCTTTAAGCCGTTTGGGTTCTCAGCGTAAACCGGTGCCACCTAATGTCTTTCTGGACGTCTTGCACAACCCGTCGGTGCAGCTCCCTGGTGAAGCGGATTTGGCGATTCGATCCGGAGGCTCGATTGGTGGCGGCGTTGCATGCTATTCCGGATTGGACGGTTCCTTACCTTGCATATATGACTAGAGGAGAGTTGCGACGATGAGGTTACGGCGCAGATAATCCGCGCTCCAAGTCTATGCGATTCTTAATGGTGAGTTGCATCATTGCGGTGTTTGAGGCGTTTCAACGCTGTGTTTCCCCGAGGAAGGTTGTGAAATTTTACGAGAAATCCATGAAGGGGATTGTGGGCATCATGCCGGTTCAAAGTCCCTGGTGGCAAAGGCATTCCGTCATGGATTCTACTGGTTAACTGCTCATGTTGATGCAGAGGACTTGGTTAAACGATGCGATGGGTGTCAGAAATTCTCCAGGCGTGCCCATGTACCGGCACAAGAGTTGAGGATGATCCCAATAACATGGCCGTTTGCGACATGGGGGCTGGATATGGTCGGGCCTTTTAAGCGATCCAAAGATAAGAAGACCCACCTGTTAGTGGCAGTGGACAAGTTCACCAAGTGGGTTGAAGCGGAACACATCGATAAGTGTGATGCGGCAATAGCGTGCAGTTCATCAAAAGGTGATTTTCGGTTTGGCTTTCCACGGTATCATTCTCGACAATGGCACTAATCTGTCCAAGGAGCTATGAAAGAATTCTGTGAACGTGAGCATATCCGACTTGATGTATCATCAGTGGCGCACCCCCAGTCCAACGGGCAGGCAGAGCGTGCTAATCAGGAAATCTTGCGAGGTATCAAACCACGGCTTCTGGTTCCATTGCAGAGAACACCGGGGTGCTGGGTTGAAGAGCTCCCATCGGTACTATGGAGTATCAATACTACGCCAAACCGGTCTACTGGTTACACGCCTTTCTTCATGGTTTATGGAGCAGAAGCAGTTCTCCCCAGTGATATCCGGCATGATTCGCCCCGTGTAGCGGCTTATGTTGAAGCGGACAATGAAGCGGCACGACAGGATGCTTTGGACCTATTGGATGAGGGCGTGATATGGCAGCCGCTCGGTCGGCGATTTACCGGCAAGATCTTCGTCGTTATCACGATCGCGGGTTAAAACCGAGCCTTTCGGGAAGGACATTTGGTGCTTCGTCTCATCAAGACCGAACAGATATGCACAAGCTATCCCGCCTTGGGAAGGACCCTTTGTGGTCAAGAAGAATCACAGCGGTTCCTACTATCTGGTTGATATTCGAGAGCATAAAGACTCACGTACATCGAGGAGGAGACCAATAGGCCGTGGAATATAGCTCATCTTGACCTTACTACACATGAGTCATCGGCTCGGTTTATGTACATAGCATAACAATGTATATATTATCTTGATATAATAAAAATCGGGGCCTCACCAAAGCGGGGTCTCTGTCTTTCTTTTCATGCGTGGTTACATGGAGTGTTTACATTTTTAAAGCGGCCTCGGTTTACCCCTTGACAGATTATATTTATCACTTGGGGGCTTGGTGGTGTCCGAACCAATGCAACACCTCTTGATAGGCGAAAGCCACCAGATCATTTGGGGACACGGTCACGTCTGAACCGGTCACGCCTCTTGGTCGGCCAATAGGGCCAGCGCCACTTGGGGGCTTGGTCGAACCCGAACCAATGTCACGCCACTTGGCCGGCGTACTCGCCAAGAGTCTTTTGGGGACCTGGCCGACTAGCACCATCGCTACGCCTTCGGGGGGCTTGGTTGCGTCTGACCATGGTAATGCCATCTGACCAGCTCCATGAAGCTTTACTTTTGCAAAGAGTTATTGCCTTTGTTGCCATATTTGGTGTTCAATTCTTGTTGCGTTTTTAAAACCCGACGAATATTTTTATCCGGTTTAGCTGTCAGTAATAAACTGATAGGACACGGTTTGGTATTACACCGAAGTTTTCCTCTTTCCGGTTTACCTTTTTCCGGTTCATCCTTATGGAGAAACATGGGGGCTTGTGCTGATTCAGCACGCCTATGTGGGGGTTATCGTTTCCCCAGACGGTTATGGTTTTTAACAAAAAGGCCTCCGCTTCAAGATTAGCTACGCATGACTTCATGCTGGATATGGCGGTATTTGTATCACATACTAATTGATTTTCAATACATAAGATATCTTGGGTGCCATAAACCGGTGGCGGTATCACCGCCGCCAAGTTCAATCTTTTGGTTGCAGGAGTATGACTTAAACAAAAGTTTCCTCGATGCGCCAAGGCATACCCGAGCGACAAAGTTTTGACTAAAGGCTATTACAAGGCAACACGATTGCCCAAATGAGATCGTGTTTCTTAAACCGGCTACGGTTCACGGTATTCTTCATCCTCCGCCGCTTGAGCATCTTCATCTCTACCCATCGGCTGGAAATCCACAGAAGTCCAGTCGATGCCCATCAGCGCTTGAAAAACAGCTTCTTCATGAATCAAAGACGACGGTTCAATGTCAGGAGCGTAAGTGTGCTTACGGATTGGAGGGATCAAGTTTTCGGTTCAAAAGTTGGAGCGGACACACGCTTGTTCTGATCATTGTATTGGGCTTGGTAGTGCTCCAAATCGGCTTCTTCCGCCAATTGACAGGCCAGCGGGCGTACCGCACGGTTTATTGCACGCAAGTCCTCTTCATTAAAGTCCGAGCCGTCTTCCTTCACCTTTGGGATAGCCACGAGCTGCTTCCACGGGATCAAAATCGCACCGAGGCTTTGGCCCGGATCAAAGCGTTGATGGCTCCGGTTCGTGCAGCAGATTTCTTCACCTCTTCAATCCGGGAAGGAAGGATGGAAAGCGGTTCAAGGTATCTTGGATCGAGGGGCGGTGCTGGGTTATTATGTGACATTGTGGTAATGACGCTACTGGGCTCCGGTATATAGCTGCTCCACTAAAGTGTAGATAGCTTTCAGTTTCTTCCGCACGTCATTACCCAAGTGTCCAACGCGTGTGCCTGCATATAATGACAGGATATTTTTAAACCGGAATAGTGGGGCAACAGGAAAAGCATATTACACTTATTAACAGGAACTTACGAAGATGGCTGCCGTCATAGAATGCACTTGCCGCTTCACGGTGTCGGATCATCCACCACGGTTTAAGGGCAGCTTGACATTCTCGGCTCGTTTAAGCAAATTGGCCTTTTCGGTGGCCCAGATCACTGTTCCTTCTTCCTATTCTCCTTCATTTGTTCCATGGCGGTCAAAGCACTGGTTAGCTCCTTCTTGGCTTTATGCATCTCGGCTCGCTGGTTTTCAATGCCGCTTGTAAATCGGCAATCCGATCGTCCTTGATTTTCACCTCGGCTGCGCATGGGACAAGTATGATCAGCCAGCGATTCTGATTCAAGTCTCAACCACACAACATAGTTATATGCTTGACACTTGGGGGCTAATGTACCTTCATTTTTCTACTATCGATACAAGGCAAAGTCCCAAGTTCAATACAGTATTCAACTCGGCACTTGGGGCTAATGGCTATTTGATTCTATTAAAGGAAGTTTTTGGAGTGCCGGTTTACGTATGCATATTTCAACCGGCCCTGGTGGTTATGAGGGAAGATTGCAAGTCTATCAATGAAAGTTGTCAAGTACCAGTTTGATCAAAGATTGCAAACCGGCCCTTGGGGGCTACAAGGATTACTATATTGGTGATAAGGAAAGGAGTGTTACCTCAAACTTATCTCTCATCAGTTTCACCAAGCCAGCTTCATAATCACGGCTACTGTAAAGCCGGTTTAGATATCCGGAATGAAGATCTTGGGCGCTCATAGCGGCGTATGTTTCCAGCTCTACATTCCACTTTCCTTTGTTAAAAGTGGAAGAGTCCTCCTTCACAGTATGCCGGGTTAGAGTTGCAGCATCCCCCGGTTTAGAGTGGCCCGTTCCAGTGATTACAACGTCGTCATCCTTTGATTCGACGGATCGTGCGGGTACACCTGTTTCAGCTGGGCTATGAGGATCTTCAAACCGGACGGTACGGGCGGCTGGATCAACAGACATTGAAACAGTCGCAGGCCTCTCCTCAGGAATCACATCTTCTTGAACCGGGGGATCACTCGGAATGTCTTCAAAGGCAACATTTTGAGATCGGCGCTGCTCATGATCTCAAGCGGCAGCCTCTTGACTATTTTCTCCAAGCGAGCTTTCTTGCTGGGTTTCGGTTTGGTCTGAAGAAACAAAAGATTCGAAATAAGGCACATACATTACTGAAGAAATTGACAAACATGTGGTCATATTGACTTACCCGATGACTATCTTGGTGGTGGTAGCTGAGTGGTGACGATTCGCCAGATGATGAATGAGAGGTGACCGATAATCGGAGTCGGACGGATTAAGAGGTTGTGGAATAAACCTGCTTTGGAATTCAAGGTAATAAAATGGTTGGAAACCTCGGTGCGGCGTTTTCGAGCCGGGCTGTTTGGTAAACCGCAGAGGTAACTACCGTCCATTGTCTTGCGGGTTGTCTGGCGGGCCTCGTGCTGCTGTGTATTCATAAGAAGTTTGGGATCAAGTGAGCAAGAGGGTGAGAAAAGTTAACTTTCGGTTTGCCGGTGAAATTTTGGTGAAGGTAAGTTTGTTGAATCGGAAGAGAGAATGGTTACCTCGGCAAATCCAGCGTTCTTGGCTTCAGCGTCATCGACAAGCATCGTCATCAATAAGGCGTGTAAAAACAAGCCAAGAGAATCAAGTTCGGATTACCCACATCATCATCGATGGCGGATCGCACGAAGCCGTGGTTTTCCTCTTGTGGGCGGATTTCTTGACAACCTTTGTTTTGGGCGGGTTTGCCGCCCAGCCTTGTCCGCTTTGTCTTGAGAGAGTTTTTTACTCCAAAACGGATTATCACCCTGGATCAGAAATAATTGAGAGTTGGAAGTATGAAAGCAATAGCAGTATTTAATGATGACACAGATAGAGACTTACTGCAGGAGGTGCGTTGAAGGTGCAGTAAGGAGCCAAGCCGGTTTGGGCACAAAGGTGCTCCGGTTCATTCAGCATCTTCCTCACTGAATCTGTGACTTCATCTTCAGACAGTTCCAGTTTGGTGTGTCGGAGTGGGTCATCGACGCTGCCGGTATACTGGCACATCAAACCGGAACGTCGGCTCAGAGGCAATATGCCCCAAGATAACCAGCAGCGTGCCAGATCGATCCCGGTCAAACCGTTGGCCATGAAGGCCCGAAGCTTGGATAATTGTGGAGCATATTTGCTTCTCTCTTTGGCAGTCAATCGTTGCGGAAAGGGATGAGTGTTGCTGAGCCGCTCTGGACGGAAACCAGGTAAAGGATTTTCGCCTTCAGGAGAAGTGTCTTTGCAGTAGAACCAAGTCGCGTTCCACTCTTTGGGATGAGTGTGGAGTTTGACGTGGGGATAAGTGATCTCCTTCCTCTTCTGGATAGCCATACCGCCCAATTCGGTATTGGGGCCATCGGTGAATTCGGTACGACGGTTTAGGTGGAAGAGATCCCGGAACAGTTCAACAGAAGGCTCCTCTTGCAGATATGCTTGGACAGACTTGAAAATGGCACAAGTTAGTATGAATTGGGGCCGATATCTTGGGGACGGAGTTGAAAGTTGGCCATTACGTCTCGGTAAAACTTTGACCAGGCGGTTTGAAACCCCGAACAGGTGATCTGCGAAAACTACAACTTCACCTTCACGAGGTGTGGGAGGACATTCCTCTCCGTGAACCCTCAATGGATCGTATTTCGGTCATCCAGCGCCAATCGACACTAACTCATTCAGTTGTGTCTCGAGAGACGCGGGAAGGACCCGATTGCATTCGTACACTGTTTGGCCATCATGAGGTCTACAAGGAGAAGAATCCGGTTTAAGAAAGTACTCATTACTGAGTAATTGATCTAAGTTATGATAAACCGGAGGAGGTTCCGACGAATCGATTCGATATGATATGATGTCAGATATATGTTGGCGGTTCAACACGGGGACTAATGGTGTGCCGATGCCGGTTTAGCAATTTTTGGTACTATGGTGAGTTAAACCGCCTAATCTTGGCTTCAAAGGAAATGGACAGAAATAGGTTTCACAAGAGTTCATGTTTATTATGGATCAAACGCGAGTTTTCAGAAAACAGGAAAAGCGTCGCGAAAGTAAAGAAGAAACAGGGATGCACCATAAGATATATATATATGCGAGAAGATCTATGGGGTTCGAGATAAGAAAGTGCAGCGGATAGCGAGTCTTCGTTTGGTGCGAACAGGATTCATAGCATGGTTCAAAAGCTAGAAAGGTGAAGAGCATCGAAGAACGTGGTATGAAGCTTGAACCTAGAAACAGATCTAAGATGACGAACAGGTGAAGAAGGGTAAGAGATTTACGGAAGCGGAGGAGATGCGGAGAAAGACCGCGAGATTCTGGTCGAACAGGTTGATGCAGCGGCCAAGGTCGAAGCGAGCGTTGATACGCACGACGGAGCTCCAAAGGCAGCGGCGCAAGGAAGAAGAAGAAGAGGAAGCGAAGGAAGGAAGAATGACCCTTCGGTCCTATTTATAAAGCGATAAAACTAGGTCAAGCGCGTGAATCGAGGGCGGTCATTAAAGAAGGCGTTGTAAAGGATAAACTTCAAGATGACGTCATGCGGTTTCTGATGACGAAGCAATGATGTCATGCGGTTTACTGATGATCGAAGCGATGACGACGTGACGATTTATTACACAAAGAAGATATCCAAGATGCAGGTTTTATGAAGGATTGACATGAACCAGTTCAAATCAATCTGGGGCCTAATGTTGGGGATATTACCACTAGGTGTAAACCGGCCAAGTTTGGGCCGGGTTAGCTCTGCTAGTGGTGTAGTCATGGAAAGGCCCAAGGCCTATAGTCGGTTTAGAACTTATAGCCGTAAACCGCCCGATGTATGACTTGTATTGTAAGTTAGGAATAGGGAGATACCAACGGGATACAGTATGAACGGTTGGGACTCGCAAACCGACAGGCGTCACTCGTGTATATAAGGGGCGACCGTGGCGGTTCAAAGATGACAATCACAACTCGAGCCTAAGCGAAGCTTATTTGCTCCTAGCCATCGAAACCACATCAATTCCATCACAACTAGGCGAGGATTTTACCTTCATCGAAGGGGCCGAACTAGTATAAATCTCTGTGTCTTTGTGTCCGCTTTAACCCCTTCAAGTAAACCCGTTGCGATGGCTCCACGACTAAGTCCTTACGCTAGGACATCTGCCGTGACAAATCCACGACAGCTATGGTTAAAGATCTCTTGGCTGATAATATTGATGGGCATGTTGTTACTTCTGTGATGAAGCTGCTAGAATTGCTAGACCTGATACTAAGAATAAGCATAGACCTATTGTAGGCATGCCTGTTATTTCTGTTAAAATAGGAGATCATTGTTATCATGGCTTATGTGATATGGGTGCTAGTGCTAGTGCAATACCTCATTCCTTATATAAATAAATTATGCATGATATTGCACCTGCTGAGATATAAGAAATAGATGTTACAATTAAGCTTGCCAATAGAGATACTATTTCACCAGTCGGGATTGTTAGAGATGTTGAAGTCTTGTGTGGGAAAGTTAAATATCCGGCTGATTTTCTTGTTCTTGGTTCCCCATAGATGACTTTTGTCCCATTATATTTGGTAGACCCTTCTTGAATACTGTTAATGCTAAGATAGACTGCGAAAAGGATATTGTTACGATTGGCTTAGGGGATATGTCTCATGAGTTTAATTTTGCTAAATTTCGTAGACAACCCCATGATAAAGAATTGCCTAGTAAGGATGAAATTATTGGTCTTGCTTCTATTGCCGTGCCTCCTAATGATCCTTTAGAACAATATTTGTTAGACCATGAAAATGACATGTTTATGAATGAAAGAAGGGAAATGGATGAAGTATTCTTTAAATAGGGACCTATTTTGAAACACATCTTGCCTGTTGAAATTCTTGGGGATCCTCCACCACCCAAGGGTGATCCCGTGTTTGAGCTTAAACCATTACCTGATACTCTTAAAATATGCTTATCTTGATGAAAAGAAGATATATCCTGTTATTATTAGTGCTAACCTTTCAGAGCAGGAAGAGGAGAGATTATTGAAAACTCTGGAGAAGCACCGTGCTGCGATTGGACATACTCTTGATGGTCTTAAGGGCATTAGTCCCACTCTATGCCAACACAAAATAAAATTGGAGAAAGACGCCAAACCAGTTATTGATCACCAACGACAGTTAAATCCTAAGATGAAAGAAGTGGTAAGAAAGGAAATACTAAAGCTCCTGGAGGCAGGTATAATTTATCCCGTTGCTGATAGTCAGTGGGTAAGTCCTGTGCATTGTGTCCCTAAGAAGGGAGGTATTACTGTCGTTCCTAATGATAAAGATGAATTGATCCCACAAAGAATTGTAATAGGTTATAGGATGGTAATTGATTTCCGCAAATTAAATAAAGCTACTAAAAAGGATCATTACCCTTTGCCTTTTATTGATCAAATGTTAGAAAGATTATCCAAACATACACATTTTTGCTTTCTAGATGGTTACTCTAGTTTCACTCAAATACCTGTATCAGCAGAGGATCAAGAAAAGACCACTTTTACTTGCCCTTTCGGTACTTTTGCTTATAAATGTATGCCTTTTGGTTTCTGTAATGCACCTGCTACCTTTCAAAGATGCATGATGGCTATATTCTCTGACTTTTGTGAAAAGATTGTTGAGGTTTTCATGGATGATTTCTCTATTTATGGATCTTATTTTGATGATTGCTTGAGCAACCTTGAACGAGTTTTGCAGAGATGCGAAGATACCAGTCTTGTCTTGAATTGGGAGAAGTGCCACTTTATGGTTAATGAAGGCATTGTCTTGGGGCATAAAATTTCTGAAAGAGGTATTGAAGTTTATAAAGCTAAAGTTGATGCTATTGAAAAGATGCCATGTCCCAAGGACATTAAAGGTATAAGAAGTTTCCTTGGTCATGCCGGTTTTTATAGGAGGTTCATTAAGGACTTCTCTAAAATTTCTAGGCCTCTGACTAATATTACAAAAAGATATTCCTTTCGTTTTCGATGAGGATTGTGTAGAAGAATTTGAAATACTTAAGAAAGCTTTGATTTCTGCACCTATTGTTCAGCCACCTGATTGGAATTTACCCTTTGAAATTATGTGTGATGCTAGTGATTATGCTGTAGGTGTTGTTCTAAGACAAAGAGTTGATAAGAAACTCAATGTTATTCAATATGCTAGTAAAACTCTAGATAGTGCCCAGAGAAATTATGCTACTACTGAAAAATAATTTTTAGCAGTTGTATTTGCTTATGATAAGTTTAGACCTTATATTGTTGACTCTAAAGTAACTGTTCACACTGATCATGCTGCTATTAAATATCTTATGGAAAAGAAAGATGCTAAACCTAGACTTATTAGATGGGTTCTCTTGCTACAAGAATTTGATTTGCATATTATTGATAGAAAGGGAGCTGAGAACCCCGCTGCAGACAACTTGTCTAGGTTAGAGAATGTTCTTGATTACCCACTACCTATTCATGATAGCTTTCCTGATGAACAATTAGCTGTCATAAATGCTTCTCGTACTGCTCCATGGTATGTTGATTATGCTAATTACATTGTTGCTAAATTTATACCACCTAGTTTCACATACCAGCAAAAGAAAAAGTTCTTCTATGATTTAAGACATTACTTCTGGGATGACTCACACCTTTATAAAGAAGGAGTAGATGGTGCTATTAGACGTTGTGTACCTGAGCATGAACAGGAATAGATCCAATGCAAGTTTCACTCCGAGGCATATGGAGGACACCACACGGGAGATAGAACTGCACATAAGGTATTGCAATCCGGTTTTTATTGGCCTACTCTCTTCAAGGATGCCCGTAAGTTTGTCTTGTCTTGCGATAAATGTCAAAGAATTGGTAATATTAGTAGACGTCAAGAAATGCCTATGAATTATTCTCTTGTTATTGAACCATTTGATGTTTGGGGATTTGATTATATGGGACTGTTTCCTTCCTCTAATGGGTATACACATATTTTAGTTGCTGTTGATTACGTTACTAAGTGGGTAGAAGCTATTCCAACTAGTAGTGCTGATCATAACACCTCTATTGAGATGCTTAAAGAAGTTATTTTTCCGAGGTTCGGAGTCCCTAGATACTTAATGACTGATGGTGGTTCACATTTTATTCATGGTGCCTTTCATAAAATGCTTGCTAAGTATGATGTTACTCATAGAATTGCATCTCAATATCACCCACAGTCTAGTGGTCAAGTAGAACTGAGTAATAGAGAGCTCAAATTAATTTTGCAAAAGACTGTTAATAGATCTAGAAAGAATTGGTCCAAGAAACTTGATGATGCATTGTGGGCTTATAGAACTGCATATAAAAATCCTATGGGTATGTCTCCATATAAAATGGTTTATGGAAAAGCATGTCACTTACCTCTCGAACTTGAACATAAGGCATATTGGGCCATTAAAGAGCTCAATTATGATTTCAAACTTGCCGGTGAGAAGAGGTTATTTGACATTAGCTCTCTTGATGAATGGAGAACCCAAGCCTATGAGAATGCCAAACTGTTTAAAGAAAAAGTTAAAAGATGGCATGACAAAAGGATACAAAAGTGTGAGTTTAATGTAGGTGATTATGTGTTGCTCTTCAACTCCCATTTAAGATTTTTTGCAGGAAAACTTCTCTCTAAATGGGAAGGGCCTTATGTTATCGAGGAGGTCTATCATTCCAGTGCCATAAAAATCAACAACTTCGATGGCACAAATCCGAAGGTGGTGAACGGTCAAAGAATCAAACATTATATCTCAGGTAATCCTGTAAATTTGAAACTAATGTTATTGAAACCGTAACCCCGGAGGAATACATAAGGGACTGTTTCCAGAACGTTTTAGACTCCAAAAAGGAATAGGTATGTGGTACGGTAAGTAAACAGACTCCAAAGCAGTTCTAATAGCATTTTTTCTCTATTTTGGAATATTTAAGAAAATAGAAAAATAAGAAGTAGTCCGGGAAGGACACAAGGCATCCACAAGGGTGGAGGGCGGGCCCTACCCCCTGGGCGCGCCCCCCTACCTCGTGGGCACCTCATGTGCTCCCTAGACTCCGTTTTCTTGCACGATACTTCTTTTGGTCCGTAAAAATTCATTATATAATCTCCCGAAGGTTTTGACCACTGTATCATGCAAATATCCTCTGTCTTTGCTTCGAGCTGTTTTCTGTCGGATTTGTCAAGGCCAGGCATCATGTCGTCTCCCTCCTCCAACAACGAAGGCAACGATTCTTGGCTAATGAAGATAGAGCTGAAGAGACAAGAACCCGGGGAGATCAACAAGGATGATGGGATCAAGAAGGTCATGGAGGATCAAGCTTCGGCGGCAGAAGAACAAGACATCCTTCAACCTCGTCCCAACCTATTTACCCCAATTGAGATTGAAGCTTTCAAGATGAGTGAGTTAGCTCGCATACAAAACAAGTATCTCACACGTGAAAATATTTTGTTGAAGGATCATATCACCGCACTCAAGGGCATTATCCGCAAACTGGAGGAACTCCTATGCTTGATGTGCGACTATCCATCACCACCACCACCTTCATCACCTCCGAAGAAGGAGCATAAACACATGGGTATGGGCACTCCCCTTGGCAACTGCCAAGCTTGGGGGAGGTGCCCCGGTATTGTATCATCATCACACTCCTGTCTTTACCGTTTAACTTAGTTTGATCCTTTTAGTAACATCTTGATCTAGTAGAATAAAGTTTTGGTATGGTTTAGTTTTGAGTTTTGCCTTATGATCCCTCTATGTAATCGAGTTCGTGAGCTATATATAATAAAGATTAGTGTTGAGTCAAGGGCTTTGCTATCTTGCTACGATCTTGAGGGAATAAAAGAAAGAATAAAAAGAAATAAATAGATCATATTGATCTTATGGAGAGTAATGACTTCATATATAAAGAGTATTATGAATAAAAGTTGTTGAGAGTTGGCAAACATAGTTTTGGTCATCCTTGCAATTAATAGGAAGTAATAAAGAAAGAGAGGTTTTCACATATAAATATACTATCTTGGTCATCTTTTATGATTGTGAGAACTCATTAAAATATGACATGCTAAAGAGTTGATGTTGGACAAGTAAGACAACGTAATGGCTTATGTTTTCTTATATCCGAAATAAAGTATATTGTCATGGATCATCCAACATGTTGAGCTTGCCTTCCCCCCCTCATGCTAGCCAAATTCCTTGCACCAAGTAGAGATACTACTTGTGCTTCCAAATATCCTTAAACCCAGTTTTGCCATGAGAGTCCACCACATCTACCTATGGATTGAGTAAGATCCTTCAAGTAAGTTGTCATGTTGCATGCAATAAAAATTGCTTTCTAAATATGTATGACTTATTAGTGTGGAGAAAATAAGCTTTATACGATCTTGTGATATGGAAGTAATAAAAGCGACAGACTGCATAATAAAGGTCCATATCACAAGTGGCAATATAAAGTGACGTTCTTTTGCATCAAGATTTTGTGCATCCAAACATAGAAGCACATGACAACCTCTGCTTCCCTCTGCGAAGGGCCTATGTTTTACTTTCGTCTTATGCATTATGCAAGAGTCATGGTGATCTTCACCTTTCCTTTTTACATTTTATCCTTTGGCAAGCACCTCATGTTGGAAAGATCCTGATATATATATATCCAATTGGATGTAAGTTAGCATGAACTATTATTGTTGACATTACCCTTGAGGTAAAAGGTTGGGAGGCAACATAAGCCCCTATCTTTCTCTGTGTCTGATTAAAACTCCATACCCACAAGTATTGCGTGAGTGTTAGCATATGTGAAAGACTAAATGATGGTTGAGTATGTGGACTTGCTGAGAAGCTCTTATATTGACTCTTTCCGATGTTATGATAAATTGCAATTGCCTCAGTGACCAAGATTATAGTTTGTTAGTTTTCAATGAAGTTTCTGATTTATACTTGACATTGTGAATAGATTGTTACTTGAGCATAAGAAATCATATGATAAAATATATATGTTGTTGTTATAAGAATGATCATGATGCCCTCATGTCCGTATTTTATTTTATCGACACCTCTATCTCTAAACATGTGGACATATTTTTTGTTATCGGCTTCCGCTTGAGGACAAGCGAGGTCTAAGCTTGGGGGAGTTGATACGTCCATTTTGCATCATGCTTTCATATTGATATTTATTGCATTATGGGCTGTTATTACACATTATGTCACAATACTTATGCCTATTCTCTCTTATTTTACAAGGTTTACATGAAGAGGGAGAATGGCGGTAGCTGGAATTCTAGGCTGGAAAAGGAGCAAATATTAGAGACCTATTCTGCACAACTCCAAAAGTCATGAAACTCCACGAAAGTCATTTTTGGATTTAATAAAAAATACTGAGAGGAAGAAATACCAGAGGGGGGCCACCCATCGTCCACGAGGGTGGGGGACGCGCCCCCTGCCTCGTGGGCCCCCTGGCAGCCTTCCGGTGACCATCTTCTGCTATATGAAGTCTTTTACCCTGGAAAAAATCATAAGCAAGCTTTCGGGACGAAACACCGTTGCCACTGCTACGTCTTGAGCTTGCGTTGGTTTTCCTCGAAGAGGAGAGGGTGATGCAGCAAGTGTAGCGTAAGTATTTCCCTCAGTTTTGGGAACCAAGGTATCAATCTAGTAGGAGGCTTCTCAAAAGTCCCACGCACCTACACAAACAAACTGAGAACTCGCAACCAACGCAATAAAGGGGTTGTCAATCCCTTCACGACCACTTGCGAAAGTGAGATCTAATAAAGATAGTATGATAAGATAAATATATTTTTGGTATTTTATAATATAGATGCAAAAAGTAAAGATGCAAATAAAGGTAGATTGAAAGCAAATATGATAAGAGATAGACCCGGGGGCCATAGGTTTCACTAGAGGCTTCTCTCGAGATAGCATAAGTATTACGGTTGTCGGCGTTCTGGGAACGGGGGTCCCTAGACTTGCTCTGCTCATGGCTGCTGGCGTGGCTCAAGGAGGCCCAGACAGCCCATCTTCATCAGCATAAGCTCAAGACCCTCGCGAGGCCAAGCCTCGCAGGGGGACGACAAGGAGCTTCTCGAGCACGGCCTCGTCAGGCTGGCTCATGATGAGGCGGAGAGTTCAAGCAGGGTACCTCGCGAGGTGCCCATGGCGCAAGCCATGGCGACCAAGGGTGCGGTCAGGCGCCCCGCCGCGCGATGTCCTCCTTTCCTCTTTGGTGCAAAGGAGCAAGCGCAGGCGAGAGCATCAAGCAAAGGCGTCCATTTCGGTGCAACAAGACCAAGACCAGCCCAACGGCCGGAAGGAAGTCATTGTGGAGCCCAAGCCGGCGTCATCACCAGAGCCTTTGACAGGCGAGGACCAACTTTAGTCAGGATAAGTGTACCCGCTGTTCCCCTTCAAAATGGCCAATTGTTGGCGCCCTTCCCGCTCAATATTTGGGAAGAGGCCCAGGGCCTTTGCCTATAAATAGGACTAGCCACCCACAAGGTAGGGCATCAAGAGAACAAGGATAGGAAGACACACAGAGAGAGAGAGAGAGGCGACTGAACTCCCCCTAGCAGTTCATCGCGCCAGCCAAGAACAGACCCTCGCGAGGCTGTTCTCCCTTTGTATTGTTCCTCATCAGCCCAAGAGGCAATCCACCACACCACACACTGGAGTAGGGTATTACACCACAATGGTGGCCTAAACCAGTATAAATCTTGTGTCTCTTGTGCTGGCCAGTTTGGTAGTCTAGATCTTAGCGATTCGGCGAGGAGCGAGCCGGCAGAGGGTTGAATCTCCGCGCGCACCCCAGTGTTCGAACCTAAAGGGTCTGCCGGAACCCGAAATCCGACATTTGGCGCGCCAGGTAGGGGTGCGCCGGAATTGCCTTCCGCCGTCTTGTTCTTCCCCGACCACCGCAACCATGTCTGACGCTCGTCGGGCTCGCGCCGAGCGCCGAGCCGCCCTCGCCTCCCATGTTGCCCATACGGCTCCCGTCGGCGGGCGCCCTCGTCGTTCCCCGTCACCTGCTGTCAACGCCGCCACCGGCCCGGCGGGGAACAAGCAGCAAGCATCGTCCCAGCATCCGTCCATGAGGCGGGACGGCCGCACCGCCACGCCCTCGCTCACCCCCGCTGGTTCTTCGTCACGCGCGCCCCGCGCGGCCATGGAGGCCCGAGCTGCGCTCATCGCGGCAAACGAGCTCCTGCGCTATCGCCCCATCGACGACGTCTACGAAGAATGGCTCGATCGAGTCACTGAGCTCGTCCGCGCCGCCGGAGGCGCCCCCGCACCGTCCTTCTCGCTGCACCGCACCCTGCCCTGCGCGGGCGATGAAGCTCCTGGGGCGCCTCAGCTGCCTCCTCCTCAAGAAGGCGCCCTGGCCCCAAGGCGCGTGGCCCCTGGGCGGAACCCGCTCCGCCAGGCGCTAGCGCGGCAAGAGCAGAGCTGCCAAGAAGTCCCTCGCCCACGAGAAGCTGCCCGAGCGCTCCCTGCTCCCGCACGTCAAGACCCTGCGCTACCCCCAGCCGCGGCGCATGGAGACCCGCAGGACCAAGCTCTCCATCGCCCAAGGCCCCCCGTGGCCACGGCGGGCTGCCGCGCCTTCACCTCTGAGCTGCGCAGCGTTGCGTGGCCCGGCAAGTTCAAGCCAGACCTGCCCCCTCGCTACGACGACACTGCTGACCCTGCGGAGTTCCTCCAACTCTACGAGTTGGGCATCGAGGCTGCCAACGGAGACGAAAATGTCATGGCGAACTGGTTTCCCATGGCGCTCAAGGACGGAGCCCGCACCTGGCTCCTGAATCTAGCCCCAGGCACGATCTCTTCCTGGGACGAGATGCGCACCCGCTTCATCGCCAACTTCCAGGGTACTCGCGACCGGCCACCCCGTGGCGACATCGCATCATATCAAGCAGCCTGGGAAACCCTGCAGAAGTACATCCAACGCTTCAACAACGCGCGCCTCAAGATCCCTAGGGTAATGGAGGAGGCCATCATCTCTGCCTTCTCCGACGATGTGCGCGACGTCAAGATGAAGGAGGAGCTGGCGATGCATGAAGACCTGTGCACCTCCTTGGAGCTGTTCAACTTGGCGACCAAGTGCGCCAGGGCTGAGGAGGGGCGCCTCTCCCTCCTCGAGCTGCCTGCCGTAGACCCCGAAGAGAAGAAGCCCAAGGCCAAGGACGTGAAGCGCAAGGGGGCTACCGTGCTCGTGGCCGAGCCAGACACCAAGCGGGGCAGAGATCAGCCCGAATCCTCCAAGGGCAATCGGTACTACGTGTACCACGACCTCCACACTCACAAAAAAAATGAATGCCAAGAGCTCCAGGCCGTGCGTGAAGGAAGGGTCAGCAGACGTCCCGACCGTAGCGACCGGGGCTACGGCCGAGGAGGAGGAAGGAATGCAGGACGCTGGGAAGACTGCGGCCCGCGCCAAGGGTGGCGCGACCAACCTCGCGAGGACCGCTGGCAGGACCCGCCTCGCGAGGGAGGCTGGAGGGATCAGCCTCGTGAGGATCGCCCTCAAGGGAACGCAGGCCTCCCTCCGCTGCCGCCGCAGCCAAGGAGAAACGAAGACCATCATCAGGACGAGGGGGCTGGGGGCTTCCAGGAACCGCGTGCAATCGCCTGCATCCTGGGCGGAGCTCAAGCCCCAGCCTCTTAGTGCATCTTCAAGCAGTTCGCCCGCGAAGTGAATGCAGTCCTCCCCAAGCTCGAGGCCACGCGCCCTCTCAGGTGGTCGGCATGCGCCATCACGTTCAGCTCAGCGGACCAGCTCAAGTCGCGTGCCACGGCCGAGTCCTCCGATGCTTTGTTCCCCAATCATCGGCAATGTGCTAGTCACGGGACCCTTATCAGCGGCGGGGCAGGGCTCAGCGTCACATGCTGTGGAAACATTCAACAATCTTCAATTGCCTTACGATCGACTTCGGTGAACCAAGCCCTTCTCCGGAGTCACCGGCGGCTCCACGGTCCCGATAGGGCAGGTCCGCCTTCCTGTCACCTTCGGGGCTCGCGACAACTACCACACCGAGCTCACCGACTTCGGCGTCGCCCACATTCGCTTTGCCGTTACGCGCCATCCTCGGGTACCCGGCGCTGGCCAAGTTCATGGCCGTAACCCACCACGGCTACAACGTCCTCAAGATGCCAGGAAGCGGCAGGGTCATCACGGTGCTCCCTGGAGCGAGCCTTTCAGGCCGCACCACTGAAAGACCCAGACCACGGAGGCAGGAGGCTTCCTGAGGCCGCCCCCAAGAAGAAGAAGACATCAACCGGCCCGACCCCTCAGGAAGCAGGCCCCTCAGGGCCCGCGCCTGGCCAGGAGGAGCCTCCTTCCATCGCATAGGGAAGCGCGCCCGGCGCCCTCCTCAGGCAGGGCTCGGGGGCTCTCCCCTGGAGGGCCGCCGACCTCGCCAAGGTCATGAGGGAGGCGCTTGGGCACCACGTGGAGGCATGCTTCAAAGCACGTTTCCCTCAAGAAGGAGCAAGGCAAGGAGGGACAAACCCTCAGGAGTTCGTCAGCAAGGCTGTCGGTGTCAAAACCGGCGAATCTCGGGTAGGGGGTCCCGAACTATGCGTCTAGGCGGATGGTAACAAGAGACGAGGGACACGATGTTTTTACCCAGGTTCGGGCCCTCTCGATGGAGGTAAAACCCTACGTCCTGCTTGATTAATATTGATGATATGGGTAGTACAAGAGTGGATCTACCACGAGATCAAGGAGGCTAAACCCTAGAAGCTAGCCTATGATATGATTGTTGTAATGTATGTTGTCCTCACGGACTAAGCCCTCGGTTTATATAGACACCGGAGGAGGCTAGGGTTACAGTCGGTTACAATGGTAGGAGATCTACATATCCGTATTGCCAAGCTTGCCTTCCACGCCAAGGAAAGTACCATCCGGACATGAGCCGGAGTCTTCAATCTTCTATCTTCGTAGTCTTGGAGTCCGGCGGATAATGATAGTCCGGCTGTCCGGACACCCCCTAGTCCAGGACTCCCTCAGTAGCCCCTGAACCAGTCTTCAATGACAATAAGTCCGGCGTGCATAATGTTCAGCATTGCAAGGCGGGTTCCTCCCTTGAATAATCCGGAGAAGATAATGAACACCAGGATAGTGTCCGGCTCTGCAAAAATAATTTCCACATTCCACCGTAGAGAGAATAAAATATACACTTAGCTCAATTTGCTGACGTATTATGCGGCATGTCATCACACCACAACCAAGCCTTTGTTTGAATTACTATACCACCTTAGCAAGTTTAGCGAAGCGGTTTCCTTGGCACGTCCTGTCGAAGCAGAGATCGTGTTCCCCTTATTCCGGGATTCTCATCAATACGTGCGTGGGTAACCCAACCGCGCCATTGATGGTGGCGCTTGGGAGATAAGCGAGTTTTACCAGGCCGGTGGGGGACGCATAGTTTTGTCCGTCTATATATAAGGGATAAGGATTCACCTTCTCACCTATGCCTTCTTCCTCCTTTGCTTATCCATCCCTGCGAACTCAAGCGCCAACGCCTGAGCTCGCGCATCTCGCCTCGACCTTCTCCGAATATGTCCGGAGCGGGAGGTAAATGGTTGGCCTCCACCGCTAAGGAGGAGGACATCACCAAGTTGCGCAGCGCCGGATACCTTTCCGGCGATATCGCGCATCGGCTGCCCGACGAGGGGCAGCTCATCCCTACCCGTGGGCCTCATGAGAGGGTCGTCTTCCTTCCCCACTTCCTCCGCGGACTGGGCTTTCCGCTCCATCCTTTTGTCCGGGGGCTCATGTTTTACTACGGCCTAGATTTCCACGATCTGGCGCCGAACTTCGTCCTCAACATCTCGGCGTTTATCGTGCAGTGTGCGGCCTTTTCTCGCATCCAGCCCCACTTCGGCCTGTGGCTCATGACCTTCAACGTCAAGCCGAAGGTTGTGAAGGGCACGCAAGCGGAATGCGGAGGCGCCATGTTGCGCAAATTGCCCAACGTCCCTTGGCTCGAAGGGACCTTCGTGGACTCCGTCAAGGGGTGGCAATCGGGGTGGTTCTACTGAAGGAAATATGCCCTAGAGGCAATAATAAAGTTATTATTTATTTCCTTATTTCATGATAAGTGTTTATCATTCATGCTAGAATTGTATTAACCGGAAACATGATACATGTGTGAATGCATAGACAAACAATATGTCACTAGTATGCCTCTACTAGACTAGCTTGTTAATCAAAAGATGGTTATGTTTCCTAAACCATGAACAAAGAGTTGTTATTTGATTAACAAGGTCACATCATTAGTAGAATGATCTGATTGACATGACCCATTCCATTAGCTTAGCACACGATCGTTTAGTATGTTGCTACTGCTTTTATCCATGACTTATACATGTTCCTATAACTATGAGATTATGCAACTCCCGTTTACCGGAGGAACACTTTGGGTTCTACCAAACGTCACAACGTAACTGGGTGATTATAAAGGAGTACTACAGGTGTCTCCAAAGGTAGATGTTGGGTTGGCGATTTGAGATTAGGTTTTGTCACTCCGATTGTCGGAGAGGTATCTCTGGGCCCTCTCGGTAATACACATCTTTGAAGCCTTGCAAGCATTACAACTAATGAGTTAGCTGTGAGATGATGTATTACGGAACGAGTAAAGAGACTTGCGGTAACAAGATTGAACTAGGTATTGGATACCGACGATCGAATCTCGGGCAAGTAACATACCGATGACAAAGGGAACAACGTATGATGTTATGCGGTCTGACCGATAAAGATCTTCGTAGAATATGTAGGAGCCAATATGGGCATCCAGGTCCCGCTATTGGTTATTGACCGGAGACGTGTCTCGGTCATGTCTACATTGTTCTCGAACCGTAGGGTCCGCACGCTTAAGGTTTCGATGACGGTTATATTATGAGTTTATGTATTTTGATGTACCGAAGGAGTTTGGAGTCCCGGATGTGATCACGGACATGACGAGGAGTCTCGAAATGGTCGAGACATAAAGATTGATATATTGGAAGCCTATATTTGGAGTTCGGAATGGTTCCGGGTGAAATCGGGATTTCTTAGGAAAACCGGGGTTACGGAACCCTCCGGGGTTATTGGGCCTTAGTGGGCCATGAGGGAGAAGAGGAAGGGCCGGCAAGGGCAGGCGCGCCCCTCCCCTAGTCCGAATAGGACAAGGAGAGAGGCGGCGCCCTTCCTCTTCCCTCCCTCCCCAATCCTACTCCAACTAGGAAGGGGGAGTCCTACTCGGTGGGAGTAGGACTCCTCCTGCCGCCTCCTCTAGGGCCGGCCGCACCCCCTTGCTCCTTTATATCTGGGGCAGGGGGCACCCTAGAACACACAAGTTGATCTACGGATCGTTCCTTAGCCGTGTGCGGTGCCCCTCCACCATATTCCACCTCGGTCATATCGTCCGCAAAGCTTAGGCGAAGCCTGCGCCGATAGAACATCAAGATCGTCACCACGCCGTCGTCTTGTGAAACTCTCCCCCCGAGCTCTCTTGGATTGGAGCCGAGGGGCGTCATCGAGCTGTCGTGTGTCAAGAACTCGGGGCGCCGAATGCTGGCGCGGGATCGGTCGGATCGCGAGGAGAATGTACGACTACTTCCTCTATGTTGTGATCGCTTCGCCGGTCTCACGAGTGCGTAAACAACACTCTCCTCTCGTTGCTATACATCACCATGATCTTGCGTGTGCGTGAGGAAATTTTTGAAATTACTACGTTCCCCAACATGGCATCCGAGCCTAGGTTTTATGGTTTGATGTTTTGCACGAGTAGAACACAAGTGAGTTGTGGGCGATACAAGTCATACTACCTACCAGCATGTCATACTTTGGTTCAGCGGTATTGTGAGATGAAGCGGCCCGGACCGACATTACGCGACGCTTACGCGAGACTGGTTTCACCGCTCACGAGCACTCGTTGCTTAAAGGTGATTGGCGGGTGTCTGTCTCTCTCACTTTAGTTGAACCGAGTGTGGCTACGCCCGATCCTTGAGAAGGTTAAAAGCGGAGTCTATTTGACGAAATATCGTTGTGGTTTTGATGCGAGGTGAGATTGGTTCTTGCTTAAGCCCGTAGCAGCCACGTAAAATTTGCAACAACAAAGTAGAGGGCGTCTAACTTGTTTTTGCAGGGCATGTTGTGATGTGATATGGTCAAGGCGTGATGCTATATTTTATTGTATGAGATGATCATGTTTTGTAACGAAGTTATCGGCAATGGCGAGAGCCATATGGTTGTCGCTTTATTGTATGAAATGCAATCGCCTGTAATATTTTACTTTATCACTAAGCGATAGCGATAGTCGTAGAAGCATAAGATTGGCGAGGCGACAACGATGCTACGATGGAGATCAAGGTGTCGCGCGGTGGCGATGGTGATCATGGTGGTGCTGCAGAGATGGAGATCACGAAGCACAAGATGATGATGACCATATCATATCACTTATATTGATTTGCATGTGATGTTTATCTTTTATGCATCTTATCTTGCTTTGATTGACGGTAGCATTATAAGATGATCTCTCACTAAATTATCAAGAAGTGTTCTCCCGAGTATGCACCGTTGCCAAAGTTAAATCGTGCCCGGACACCACGTGATGATCGGGTGTGATAAGCTCTCGTCCATCTACAACGGGTGCAAGCCAGTTGCACACACGAGAATACTCGAGTTATACTTGACGAGCCTAGCATATGCAGATATGGCCTCGGAACACGGAGACCGAAAGGTCGGCGTGAATCATATAGTAGATATGATCAACATAAGATGTTCACCATTGAAAACTACTCCATTTCACGTGATGATCGGTTATGGTTTAGTTGATTTGGATCACGTGATCACTTAGATGACTAGAGAGATGTTTGTCTAAGTGGGAGTTCTTAAGTAATATGATTAATTGAACTTAAATTTATCATGAACTTAGTACTGATAGTATCTTGCTTGTCTATGTTTGATTGTAGATAGATGGCTCGTCTTTGTTGTTCCGTTGAATTTTAATGCGTTCCTTGAGAAAGCAAAGTTGAAAGATGATGGTAGCAACTACACGGATCGGGTCCGTAACACGAGGATTATCCTCATTGCTGCACGGAAGAGTTACGTCTGGATGCACCGCTAGGTGCAGAACGCTGGCGGGAGCAACACGGATGTTATGAGCGTCTGGCGAGCAAAGCTGATGACTACTCTATAGTTCGATTGTGCCATGCTTTACGGCTTAGAACGGGACTTCAACGGCGTTTTGAGCGTCATGGAGCATATGAGATGTTCCAGAGTTGAAGTTAATATTCCAACAGAATGCCCGGATTGAGAGATATGAAGTCTCCAATAAGTTCTATAGCTGCAAGATGGAGGAGAATAGTTACATTAGTGAGCACATACTCAGAATGTCCGGGTACTACAATCACTTGACACAATTGGGAGTTAATCTTCCGGATGATTGTGTCATTGATGAGAATTCTTCAATCACGCCACCAAGCTACAAAGGCTTCGTGATGAACTATAATATGCAAGGGTTAGTAAAGACTATACCGAGCTCTTCGCAATGCTAAAGGCTGCGGAGGTAGAAATCAAGAAGGAGCATCAAGTGTTGATGGTCAATAAGACCACTAGTTTCAAGAAGAAAGGCAAAGGGAAGAAGAAGGGAACTTCAAGAAGAACAGCAAGCAAGTTGCTACTCGGGAGAAGAAACCCAAGTCGGACCTAAGCACTGAAATCGAGTGCTTCTACCGCAAGCGATGGTCCTTTGAAGCGGAACTGCCCCAAGTATTTGGCGGATAAGAAGGATGGCAAGGTGAACAAAGGTATATGTGATATACATGTTATTGATGTGTACCTTACTAGAGCTCACAGTAGCACTGGTATTTGATCTTGGTTACATTGCTAATATTTGCAACTCAAGCAGGGACTATGGATTAGCGAACAACGGCAAAGGGCGAGGTGACGATGCGCGTGGGAAATGGTTCCAAAGTCGATGTGATCGCGGTCGACACGCTACCTCTACATCTACCTTGGGATTAGTTTTAGACCTAAATAATTGTTATTTGGTGCTGCGTTGAGCATGAACATTATATCTGGATCTTGTTTGATGCGAGGCGATTATTCATTTAAATCGAGAGAATAATGGTTGTTCTATTTATATGAGTAATATCTTTTATGGTCATGCACCCTTGAAGAGTGGTCTATTTTGATGAATCTCGATAGTAGTGATACACATATTCATAATGTTGAAACCAAAAGATGCAGAGTTGATAATGATAGTGCAACTTATTTGTGGCACTGCCGTTTAGGTCATATCGGTATAAAGCGCATGAAGAAACTCCATAATGATGGACTTTTGGAGTCACTTGATTATGAATCACTTGGTACTTATGAACCGTGCCTCATGGGCAAGATGACTAGAACCCGTTCTCGGTACTATGGAGAGAGCAACAGATTTGTTGGAAATCATACATACAGATGTATGTGGTCCGATGAATGTTGAGGCTCGTGGCGGATATCGTTATTTTCTCACCTTCACAGATGACTTAAGCAGATATGGGTATATCTACTTAATGAAACATAAGTCTGAAACATTTGAAAAGTTCAAAGAATTTCAGAGTGAAGTTGAAAATCATCGTAATAAGAAAATTAAATTTCTACGATCGATCGTGGAGGTGAATATTTGAGTTCTGAGTTTGGTCTACATTTGAAACAATGCGGAATAGTTTCGCAACTCACGCCACCCGGAACACCACAACGTAATGGTGTGTCCGAACGTCGTAATCGTACTTTACTAGATATGGTGCGATCTATGATGTCTCTTACAGATTTACCGCTATCATTTTGGGGTTATGCTCTAGAGGCGGCCGCATTCACACTGAATAGAACACCGTCAAAATCTGTTGAGGCGACACCTTATGAACTATGGTTTAGCAAGAAACCAAAGTTGTCGTTTCTTAAAGTTTGGGGATGCGATGCTTATGTGAAAAAGCTTCAACCGATAAGCTCGAACCCAAATCGAGAATGTGTCTTCATAGGATACCCAAAGGAGACAGTTGGGTACACCTTCTATCACAGATCCGAAGGCAAGACATTTGTTGTTAAGAATGGATCCTTTCTAGAGAAGGAGTTTCTCTCGAAAGAAGTGAGTGGGAGGAAAGTAGAACTTGATGAGGTAATTGTACCTTCTCCCTTACTTGAAAGTAGTTTGTCGCAGAAACCGGTTTACGAGACATCTACACCAAGTAGTGAGGAAGTTGATGATGTTGATCATGAAACTTCAGATCAAGTTACTACGAACCTCGTAGATCAACCAGAGTAAGATCCGCACTGAGTGGTACGGTAATCCTGTTCGGAAATCATGCTACTAGATCATGATGAACCTACGAACTATGAAGAAGCGATGGTGAGCCCAGATTCGCATAAAATGGCTTGAGGCCATGAAATCGAGATGGGATCCATGTATGAAAACAAAGTATGGACTTTGGTTGACTTGCCGAGGGTCGGCAAGCAATAGAAAACAAGTGGATCTTCAAGAAGAAGACCGACGCCGACGGTAATGTTATCGTCTATAAAGCTCGACTTGTCGCAAAGGGTTTTCGACAAGTTCAAGGGATTGACTACGATGAGACCTTCTCACCCGTAGCGATGCTTAAGTCTGTCCGAATCATGTTAGCAATTGCCGCATTTTATGATTATGAAATTTGGCAAATGGATGTAAAGACTGCATTCTGAATGGATTTACGGAAGAAGAGTTGTATATGATGCAACCGAAGGTTTTATCGATCCAAAGGAGCTAACAAAGTATGCAAGCTCCAGCGATCCATTTATGGACTGGTGCAAGCATCTCGGAGTTGGAATAAGCGCTTTGATAGTGTGATCAAAGCATTTGGGTTCATCTGAGACTTTTGGAGAAGCCTGTATTTACAAGAAAGTGAGTGGGAGCTCTGTAGCATTTCTGATATTATATGTAGATGACATATTGCTGATCGAAAATGATATAGAATTTCTGGATAGCATAAAGGGATACTTGAATAAGAGTTTTCAATGAAAGACCTCGGTGAAGCTGCTTACATATTGGGCATCAAGATCTATAGAGATAGATCAAGGCGCTTAATTGGACTTTCACAAAGCACATACCTTGACAAAATTTTGAAGAAGTTCAAAATGGATCAAGCAAAGAAAGGGTTCTTGCCTGTGTTACAAGGTGTGAAGTTGAGTAAGACTCAATGCCCGACCACTGCAGAAGATAGAGAGAAAATGAAAGATGTTCCTATGCTTCAGCCATAGGCTCTATCATGTATGCAATCTTGTGTACCTGGACTGATGTGTGCCTTGCTATAAGCTTAGCAGGAGGTACCAAAGTAATCCAGAGTGGATCATGGACAGCGTCAAGAACATCCTAAAATACCGAAAAGGACTAAGGATATGTTTCTCGTATATGGAGGTGACAAAGAGCTCATCGTAAGCGGTTACAATGATGCAAGCTTTGACACCGATCCGGACGATTCTAAATCGCAAACCGGATACGATTTACACTAAACGGAGGAGCTGTCGGTTGGTGCAGTTCTAAACAAAGCGTCGTGGCGGGATCTACATGTGAAGCGGAGTACATAGCAGCTTCGGAAGCAGCTAATGAAGGAGTGCGGATGAAGGAGTTCATATCCGATCTAGGTGTCATACCTAGTGCATCGGGTCCAATGAAAATCTTTCGTGACAATATCGAGCAATTGCCTTGGCAAAAGAATCCAGATTTCACAAGAGGACCAAGCACATCAAGAGGCGCTTCAATTCCATCCGGATTTAGTCCGGTGGGAGACATAGAGATTTGCAAGATACATACGGATCTGAATGTTGCAGACCGTTGACTAAGCCTCTTCCACGAGCAAAACATGATCAACACCAAGACTCCATGGGTGTTAGAATCATTACTATGTAATCTAGATTATTGACTCTAGTGCAAGTGGGAGATGAAGGAAATATGCCCTAGAGGCAATAATAAAGTTATTATTTATTTCCTTATTTCATGATAAATGTTTATCATTCATGCTAGAATTGTATTAACCGGAAACATGATACATGTGTGAATGCATAGACAAACAATATGTCACTAGTATGCCTCTACTAGACTAGCTTGTTAATCAAAGATGGTTATGTTTCCTAACCATGAACAAAGAGTTGTTATTTGATTAACAAGGTCACATCATTAGTAGAATGATCTGATTGACATGACCCATTCCATTAGCTTAGCACACGATCGTTTAGTATGTTGCTACTGCTTTTATCCATGACTTATACATGTTCCTATAACTATGAGATTATGCAACTCCGTTTACGGAGGAACACTTTGGTGCTACCAAACGTCACAACGAATCGGGTGATTATAAAGGAGTACTACAAGTGTCTCCAAAGGTAGATGTTGGGTTGGCGTATTTGAGATTAGGTTTTGTCACTCCGATTGTCGGAGAGGTATCTCTGGGCCCTCTCGGTAATACACATCATCAAGCCTTGCAAGCATTACAACTAATGAGTTAGCTGTGAGATGATGTATTACGGAACGAGTAAAGAGACTTTGCGTAACGAGATTGAACTAGGTATTGGATACCGACGATCGAATCTCGGGCAAGTAACATACCGATGACAAAGGAACAACGATGTTGTTATGCGGTCCGACCGATAAAGATCTTCAGTAGAATATGTAGGAGCCAATATGGGCATCCAGGTCCCGCTATTGGTTATTGACGGAGACGTGTCTCGGTCATGTCTACATTGTTCTCGAACCGTAGGGTCCGCACGCTTAAGGTTTCGATGGCGGTTATATTATGAGTTTATGTATTTTGATGTACCGAAGGAGTTCGAGTCCGGATGTGATCACGGACATGACGAGGAGTTCGAAATGGTCGAGACATAAAGATTGATATATTGGAAGCCTATATTTGAGTTGGAATGGTTCGGGTGAAATCGGGATTTTACCGAAAACCGGGGTTACTGGAACCTCCCGGGGTTATTGGGCCTTAGTGGGCCATGAGGGAGAAGAGGAAGGGCGGCCGGGGCAGGGCGCGCCTCTCCCCTAGTCCGAATAGGACAAGGAGAGAGGCGCTCCCCCCCCTCTTCCCTCCCCCAATCCTACTCCAACTAGGAAAGGGGGGAGTCCTACTCCGGTGGGAGTAGGACTCCTCAGCCCGCGCCTCCTCTAGGGCCGGCCGCACCCCCTTGCTCCTTTATATCTGAGGGCAGGGGGCACCCTAGAACACACAAGTTGATCTACGGATCGTTCCTTAGCCGTGTGCGGTGCCCCTCCACCATATTCCACCTCGGTCATATCGTCGCAAAGCTTAGGCGAAGCCTGCGCGCGATAGAACATCAAGATCGTCACCACGCCGTCGTGCCGTGAAACTCTCCCTCCCAGCTCTACCGGATTGGAGCCCGAGGGCGTCATCGAGCTGTACGTGTGTCAAGAACTCGGGGGCGCCGGAGTAACGGCGCCGGGATCGGTCGGATCGCGAGGAGAACGTACGACTACTTCCTCTACGTTGTGATCGCTTCCGCTTCGGTCTACGAGGGTACGTAAACAACACTCTCCCCTCTCATTGCTATACATCACCATGATCTTGCGTGTGCGTAGGAATTTTTTTGAAATTACTACGTTCCCCAACAGCATCACCGAGCCGCGCAAGCCCACATGGGCGGCGGCCCCCGAGTTCAGATCTTGTATCCCCATGCAGCTCACCTCCTGGAAAGAGAAGGGCTTGCAATGGGGCAATCCGGTGGAGGTGACAGGACTCCGAGCCTGCATCAAGAAGATGGTGAGCAATAGGCTCAGGCTCGTCGACGTGGTCCAAGTCATGCTCATCCGGCGGATCCTCCCATGCCAAGAACGGGCATTTAATTTGTGGGAGTTCAATCCGGAACAGCACCAGGCGCTAAGCGGGCTCTTCGATACAACATACGAAGGCGCCTGGAGGGTGCTGTTCAAGGGCGCCGAAGCCCCCGCATCCGCAACGGAAGATCGCGGATTCAGCTCGCAGTGTCCAACTGACGAGGTAAGTGATTCAACCCCATTACAGGACACTTGTGATAATTAGATTGACTCTAGTGAGGTTTCATTCTGCCTCTTCCTTTGACAAGAATGGATGGAGAAGGCCAAGCTGCTTATCAGCCCGGCTCCCATGCCAGAAGACCCAGTGAACGCCCGCTTAACAGGGCTGCTGGTTCCGGCACCGCATGTGGTGCGGGAGAAGAAGGCCAAGAAGGTGGCCGCGGGGACTCGAAAGAGTTCTCGCAATCAGGCGTCTGACGACGACGAGGACTCCTCCCCTGAAGATGAGGAGGAGGAGTACTCTCTCCCGGAGGAGGGAGAGAAGAAGAGGAAGGCTTCCCCAATTGGGGAGGCCGAAGGGTCCAAGAGGGGGAGAACTATCCCCCCGGACAGTTTTGCCAACATCAATGTTGGCGAGGATGAGTGGCCTCCAAGGGCCAGGCATCCAGCAGGATCGTAAGTATCCGGATCCTTGATGTGTAATTTCTTTTATGCCGCGTAGTATCCTTCTAACGCCGCATTTTGTCCGTAGTCTGGCCAAGGATGATCTCCCCGACTCATCGAGCGGGTCATTGGCCTCGTCGGATGTGAATTGCATCCCGACTGCCTCTACCCCACGCGCCGACGAGGACGCCGAGGTGGGATCCCAAAGAGGGACCCATCAGGAGGAGGCTCCGGAGGCGCCGTCAGGCGACCTCCCGGACTTTGTGCCGGACTCTTCATCGGAACCCGCAGTGGTTCCAGAGTCCGGCAAGCGGCCCCTTCGAAAGAAGGGCAGGACCGCGACGTCGGCGGCCTCCGTCCAACCGGAGGCACTGGATAACCTGTTGGAGGCGCTTAAAGGCGCTTCCATCGAGGAAGAACACCGCACTATCCTGAGTGCGGTGATTGAGAAAGTCCAGCTCGCTAAGAGCGGGCTGACCAAAGCCTGCAGCAGCCTTCTAACAGGCTTTGAGGTAAGAAGTTAAAATTATGTAATGTAATACCGCATAGACAGTAGCCCCTGATGCTTAGTTCGGTGTTCGGAAAGAAAAGCCGGACTGAGGATCTAACAAGAGATACGCAGGGTTGCCTAAAATATGTCAATATGGGTTTGCAGGCTGCACTGCTGACCTCTGCCGCATTAACAGCGGAGGTCGAGGTGCTGAAGAAGGATCTCGAGCGGTCCGAGCAAGAGCTCGGCCATGCCAAGAGGCAGCTCGAGGAAAAAGAAGGTGAGTAACACCACTTTAAATAAGTACCTTACAGAAAAGGGTTTCGGTTGCAAATAAAATTAACAAGGATAATATGTGTATTGCAGGGGCCACTAACGAGGTGGCGGCCCTGAAGGATGCTGTTCGGCCGCGGAACGGGCTGGGCGAGAAAAGCAAGAGGCACGGGTGGCGGAGGTTCGGCAAGAGCTCCAGGCTCTCATGGAAAAGCATGAGAGTTTGGAGCGTGACTCCAAGACTCGAGAGTCCGAGCTTGCCTCGGCTCTCGAAAGTGCCAAATCTGCCAAGGCCGAGGCCCGTAAGGCCCTTCAGGAAGTTGAGGACATAAAGAAGATAGCGGCGGGTAAGGCATTTTTCATGCAAAGCAGGCATGTTAGTGTGAACTACCCGACACTTACCCGAATTGAGCTCTCGAGGCGTTTGCGGATCTGCAGCGTGGTCGTCGATGCCGCCGCATTCTATCGTGGCGAGGAGGGAGCTCGACGGAGAAGGTCTTTGGTCTTAGTACTCGAGGCCGCCATCCGGTGCCCCCAAGCGACCAGTGAAGCAGCTGGTCGAACTCACACAAGGTAGCTGAGGAGGCCATGAAGGGCCTCATAGTCCGGCTATGGCCTGAACAGGCCATGCCTGGGAGCTACTTTGGCCTCGTGCGGCGGCTGGTGGATGCATGCCCCAGGCTGGATGTAGTCAAGCGCTCCACCTGTATTGAAGGCGCTCGTCGGGCCCTTGCCCGCATAAAGGTGCAATGGGGCAAACTGGATGCGGAGAAGCTTCTCACGGACCCACCGCCGCCGGGCAAGGAGCATCGCACGCCGGAGCGGTATTATAAAGTTGTCCTGAAGGGAGCCTGCGATATTACAGATGAGTGCTCCCGAAATGTAATCTTTGAGTGAACTCGTTGTGTATTTATCATGTGCGCTGAAAACTTCGTTTATATGCGCCATGAGCAACGCTTGTTTAATTTAAAATATTACCTTCTGTGCGGCCGTTTGTGAAATCTGAGAGATGGCAAGTCGTTGGCTTCCGCCCCAAGCCACAAGTCTTTGGGGTGTTCGGTGATAAACTTGAGCACTCTTGTTCCCATTTTTGGGTCCATCTAGGAGGCGCCAACACGACGAACAAGGCAACCGGACTTATAATGCTTGAACACTCTCACTTAGCCATAGAATTCTATAATTTTAAATTTGGTGAAGCCCTAGTATTGGAAGACCGAATCCGGGCGCTATCCACGCCTTCATCGGACATTATCCGAACTTCGCTCAAGCGGCGTGAGTCTTTAAGGACCCGAAAGAACCTCTCGAACAGCGACCATCTCTCGCCTTATCATGCCGATCGTTTTAGCTTTCCTCCGAGGCGTTAACCGGCTCAACCGGGGCGCAATCGCAGTGGTTCTCCAGTGCCACCTTAGTCGACAGAACGGAACGTAAGGCACCAAAACGTGGGAGCCGGGCAAACCCAACTATTGACCCAAGACATGATTCGGAGCCGATTCATATAATGCTATAAGTTCGGGGTGCCGCACTTGTGAAAGTGTATGGACTTTATCACACCATAATTTGGGGAATAGAAGCCCCTGGCGTGTTCGGCCGTACCAAAATATACGGGTGCAAGATGTCATGTAATGAATATATATATAAAAGATAATGCAATTGCAATAAAGAGGTGCTGCATTATTTATGAAAGAAAGTCTGCTAGTAGAGCGGATGATACAAATAGTCTTGATAAGCAAGGGATTTGGACTAAATAAACATGTCCCCTCGAGGATGAGCTGCAGACTTGGTGTATATAATTGAATTTAATGCTCGTAATTGAGACCACACGGGTGTTAAATCGCGCCTTCTTTAGTCCTTGACTGTTGCATCATGAGTTCGCAAGTTCGCCACGGACAGGGCTTCAGTTATGAGTCTGTGTACATAAAAGAAGAAAAGATAAAAATAAAAGAAGGGCGCTCGTGTGAGCCCCTGGTGTGGTCGAGCCGCACTCTAGGTCCATTGTGATCGTGCCCTTTCCTGCGCCCATGGTATCTCCAAAGCGTAATGATGTACGCGAGTGTTATTCTTGCGATCATGTGCGGGCGAGGGTTGGGGCCGCATTACTCTGGCGCTGCTCGATCGCGCCAGTGGTCTTAGTTGGCATTGCTCGGCGGCGCTTTGATGTGTCCGCCTTTTAACTGCGGACTTGAGAATTGCCTTAGAAGGCTACTCAGACTGCCGCCGCGCGAGCAGCCAGATGTTCCATTGACCGTGATGACTCCACGAGGGCTGGCATCTTGAGCTTTAGGTATGCATAATGCAGCACCGCGCTGAATTTTGCAAACGCGTTCGTCCGAAAGCGAGCATGATAGCCGCTAAACGGGACTATGTCAAAGATTAACTCTTCGCTTCGAAATTATCCGGGATCCGAAGACCACTTCGGTGTGGTCGAGCCTGCATAGATTGGCTTCCACTCCTGGTATGACACCTTTAAAGGTTGTCTTTGTAGGTTTAATCCTTGATGGGTCTATGCCCATTTTGCGACTATATCCCGATAAAGCAGGTTCAGTTGCTATCGCCGTCCATCAGACTCTCGTGAGGTGGAACCCATCGGCGATTGGGTCTAAAACCAATGCGGCGAATCCGCCATGGCGTATGCTGGTCGGATGGTCTCTTATTTCGAAAGTGATCGGGCAAGAGGACCATGGGTTGAACTTTGGGGCGACTGGCTCCATCGCATAGACGCCCCGTAGTCGCGCTTCCTCTCCTCTTGGGTATATGGGTCGCGTATATCATATTCACCGTCCGCACTTGTGGGGGAAAACCCTTCTGTCCTCTATTGTTCGGCGGCCGGGTCTCTTCCTCGTCATCGCTATTTAGCCCCTTGTCATTGTTTTCGGCAATTAACTTGCCAGCCTGCTTGAACACCCAACAGTCTCTATTGGTGTGGTTAGCTAGCTTTTCAGAGGTGCCGTGCATCTGGCATAAGCGGTCGAGTATTCGGTCCAGATTGGACGGACCCGGAGTGGTTCTTTTAAATGGCTTCTTCTGCTGACCGGGTTTAGAGCCTCGGAATCCAGCATTGACTGCCGAATCCTCGCTTATAAATGCGCCAAGCACGCGGCGCTTGTTTTGTTTCGACGTGACTGCCGTTGTTGTCCTTAGTATCCGGACTGCCAGAATTTTACGGAGATTGTTGCTGCGGGCTAGCCAGCTGTCCTCTCCCGCACAAAAGCGGGTCATTAACGATGTGAGGGCTGCCATGGACTTGGCTTTTCCTGCCCCTGTGCGGGCTAGCCATTCGTCCCGGATGTTATGTTTGAAGGCTGCAAGGGCCTCTGCATCCGGACAATCGATGATTTGGTTTTTCTTTGTCAAGAACCGTGTCCAGAATTGTCTGGCCGATTCGTCTGGCTGCTGAATAATGTGTCTTAGGTCATCGGCGTCTGGTGGTCGCACATATGTGCCCTGGAAGTTGTCGAGGAATGCGGCTTCCAGGTCCTCCTAGCACCCAATTGACTCTGCGGGCAAGCTGTTTAGCCAATGCCGAGCTGGTCCTTTAAGCATGAGTGGGAGATACTTGATGGCATGTAGATTGTCGCCGCGGGCCATGTGAATGTGGAGAAGATAGTCTTCAATCCAAACCGCGGGGTCTGTTGTGCCATCGTAAGATTCAATGTTTACGGGTTTAAACCCTTCGGGGATCTGATGATCCATTACTTCGTCAGTGAAGCATAGAGGGTGTGCGGCGCCCCTGTATTGAGCAATATCGCGACGCAGCTCGAGAGAGCGATGTCTGCTGTGTTCGGCCCGGCCGGTGTTATTATGTCCGGCGCGACGGTATTCGTCGTGGGTCGTAGGGCGCCCACGTGATCCGTAGATGGATCTGGATTGCCTTGCCTTGTCCTCCAATATGTCTCGCAAGTCCGGCGCGTTCCCTCTTGGCTTCGTACTTTTGGAGCGATGCCGGCACGGTCTTGGCTGGGGCCTAGATGCCTCTCGTCCACGACCACGGGTGGTCGGTCACCATGTCGGCGCTGCCGATGAAGGTATGTATGCTTCCTCCTCTAATCGGGGAGCAGCTTGCGTCTTGGGTAACTTTTGGGGGCGTTCGAGTTTATACTCTTGACGCGAGGACCTCGGTCCATCGATCGGCAAGAGGTCTTGATCAGCTTGGAGCTGTTGCTGCTTTTCTTTAGGCTGTTTGCCGTGGCGATAAGCCTGCGCTTGAAGCGCTCTTGTTCGACGGGATCCTCGTGTACAGCATTTAATTCATCATCGTTGAGGCTTGCTTTGTCTTGGAGGGAGGCATATAGTTATCATCCTCAACCCCTTTCGCTCCGCCGCCCTCTCGTGAGGGCTTGCTTTTGCATCCTCCTGCGCTGAGTCTTCTTTGGAGGGATTGTCTTCGGCACTCTCCGGAGTATTATTATCTCCGTGCGGAATCTCCATTCTTCTTTGTGGCGGGATTTAGAGCGGCGCCCGGCGTCGGCGTTTGGGCTGCTTCTTTAGTGAATCTGCCTCCGCCGCTTCTTCGCCATCCCGTCTTTCGGGTGTCCACCATATATATGTCGTATGACGAGGTGGTCTTCGAGTGCCCGTGGCGCTGGCTCTGTTAAATCTCGGCAAAGATCGCCGTCCATGGCGTCGATGTGTCGCCGTAGTCGAAGTCTAGCATGTCGGTTAAATCATCGGCAGTGGCTACAAAGTGGGTGGTGGGTGGGCTCTGAATTTCTTCGTCGTCGAACCCCAGCCGTCCCCGCCATAGTCCGCCAGATTCTCCGATAGCGAGAGATGCTTGATGAATTCAGGATATCGCCAAAAGGCGAGTGTTGGAAAATGTCCGCGGCGGTGAATTCCATAACGGCGCCCAATCCGGATCGATTGGTAGGCGCGGGAGGTTGAGTCGGCGAGGAGTCCGCACCTCGGAATCACGAAGTTTTGCGCGAGGGACAAGGTCGGTGTTCGCTCCATCGCCGTGGATGTTGAAGCCCCGGGCGGCGTCTATCCACCGCCTCGATCTGGGCGATCGGCTCGCCGGGCTAATGGCGATCCGGAGTGCAGCCACCAAGGTCTTGTTCGTGGCGGAGAGCTAGATCGTGCCCATCGTCCGATCTTGGCGCGCTTGGCGTGGCTCGGGTCCGTCGAAGATCAAGTCTCCGCGACATCGACCGTGAAGTTTAAGCTTCGAATCGACTCGCGGCCAGGCGTAGCTTAATCTGCTCCAGATGGCCAAGTGAATTGCCCGCATCGCGGCCGCCGAATCTGAAGATCTGTTTGGGAGAGAAGTCTCGCCTTGGACATCGTTGCTGGTTGAAGATGCCATCAAGCCTATCGGTGACGCATACGGAGGAACTCTCAATGAAAGCACCAATGTCGGTGTCAAACCGCAGATCTCGGTAGGGGATCCCAAAGCTGTGCGTCTAGGCGGATGGTAACAAGAGACGAGGGACACGATGTTTTTACCTGTGTTCGGGCCCTCTCGATGGAGGTAAAACCCTACGCCCCGCTTGATTAATATTGATGATATGGGTAGTACAAGAGTGGATCTACCACGAGATCAAGGAGGCTAAACCCTAGAAGCTAGCCTATGGTATGATTGTTGTAATGTATGTTGTCCTACGGACTAAAGCCCTCCGGTTTATATAGACACCGGAGGAGGCTAGGTTACACAGAGTCGGTTACAATGGTAGGAGATCTACATATCCAGATTGCCAAGCTTGCCTTCCACGCCAAGGAAAGTACCATCCGGACACGAGCCGGAGTCTTCAATCTTCTATCTTCGTAGTCTTGGAGTCTGGCGGATAATGATAGTCCGGCTGTCTGGACACCCCCTAGTCCAGGACTCCCTCAAAGGCCATTCAGGAGTTACTGGAGTCAAGGGTCATGAGAGGCAGCCGCCGCCTACCCGCTGTGGCCCCCATCCAGGCGAGGATGGTGGGCTGCGCGTCTGCATCGACATACCAGGGCTCAACCGAGCAGCGTCTCAAGAGCGCCTCTTGCCCTCGAGAGTGGGATATTGCGAGGGTCCGCCCCACAGCTACGTGCGCATGCCTTATGGCCTGCCGAACGCGGCTGCTGCGCACCAGCATCTCATGAGGGCCATCTTGGAGGCTCAAGAGGTCAGGCGTGCCGCAGCCCTGACGGAGATGGAGATGGCCCGCGAGGAGCCACCAGCGCCTCTGGAGCCTCCAGAGGCCCTTGGGCCAGGGGGCTCGTGAGGATCGGCTCCCGCAGCCCACCGAGTCTGCTACACCAACACCCCTTTGTCTCCAACATCATCAGGTGACATCTTTTAAGTTTCGTTTCTGGCTGGGAGCGCCTTCAGGGCCGCATTATTCCCAGGCCGCGTGGGTGAAGGAAATATGCCCTAGAGACAATAATAAAGTTATTATTTATTTCCTTATATCATGATAAATGTTTATTATTCATGCTAGAATTGTATTAACCGGAAACATAATACATGTGTGAATACATAGACAAACATAGTGTCACTAGTATGCCTCTACTTGACTAGCTCGTTTATCAGAGATGGTTATTTTCCTAGCCATGGACAAAAGAGTTGTCATTTGATTAACGGGATCACATCATTAGGAGAATGATGTGATTGACTTGACCCATTCCGTTAGCCTTAGCACTTGATCGTTTAGTATGTTGCTGTTGCTTTCTTCATGACTTATACATGTTCCTATGACTATGAGATTATGCAACTCCCGTTTATCGGAGGAACACTTTGTGTGCTACCAAACGTCACAACGTAACTGGGTGATTATAAAGGAGCTCTACAGGTGTCTCCGAAGGTACATGTTGGGTTGGCGTATTTCGAGATTAGGATTTGTCACTCCGATTGTCGGAGAGGTATATCTGGGCCCTCTCGGTAATACACATCACTTGAGCCTTGCAAGCATTGTAACTAATGAGTTAGTTACGGAATGATGTATTACGGAACGAGCAAAGAGACTTTCCGGTAACGAGATTGAACTAGGTATTGGATACGGACGATCGAATCTGGGGCAAGTAACATACCGATGACAAAGGGAACAATGTATGTTGTTATGCGGTTTGACCGATAAAGATCTTCATAGAATATGTAGGAGCCAATATGAACATCCAGGTTCCACTATTGGTTATTGGCCGGAAACAGTTCTAGGTCATGTCTACATAGTTCTCGAACCCGTAGGGTCCGCACGCTTAAGGTTTCGATGACAGTTTTATTATGAGTTTGTGAGTTTTGATGTACCGAAGGAGTTCGGAGTCCCGGATGAGATCTGGGACATGACGAGGAGTCTCGAAATGGTCGAGACGTAAAGATCGATATATTGGACGACTATATTCGGACATCGGAAGGGTTCCGAGTGATTCGGGTATTTTCGGGGGTACCGGGGAGTTACGGGAATACGAGGAAGAAGCAATGGGCCTCATGAGCCAAGTGGTGGAAGAGAGGAGGCAGGGCGCGCGGCCCCCCTAGCCCAAACCAAATTGGACTAGGGAGCCGGCCCCCCTTTCCTCCTTTTCCTCCCTCTCCTTCCTTCTCCTTCTCCTTCCCTTCCTTCCCCTCTCCTACTTGGACTAGGAAAGGGGGAATCCTACTCCCGGTGGGAGTAGGACTCCCCTAGGGTGCGCCATAGAGAGGGCCGGCCCTCCCCTCCTCCACTCCTTTATATACGGGGGCAGGGGGCACCCCATAGACACGCAAGTTGATCTACGGATCGTTCCTTAGCCGTGTGCGGTGCCCCCGTCCACCATATTCCACCTCGATCATATCGTCGCGGAGTTTAGGTGAAGCCCTGCACCAGTAGAGCATCATCATCGTCACCACACCGTCGTGCTGACGGAACTCATCCCCGACACCCTGCTGGATCGAAGTCCGGGGAACGTCATCGAGCTGAACGTGTGCAGAACACGGAGGTGCCGTACGTTCGGTGCTTGGATCGGTCGGATCGTGAAGATGTACGACTACATCAACCACGTTGTCATAACGCTTCCGCTTTCGGTCTATGAGGGTACGTGGACACACTCTTCCCTCTCGTTGCTATGCATCACTATGATCTTGCGTGTGCGTAGGAAATTTTTGAAATTACTACGTTCCCCAACAGTGGCATCCGAGCCAGGTTTTATGCGTAGATGTCATATGCACGAGTAGAACACAAGTGAGTTGTGGGCGATACATGTCATCCGCTTACCAAAGATGTCATACTTTGGTTCGGGCGGTATTGTGAGATGAAGCGGCCGGACCGACATTACGATACGCTTACGCGAGACTGGTTTCACCGCTACGAGCACTCATGCTTAAAGGTGGCTGGCGGGTGTCTCTCTCTCACTTTAGCTGAATCGAGTGTGGCTACGCCCGTCCTCGAAGGTTAAAACAACACTAACTTGACGAACTATCGCTGTGGTTTTGATGCGAGGTAAGAATGGTTCTTGATAAGCCCGTAGCAGCCACGTAAAACTTGCAACAACAAAGTAGAGGACGCCTAACTTGTTTTTGCAGGGCATGTTGTGATGTGATATGGTCAAGACGTGATGCTATATTTTATTATATGAGATGATCATGTTTTGTAACCGGTTATCGCAATGGCAGGAGCCATATGGTTGTCGCTTATTGTATGAAATGCAAACGCCTCGTAATTGCTTTACTTTATCACTAAGCGGTAGCGATAGTCGAGAAGCAATAGATGGCGAAGCGACAACGATGCTACGATGGAGATCAAGGTGTCGCTACCGGTGACGATGGTGATCACGACGGTGCTTTTGAGATGGAGATCACAAGCACAAGATGATGATGGCCATATCGGATCACTTATATTGATTGCATGTGATGTTTATCCTTTATGCATCTTATCTTGCTTTGATTAACGGTAGCATTTTAAGATGATCTCTCACTAAAATTATCAAGAAGTGTTCTCCCGAGTATGCTTTGCTGCCAAAGTTAAATCATGCCCACACACCACGTGATGATTGGGTGTGATAAGCTCTACGTCCATCTACAACGGGTGCAAGCCAGTTTTGCACACGCAGAATACTCAGGTTAAACTTGACGAGCCTAGCATATGCAGATATGGCCTCGGAACACGGAGACCGAAAGGTCGAGTTTGAATCATATAGTAGATATGATCAACATAGTGATGTTCACCATTGAAAACTACTCCATCTCATGTGATGATCGGTTATGGTTTAGTTGATTTGGATCACGTGATCGCTTAGATAACTAGAGAGATGTCTGTCTAAGTGGGAGTTATTAAGTAATATGATTAATTGAACTTAAATTTATCATGAACTTAGTCCTGGTAGTATTTTGCAAATTATGTTGTAGATCAATAGCTCGCGTTGTTGCTTTCATATGTTTATTTTGATATGTTCCTAGAGAAAATTGTGTTGAAAATGTTAGTAGCAATGATGCGGATTGGATCCGTGATCCGAGGTTTATCCTCATTGCTGCTGTAAGAATTATGTCCTTAATGCACCGCTAGGTGACAGACCTATTGCAGGAGCAGATGCAGACGTTATGAACGTCTAGCTAGCTCAATATGATAACTACTTGATAGTTTAGTGCACCATGCTTAACGGCTTAGAATCGGGACTTCAAAGACATTTTGAACGTCATGGACCATATAAGATGTTCCAGGTATTGAAGTTAATATTTCAAGCAAATACCCGAGTTGAGAGATACGAAGTCTCCAACAAGTTCTATAGCTAAAAGATGGAGGAGAATCGCTCAACTAGTGAGCATGTGCTCGATTGTGCAGGTACTTCAATCGCTTGAATCAAGTGGGAGTTAATCTTCCAGATAAGATAGTGATTGACAGAATTCTCTAGTCACCATCACTAAGTTACTAGAACTTCGTGATGAACTATAGTATGCAAGGGATGACGAAAAACAATTCTCGAGCTCTTCGTGATGTTGAAATCGACGAAGGTAGAAATGAAGAAAAAACATCAAGTGTTGATGATTGACAAGACCACCAATTTCAAGAGAAGGGCAAAGGGAAGGAAAGGGAACTTCAAGTAGAATGACAAGCAAGTTGTCACTCCCGTGAAGAAGACCAAAGATGGACCAAAGCCTGAAACTGAGTGCTCACACTGCAAAGGAAATGGTCACTAGAAGCGGAAATGCCCTAAATATTTTGTGGATAAGAAGGATGGCAAAGTGAACAAGGGTATATTTGATATACAGGTGTTTGATGTGTGCCTTACTAGTGTTTATAGTAGCCCCTGAGTATTTGATACTTGTTCGGTTGCTAAGATTAGTAACTTGAAACAGGAGTTACATACTAAACAGAGACTAGTTGAGGGGAAGTGACGATGAGTGTTGGAAATAGTTCCAAGATTGATATGATCATCATCACACACTCCCTATATTTCCGAGATTAGTGTTAAACCTAAATAAATGATATTTAGCGTTTGCGTTGAGCATGAATATGATTTGGTCATGTTTATTGCGATACGGTTATTCATTTGAAGTTAAAGAATAATTGTTATTCTGTTTACATGAATAAGACCTTCAAATGGTCATACACCCAATGAAAATAGTTTATTGGATCTCGATCGTGTGATACACATATTCATAATATTGAAGCCAAAAGATGTAAAGTTAATAATGATAGTGCAACTTATTGGGCTCTGCCGTTTGGGTCATATCAGTGTAAAGCGCATGAAGAAAGTCCATAAAGATGGATTTTCGGAATCACTTGATTATGAATCATTTGATGCTTGCGAACCATGCCTTTTGGGCAAGATGACTAAAACTCCGTTCTCCGGAACAATGGAACAAGATACTGACTTATTGGAAATAATACATACCGATGTATGCGATCCAATGAGTGTTGATGCTCGTGGCAAGTATCGTTATTTTCTGACCTTCACAAGATGATTTGAGCAGATATGGGTATATCTACTTGATGAAACATAAGTCCGAAATAGTTGAAAGGTTCAAAGAATTTCAGAGTGAAGTGGAAAAATCATCGTAACAAGAAAATAAAGTTTCGCGATCTGATCATGGAGACGAATATTTGAGTTACTGAGTTTGGTCTTCAATTAAAACAATGTGGAATAGTTTCACAACTCACGCCACCTGGAACACCACAACGTTATGGTGTGTCCGAACATCGTAACCGCACTTTATTGGATATGGTGCGATCTATGATGTCTCTTACTGATTTACCACTATTGTTTTGGGGTTTATGCATTAGAGACAGCTACATTCACGTTAAAAGGGCACCATCTAAAATCCGTTGAGACGACACCATATGAACTGTGGTTTAGCAAGAAACCCAAGTTGTCGTTTCTTAAAGTTTGGGGCTGCGATGCTTATGTGAAAAAGTTTCATCCTGATAAGCTCAAACCCAAATCGGAGAAGTGCGTCTTCATAGAATACCCAAAGGAAACTGTTGGGTACACCTTCTATCACAGATCCGAAGGCAAGATATTCGTTGCTTAAAATGGATCCTTTCTAGAGAAGGAGTTTCTCTCAAAATAAGTGAGTGGGAGGAAAGTAGAACTTGATGAGGTAACTGTACCTTCTCCCGAATTGGAAAATAGTTCATCACTGAAATCAGTTCCAGCGATTCCTACACCAATTAGTGAGGAAGCTAATGATGATGATCATGAAACTTCAGATCAAGTTACTACAGAACTTCGTAGGTCTTCCAGAGTATGGTCCGCACCAGAGTGGTACGGTAATCCTGTTCTGAAAGTCATGTTACTAGACCATGATAAACCTACGAACTATGAGGAAGCGATGATGAGCCCAGATTCCGCAAAATGATTGGAGGCCATGAAATCTGAGATAGGATCCATGTATGAGAACAAAGTGTGGACTTTGGTGGTGTCGGTGTACTAAAGTAGGGGTACCTTAGTACCCCGAACTTGTGCACGGGCAGTCGCAGCACCCCGCGGCAAGGCTTGCCGGGCGCCCGCCAAGATCCTCCGTCATCCCTATTTACTGCCATTCAAGAACAAAGTATTAACTGAGAAGACAAGGCCCGGCAAGAGGAGCTTGCCGGGAAGGGCAAGGCCCCGGCAAGAGGAGCTTGCCGGGAAGGACAAAGACCCCGGCAAGAAGAGCTTGCCGGGAAGGCCAACCAAGACACTTCAGAAAACTTGCCGCGACGCCCCGCGCGTCCTGACAAGGCCCGGCAAGCGGCAAGCTGGCTGGTGCGACAAGACAACGGCACATGGCGAGGCGCTTGTTGCGGCAAGGCTGCCACTCGCACCCAAGCTCCGCAGCATCCAACAACGTGTCACCCCAGACCATCCTAGGAGCACGTGGCAGGCGCCAGGCAGCTATGCGGTGCGAGGTGGTGCGAAAGCGACAAGGAGGCCATCGTGGCGATCGGTGGCGCCCCTAACGGTCGCTTCCTTGCCTTGTCAGGGCGACGGACGGCATTAAATGCCCTTGTCCCCGCCGCCGAGTTAGGTAGGGGACACTGTTGGTAACAGCTTGTACCAACCTGTGTTTTACCTTTCTACCCCTCTTTCTACGCTGCCACCGTCGGTGACCCTTTAGACTATAAAAAGGAGGCCCATGACGTAGAAGGGGTTCGAATTTGGTTCCGCAGCTGGTTGGGTTCATCCAACGCATCCAACACCACAACACGCCACACTCTTGAGCAAGAACATAATACCAACACAAAGCAGCAGTTTGAGTTTTATCTCTCGGAGAGCTCCAGCTGGGTAAAACTCCCCGTGCGCTCTCGACCTCGATCTTCTCTTCGTGTGACCCTCCGCTCCCTTGCCGGACAAGAAGGGGCCCTCTTGCCCCATTGGTGCTCGTGCCCCCAGAGCCACGACATCTTTGGCGCGCCAGGTAGGAGGGCGTCGAGGTTGTGCGAACCTGATCCAGTCTCCGCGCGCGCTACATCAACATCTTCATTGACATGCCACCGAAGAAGAAGACTTCGGAGGTGGCCACTCCGTCTGCGACTATCCAACCGCCGCCGGAGCAAACGGGCGGTGGAGTGGACGCCGGCGGAGGAGCGGGCGCCGACGGTGGGACTCACGTCGTCACCAGGTCCAAGGACAAGGCCCCGCAAGGTGCAGCGTCTGCACATCCGCCGCACCCCTCCCAGGAGGTGCAGGATCTACAACGCCATGGTGCCCCTGGCGCCGTGCTCGCGTTGGAACAAGGCCAAGCTGGTGGGTCGCAGGACGCTCAAGGCCAACGTACACGTCAACACGCTGGCACGAGCGCAGTGTGATCGCCTGGGCGAGACGTTGCTCCTTCTAACACTGTTAGGAGTTTGAGCATGTCCCGCACCTCGCGCCGCTCACCACCGCCACCCAAGACTCCAGAGGAAGCGCTAGCCCGAGCCTAGCTACTCCTAGATTACCCTCCAGCGCCGGACAAGATCGACGACTGGAGGGCCGCCATTTATAGCCTCATTGGCTTCGCCAACGCCGACAAGCCCCGGCAAACGAGCATGTCGAAGCCGGGGCAAGATGTTCAGCGAAGCGGTGGCGATAAGACCGCTGGGGTGCCACCACGTGCACTCCCCGCCCAAGGCCAAGGTCGCCGACTCGCCGGGCCAACCTCGACGCCGACTCCACCGTGTCGTCGGACCCGCGAGCTCGCCGCGATCAATGCCACGTTCTCCAAGAACGACGACACGAAGACGCTCGTACTCGCATCGAGCGCAGAAGAGAAGCGCGGCGTCAATCTGACCAGCGCGCTGGGCCCACTGTCGATATGCATGCGCCAGGGGAACTAGGCGATTTGCCGTACGCAGCAGGTTGCCCTGCGTTCACCCGTGAGCTGCGGCAAGTCCAGTGGCCCAGTAGCAAGAACTTCAAACCAGACGTACCCGAGAAGTACGATGGCAGGATACATCCGTCGGAGTTCCTCAGCGTCTACACCATCGCGGTGCTGGCTGCCGGGGGACGCGACGAGAAGATCCTCGCCAACTACTTTCCGCTGGTGCTCAAGCCCAACGTCAGATCTTGGCTCATGCACTTGCCGGACAACTCCATCTCTTCATAGAAGAAGAAGAAGACCTAGTCCGGCAAGAGTAGCTCTGATGCCCACTACGGCAAGCGCACCTCTTCGGAGTGCTGTGCTACCGTCGAGGACGCACCATCGAGCTCCACCGGCAAGTGCAAGAAGGCAAAGACAGCTTCACCAGAGACCAAGAAAGTGGCATTATGAGGAGGGCGGACTTGGTGGTACCTTCACCATCGGTGCCACGCTTGATCCTAAATAGGAAAGCGCTCGTTGCTTTCCTACAGGCGAATGTCGATGTGTTTGCATGGCGACCATCCGACATCCCCGTGTTCCTGTGGAAGTAATTGAGCACCACCTTGCCGTCTGCCCTCACGCCGCCCGTCCAAGCGAGAGTCGAAGAAAGCAAGCGAGAGAGCGCCAAGAGTTCATTGCAGAGGAGATCAAGAAATTGGAAGCAAAGAGGCTTGGTCCGAGGAGTACTCCATCCAACATGGTTAGCCAATCCAAGAGTCGTGCGCAAAGCAAACGGGAAGTGGAGGCTTTGTATTGACTTCACCGATGTTAATAAAGCTTGTCCCAAGGATCCATTTCCTTGCCGCGCATTGACCAGATTGTCGACTCCACAATGGGATGTGATCCGCTTTCGTTCCTTGATGCATACTCGGGATATCATCGATCTTCATGGCGTAAGAGGATGAGGAGAAAACCGCATTCATTACTCCATGTGGCACGTACTGCTTTGTACGGATGCCTTTCGGACTAAAGAATGCTGGTTCAACATTTGCAAGAGTAGTCAGCCATGCTTTTGAGCCACAGTTGCACAGAAATGTAGAAGCTTACATGGATGACATAGTGGTCAAGTGCAGAGACAGAGCAACTTTGATCCAAGATTTGGATGAGACTTTTGCAAATCTGCGCAAGGTCAATCTCAAGTTGAACCCCGAGAAGTGCGTGTTTGGAGTTCCTTCCGGCAGGCTTCTCGGGTTCTTTGTGTCTCAGCGGGGGATTGAAGCCAATCCCGACAAGATCAAAGCCATTGAACGAATTGAAGCACCAAAACGTGTCAAGGATGTGAGAAGACTTGCCGGCTGTGTTGCTGCTCTCAGTAGGTTCATCTCTAAGTCTGCTGAGCGCGCCCTGCCATTTTTCAAAATATTGAAAAAGGGAGGTCCGATGAAATGGACTCCGGAAGCGGAGGCTGCGCTGCAGGACCTGAAGAGACACCTATCCTCTACCCCAACACTTGTCGCACCTAAGCCACAAGAGAAGTTGCTGCTATATCTGGCGGCAACCAATCAAGTGGTTAGTGATGCGTTAGTTGCGGAGAGGGAGGCAGATGATGAGCCAACGACCGCGGCAAGCGAATCCAGCGACAAGCAGGAGGCTTCCCCGACAAGTTCTGGCTCCGCAAAGATGGACTCTGACGATTGTTTAAGAGAAAGCGAAGAAGATGGTGCATCGCCCGGTTTACTTTGTCGGTTCCCTTCGCAGGGGCTAGATCGAGGTACTCGGTGTGCGAAATTGCTTTTTGGTCTTCTCATGGCCTCGAGGAAGCTGCGCCATTACTTTCAAGCAGATGAGATCACATCGTCACTTGCTTTCCGTTGAAGAGGATATTGCGTAATCCGTATAACAGGCAGGATCGCCAGTGGGCACTAGAATTGTCAAGCTTTGGCCTCAAGTTTGAGAGTACCTCAACTATCCAGAGCCGAGCATTGGCAGAATTCATAGCAGAATGGACGCCAAGACCCGATGAAGAAACTCCAGAGAAGAGCATCCCCGTCAAGGAAGCAAGCAAGGAATGGATCATGTACTTTGACGGTGCCTTCTCGCTGCAAGGCGCCGGTGCGGGCGTACTACTTGTCGCACCCACCAGAGAGCACCTCAAGTACGTGATCCAAATGCACTTTCCCAAGGAGCAAGCAACAAACAATACTGCAGAGTATGAAGGCTTGCTTGCCGGACTCAGATCGCGCGTAACTTGGGATCAAGAAGCTTATTGTCAGGGGTGACTCGCAGCTTGTCGTCCGCCAAGTTAACAAAGATTATCAGAGTCCGTTGATGGAAGCTTACATCGATGAAGTGAGAAAGCTAGAAGAACATTTTGACGGCCTGCAGATGGAACATGTCCCAAGAGCTCAGAATGACATTGCAGATGGCCTGTCAAAGTGTGCTGCACTCAAGTTACCTGTGGAACCAGGAATTTTTGTGCTCAAGCTAACTCAACCATCTGCAACACCATCAACTGGTCAGAGCAAGAAGAGAAAGTTGATTACCGGCGACTACTTTCCGGCAGAGCTCCCCGAATCCGCCGCCAAGAAAGTCCCCAGGATCAACACAGAAAGTGCTGAGGAGCAGTCTGCTCCGACAAGCCCTGTGGTTTGCCGTGAAAGCGACGCTCCCGACAAGCTGTGTCTCGACACGCTTGCCGGGAGCACACGCTCGCAGGATCCTGCATCCTTGCCGAGAAGCGGATGTTCCCGCAGCAACATTTGCGCCTTTAGTCCTTGTTGTCGAGCCGCATGCTCCAACATGGGCACAGCAGATAGTCCATTTCCTTCAGACAGGAGAACTCCCCGAGGAGCAAGAAGCAGCGGAGAGAGTATCCCGGCAATCAAGTATGTACCAGTTTGTCGATGACATACTGTACAGAAGAAGATTCAATGGAGTGAAATTGAAGTGCATCTCCGGGAAGAAGGACAGAGCTGTTGGCGGAGATACACGGAGGCATATGTGGTCACCACATTGGCAAGAAGAGCACTTGCCGGCAAAGCTTTCCGGCAAGGCTTCTTTTGGCCGACAACCCTCCAGGATGCAATCGCACAAGTAACCAAGTGTGAAGCGTGCAGGCCCACTCCAAATAGATTCATCAACCAGCTCAAGCTCTCCAAACAATCCCTTTATCCCGCCATTTTCGGTCCGGGGCTCGATATCTCGGCCCCTTCCCCGAAGCTGTCGGGGCTTTGAGTACTTGTACGCTGTAATCGACAAGTTCACAAAGTGGCTCAAGAGGAACCAGTGAGGAAGGTGACAAGACTGAAGCAATCAAGTTCTTCAGTCAATTGTTTGCCGCTTCGAATCCCTAACAGGATCAAGACCGACAATGGCACACAATTCACAAGCCGCACCTTCATGCAAGACGCCCAAGATCTTGGCACCAAGATCTCGCTTCGCTTCGCTGCTCACCCGAGAAGCAATGGTCAAGCGGAGAGGGCGAACGCCAAGTGCTCTTGCGCGGCTCAAGACCAGAACTTTCGACAGCTGCACAAGTGCGGAAGAAATTGGATCGAGGAGCTGCCGTGGTTCTTTGGTCGATCGAATGACGCCAAATCGAGCCATCGCCAGACACCCTTTACTCTCGTCTCACGGAGCAGCAGGCAGTTCTCCCATGGAACTCAGATACGATCGCCTCGAGTGCTCGCTATGATGAGCTTGAGCAAGAGCAGCTGCGGCAAGATGACGCGCTTCTCCTCGAGGAGGATCGTCTTGAGCTTTGCCAGGCGAGCTGCTCGCTACAAGCAAGCTTTTGCGCCGCTACCATAGCCGCAGTTAATGCCGAAGCTTCTAGGAAGGCGACCTTGTTCTTGGCGTGTTCAATCCGCCAAGAATTCCAACAAGTTGACTTGAAGTGGGAAGGCCCTTATCGGGTGAAACGAGTCACTAGGCCCGGCGCTGTCCGCCTTGAGACCGAAGATGGCATTCCGGTGAGCAACTCCTGGAACATAGAGCATCTTCGCAAGTTTTACCCATAAGGCGCGGTTGCCGGACCCGTTCCGGCAACCACCTTTTGTACAAGCCTTGCCGCTGTTGCATGTAACCCTTTGTACAAAGCCGGGCGCAGCCCCCGTGCGTAAATAAAGTTTATGTGCCTCGCACATCTTGTCAAATTTAATGCATCTTCCTTTTTTGCATGTATCTGACACTTTGTGCAGCACTTATCCCCGTTCACCGGGGAGGAGAAGATAAAGGTGTGGACCAGGTGTCATTCAAAGGAATCTAGCCTTGCCGGAACACAGGCGCCAGAAAAGCTAAGTTGCCAAAGTTTAAGCATGATTAAGTTCAAGTCTTTAAGTTATATTCCTTGAAACGTCCGTGCCTTGTATGGAAAACCTGTGCGCGGAGGAATCGACTCGTGGCTAAGTTGCGCCCTTGATTTGTTTTCGAGTCCCCTGAACAATACAAGCGCGCTGCAACTAGCCCCGACAAGGTTTCTTGCCGGAGGCAACACCGCCAGCGGGCTGCTGATGTTCCGCACATAGCAAGTGTGCTTGCGCCGGCAAGTTCCCTCAAAGCGTAGGGTGAAAACATACAAGGGATGTAACAGAGTAAAGGATATAACTGAGCGAGCGTTGCCCAGAATAAAGTTATATTACAAGAATAACTTATTGTGGCACTGACTAGATTGTTCTCATAACTGAAACGGCAGCGGCAAGAAAAAGGGAGAAGAAGGCTGGCCTAATCCACGCGCTCGCCGTCGACCCTCTTGACCTCATTCACCTTGTCCACAATGGGTGCGACAATGGCCTTGAGTTCTTCAAGAGCAGCACCCGCCGGCAGCTTCTTGTGACGCGGGTGAGGTCGATGCTCGGGTTGCGAAAGAGTATCTTCACCAACACCTTCTCCAAGACCCTGGCGCAGATCGCGCGCGACTCGTCGGCCAGCTTCTTCGGGATTCTCTCCCGGAGCTGCTGGAGAGCCGTCACCACGCCCTTGAAGAAAAGCATGAGCTTGGTGAAGGAAATATGCCCTAGAGGCAATAATAAAGTTATTATTTATTTCCTTATATCATGATAAATGTTTATTATTCATGCTAGAATTGTATTAACCGGAAACATAATACATGTGTGAATATATAGACAAACAGAGTGTCACTAGTATGCCTCTACTTGACTAGCTTGTTAATCAAAGATGGTTATGTTTCCTAACCATGAACAAAGAGTTGTTATTTGATTAACAAGGTCACATCATTAGTTGAATGATCTGATTGACATGACCCATTCCATTAGCTTAGCACACGATCGCTTAGTATGTTGCTATTGCTTTTATCCATGACATATACATGTTCCTATAACTATGAGATTATGCAACTCCGTTTACGGAGGAACACTTTGGTGCTACCAAACGTCACAACGAATCGGGTGATTATAAAGGAGTACTACAGTGTCTCCAAAGGCGATGTTGGGTTGGCGATTTCGAGATTAGGTTTTGTCACTCCGATTGTCGGAGAGGTATCTCTGGGCCCTCTCGGTAATACACATCACTTAAGCCTTGCAAGCATTACAACTAATGAGTTAGCTGTGAGATGATGTATTACGGAACGAGTAAAGAGACTTGCGGTAACGAGATTGAACTAGGTATTGGATACCGACGATCGAATCTCGGGCAAGTAACATACCGATGACAAAGGGAACAACGATGTTGTTATGCGGTCCGACCGATAAAGATCTTCGAGAATATGTAGGAGCCAATATGGGCATCCAGGTCCCGCTATTGGTTATTGACCGAGACGGTCTCGGTCATGTCTACATTGTTCTCGAACCGTAGGGTCCATGCACGCTTAAGGTTTCGATGGCGGTTATATTATGAGTTTGTGTATTTTGATGTACCGAAGAAGTTCGAGTCCCGGATGTGATCACGGACATGACGAGGAGTCTCAAATGGTCGAGACATAAAGATTGATATATTGGAAGCCTATGTTTGGAGTTCGAATGGTTCCGATGAAATCGGGATTTTACCGAACACCGGGGTTACGGAACCCTCCCGGGGTTAATGGGCCTTAGTGGGCCATGAGGGAGAAGAGGAAGGGCGGCCAGGCAGGGCGCGCCCTCCCCTAGTCCGAATAGGACAAGGAGAGGGGGGGCGGCGCCCCCCTTCCCTCTTTCCCTCCCCCCAAGTCCTAATCCAACTAGGAAGGGGGAGTCCTACTCCCGGTGGGAGTAGGACTCCTCCGACGCGCCTCCTCCTAGGGCCGGCCGCACCCCTTGCTCCTTTATATACGGGGCAGGGGGCACCCTAGAACACACAAGTTGATCCTTGAGATCGTTCCTTAGCCGTGTCGGTGCCCCCTCCACCATAATCCACCTCGGTCATATCGAAGCGGTGCTTAGGCGAAGCCTGCGCCGGTAGAACATCAAGATCGCCACCACGCCGTCGGCCGACGGAACTCTCCTCCCCGCTCTCTTTGGATTGGAGCCCGAGGAGCGCCATCGAGCTGTACGTGTGTCAAGAACTCGGAGGCGCCGGAGTAACGGCGTTGGGATCGGTTGGATCGCGAGGAGAACGTCGACTACTTCCTCTACGCCAGATCGCTTCGCTTCGGTCTCACGAGGGTACGAGACAACACTCTTCCTCTCGTTGCTATGCATCACCATGATCTTGCGTGTGCGTAGGAAATTTTTGAAATTACTACGCTCCCCAACAGTGGCATCCAAGCCTAGGTTTTATGGTTTGATGTTTTGCATGAGTAGAACACAAGTGAGTTGTGGGCGATACAAGTCATACTACCTACCAAAGCATGTCATACTTTGGTTCAGCGGTATTGTGAGATGAAGCGCCCGGACCGACATTACGCCAGACGCTTACGCGAGACTGGTTTCACCGCCACGAGCACTCGTTGCTTAAAGGTGACTGGCGGGTGTCTGCTCTCTCACTTTAGTTGAACTGAGTATGGCTACGCCGGTCCTTGAGAAGGTTAAAACGGAGTCTATTTGACAAAGTATCGCTGTGGTTTTGATGCGAGGTGAGATTGGTTCTTGCTTAAGCCCGTAGCAGCCACGTAAAATTTGCAACAACAAAGTAGAGGACGCCTAACTTGTTTTTGCAGGGCATGTTGTGATGTGATATGGTCAAGACATGATGCTATATTTTATTGTATGAGATGATCATGTTTTGTAACCGGTTATCGGCAATGGCTGGAGCCATATGGTTGTCGCTTTATTGTATGAAATGCAAGCATACTGTAATTGCTTTACTTTATCACTAAGCGGTAGCGATAGTCGAGAAGCAATAGATGGCGAGACGACAACGATGCTACGATGAAGATCAAGGTGTCGCTACGGTGACGATGGTGATCATGACGGTGCTTGGAGATGGAGATCACAAGCACAAGAAGATGATGGCCATATCATATCACTTATATTGATTGCATGTGATGTTTATCCTTTATGCATCTTATCTTGCTTTGATTGACGGTAGCATTTTAAGATGATCTCTCACTAAAATTATCAAGTAGTGTTCTCCCGAGTATGCACCGTTGCCAAAGTTCGTCGTGCCGAGACACCACGTGATGATCGGTGTGATAAGCTCTCACGTCCATCTACAACGGGTGCAAGCCAGTTTTGCACACGCAGAATACTCAGTTATACTTGACGAGCCTAGCATATGCAGATATGGCCTCGAACACGGAGACCGAAAGGTCGAGCGTGAATCATATAGTAGATATGATCAACATAAAGATGTTCACCATTGAAAACTACTCCATCTCACGTGATGATCGGTTATGGTTTAGTTGATTTGGATCACGTGATCACTTAGATGACTAGAGAGATGTCTGTCTAAGTGGGAGTTCTTAAGTAATATGATTAATTGAACTTAAATTTATCATGAACTTAGTCCTGGTAGTATTTTGCAAATTATGTTGTAGATCAATAGCTCGCGTTGTTGCTTTCATATTTTTTTTTTTGATATGTTCCTAGAGAAAATTGTGTTGAAAAATGTTAGTAGCAATGATGCGGATTCGATCCGTGATCGGAGGTTTATCCTCATTGCTGCACAGAAGAATTATGTCCTTAATGCACCGCTAGGTGACAGACCTATTGCAGAGAGCGGATGCAAACGTTATGAACGTTTGGCTAGCTCAATATGATGACTACTTGATAGTTTTGTGCACCATGCTTTATGGCTTAGAATCGGGACTTCAAAGATGTTTTGAACATCATGGACCATATGAGATGTTCCAGAATTGAAGTTAATATTTCAAGCAAATACCGAGTTGAGAGATATGAAGTCTCCAACAAGTTCTATAGCTAAAAGATGGAGGAGAATCGCTCAACTAGTGAGCATGTACTCAGATTGTCCGGGTACTAAAATCGCTTGAATCAAGTGGGAGTTAATCTTCCAGATAAGATAGTGATTGATGAATTCTCTAGTCACCATCACCAAGTTAGTAGAACTTCGTGATGAACTATAGTATGCAAGGGATGATGAAAATGATTCCGAGTTTTTCATGATGATGAAATCGATGAAGGTAGAAATCAAGAAAGAGCATCAAGTGTTGATGGTTGACAAGATCACTAGTTTCAAGAAAAGGGCAAAGGAAAGAAAGGGAACTTCAAGTAGATTGACAAGCAAGTTGTCACTCCCACGAAGAAACCCAAAGCTGAACCAAAGCCTCAAACCGAAAGTGCTTATAATCGCAAAGGAAATGGTCACCGAAGCGGAACTGCCCTAAATATTTGGTGGATAAGAAGGATGGCAAAGTGAACAAAGGTATATTTGATATACATGTTATTGATGTGTACTTTACTAGTGTTTATAGCAACCTTCGGTATTTGGTACTGGTTCAGTTGCTAAGAGTAGTAACTCAAACGGAGTTGCGTAATAAATGTAAACTAGTTAAGGGTGAAGTGACGATGTGTGTTGAAAGTAGTTTCAAGATTGATATGATCATCATCGCACACTCCCTATACTTTCGGGATTAGTGTTGAACCTAAATAAATGTTATTTGGTGTTTGCGCTGAGCATGAATATGATTTGATCATGTTTATTGCAATACGGTTATTCATTTAAGTAAGAGAATAAACTGTTATTCTGCTTACATGAATAAAACCTTATATGGTTACACACCCAATGAAAATGGTTCATTGGATCTCGATCGTAGTGATACACATATTCATAATATTGAAACCAAAAGATGCAAAGTTAATAATGATAGTGCAACTTATTTGTGGCATCGCCGTTTAGGTCATATTGGTGTAAAGCGATGAAGAAACTCCATCTTGATGGGATTTTGGAATCACTTGATTATGAATCACTTGATGCTTGCGAACCGTGCCTTTTGGGCAAGATGACTAAAACTCCGTTCTCGGAACAATGGAACAAGCTACTGACTTATTGGAAATAATACATACCGATGTATGCGATCCAATGAGTGTTGATGCTCGTGGCAAGTATCGTTATTTTTCGACCTTCACAAGATGATTTGAGCAGATATGGGTATATCTACTTGACGAAACATAAGTCTGAAATAGTTGAAAGGTTCAAAGAATTTCAGAGTGAAGTGGAAAATCATCGTAACAAGAAAATAAAGTTTCTGCGATCCGATCGTGGAGATGAATATTTGAGTTACTGAGTTTGGTCTTCAATTAAAACAATGTGGAATAGTTTCACAGCTCACGCCACCGAACACCACAATGTTATGGTGTGTCCAAACATCGTAACCGCACTTTATTGGATATAGTGCAATCTATGATGTTTCTTACCGATTTACCAATATCGTTTTGGGATCATGCATTAGAGACAGCTGCATTCACGTTAAATTGGGCACCATCTAAACTGCTGAGACGACACTATATGAACTGTGGTTTAGCAAGAAACCCAAGTTGTCGCTTTCTTAAAGTTTGGAGTTGCGATGCTTATGTGAAAAGTTTCATCTGATAAGCTCAAACCCAAATCGGAGAAGTGCGTCTTCATAGAATACCCAAAGGAAATTGTTGGGTACACCTTCTATCACAGATCCGAAGGCAAGACATTTGTTGCTAAGAATGGATCCTTTCTAGAGAAGGAGTTTCTCTCAAAGAAGTGAGTGGGAGGAAAGTAGAACTTGATGAGGTAATTGTACCTTCTCCCTTATTGAAAGTAGTTCATCGCAGAAACCGGTTTCGAGACATCTACACCAAATAGTGAGGAAGTTGATGATGATGATCATGAAACTTCAGATCAAGTTACTACGAACCTCGTAGATCAACCGAGTAAGATCCACACCGAGTGGTACGGTAATCCTGTTCGAGGTCATGTTACTTGACCATGACAAACCTACGAACTATGAGGAAGCGATGATGAGCCCAGATTCCGCAAAATGGTTTGAGGCCATGAAATCGAGATATGATCCATGTATGAGAACAAAGTATGGACTTTGATGGATTTGCCCGATGATCGGCAAACCATAGAAAATAAATGGATCTTCAAGAGGAAGACGGACGTTGATAGTAGTGTTACTATCTACAAAGCTCGACTTGTTGCAAAAGGTTTTCGACAAAGTTCAAGATGTTGACTACAATGAGATTTTCTCAAGCGTAGCGATGCTTAAGTCTGTCCGAATCATGTTAGCAATTGCCACAATTTATGAAATTTGGCAAATGGATGTAAAAACTGCATTCTGAATGGTTTTACGGAGGAAGAGTTGTATATGATGCAACCAGAAGTTTTTTTCGATCCAAAGGAGCTAACAAAGTGTGCAAGCTCCAATGATCCATCTATGGACTGGTGCAAGCATCTCGGAGTTGGAATATACGCTTTGATGAGTTGATCAAAGCATATAGTTTTATCAGACTTATGGTGAAGCCTGTATTTACTAGAAAGTGAGTGGGAGCACTACAACATTTCGATAAGTATATGTGAATGACATATTGTAGATCGAAATAATGTAGAATTATTCGCAAAGCATAAAGGAGTGTTTGAAAGAAGTTTTTCAAAGAAAGACCTCGGTGAAGCTGCTTACATATTGAGCATCAAGATCTATAGAGATAGATCAAGATGCTTGATAAGTTTTTTCAATGAGTACATACCTTGACAAGATTTTGAAGTAGTTCAAAATGGAACAATCAAAGAAAGAGTTCTTGCCTATGTTACAAGGTGTGAAATTGAGTAAGACTCAAAACCCGACCACGGCAGAAGATAGAAAGAGAAAGAAAGTCATTCCCTATGCCTTGGCCATAGGTTCTATAAAGTATGCCATGCTGTGTACCAGATCTATTGTATACCCCTGCTTTGAGTTTGGCAAGGAGTACAATAGTGATCTAGGAGTAGATCATCGACAGCGGTCAAAATTATCCTTAGTGGAATAAGGATATGTTTTCGATTATGGAAGTGACAAAAGGTTCGTCGTAAAGGGTTACGCCGATGCAAGTTTTGACACCGATCCGATGACTCTAAGTCTCGATCTAGATACATATTGAAAGTGGGAGCAATTAACTAGAGTAGCTTCGTGCAGAGCATTGTAGACATAGAAAATTGCAAAATACATAACGGATCTGAATGTGAAAGACCCGCTGACTAAGACTCTCTCACAAGCAAAACATGATCACACTTTAGTACTCTTTGGGTGTTAATCACATAGCAATGTGAACTAGATTACTGAATCTAGTAAACCCTTTGGGTGTTGGTCACATGGCGATGTGAACTATGGGTGTTAATCACATGATGATGTGAACTATCGATGTTAATCACATGGTGATGTGATCTAGATTATTGACTCTAGTGCAAGTGGGAGATCAAGGAAATATGCCCTAGAGGCAATAATAAAGTTATTATTTATTTCCTTATATCATGATAAATGTTTATTATTCATGCTAGAATTGTATTAACGGAAACATAATACATGTGTGAATATATAGACAAATAGAGTGTCACTAGTATGCCTCTACTTGACTAGCTTGTTAATCAAAGATGGTTATGTTTCCTAACCATGAACAAAGAGTTGTTATTTGATTAACAAGGTCACATCATTAGTTGAATGATCGATTGACATGACCCATTCCATTAGCTTAGCACACGATCGCTTAGTATGTTGCTATTGCTTTTATCCATGACATATACATGTTCCTATAACTATGAGATTATGCAACTCCGTTTACGGAGGAACACTTTGGTGCTACCAAACGTCACAACGAATCGGGTGATTATAAAGGAGTACTACAGGTGTCTCCAAAGGCGGATGTTGGGTTGGCGATTTCGAGATTAGGTTTTGTCACTCCGATTGTCGGAGAGGTATCTCTGGGCCCTCTCGGTAATACACATCACTTAAGCCTTGCAAGCATTACAACTAATGAGTTAGCTGTGAGATGATGTATTACGGAATAAGTAAAGAGACTTGCCGTAACGAGATTGAACTAGGTATTGATACCGACGATCGAATCTCGGGCAAGTAACATACCGATGACAAAGGGAACAACGATGTTGTTATGCGGTCCGACCGATAAAGATCTTCAGAGAATATGTAGGAGCCAATATGGGCATCCAGGTCCCGCTATTGGTTATTGACCAAAGACGTGTCTCGGTCATGTCTACATTGTTCTCGAACCGTAGGGTCCGCACGCTTAAGGTTTCGATGGCGGTTATATTATGAGTTTGTGTATTTTGATGTAACGAAGAAGTTCGAGTCCCGGATGTGATCACGGACATGACGAGGAGTCTCAAATGGTCGAGACATAAAGATTGATATATTGGAAGCCTATGTTTGAGTTCGAATGGTTCCGGTGAAATCGGATTTTTCGAACACCGGGGTTACGGAACCTCCCGGGGTTAATGGGCCTTAGTGGGCCATGAGGGAGAAGAGGAAGGGCCGCCTGGGGCAGGTCGCGCGCCCCCCCTAGTCCGAATAGGACAAGGAGAGGGGGCGCCCCTTCCCTCTTTCCCCCCCAAGTCCTAATCCAACTAGGGGGAGTCCTACTCCCGGTGGGAGTAGGACTCCTCCTGCCGCCTCCTCCTAGGGCGGCTGCACCCCTTGCTCCTTTATATACGAGGCAGGGGGCACCTTAGAACACACAAGTTGATCCTTGAGATCGTTCCTTAGCCATGTGCGGTGCCCCCCTCCACCATAATCCACCTCGGTCATATCGTAGCGGTGCTTAGGCGAAGCCCTGCGTCGGTAGAACATCAAGATCGTCACCACGCCGTCGTGCTGACGGAACTCTCCCTCCCCGAAGCTCTACTGGATTGGAGCCCGAGGAGCGTCACCGAGCTGTACGTGTGACAAGAACTCGGAGGCGCCGGAGTAACGGCGCTGGGATCGGTTGGATCACGAGGAGAACGTACGACTACTTCCTCTACGCCAGATCGCTTCGCTTGGTCTCACGAGGTGTGTAGACAACACTCTTCCCTCTCGTTGCTATGCATCACCATGATCTTGCGTGTGCGTAGGAAATTTTTTGAAATTACTACGTTCCCCAACACTTGGCGCTGGGCTGGAGATTTTCCTTGGTGGAGTACCCGAAGCCCGCCAAGTCCAGCTCCCCCAGCTCCTCGTCGATGGATGCGGCGATGTTGACGAGGCCCTCCGTCCAGAGCTCCACCGTGGTCTTGAAGGTGTTCTGGGTCTCGGCGGTCCTCGTCAGCAGCTCCTCATTGCCCTTGAGCTCCTCCCTCAAGTCATCTTCTCGCTTCTTGGCGGCGTCTAGCGTCCCCGCCAAGGTGGCCAGTTTCAGCTCCAGATCAGCACTCGAGTCCATGGCGGCGTTCAGCTCCTTGATCTTCTCGGCAAGCTGAACCTGCAGATCACCATGGGCGCGTGCATCCTTCTCGCGTTCGCGCTGGAGTGCGGCAAGCTCTTCGTTTTTCCTGTTCATGTCCGCCTCCAGCTGCGTCACCTTCACCTCTAACTCCTTCTTGGTGGCCTCGGCAGCCGCGGCGGCATCCTTCGCCTCCTTGAGTGCCCCGCCAAGTGATTGCTCTCGGACGGCGAGCTCCTCTTCGTGGCTGTCCAAGTTCACCTTCTTCTGTATCAGCTCACCGTCCCGCGTGGACAGCTCCTCGGCGGCGATCCTCTGCTGCTCTTCGGCTTCAGCCTTTTCCAGGATGAACGCCTTCTTCGCCTCGCCGAGCTCGCCCTCTCCTCAAGAATGGACCGAGGGCCTCCGGTTGCGGCTCTTGAGCTCCTCCGCATGCTTTCTATGTCAACTCCTCTGCGACAAGCGCTTCCGGGACTCAAGCTTCGCTTGTCGGGCGCGTAGAATGACACCAACTTCCGGAGCAGCTGCTCCTCCTCGACTCGCCATCGCTGCTGCTTTGCTCAAGCGTCAACCATCGCCAGCCCAGAGAGGCGAGTACTTCCCCATCAAACTCCTCCCTTCAACCGGCGCCTCGAGCTCGACGCCTGTGGGAGCTTGATGTATACGCCGCCGGCCTTCAAGTATCGCTGGTGGGGCCTTCGAGTCCCGGCGCTGCATCAGCGGCAGAGGGGTCGGCGGACGGTGCAGCGTCTTGCGCTCCTGCGTCCTCCGGGTTGTCAGTACGATCGCTGGACCCCTCACCAGCTCCTGCGCCAGCAGCCTTGGCGGCTTCCTCGTCGGCGGGCCCATCAGCGCCGGCCTCTTCCTCTCCAGCGGCGCCATCTTCAGTGTTGCCACGTGCACCTTCCTCGCCGGTGGCCTCGGTATCCATCAGGTCTGCGAGAGGGGGATCTGAGGATAGGAAGAGGGAGGAAAAGTCAAGCAAATACCCAAAAAGAAGAAAAGAAAATCAGAAGAAGAACCCAAGGGAAAATTTCCGACAAGGAAGGTTACCTGTGCTGGGCTCAGTAACCATGGGCTCCTTCATCAAGGGCTCGCCGGTTTCGTCCCTTGCCGGGGACCTCTCCCTTGCCGGGGAGCGCTCCCTTGTTGGGGAATCGCCCCTTGGCGGCGTAGTCGAAGCAGATAGCACCTCCGGGGCGGTTTCTGATTGCCCCTGATGGGCATGCTCTGCTCCTACACAAATGGATCGGCAATCAAGATGTCAGCAAAAGCAGAAGCACCCACGCGCGCCCCACAACAGGAAGTGAACCAAACACTTACGCTCGGGGCTGTACTGGGGGCTGCTGCGAGGAGAAGGAACCGGGTCCGTCAAGGTAGTCTCGGACGTGTCCTCTCCGTCCACAAAGCAGATCGCCCTCAATGGCAACCACTGGGACCTTGGCCCACTTCGCCGCTCTCTCAGCTAGAGTCCTGAAATGGAACAAAGATTCAGAGGGAAGCAAATCAGATACAAGATAAACAACAACAAAGAAAGACAAGTACAGTAAAAAGAAAGCCTTACTCCTCCTCCTCCTCCTCCTTTTCATCGTCATCGGAGCTCAGCGCGGAGAGGTCGAACTCCGGTACCCTCTTAGCGCGGTGTGGCGGAGGAGTAGGCTCCCTTCGGCGTTTGCCGGGGGCTGCGGCAAGATCAGGCGTGGCGGCCCGGGAAGACCTCGCCTCAGTTGTCGGCACGGCCTGGGACCCTCCCGCGGCAACGGTACTTGCCGCGGTGGAGCATGTCCCACGGCGCCGCGGCTGCTGGTCGGCCTGCTCCTATGCCATATCTCCAACTCGACGGAGGCGCCTTCTCGGTTGGAATTGGGGCTGCGCTGGGGGCTCCGCCTGCGGCAAGCTGCTCGAAGATGGCTGGCGGCTCGCACCCTCGGCGGGCTCGCCCGCTTCAACCTCGGGCTCCCCTTCGCCATCGACTTCTCCGGCAAGATCTTCCCGGTCGGCAAGGCTTGCCGCCTCAGCTGCATCTGCCTCCGCCAGCGTGAAGCCAAACTTGCCCGCGGCAGCAGCGGCCGCCGCCTCTTCGGCCTTGCTGGCGATGTACAACATCTCGTTGTCGGTGGTGGCGCGGGTGAGGAGCTTCTGCTCGTCCGAGTTAACTGCTACCTCCGTCAAGTTATCGAAGAATTGCTGCACGACTTCGACGGCGGGCTCTATCCAAGTTGCACTTATCCCGTGCGAGTCGCACTCTGGCATCATTGCGCAGATGCGATCGCGCTGGGAGTTGTTGCACAAGGGGACGACACCCTGCGGCAACCTAAACCACTCTGGGTGGTTGGCGTCATGCTTGAATAGCTCCCTCAGCATCCCATCAAGCTCCAGAACGATGAAGTTGAAGTTGAGGCATGGACGTAGCCTCATGATATCCGCCGGGCCGCCAAACAGCCAGGCGGGCCTCGCCCTCTTCTGCAGAGGGGCGATGCGACGGCGAAGGAAATCCGCGCCAACCGCCCCTGCCGTGAGACCGGCATGCCTGAGCCGGAGGATTCGGGTGGTAGCAATCTTCAGCTTGGCATCGTCCGCGACAGCGCCCGATCGCTGCCTGCACCACCCGGTCCGGGCGAGTTTGGTGAATGGCTGCGGATTGGCATCACAGATCAAAGACCACTCCGCCTCCACTCGCCCCACTTGCCGCAGAGCTCGCCCGTCAAGTACACCTCCTTCATGCCAATCCGGAGGTCCGGGTGATTCCGCCAGCGCTGGCTCCCTTTCTCGGCCCGGGGAGAGAAATAATGACGAAAAAGAGCGACATTGGGGAGGATGCCAACAAAGTTCTCGCAGAGGTGTGCGAAAACCGCCATTGTCAGAACGGCGTTGGGGGTGAAATCAAGAAGATGAAACCCGTAGGTGTTCATGATGTCGCAGAGGAAATCGGAAAAAGGTGGGCAGAGCCCGCAATAGAAGAACACAGGAAAGAAGTAGTAACCTCTGGGGCACTTTTTCGATTTGGAAGCCTCAGCGGAAAGCACCGGCGTGCGCGGATGCGCCCGCGTCTCCGTCGACCAGAAAAGGTAGAACTCCTCCCGCAGCGCCTTCGGGGTAAGCTCGGGAGAGAAAAGCGCTCGCTTCTTGCGCAGCGCCTCGGCCGACTTCGCAGCCTTCGCAGCCTTCCCGGTCTTCGGAGCCATGGCGGAAGCGGTGGGGGAAGGCGAGGGCGACGGCGGCGACGGGCGGCGGAGCACTGCTCTCTTTCGGCTTGGGAAACGGAGGGGAGCGGCGGAGCTTTCGGAGGAAGGAACTGCAAGTGGCGAAGGTGGGGGAACGACCCTGTTTCCTCTTCTTATAAACGGGGGATGCGAACGTTACGCATTTCCTAGAATTAAGTATTGCCCACGTATCCCCCACGACGCCGCGTTTGACGCGTGCCGTTGCGGGAGGACGTGGTGGATTCGGAGTAGATCTGGTTTCGACCAGGCCGCGTGTGCCCGTGCCCTGTTTTGGGCCTGGCCCAACAGCTTCAAGCACCTGTATGGCCCAGCCGGGGCTCTGTCGACAGTACTAAAGTAGGGGTACCTTAGTACCCGAACTTGTGCACGGGCAGATCGAAGACTGCAAGGGAAGGCTTGCCGGGCGCCCGCCAAGATCCTCTGTCATCCCTATTTACTGCCATTCAAGAACAAAGTATTAACTGAGAAGACAAGCCCCGGCAAGAGGAGCTTGCCGAGAAGGGCAAGGCCCCGGCAAAAGGAGCTTGCCGGGAAGGACAAAGACCCCGGCAAGAGGAGCTTGCCGAGAAGGCCAACCAAGACACTTCAGAAAACTTGCCGCAACGCCCCGCGCGTCCCGAGAAGGCCCGGCGAGCGGCAAGCTGGCTGGTGCGACAAGACAACGGCCGAGGCGAGGCGCTTGCCGCGGCAAGGCTGCCACTCTACACCCAAGCTCCAGCGCATCCAACGACGTGTCACCCCAGGACCATCCCAGAGCGTGGCGAGGCGTCAGGCAACTATGCGGTGCGAGGTGGCGCGAAGCCGACAAGGAGGCCATCGTGGCGATCGGTGGCGCCCCTAATGGTCACTTACTTGCACTGTTGGGGCGACCGGATGGGCATTAAATGCCCTTGTCCCCTGCCGTCAGAGTTAGGTAGGGGACACTGTTGGTAACAGCTTGTACCAACCACGCTTTTACCTTTCTACCCCTCTTTCTACGCTGCCACCTGTCGGTGACCCTTTAGACTATAAAAAGGAGGCCCATGCGACGAGAAGGGGTTCGAATTTTGGTTCCGCAGCTGGTTGGGTTCATCCAACGATCCAACACCACAACACGCCACACTCTTGAGCAAGAACATAATACCAACACAAAGCAGCAGAGGAGTTTTATCTCTCCGGAGAGCTCCGGGTGGGTAAAATCCCCAGCGCCTCGACCTCGATTTGGTCTTTGTGCGACCTCCGCTCCCTTGCTGCACAAGAAGGGGCCCTCTTGCCCCATAGGTGCTCGTGCCCCCAGAGCCACGACAGGTGGACTTGCCCAATGATTGGCAAGCCATAGAAAATAAATGGATCTTCAAGAGGGTTACTATCTACAAAGCTCAACTTGTCGCAAAAAGGGTTTTTACAAGTTCAAGGTGTTGACTACAATGAGATTTTCTCAACTGTAGTGATGCTTAAGTCTGTCCGAATCATGTTAGCAATTGCCACATTTTATGAAATCTGGCAAATGGATGTCAAAACTGCATTCCTTCATGGTTTTCTTAAAGAAGAGTTGTATATGATGCAACCAGGAGGTTTTGTCAATCCTAAAGGTGCTAACAAAATGTGCATGCTCCAGCGATCCATCTATGGACTGGTGCAAGCATCTCGGAGTTGGAATATACGCTTTGATGAGTTGATCAAAGCATATAGTTTTGTACAGACTTACGGTGAAGCCTCAGATTTACAAGAAAGTGAGTGGGAGCACTACAAAGATTTCGATAATTATATGTGAATGACATATTGTTGATCGGAAATAATGTAGAATTATTCTGCAAAGCATAAAGGAGTGTTTGAAAGGAGTTCTTTAAAAGAAAGACCTCAGTAAAGCTACTTACATATTGAGCATCAAGATCTATTGAGATAGATCAAGACGCTTGATAAGTTTTTCAATAAGTACATACCTTGTCAATATTTTGAAGTAGTTCAAAATGGAACAGTCAAAGAAAAAGTTCTTGCCTGTGTTGCAAAGGTGTGAAGTTGAGTAAGACTCAAGACCCGACAATGGCAGAAAATAAAAAGAGAATGAAAAGTTATTCCCTATGCCTCAGTCATAGGTTCTATAAAGTATGTTATGCTGTGAACCAGACATATTGTATACCTTGCTCTGAGTTTGGCAAAGGAATACAATTTTGATCTAATAGTAGATCACTGGACAACGGTCAAGAATATCCTTAGTGAGGACTAAGGAGATGTTTCTCGATTATGGAGGTGATAAAAGAGTTCGTTGTAAAAGTTACATCAGTGAAAACTTTTACACTGATCCAGATGACTCTAAGTCTCAATCTGGATACATATTGAAAGTGGGAGCAATTAGCTAGAGTAGCTCCGTGCAGAGCATTGTAGACATAGAATATTTGCAAAATACATACGGCTCTAAATGTGACAGGCCCGTTGACTAAACTTCTCTCACGAGCAAAACATGATCATACCTTAGTACTCTTTGGGTGTTAATCACATAGCGATGTGAACTAGATTATTGACTCTAATAAACCCTTTGGGTGTTGGTCACATGATGATGTGAACTATGGGTGTTAATCACATATAGATGTGAATATTGGTGTTAAATCACATGGTGATGTGAACTAGATTATTGACTCTAGTGCAAGTGGGAGACTGAAGGAAATATGCCCTAGAGGCAAGAATAAAGTTATTATTTATTTCCTTATATCATGATAAATGTTTATTATTCATGCTAGAATTGTATTAACCGGAAACATAATACATGTGTGAATACATAGACAAACATAGTGTCACTAGTATGCCTCTACTTGACTAGCTCGTTTATCAAAGATGGTTATGTTTCCTAGCCATGGACAAAAGAGTTGTCATTTGATTAACGGGATCACATCATTAGGAGAATGATGTGATTGACTTGACCCATTCCGTTAGCCTTAGCACTTGATTGTTTAGTATGTTGCTATTACTTTCTTCATGACTTATACATGTTCCTATGACTATGAGATTATGCAACTCCCGTTTACCGGAGGAACACTTTGTGTGCTACCAAATGTCACAACGTAACTAGGTGATTATAAAGGAGCTCTACAGGTGTCTCCGAAGGTACATGTTGGGTTGGCGTATTTCGAGATTAGGATTTGTCACTCCGATTGTCGGAGAGGTATCTCTGGGCCCTCTCGATAATACACATCACTTAAGCCTTGCAAGCATTGTAACTAATGAGTTAGTTACGGAATGATGTATTACGGAACGAGTAAAGAGACTTGCCGGTAACGAGATTGAACTAGGTATTGGATAACGACGATCGAATCTCGGGCAAGTAACATACCGATGACAAAGGGAACAATGTATATTGTTATGCGGTTTGACCGATAAAGATCTTCGTAGAATATGTAGGAGCCAATATGAACATCCAGGTTCCACTATTGGTTATTGACCGGAAACAGTTCTAGGTCATGTCTACATAGTTCTCGAACCCGTAGGGTCCGCACGCTTAAGGTTTCGATGACAGTTTTATTATGAGTTTGTGAGTTTTGATGTACCGAAGGAGTTCAGAGGCCCGGATGAGGTCGGGAACATGACGAGGAGTCTCGAAATGGTCGAGACATAAAGATTGATATATTGGATGACTATATTCGGACATCGGAAGGGTTCCGAGTGATTCGGGTATTTTCGGGGGTACCGGGGAGTTACGGGAATACGAGGAAGAAGCAATGGGCCTCATGGGCCAAGTGGTGGAAGAGAGGAGGCAGGGCACGCGACCCCCCTAGCCCAAACCGAATTGGGCTAGGGGCCGTCCCCCTTTCCTCCTTTTCCTCCCTCTCCTTCCTTCTCCTTCTCCTTCCCTTCCTTCCCCTCTCCTACTTGGACTAGGAAAGGGGGGATCCTACTCCCGGTGGGAGTAGGACTCCCCTAGGGCGCGCCATAGAGAGGGGCGGCCCTCCCCTCCTCCATTCCTTTATATACGGGGGCAGGGGGCACCCCATAGACACACAAGTTGATCTACGGATCGTTCCTTAGCCGTGTGCAGTGCCCCCCTCCACCATATTCCACCTCGGTCATATCGTCGCGGAGTTTAGGCGAAGCCCTGCGCCGGTAGAGCATCATCATCGTCACCACACCGTCATGCTGACGGAACTCATCCCCGACACCCTGCTGGATCGGAGTCCGGGGAACGTCATCGAGCTGAACGTGTGCAGAACACGAAGGTGCCGTACGTTCGGTGCTTGGATCAGTCGGATCATGAAGACGTACGACTATATCAACCGCGTTGTCATAATGCTTCCGCTTTCGGTCTACGAGGGTACGTGGACACACTCTTCCCTCTCGTTGCTATGCATCACTATGATCTTGCGTGTGCGTAGGAAATTTTTGAAATTACTACGTTCCCCAACAGTGGGTCCGTCCCTGCGGCATGTATCCCTTTTATTTCATGCCCTTAGCTTATCTTATTGGGGGCGCTCCTGGGGCTGCATCATCCCCAAGCTGCTCGGGCCTGTCCCAGCGGCATGTATCCTTCTTGTGTTTATCTTAGGACTATGCTTTCGATCCGCCATGCTTGTTATTTTGTGCTTTTTTCTCCTGGGTGTCGGAATCTTGCACGTTAAAGGGGGGGGGGTGCCTGAGCATCACGACTCAGGGCTCCTACCGACTCTCTGGCCCTCACCCTCTGGTCTTGTCCATGGAATCGCGACCTGGCAAGCCAGCGACGGCTGAGACCAGCCCGAGGGCTGGGACCCAAGGACGTAGAGTTTCGTCATCTAACCCAGCTTGCGTGTTAAAGGGGGGGGGGCGCCTGAGCATCGCGACTTAGGGCTCCTACCGGCTCTCCGGCCCTCACCCTCTGGTCTTGTCCATGGCATCGCGACCAGCAAGCCGCCGACGGCCGAGACCAGCCCGAGAGCGGACCAAGACGAGAGCACCGCATCCGCCAAATTTGCAGGAACACACCCCAAGATAAGGCCTAGAGCCAGGCGCAACCCGCCTTGAGGTAGGGCCCCGCGAGTCCCGCGCTGGCTCACGGGTGCCCAGATACACCTCGTCAAGCCCCACTGCGTGCGGCCACGTGTCGGTGCAGATACGTCGGGCCTCCCGAGGGCCCCTCCCACGCGTGCAGTGGAAGCACCATGCTCATGTTGGTGACGACACCGCCGAGGAGCGGCTATGCCCAGACGATACGGAAGCGCTTATGCTGCGCTGGTGATAAACAATCGAGGGTGGCCTCCGGCCGCATCAACCTCGAGGAGCCAGAGCTGAGTGTCCGGCCTTGTCACAACGCCCCTCGGGAGTGCCGCGAAGGGCTGGGCATGGGGCTATGCTCAGGTCACGCCAGACGCACACCACTGCCAGCCCCCGGCCTGGTTCATCGTGACGCCCTCCCCGAGCGGAGCCTGTCTACGAAGGCTGTTTGAGCGTCAAGGGGGACTCCTAAGCATCGCGACTCAGGAGCCTAACTGGTCACGTAGCCCCTCACTCCTTAGTTCCGAAAGGCTAACGACGGTTGAGGTATGCGCGGGGCCGGGCCCTGCAGACGTAGAACAGCAGATCCACCCACACCTCGCCTCCCTACTTGTTGTTCGACGCCAAGGGGGACTCCTAAGCATCGCGACTCAGGGGCCTAACTTGTCACGTAGCCCCTCACTCCTTGGTCCCGTCCTGGTTTCCGGTCGGGGCCAATGGCGGCTGAGGTATGCGCGGGGCCGGGCTCTGCCGGCGTAGAACACAAGCAAGTAGGAAGGAATAATGCAAATTTCAGGAAATTCAAAAGCAAATATTACAGTCCATGCTGTTACCACAGCATCAAACATAAGTTTTAACGCCTCTCTGAGGCATGGTACATGCGCAGGAATTAAAAACAGGTCGGGAGCCACGACAGAGTCACTTTCCGGCGGGGGAGCCGCGTGGAGTAGGTTTGCCTTGTGGAGCAGCAGGGCTAGCAACGCTCCGCTTCGGCCTGGTACTGAAGGCCCGGAACTTCCCCAGCAGAGCCTCCGCGCGACCCTTCACGGCCTCAGCAGCGGTAGCGGCATGCTCGCCGCTCACTGGCTCCAGCAGGCTGTCGAGTTCGATGTTGGGGTCACGAAGATAGATGTGGGTGAAGACCCGCGTCACACAGCACAAGACAAGATCGTGCCTCGCCTCACCAGAGGGCCAAGGCCAAGGTGACGTCGTGAAGGGCGCGAACCAGAAGGGAAGTAGCTTGGCGGGGCCATCCTCCTCGCCGCCAGCGGGCTCTCAAGGCCGCTGTCGCCGCCTTCGATGAAGTGCGAGCCTTCTCTTCCATATCCGCGAAGGCCACGCGATCCTCGGCGAGAACCCGGGCCTTGTCGTCCAGCTCAACCTTCCTCGCCTCCAGCTCTTGCTCCAGCACGCCTAGGCAGCCACGGCGCCTCTTGAGCTTGGCCTCCAGGTCCTTGACGGCTGCCTCGCGAACCTTCATGCTTTCCTCCTGCTCTCGGCGGAGGCGGGCCTCCTCGGCAAGCTGGTTCTGCAGGCCCTTCAGCTCGCTCTCCAGCGTCTTACAGCGACCTTGGACGCTAGCTGCCTCCCCCAGGGCAGCATCACGGGCAACCTTCGCCTCATGGACGGCCTGTTTCTCCTCGTTGCAAGCCGTCGAGGCCTGGACCAGCGCCGCCCGTATCGAAGCATCAGAGCGAATCCAGCTAGAAGCCAGCTCCAAACGCCCGACCACCAGACGGGGGTCGGCGCCCAGAAGATCCTGCTGCAGACGGTCCAGTCCGACAGTGGCGCGATCCAGAATAGTATTCGGAGAAGCAGCAGTCGGTGGAGTAGGAGGAGAAGACGAGTGTGTGACCACTGTGCCTTGACGCGGAACCAGCGGCGCCACGACGACAGTGGAGGCAGTGTCAAGCAAGGGCACCTCGGGAGTCGCCTGGGTCAAGGGGGCTGAGCTCGCCCCGGCGGGCTCAGCCTGGCCTCGCGAGGATGCCCGGGCAAGAGAGGCCTGCGCGTCATGATCACCTTCCTTCTCGGACGGAGGCATTGCCACGGATGGGACCTCAGGAGCTCCCTTCGGCTTCTTTGCCGCGGGCGCCAGCCTCGCCGAAGGATATGGGCATCAGGTCTCGTCGACAGAACAATAATCAAGACGGGAAGCAGGCACTTACAGGTCATCGCTGGTGGACTCGAGCAGCCTCCGGCCGTACTTAAAGCCCGAGAGCCGGCTGCAAGGGTCGGCTTCAAGGGGCTCGGCAGCAGGAGGCACGCCTGCGGATCGCCCCGGGGCCGGGGCAGACCCGCGGGGGACCAGCCCAGTCCGGTCCTTCTTCGGGATCGGAGGCAGGCTCCCGCCACCCTGCTCACCCTCATCCTCGTCGTCGTCACTCTGAGGGAGGCGGAGAGTGCGGGACCTGCGCCGAAGGGGAGGAGCTCTTGACTCCGCCTCCGAGTCAACCCCCTCTTCCTGCTCCCCTTCTTCCTTCTCTTCGCTGGAGTCGTCGGAGGACACGTCCACCAGGTCCTCTGGAGCCTCCATGGGCATGGGCCTGTCCCCGTTGAAGACAGGCATGGACCCCACTACCTGCTCCCAATCCTCACAGAGGAACAGGGGCGTAGGAGCGCCCTCCAGCCTCGCCACGTCGGCCCCAACCAAGGACTGGAGGACCGCAGCCAGATCCTCGTCGGCCAAGACCACGGGGCTCGAGTGAGGCCTCCACATCGGAAGAGAGTACTGACGGAGCGGAGCCAGTTGATGCTCCAGGAACTCCCTCAGCAGCGACGCACCGGTCAGCTTCGCCGCCGCCACGCTGGCCGGCCTCAAATCTGCGTCCATCTTCTCCAACACCAGCTTCGCGCAGGGATCCAGAAGCTCCACTCGGGACCAGTCGTCAGAACTCGCAGGGTGCTCCGTGGGCAGGATCAGCCGAGGATGGATACGCCCAGCATCCACCAAGACCCACTTGCTCCTGAAGCCCTCAATCCTCTTCCCAGGGTTCGATATGGCAATGGAGCCGCCATACGCGACGAAGCTCGCGTACGCTGAGGCGGAACCACGGGAGGTCCGGAGGGAGAAGTAGTGGCGTAGCAAGGCCACCGAGGGCTTCACCCCTACGTGAGCCTCACAATAGTAGGCGAAGATCGCCAGAAGAAGGACGAAGTTGGGATGGAGGTGCAGAGCTTGAATATTGTAGTGGCGGAGGACAGAGAAGAAGAACTCAGAAAAGGGAGGCACCAGACCAGCGACGATGGCGCTCATGAAGAGTGGATAGAAGGTGCTCCCTCGACCTTCAGGGACAGCAGAGCCGGCCTTGAACGCCTTCATCCCGTCGATGCCCTGCGCCTCCGCCATCTGGCGCACCAGGGCAAGGCTCGCCCCCGACACATTTGGCGGGTCTAAGGCAGGCGAGTACCAAGCTCCGGCCGGGGTTTGGCGAGGCGCCATGACTGGCTCGGGCACGCAGGCGGAGTAGATTTGAAGATTTTGGAAGCAGGGAGGAGAGGCGCAAGAAAGGGGATCTCAGCAGCAACTGGAGGAAATAAAGGAGGCACAGGAGATGCCACTCTTTTATCAACTCACGCGGTTGCCGAGGCGCCCACGTCCAATCAACTGCCACGCGGCGCCCAACGCCGCAGGCTGTTAGGGCCCGCGGCGCTTCGCACTTGCCCTTTCGCCTCTCCGCCCGGCCAAGTTCGGGCGCGCCGTGGGCCTGGGCTATCTGTCGGCGTGCTCGGGAACGGGGTCCCAGACTTTGCACTGCGGCTGCTGGCGTGGCTCAAAGGAGGCCCAGCACAGCCCATCTTCATCAACGCAAGCTCAAGACCCTCGCGAGGGGCCAAGCCTCGCGGGGGGACGAGAAGGAGCTTCCTCAGGCACTGGCTCGCCAGGCTGGCTCATGAGGAGGCGGAGAGTTCAAGGCAGGGTACCTCGCGAGGTGCCCATGACACAAACCATGACGACAAAGGGTGCCAGTCGGGCACCAGCCCGCGCAGTGTCCTCCTTTCCTCTTTGGTGCAAAGGGAGAAAGCGCAGGCGAGAGCATCAAGCAAAGGCGTCCATTTCGGTGCAACAAGACCAAGACCAGCCCAACGGCCGGAAGGAAGTCATTGTGGATCCCAAGCCGGCGTCATCACCAGAGCCTTTGACAGGCGATGACCAACTTTAGTCAGGATAAGTGTACCCGCTGTTCCCCTTCAAAATGGCCAATTGTTGGCGCCCTTCCAGCTCAATATTTGGGAAGAGGCCCAGGGCCTTTGCCTATAAATAGGACTATCCACCCGCAAGGTAGGGCATCGAGAGAACAAGGATAGGAAGACACACACAGAGAGAGAGAGGCGACTGAACTCCCCCTAGCAGTTCATCGCGCCAGCCAAGAACAGACCCTCGCGAGGCTGTTCTCCCTTTGTATTGTTCCTCATCAGCCCAAGAGGCAATCCACGACACCACACACTGGAGTAGGGTATTACACCACAATGGTGGCCTGAACCAGTATAAATCTTGTGTCTCTTGTGCTGTCCTATTTGGTAGTCTTGATCTTAGCGATTCGGCAAGGAGTGAGCCGGCAGAGGGTTGAATCTCCGCGCGCACCCGAGTGTTCGAACCTCAAGGGTCTGCCGGTACCCGAAATCCGACAACGGTGGGTCAACAAATTACTGTCGAGCAATTGATAGAAAAGCGCATAGTTATGAGATTATCTAGGCATGATCATGTATATAGGCGTCACGTCCATAACAAGTAGACCAACTCCTGCCTGCATCTACTACTATTACTCCACACATCGACCGACTCACTTTCGCATCTAGAGTATTAAGTTCATAAGAACAGAGTAACGCATTAAGCAAGATGACATGATGTAGAGGGATAAACTCATGCAATATGATATAAACCCCATCTTGTTATCCTCGATGGCAACAATACAATACGTGCCTTGCAACCCTTTTTGTCACTGGGTAAGGACACTACAAGATTGAACCCAAAGCTAAGCACTTCTCCCATGGCAAGAAAGACCAATCTAGTAGGCCAAACCAAACTGATAATTCGAAGAGACTTGCAAAGATAACTCAATCATACATAAAAGAATTCAGAGAAGATTCAAATATTATTCATAGATAAACTTGATCATAAACCCACATTTCATCGGATCTCGACAAACACACCACAAAAAGAGTTTACATCAAATAGATCTCCAAGAAGATCGAGGAGAACATTGTATTGAGCTCCAAAAAGAGAGAAGAAGCTATCTAGCTAATAACTATGGACCCGTAGGTCTGTGGTAAACTACTCACAACTCATCGGAGGGGCAAGGATGTTGATGTAGAGGCCCTCCGTGGTTGATTCCCCCTCCGGCAGAGTGCCGGCAAAGGCTCCAAGATGGGATCTCGCGGATACAGAAGGTTACGGCGGTGGAAATTGTGTTTCGTGGTGCCCGTGGATGTTTTTGGGGTACGTAGGTATATATAGGAGGAAGAAGTACGTTAGTGGCCGCCCGAGGGGCCCACGAGACAGGGGGGCACGCCCTACAGGGGGGCACAGCCCCCTATCTCGTGGGGCCCTCGGAAGCTTCTTGACTTGCAATCCAAGATCTCCGGATCACATTCGTTCCAAAAATCACGCTGCCGAAGGTTTCATTCCGTTTGGACTCCATTTGATATTCTTTTTCTTCAAAATACTGAAATAGGCAAAAAAGCAGTAATATGGGCTGGGCCTCCGGTTAGTAGGTTAGTCCCAAAAATGTTGTAAATGTGTAAAATAAAGCCCATAAACATCCAAAACGGGTAATATAATAGCATGGAACAATCAAAAATTATAGATACGTTGGAGACGTATCAGCCACGAGGCGGAACCTTGGCGGAACCAATCTAGAGCTCCGGCGGAGCTGTTCTGCCAGGGAAACTTCCCTCCGAGAGGGTGATCATATGTTCAGATCCTTCATGCATATTAATACCCCTCTGATTATGAACATGAATATGCTTTGTGAGTAGTTACGTTTGTTCCTGAGGTCATGGGAGAAGTCTTGCTATAAGTAGTCATGTGAATTTGGTATTCGTTCGATATTTTGATGAGATGTATGTTGTCTTTCCTCTATTGGGGTTATGTGAACGTCGACTAAATGACACTTCACCATTATTTGGGCCTAGAGGAAGTCATTGGGAAGTAATAAGTAGATGATGGGTTGCTAGAGTGACAGAAACTTAAACCCTAGTTTATGTGTTGCTTCGTAAGGGGCTGATTTGGATCCATATGTTTCATGCTATGGTTAGGCTTACCTTAATACTTCTTTTGTAGTTGCGGATGCTTGCAATAGGGGTTAATCATAAGTGGGATGCTTTTCCAAGAAAGGACAGTACCCAAGCACCGGTCCACCCACATATCAAATTATCAAAGTAACGAACGCGAATCATATGAGCGTGATGAAAACTAGCTTGACGATAATTCCAATGTGTCCTCGGGAGCACTTTTCTCTATATAAGAACTTGTCCAGGCTTGTCCTTTGCTACAAAAAGGATTTGGCCACCTTGCTGCACCTTATTTACTTTCATTGCTTGTTACTCGTTACAAATTACCATATCACAAAACTTTCTGTTACCGATAATTTCAGTGCTTGCAGAGAATACCTTACTGAAAATCGCTTGTCATTTCCTTCTGCTCCTCGTTGGGTTCGACACTCTAACTTATCGAAAGGACTACGATAGATCCCCTACACTTGTGGGTCATCAACTACACATGTACATTTTTTTGGAGGCGGGATCTGTCAATTTTCTCTTTTCTCGCACACGAGTATTTTACGCGCTTCATCTGTGTTGTGTGTTCCCCCGCCCAAGTTTCAAGTTTCGCAGCAAAATTTTTATTAGGCATGTGATTTCCAAATTTATTCCTCCAACCACATAACCACCCATCAAATTTCCTCAGTATCCCCCCACGCCCCCTACTGACAACTCAAACCGCCACCGCCGCAACCACAGCTTCAACCACGTCTACATTCTGCTCGGATCCAGTCAGGTAAACCACCGATATCTATCATGGCCCCGGACAGATTGCTTAAATGGCGCTTGTGAAACATCCTCATGCCTCCAAATCCCCACCGCCCCTACCTCCAGAGCATCTTTGCGCAAGCCCAACCACATATCACGTGGAGATCGAGGAGCTGATGGCGGTCCATGGCGTGATGGCCGCTGTGCATGTTGACCCGAGTAACACCTAGCCTCCACTGTCGCCGACATGGTGCAGGCTCTGGTCCAGACGAAGTGCCCCAGCGACTACCCCCCAACACTTAATAGGTATGATCTGACCAGCTAAATCTTACCAATACCACTTGTGGTGGCTATGTTTTGTACGGTTGGTGTATTAAGCATGGTCATGCCTTGTTTATTTCAGTACTGCACGTTGTGTGATATTCAAGTATTAACTATCCAGCTCAATTTCACCAATACCAGCAACAAACTTACAATACATGACTCCGGATATCACTAGAGATGCTGCCCATTTGCTATTTTTGGTGGATGCTAACCCTGTTGTACTTAACATGCCTGTCCATGTACTTATGCAGGGTCATAACGGCCAATGTTGTTGTTTGCCGTCAAGGTTAGCTGCATCCCATGTCTTACAGTATTTCACATCATTTGTGCAATTGCAGTTTAACTTCTACCATTTACTGGTTGCCTGTAGGTACACATGTTAGTGGCACTGATCCACGCTTCGACCCGGAGGAACAACTTGCCTCCGCTGCTGCTGACTTTGGGCGGGCTCTGCCAAGATGAAGTGCCCTAGCAACTACCTCTCAGGACTTACCAAGTATGTACTAACCAGTTTAATCTTACCAATACCAGTTGCAATTAATGGATATATTTTGTACGGTCTATGTATTAAGCATGTTGTAGTAAACATGCCTAACACGTTTTAGCTACTTTCCCTACCTTTTTATAGACAACTGGGCCATTCTCTGCTCTGGCAGCACCTGCCTTGTGATGTTTAACTCTGCCAATTGCATTTTAATTAGTACCGGTTTCAATGGCTATTAAGACTGTTGCAATTAACAGTTGAATCCATTTTTAAACAGTTGTATTTCAATGGCTACAAACTTACAAAACATGACTTAGGATGCTGTTAAGCCTATTGCAATTAACAATTGTATCCATTTTTTATTGTGTCCCTTTGCTACCATGCTACTCTTCGCAATGAAGATATACTAGAGATGCTGCCCATTTGCTATTTTTGGTGGATGCTAACCCTGTTGTACTTAACATGCCTGTCCATGTACTTATGCAGGTTCATAACGGCCGATGCTATTGTTTGCCGTCGAGGTTAGCTGCATCCCATGTCTTAAGAGTATTTCACATCATTTGTGCTATTGCAGTTTAACTTCTACCATTTACTGGTTGCCTGTAGGTACACATGTCAGTGACACTGATCCACGCTTCGACCCGGAGGAACAGCTCGCCTCCGCTGCCACTGACTTTGGGCAGGCTCTGGCCAAGATGAAGTGCCCTAGCAACTACCTCTCAGGACTTACCACGTATGTACTCACCAGTTCAATCTTACCAATACTAGTTGCAATTAATGGCTATGTTTTGTATGGTCGATGTATTAAGCATGTTGTAGTAAACATGCCTAACATGTTTTAGCTACTTTCCCTACCTTTTTATACACAACTGGGCCATTCTCTGCTCTGGCAGCCCCTGCCTTGTGATTTTTAACTCTGCCAATTGCATTTTAACCAGTACCGGTTTCATTGGCAATTAAGCCTGTTGCAATTAACAGTTGATTCCATTTTTAAAAAGTTGTATTTCAATGGCTACAAACTTACAAAACATGACTTAGGATGCTATTAAGTCTGTTGCAATTAACAGTTGTATCCATTTTCTAATCTATCCCTTTGCTACCATGCTACTCACCAGTTCAATTTCACCAATACCAGCAACAAACTTACAATACATGACTCCGGATATCACTAGAGATGCTGCTCATTTGCTATTTTTGGTGGATGCTAACCCTGTTGTACTTAACATGCCTTCCCATGAACTTACGCAAGGCCATAACAGGCAATGCTGTTGTTTGCTGTCGAGGTTAGTTGCATCCCATGGCTTACAATATTTTACATCATTTGTGCAATTGCCGTTTGTCTTCTAACATTTACTTGCTTCTCATAGGTACACATGTCGGCGGCACTGATCCATGCTTCGACCCGGAGGAAGAGCTCCCCTCCGCCGCCGCTGACTTTGGGCGGGCTCTGGCCAACTTGAAGTGCCCCAGCAACTACCTCGCAGGACTTACCAAGTATGAACTCACCAGTTCAATCTTACCAATACAAGTTGCAATTAATGGCTATGTTTTGTACGGTCGATGTATTAAGCATGTTGCAGTAAACATGCCTAACATGCTTTAGCTATTTTACCTACCTTTCTATAGACAACTGGGCCATTATTTGCTCTGGCAGCACCTGCCTTGTGATGTTTAACTCTGCCAATTGCATTTTTATCAGTACCGGTTTCAATGGCCACTAAGCCTATTGCAGTTAACAATTGTATCCATTTTTAAACAGTTGTACTTCAACGGCTACAAACTTACAAAACATGACTTAGGATGCTGTTAAGCCTATTGCAATTAACAGTCGTATCCATTTTTTAATCCATCCCTTTGCTACCGTGCTACTCTTTTGCAATAAAGATATCACTACAGATGCTGCCGTTTTATTACCATTTGCTATTTTTGGTGGATGTTAACCCTGTTGTTGTTAACATTGGCTTTCCATGTACTTACACAGGGCTACAATGGGCGATGCTGTTTTTTGCCGTCGAGGTTAGCTGCATCCCATGTCTTATACACCATCTATTCCTAAATATAAGTATTTTTTAGAGATTCCAATATAGACTACATAAGGAGCAAAATGAGTGAATCTAGATTCTAATATAAACTATATCTATAATCCTATATACATCCGTATGTAGTTCATATTAAAATCTCTAAAAATACATGTACTTAGGAACGTAGGTAGTTGTATGTTACATCATTTGTGCAATCTCAGTTTAGCTTCTAACATTTACTGGTTGCTTGTAGGTACATATATGAGCGGTACTGATCCACGCTTCGATCCCTTTTGCGTATGGGGCAATGAGATATTCATGAACAAGTGTCAAGTGAGGAAACTAAGAAAGATTGTTAGGCGAAAGAAAGGGGTGACGGGAATTGAGCTCTTTATTTACACTTTGTCCAAGACAATAGTGAACTTTAGGATGGTAAGTAATGTGTTGCCTTTTCCCCTGCCCAGAACAAGTTACTCTATTAGACCTCAGTATCTGATATTTTCTCTTTTCAGTGGTTTTCGAAGCAATTTACTGATGACCTTGCAAACTACATGATCGAAGTGGAGGCAACTAAGGTTAAAGTATATAATTCATGCTACCATGATAATGCTCTAGATGTCTTCCTGAAGGCGATGAAGGATGGGCGGGCGATCGTCATAAGGGTCTGGACAAAAGTTGTTCGTGCCTATGGCATGCAGGAAGGCACATTATGGGCATTCCGCTTCTTCAACACCATCAGCAGTCAAAATGATTTACACTTGTCTCTTCACCTTTACCGCCTGTAAATATTATGGTTCATCATAGTTAATTGCTGTTTAATCATGTAATTACTGAACATATTGTGCTGGCAATTTTATTTATGGATTCATTGTTGAACCATTGTGCTGAGGATTTGAATTGTACGTTTTATATTTCAAAATTTCCAATTCGAATAATAAATTACAGGGAAAAATAAAAATATATAGGAGCGAATAAAATAATGTGCACACGGTTAGAAAGAAAACAGTGTGTGCCATGAAAAAAAGAGAACAGACGATTCTTTGACGTGAAACGTTTGCGATGCCCGACGGACGCACACACGATTTCGTCTCATATGCATGTGCGATTCATGATAATACAAAAAATGTTTCAAACCAGTGTGCGTGTGTTATAGGAATAGCAATCACAAACAGTTATGAAAATGGACACGTTGGCATTAGTAGAGGCACCACACATTTTACATTCTTGAACCGTGTGCGATAACGTACCTATCACAAACATATCGGTAGATTAAATGTTGATGTCCACCTTTTTCACACGACTATAGCGGCGTAATCATTTGGGATGTCTCTCTGATCAGAAACATAATGTCGAGATGTAACATGTGGGACTAGGGAGGCTTCTCATACGTTTATTCTATAGCGACCGTCAGTAGACGCTCGCCCATCCCCGACGGTTTCTGGGTCATGTGTTAAGGACCCCCTATCGCCCACACTCACTTGGCGACGGTTCCAAATGCCATCGCAGAAAGGGGTTAAAAACCGTTTGTAGAGCACCTTACGGTACCAGTGCCAATATCACACTGCATATACTAAAGGTGTTTTGTCATATTGATTGATGCGGGATACAAAAAAGCAGTAGTTTTATGTAAGGACATGGTTAATAGACAGATGTACTATGTGATGACCCACACGTGTATGGGGTCAATTGTAGCCCTTTTCGATAAGTAAGAGTGTCGAACCCAACAAGGAGCCGAAGGAAATGACAAGTGGTTTTCAGCAAGGAAATGTCTGCAAGTGCTAAAATTGTAAGTAGCAGAGTAGTTTGGTAGCAAGATAATTTGTAATGAGCAAGTAACAGTAGTAGTAACAAAAGTGCAGCAAGGTAGCCCAATGTTTAGAGGCAAAGGATAGGCCAAAATAGTTTCTTATGATAAGCAAAGTGTTCTTGAGGGTACACGGGAATTTCATCTAGTCACTTTCATCATGTTGGCTTAATTCGTGTTCGCTACTTTGATAATTTGATATGTGGGTGGACCAGTGCTTAATTGATGTTCTTACTTGAACAAACATCCTACTTATGATTAACCCTCTCGCAAGCATCCGCAACTACGACAAAGTTATTAAGAATAAATTCTAACCATAGCATTAAACTTTTGGATCCAATCGGTCCCTTATGGAATAGCGCATAAACTGGGGTTTAAGCTTATGTCACTGTCGCAACCCACCATCTAATAACTATTCCACAATGCATTCCCTTGGGCCCAAATATGGTGAAGTGTCATGTAGTCGACGTTCACATGACACCACTAAGAGAATGGCAACATACATACCATCAAAATATTGAACACATATCAAGTTCACATGATTACTTGCAACATGATTTCTCTTGTGACCTCAAGAACGAAATTAACTACTCGCAAATGATAAACATGCTCAAGATCAGAGGGGCATTGAATAACATAATGGATCTGAACATATAATCTTCCACCAAATAAACCATATAGTAATCAGCTACAAGATGTAATCAACACTACTAGTCACCCACGGGCACCAATCTATAGTTTTGGTACAAAGATTGAACGCAAGAGATGAACTAGGGGTTGAGAGGAATTGGTGCTGTGAAGATGTTGATGAAGATAGCCCTCCCCAAGATGGGAGAGTTGTTGGTGATGATGATGACGATGATTTCCCCCTACGGGAGGGAAGTTCCCCCGGTGGAATCGCTCCGCCGAAGGGCAAAAGTGCTCCTGCCCAAGTTCCGCCTTGAGGCGGCGGCGCTTTGTCCTGAATGTCCTCCCCTTATTTTTTTCTAGGTAAAAATAACTTATATACCAGAAGATGGGCACCCGAGGTGGGCCGAGGAGGGTAGCACCCACCAGGGCGCGCCTGGGCCTCTTGGCACGCCCAGGTGGGTTGTGCCCACCTGGTGGTCCTCCTCTGGTATTTATTTGCTCCACTATTCCTTAAATAATCCATAAAAAATCCTCGGGGAGTTTCAGCTCACTTGGAGTTGTGCAGAATAGGAGCTTGACGTAGCTTTTTCAGGTCCAGATTTCCAGCTGCCAAAATTCCCCCCTTGGTGCATACCTTGCATATTATGAGAGAAAAGGCATTAGAATTACTCCAAACTGCATTATTATACAATAAAACAACATAAATAACAGTAGGAAAACATGATGCAAAATGGACGTATCAACTCCCCCAAGCTTTGACCTTGCTTGTCCGCAAGCGAAAACCGAAATCGAAAAACATGTCCACATGCTTAGAGAGAGAGAGGTGTCAATAAAAACAAAAATACGAACATAGAAGCATCATGTGACTTATTATAACAACAACAGACTTCAATATAAAGCTTTTATTATAGAACTTTTATCATAGACTTCTCATGAACAAGTGACAATTCATCACAACATTGAAGTATAAAGCATAAAATCTATTGGAAACCAACAAACTATGTTCTCAGTCAATTTTGCAACTACAATTCATCATCTTTTCTGGAAGGGTCACGTATCGGAGCCTTTAGGCAAGTCCACATACTCAAGCATCATTTAGTCTTCTATGATTGCTAACACTCACTGCATACACATGAGCAAAACGTTTCAACCAGACACAAAGAAAGATAGGGACTTATAGTTTCGCCTCCCAGCACACTCACCTCAAGGGTGATGTCAACATTAATAACTTATGGTACCCATATTCAACTGGACATATGTGCCTAGATCTTTCCTCACCACATGATGCTTGCCAAAGGAGAAAAAATAAAAGGAATATAAAGAAAAACTTTGACTCTTGCATAAAAGTAAATACATGAAAGTAAAAGAAAGGCCCTTCATAGAGGGAAGTAGAGGTTGCCATGCACTTTTTGTTTGTATGCTCAACCCCTTAGTGCAAGAGAACGTCACATTATATTGCCCCTTGTGATGGCAACCTTTATTATGCAGTCTATCGCTTTTATTCTTCACCGTCACAAGTTCATACAACGCTCAATTTTCCCTTACACTAAATGATCTCACATTTTTATAAGCAATTTTTATTGCCCTTTTTGCACCGATGTCAACTTACTTGAAGGATCTTACTCAATTCATAGGTTGGTATGGTGGACTCTCAAACAATATAGGGTTTAAGGGTTTTGGATGCACAAGTAGTGTCTCTACTTAGTGCGGAATTTTTGTCTAGCAAAGATAGGGGCATGCACCACATGTTGAAGGATCTATGACAATATGACTTCTATGTGAATATGAACAAACATAAATCATTAAGTTGTCTTCCTTGTTCAACGTCAACAATTTTGGCATATAATATTTTGATGGGTGCTCACAATCACAAAAGATTTCCATGATAGTGTATTTATATGTGAATCTTCTCTTCCCTCATTAATTCTTTCATGTGTTGCATCATTGACCAATGCTATGTTTGTCAATCTACAATAAAATTTTCTACTTATACTTTTCCTTATGTAATGTCATCACTTACCATAAGATTAGCGTATGATCTTTTCTTTTTATTTCCTTTCTTTTTATTGCATCAAGAAAGTAAAGAAGGAAAAACTCAAACTAAACTTTGTTATCTCTCGCACACGATTACACGGATTGATCACTAAGCAAACTCATAAAAAGAAAGGATCTAACTAAACTTTTATTCAGCTAATAGCAAAAGATAACCATTGGTCGAACTAAGAAAATAAAGGCAAAAGATAGTGGAGGTTGATACGATACCGGGGCACCTCCCCCAAGCTTGGTGAAATCCAAGGGGAGTGCCCATACCCAATACTCAGTTTTCTTTTGGTGGTGATGAAGAAGATGGTGGTGATGAGGTAGAAACAATTTTGTCCAATATATCGCTGAGCATATCCCTTCAGCTACGAATCTCTCGAAGATCTTGATGGAGCAGCTCAATGTTCTTCTCTATTTCAGGCATGATATGCTTATTTTCCGGACCCCAAGAGTTTGTCCCTGCATCACTTTCTCTTGGACGAGATATGTCCCAATTGGACGGTATATGCACAGAGGAGTGTTTTCGAACCCATAAGGGAGTTCTTCCAGATCTCCTGGGCTCTCTTGATTGCCTAGGAATCTCATGGCTTGGTGGGGTTTAGGATGAGTGGAGATACCAGCTAGGGTCCCTCTCTTAGAAGCCGGAGGGTGAATTCCAAAAGAGTCCCCCTCATCTTCCTCCATAGCGATCTCCTCAAATTCCTCTTCTCTGGATTCTACCTGAAGCAACCAAGCTTCGCCTTCTTCAGTGTTGGAGGAGGGAGAAGACATGATGCCTAGCTCAATAGATCTGATAGAAAACAACAAGAAAAGAAAACATGGGATTTCTCCATGATATGGAGGTTAACAGGTTCAGGAGGTATATAGATTTTTTATCTTGGGGAACAAGCAAAACGGAAGAAAAACAGAGATTGGAAAGTACCCGAGGTGGGCACAACCCACCTGGGCACGCCAGGCAAGCCTTGCACGCCCTGGTGTATCTTGCCCACCAGGGTCACTTTCCTGGAAGTTTCTTATTTACCTAATCTTCTAAATATTCCAAAAGTGACAAAAAATATTTTTGCGGATTTTTCGGAGTCCGTTTACTTACCATATCACGTACCTCCTTATTTCACGATTCTGGAGGGTTCCGGAAGGACTCTTTTATGTGTTCCTCTGGTGTCAAAGTTTGGATAACATTACTTTCAACATTAATTAGCGTACCTAAGATATAGTGTTTTATTCTTTGACCATTGACAACCTTTGGGTTAGTCCCTTCGGCATTATTTATTTTGATAGCTCGGGAACTATAGACCTCCTCGATGACATAGGGTCCTTCCCATTGAGAGGAGTTTTCCTTCAAAGAATCTGAAACAAGAGTTGTACAAAAGAACATATTCTCCTACTTCGAACTCACGCTTTTGGATTCTTTTGTCATGCCATCTTTTAACTTTTTCTTTGAATAACTTAGCATTTTCATAAGCCTGGGTTCTCCATTCATCTAATGAGCTAATATCAAATAACCTCTTTTCCCCAGCATGTTTGAAATCATAATTGAGTTCTTTTATTGACCAAAATGCTTTATGTTCTAACTTAAATGACAAGCTTTTCCATATACCATTTTATATGGAGACATACCCATAGGATTTTTATAAGCTGTTCTATAATCCCAAAGTGCATCATCTAATTTCTTATACCAATTCTTCCGGGACCTAGTAACAGTCTTTTGTAAGATTAGTTTTATTTCTCTACTGCGAAGTTCAACTTGACCACTAGACTGAGGATGATAAGGTGACGCAATTCTATGATTAAAATCATACTTAGCTAGCATCTTACAGAAAGCACCATGAATAAAGTGTGAACCACCATGAGTCATTAAATATCTAGGGACTCCAAACCTTGGGAAAATAACTTCCTTCAGCATTTTAATAGAGGTGTTGTGATCAACACTACTGGTTGGAATAGCTTCTACCCATTTAGTAACATAATCAACAGCAACCAAAATATGTGTATACCCATTAGAGGAAGGAAAAGGTCCCGTAAAGTCAAATCCCCAAACATCAAATGGTTCAACAGCAAGTGAATAATTCATAGGCATTTCTTGACGCTTACCAATATTATCTATTCTTTGGCATTCATCACATGATGAGACAAACTTACGGTCATCCTTGAAGAGAGTAGACCAATAAAAACTAGATTGCAATACCTTATGAGCAGTTCTGTCTCCCGCGTGATGTCCTCCATAAGCTCCAGAGTGACATTTCCATAGGATTTATTCCTGTTCATGCTCAGGTACACAATGTCTAATAAAACCATCTACTCCTTCTTTATAAAGATGTGGGTCATCTGAAAAGTAATGTCTTAAATCATAGAAGAATTTTTTCTTTTATTGGTATGTGAAACTAGGTGGTATGTATTTAGCAACAATATAATTAGCATAGTCAACATACCAAGGTGTACTATAAGAAACATTTGTTTCAGCTAGTTGTTCATCAGGGAAGCTATCATTAATAGGTTGTGGGTCATCAAGAATATTTTCAAGTCTAGACAAGTTATCAGCTACGGGGTTCTCTAACCCTTTCCTATTAGTAATATGAAAATCAAATTCTTGTAGCAGAAGAACCCACCTAATGAGTCTAGGCTTAGCATCTTTCTTTTCCATAAGATATTATATAGCAGCATGATCGGTGTGAACAATTACTTTAGAATCAACAATGTAAGATCTGAATTTATCACAAGCAAACACCACTGCTAAGAATTCTTTTTCAGTAGTAGCATAGTTTCGTTGAGCACTGTCTAGAGTTTTACTAGCATAATGAATAACATTTAATTTCTTATCAACTCTTTGTCCTAGAATAGCACCAACAGCATAATCACTAGCATCACACATAATCTCAAAAGGCAAGTTCCAATCAGGTGGTTGAACAACATGTGCAGTAATTAAGGCTTTCTTTAGTCTTTCAAAGGCTTCCATACAATAATCATCAAACTCAAAGGGAATATCCTTTTGTAAAAGATTAGTAAGAGGCCTAGAAATTTTAGAAAAGTCTTTGATAAACCTTCTATAGAAACCAGCATGACCAAGGAAACTACGAATACCTTTGATATCTTTAGGACATGGCATTTTTTCAATTGCATCAACCTTGGCTTTGTCCACCTCAATGCCTCTTTCAGAAATTTTGTGGCCCAAGACAATACCTTCATTGACCATAAAGTAGCACTTCTCCCAATTCAAGACAAGATTTGTTTGTTCACATCTCTGCAAAACTTGATCAAGATTGCTTAAACAATCATGAAAAGACTTCCCATAAATAGAAAAGTCATCCATGAAAACATCAAAAATCTTTTCACAAAAATCAGAGAAAATAGCAGTCATACATCTTTGAAAGGTAGCAGGTGCATTACATAAACCGAAAGGCATAATTCTATAAGCAAACGTTCCAAAAGGACAAGTAAAAGTGGTCTTTTCTTGATCAGATTGTAAAACGGGTATTTGTGAAAAGCCAGAGTATCCATCAAGGAAGCAAAAATGATCTTTTCTAGTAGCTTTATTTTGTTTTCTATAATCAATTACCATTCTATAGCCCGTGACAATTCTTTGTGGAATAAGCCCATTCTTATCATTAGGAACAACAGTAATACCCCCCTTCTTAGGGACGCAATGAACAGGACTTACCCATCTACTATCAGCTATAGGATAGATTATACCTGCTTCTAGAAGTTCCAATATTTCTGTTCTTACCACTTCCATTGTTGAGGAAATCGTTAACTGTTAGCTGCTCGGTTGGCTGGTGAGTAGGGGATTAATCGGCTAATCGGCAAGTTAATCGGACATTTAATCACTTAATCGGATGATTTATCGGTTTATAGGCTACTCGGTAACCCTAGGAGTAGGGATTAACCGGCAAGTTAACTGGTTAATCGGATGAATTCTTGAACAGGGACCACTTCTTTCATTTTAGGATTCAACCGATGTTGGTGATCAACAATCTGTTTAGCATCAGGTTCCATATTAATCTTGTGCTGACATAGAGTGGGACTAATGCCCTTAACATCATCAAGAGTATATCCAATAGCAGCCCTGTGCTTCCTTAGAACTTTAAATAATCTTTCTTCTTCATGTTCTGAAAGTTTAGCACTAATAATAATAGGATATATCTTCTTTTCATCAAGATAAGCATATTTCAAGGTGTCTGGCAATTGTTTTAATTCGAACATAGGATCACCTTTAGGTGGAGGAGGACCTCCCAGAGTTTCAATACGCAAATTGTGTTTAAGCAGAGGTTGTTGTTCGAAGCAAGTCCAATAATTTAATCCTTACTAGCCAAGTCTTTCTTATGAGGTTGTTTACTAAACTTGGAAAAATTAAACTCATGAGAGTCATCACCAAAGCTAACACCAACAGTTTGTTTCTTACAATCTATTTTAGCATTGACGGTGTTCAAGAAAGGTCTACCAAATATAATGGGACAAAATTCATGTTGTGGGGTGTTAAGAACAAGAAAATTAGTAGGGTATTTTACCTTCCCACACAAGACTTCAACATCTCTAAGAATCCCAATTGGTGATATAGTATCTCTATTAGCAAGTTTAATAGTAACATCTATGTCTTCTATTTCAGCAGGTGCTATTTCATCTCTAATTTCTTCATATAAGGATAAGGGAATAGCACTCACACTAGCACCTATGTCACATAACCCATGATAATAGTGATCTCCTATCTTAACTGAGACAACATGCATGCCAACTGGTCTATACTTATCTTTTCCCTTAGGTTTGGCAATTCTTGAAGCTTCACCACAGAAGTAAATAACATGCCCATCAATATTATCATCTAAGAGATCTTTAACCATAGCAACACTAGTTTCAACTTTGATTTGTTCAAAAGGTTTGAATGTTCTAACATTACTTTTACCATAGTTGAACCTTTAGCATGTTCCTTCATCCTAACAGGAAAAGGTAGTTTTTCAATATAAGCAGTGGGAACAACTGGATCAACATTGTAAATGATAGTTTCTTCTTTAGCTTTTACCGGTTCTTTAATTTCTTCTTTAATTGGTCGGTGGTATTTAAACCACTTCTCCTTAGGGAGATCAACATGAGTAGCAAAAGATTCACAAAAGGAAGCTACTATCTCAGAGTCAAGTCTATATTTAGTGCTAAACTTTTGAAAGGCATCGGTATTCATAAAGGATTTAACACAATCAAACTTAGGTTCAATATCTGACTCTTTACCTTCTTTGAGTTACCAATCTTCAGAGTTAAGTTTAATTCTTTCTAAAAGATCCCACCGGAATTAAATAGTCTTCTTCATAAAAGAACCAGTACAAGAAGTATCGAGCATAGTTTGATCATTATGAGAAAGCCGAGCATAAAAATTCTGAATAATAATTTCTCTCGAGAGCTCATGATTGGGGCATGAATATAACATTGACTTAGCCTCCCCAAAGCTAGAGTGATACTTTTTCCTTAACGAGGCCAAAAATTATATATATAATTCCGATCACGATGAACTAGATGCATAGGATAATTTTTTTTGATGAAATTCCAATTTCAAACGGTTCTAGTTCCAAGATCCAATATCATCGCATAGCCTATACCATGTCAATGCTTTTCCCTTCAAAGATAAAGGGAAAACCTTCTTTTTATCTTCATCTCCGGGCAAACCTGCAAGCTTAAAAATTCCACAAATTTCATCCACATATATCAAGTGCATATAAGGATGTTCGGTTCCATCTCCTGCGTAAGGATTAGCTAGCAGTTGTTCTAACATACTTGAAGGAATTTCATATTCAATATTTTCAGTAGGTGCAATAGGTTGAGGGGTAGCTAATTGTGGTTCCGGTCGAGGTGAAGGTACCCCGAACAAACCCCTAAAAGGATTGTTTTCCATAGTAACAAGTGACCATAAATTTCAGCATGTAGTAATAATGTTTCCTTATCAATTTCCACTTACCAAGAGCGCTTCACTCCCGACAACGGCGCCAAAAAATTGCCTTGATGACCCACAAGTGTATGGGGTCAATTGTATCCCTTTTCAATAAGTAAGAGTGTCCAACCCAATGAGGAGCACAAGGAAATGACAAGTGGTTTTCAGCAAGGTAATGTCTGCAAGTGCTAAAATTGTAAGTAGCAGAGTAGTTCGGTAGCAAGATAATTTGTAACGAGCAAGTAACAATAGTAGTAAAAAAAGTGCAGCAAGGTAGCCCAACCCTTTTGAGGCAAAGAACAGGCCAAAATGGTTTCTTATGATAAGCAAAGTGTTCTTGAGGGTACACGGGAATTTCATCTAGTCACTTTCATCATGGTGGCTTAATTCGTGTTTGGTACTTTGATAATTTGATATGTGGGTGGACCAGTGCTTAGGTGCTGTTCTAACTTGAACAAACCTCCTACTTATGACGACTAGTGTATAAACTAAGCAGAATAGCACATGCAATTTAACCAGATTGAAAGAATTACAATCTAGACACCATACGCAACATGCAACCACATATCATGCCGCCAAGTTAGAGCAAGCACCCGCGATGTTGGTGTAGGGGAAATGTGGTCATCAACTACATAGCTACATTCACTATCTTCATCTAACCTTGATGTTTCTTGAGAATCATGTGGGGAGGCTGACCCTGCATTCTTTAAAAGAGAATCTTTTCTCACAGTAATCCGCGGGCTTGACTGTCTCATCATAAGTGATTGATGAGGGATACACAAGAAAATTAGTTTGATGTAAGAACATGTTTAATAGACAGATGTACTAGTATGTACCAAAAATAGGAAGGCATGTCATATTCAAAGGTATAATGTGTAAGCTAAGCAGATGCAATTTAACCAAATTGGAAGCAATACAAGCTAGACATCTGGCTGGAGTGGTGAGTGTCGGTGTCAAAGCCGGCGGATCTCGGGTAGGGGGTCCCGATCTGTGCATCTAAGGCTAATGGTAACAGGAGGCAGGGGACACGATGTTTTACCCAGGTTCGGTCCCTCTCGATGGAGCTAATACCCTACTTCTTGCTTGATTGATCTTGATGATATGAGTATTACAAGAGTTGATCTAAAACAAGATCGTAGGGGCTAAACCCTAGAAGCTAGCCTATGATTCTGATTGTTCTTGTCCTACGGACTAAACCCTACGGTTTATATAGACACCGGAGGAGGCTAGGGTTACACAGAGTCGGTTACAAAGAAGGTGATCTAACATCCGGATCGCCAAGCTTGTCTTCCACGCAAAGGAGAATCCCATCTGGACACGGGACAAAGTCTTGAGTCTTGTATCTTCATGGTCCAACAATCCGGCCAAAGTATATAGTCCGGCTGTCTGGATACCCCCTAACCAGGACTCCCTTAGTAGCCCCTAAACCAGGCTTCAATGACGATGAGTCCAGCGTGAAGATTGTCTTCAGCATTGCAAGGCGGGTTCCATCTCCGAATACTCCAAAGTAGATTAAGGATCGTGTCCAGCTCCGTCAAAATAATTTCCGCACACCACCGTAGAGAGCATAACACTTTACAAATCTAATCCGCTGACAATTTTTCACGGTGTGCCCTCACGCCACGACCTGGCTTAATATGAACTGGCTTTTCTTGGCCTTCCACGACACGCATTGCAAGGCGGTTTTATTGGCACGCCTCGTCGAAGCAGAGATCATGTTCCCCTTATTGCGGGATCCCCATCAATATGGGCGCGGGCAACCCCACTATGCCTGTTGGTATGACTCCGTGTTTTTAGGCAAGTCCCAAGCGATTACGCTGAGGATGCTTGATATTCACCCCCTTTATAGAGGGACCGAGGCCTATCCCTCTTTCCTACCACGCTTGCGCCTTTCCGCATCTCAAGTTCCAACACCCGAAGCCCAAGCTTAGGCACTTCGGATCTTCAATCATGTCCGGATCCAACCTTCAAGGACGGTGGATGGCCTCCTCATCACTGAGAGGAGGACATTCTGGTTTAGGAGGTCGAGATATCGACCGCCGACATCAAGCACATGCTTCCTGCTCCAGGGCAGGTCATCCCTACTCCCGAGCCCAACGAGAGCGTCGTATTTGTTTCTCACTTCCTCCGTGGCTTAGGCTTCACCCTCGATCCCTTTGTGAGAGGGCTCATGTTCTATTACGGGCTAGATTTTCATGATCTAGCGCCGGACTCCATCCTTCACATCTCGTCATTTATCGTCGTGTGCGAAGCCTTCCACCACATCACTCCGCACTTCGGCTTATGGATCAAGACCTTCAATGTAAAGCCGAAAGTGATCGAGGGCGACACGCGGAGTGCGGAGGCGCTGTAATAAGCAGAAACACTGATGCCCCATGGCCAGAGGGCTTCTTCCCGGAGGTGTCCGATCTATGGCAGCGGAGGTGGTTCTACGTCACGGCTCCCAGAGGCACAAAGTGGGTGGCTGCCCCCAACTTCTGCTCGGGCCCTCCGCCTCAACTGGCGTCGTGGGCTAACGTGGGGCTGGATTGGGGGCCTACTAATGATGTACCGACCTTGCAGAGCCGCATTTGGGAGCTTCTTGAGAGGAACATCAGTCTTGTCAGTGTAATTTAGGTAATGCTAGTCCGACGGATCTTGCCATGCAAACGTCGGCCTCTCCGAATGTGGGAGTTCAACCCGGAAGGTCCGCGGACTATTCAGCACTTCTTCGGCATGACGCTCGAAGGGATGTGTAGGTTATTCTTCGGACCACAAGTAAAGTGTCCGGACACCACCGAGGATGCGGGCCTGAGCTGCAACCGCCCAGATACCCAAGTAAGTAACCTAGAAACCGAACACTTTGTTTATATTTATCATAACATTATTCTAAAAACCATCCGCGGCTAGGATTGGCTCAGCAAGGCGGAGAGAATCAGGTGTCCGACACCGCTTCCCGAAGGCTCGCCTAGTCATGCCATAGCCATGATGCTTAGTCGTGTGCTAAGTCAAGTGCCCTCGGGGAAAGACGAAGGGAAGAACATAGAAGCAGAGCTTCACACATTGCACATCCAAACCGGGGGAATTACTATCTCCATGAAGGAGGATAGTCGGGGAGGGGAATCTACGGTCTCCTCCCCCCACGGGAAGAAGAGGGCCGCCTCCGAAGATTTGGAGATGGAGGTGCCTAGACAAGGGAAGAAAACTTCACCAGGGGGCCCTGCCCCGGAGGGCGTCCTCATCGCGCCATGCCCACAAACGGGCCAGCCCTCAGCCGAGCTATAAGTTAATCGAAAATACAAAGCTACTGCTTCCTCCTCCGAGAACAATAACCAGGATCCATTCTTTGCAGTCCGGCTAGTAGCTCTTCTCGACAGAGTTCGTCTTCGGGGGATCTTCTTCCGGAGATGATGGAGAGTGAAACCCCGCCTGCCTCCCCGCCTCATGGGGCGGGCGACCCTGAGGTGTCGTCACAGAGGAGTCCAGATTCGCCGAGGCCCGAAGCTAATACTTTGGCCGCCCTGAGCCGGAGCGTTCGGCTCCCACGGGGGGCAATAAGAAGGGTCTGGCACGGGCCTTCTGGGGCAAGCTGCTCTCTCGGAGGATCACTGTTCATTAATGGGCATGGTGCTTGAGAAGATTTCATCGGCCACAAGCGGGTTGAATGAAGCTTTTACGAGCCTGCTCAAAGGCTTTGAGGTATATAATGAAATACGTAAAAAAAATGGTTGTAGCGCACGCGCTAGGTGTGCTCCATATAGATAGTAGCCCCTGAGACTCTGGTTGCTAGCCCTAGGCGGCAAACGGAGGATCACACTATTAAGTAATGATCGCACTGCATTCATGCGCAGGTGGCGAAGGGTCCGGTGGCAGACCGGACCGCTGAAGTCGCCGAACTGAGGTGACAGATTGAAGTTGTGGACGCCGACATTACGCTTGTGAACGAGCGGCTTAACGAGTCACAGAGTATGTGCTCTGTTTTCCTTGTTTTTATAGGAAATATTAAGAGGAGCATAATGTTAATGTGATATGCTTCGACTGCAGGCGGAGCTGCTGCCGTTGAGGTCCTGAGGGTGGAGCTTGCCCTAGCCAAGGAACAAGCCCGGTCTAGCAATGTGGCTGCCCTAAAGGCGGCTGAAGAGTTGAGAGTCGAACAGGCTGCTCATCGCCGAAGCGAAGATAAAATAGCCGAGATGGTTGTGGAGCTGAAAAACGTTGCCAGCCGGTATGAGCTCCTTGAAAAGGAGAACCAGGAGAAGTCGGCTGACCTGAAGAAGGCCCTTGATGCGGCCAAGGAGACGCATTCTGAAATTAGGGATGCGTGGGAGGAGCTTCGACAGGCCGGAGAAATCGTGGCTGGAAGCCCCTATCTGTTGTGGATGAAGTTCCTAGATCCAAAGTACAATCCTATGGATCGGCGCTGGAGCGCTACAGACGCATATGCGGATCTAGCAAAAAGTACGGCAGATGCGACCAAGTTTTTCGAGGATCAAAAAGATAGTGAAGTAGAAAGGCTATTCTGGTCGCAATTCAGTGATCCAACGCGCCCGTTGCCATTGAGTGAAAGGATGGCCGCTGTGGCCGAGCTCCATAGGTTGTCCGGTCTTGCAATGAGGTCTGTAATAGACCATCTATGGCTGAAGGGGCCGAAGCCGGACAATTATTTTGGTTTAGTGCAACAATACCTTGGCGCCATATCACAAATCGATGCCATGAAGAGCTCGACGTGCATAGAGCGTGCGCGGATGGCTCTTGCCCGCGTTAAATATTGGGCAGATATGGAGGCCACCATCATTGCAACCCAGAATCCGGCGGGAAGCCGGGATCCAGCCGAGCACTACTTGGAGCAGGTAACAGAAGGCGCTCATCTAATAGAGGCTCAGTGCTCAAAGAGTATCATGTTCGAGTGACAAATTGTTCCATTGTAAAAACAATTATATTTTAATTATAGAGGCTATGTTTACACTTTCGCCCGAAAGTGTTATTGTGCCTCCTGTGCGGCCGTTTGATGTATATATAACCTGAAAGCTAGCAGTCGTTGGCTTCAGCCCCCACGCATACAGTGCGGGGGTGTTCGTAAAAATGTGCGTAATCACACTTGATCCAACGTCTTGGTCCATTAAGGAGGTGATCACACGTCGAACTAGGCAACCAGACTATATAGCTTTAACACTTTCACTTAACCATAGGAGTTTGACGGTGGGGCTACTATGTAGCCCCTGGTACCTTCGCGTGCATCCGGATACGGGCACGTGTGTACATGACTGGGAAACGGCCCTTCGTTAATACGGAGGAATCCTAAAGATTCCGATGAGTCCCCGAGTGGTTGACCAGTCTCTCGCTATATCATGATGATCGGGCCGCTTTTTCTACTGAGGTGCTCATCCGGAATAACCAGGGCACAATCGCAGTAGTTCTCCTTTGGCCGCCTTAGCCGATAGAAGTGGAACGTAAGGCAGCAAACCCAGGAGCCAGGCAAACCCAACATTTGACCAAAGACATGATTCAGAGTTGATGCATATAAGGCCAAACTCGTGACGCCGAACACTCCCGAGGGTATTCAGACTTTGTAACATAGACCGGGCTGTGTAGCGCCCTTGATTATGAACCCTGTATTTCCAGGTACGTGCAGTAGTCTGTCGTGGCGAAATGCCAATAATGCCAGTATCCCCTGTGGATGTAGTGAATACCCATGGGATGTCCAGCAACAAGAGACAATAAAGAAGGTTTACACAGGGGCTTAATCTAAAGAGAAACCTTTGAGCGGGGCCCTGCTGCACGTCTGCGCCTTTTTCTCCGTTGTGCCGTGTCCTGGTAGGGTGTCGCACGAATGTTGTCTGTAAAAAGGAAAGCTCATGTAAAAGAGTATGGCGTAAGCGTGCGAAGAGTTGGTTATTATCAATGGATAGTAGAAGTGTAAGACATTGGCTTGTTAATAAGGTCAAGCCAAAAGGTGGGCTTTATTGCATGTTTGCAGCCCCTGGTGCCCTCTATGGGATTACGTGTGTAGCACCCAGCTCAGGTTTATCTGGGCTGTTACCGACGGTGGTGCGCCGGACTCGTCTAACCGTGTCCGTGGTCTTAACGACCGATCATGCGTTCTGATAGGAGAGGCCACTTAGTGTCCGGCTGCTAGAGCCACCGCATACTCTTCCGCATGCAAGGAACGCTCTGTATTTCCACTAACGGTGATGACACCACGTGGACCGGGCATCTTGAGTTTAAGATAGGCGTAGTGTGGTTCTGCGTTGAAGCGAGCGAAGGCCGTTCTTCTGAGCAATGCATGATAACCAATTCGAAGGGGAGCGATGGTGAAGAGTAATTCTTCGCTTCTGAAGTTGACTGGAGAACCGAATGTCACCTCTAATACGAGGGAGCCCCTGCAGCGGGCCTAAACGCCTGGTATCACCCCTTCAAAGGTGGTGTTACTTTGGTTGATTCTGGGTGGGTCTATCCCCATCCTGTGGATAGTGTCCTGATATATTAGATTGAGACTACTGCCGCCGTCCATAAGGATACGAGTGAGATGGTGTCGATTATTGCGTCGAGCACCAAGGCGGCCGATCCTCTGTGCCACATACTAGTCAGGTGGTCCCTGTGATCAAAGGTGATCGGGCAGGCTAACCAGGGGTTGAGTTTGGGGGGCGATGGGCTCTACAGCGTATGCGTCTCTGAGCGCGCGTTTGCGCCTTCTCTTGGGTATGTGAGTCGCGTAGATCATGTTTACTATTTTTACCTCTGGTGGGAATTTTTTCTGTCCCCTAGTGTTCGGCTGGCAAGGCTCATCCTTGTCTTCACTTGGTGTTTCCCTTCCATTGTGTTTGGCATTTAACTTGCCGGCCTGCTTGAAGACCCAGCATTCTCTGTGAGTGTGGTTCGCAGGTTTTTCGGGTGTGCCATGAATTTGGCACAATCTGTCCAGGACTTTGTTCAGGCCGGTCGATCCCTCCTTGCTGCCTTTAAATGGCTTCTTTTGTTGATCGGGTCGCGAGCTCCTGAATTCGGTGTTGACCGCCGTGTTGTCCGGACTTTCTTCATTGCTTCGACGCTTGTTTTTATTGCGTCGTGGCTTAGCATTGCCATCCCTAATTTCGGATGTGCCCGGGTCACTGGTGCCTCTACGGGCCAACTAGTTGTCTTCACCCGTGCAAAAGCGGGTCATAAGGCTTGTTAAGGCTGCCATCGTCCTCGGCTTTTCTTGGCCGAGGTGTCTGGCGAGCCACTCGTCTCGGATACTATGCTTGAAAGCCGCTAGGGCTTCGGCGTCCGGACAATCGACAATTTGATTCTTCTTAGTGAGAAATCTGTTCCAAAGCTTACGGGTGGACTCTCTGGGCTATTGAATTATGTGACATAAATCGTCAGCGTCCGGAGGTCGGACATAGGTCCCTTGAAAATTGGCCCTGAAAGCGTCCTCAAGTTCCTCCCAACTTCCGATTGAATTTTCGGGGAGGCCTTTCAACCAGTGCCAAGCTGGTCCATTCAACTTGAGGGGAAGGTATTGGATGGTGTGGAGGTCGTCCCCACGAGCCATGTGGATATGAAGGATAAAATCCTCAATCCAGACCCCGGGGTCTGTCGTTCCGTCGTATGCCTCTATGTTCACGGGTTTGAATCCCCGTGGAAATTCGTGATCCAGTACCTCTTCGGTGAAGCACAGAGGGTGCACAGCCCCTTTGTATCTGGACATGTTGTGGCATGTTGTCGACTGTTGTTGTGTCTGGTGTTGATTCTGAACTGGTATTCGATCAGTCTGATCGTTTTGGTGACCATAATCCTGCGTCGGAGCTTGTCCTCTAGATCCATAGATGGACCTGGTCGCGCCGGCCTTTTTGTCCAGGAGCTCACGTAAATCGTGTGCAGCATCAGTAGCTGCTCTATTGCGGTCATGAAGTGGTTGGTCCGGCCTACTGGCCATATTGTTCTTCGGCGGAATGGCCTCGCGCCGACTCGCAGCAGCTTGCGCTTTGGGTAGCTCTTTGTGTGGCGATCGTCGCCATATTTTTCTTCAGTGTCTAGCACTTTATTCCATCTGCGGTTGAGCGTTTCCTGCGCAGCCTTAATCCTTTGCTTCTGCTTTTTTAGGCTTCTCGCAGTGGCCATAAGCCTTCTGTGGAGGTTATCTCGTTCCAAACATTTTTCCGGGATGATGAATGCATCGTCGTACGGACTGTGCTCTTCTCCCGAGGCCGGTTGATGAGTTCGGCCCTCGGGATCGCTGTGATCGGGCGTCTGCTCCGGGCTGTGTTCGGCGTGACCTGGCTCCTGCTCCATCGCTGGGTCCATATGGTCGTTGTTGCCTTTGGAGTTGACTGGGTGTTGATCTTTCTAGCGCTGTTATCGCTATTTTTACTTGGCTGGACTTAGCGCGGCGTCTGCGCCGTCGTTTTGGCTTTTGTCCGGGGGTTTTATCCTCCGTTGTGTCCTTTTGGTTGCCATCGTCCTCCTTAGGCGTGTCCACCATGTATATATCATATGATGAGGAGGTAGTCCAGTGCCCCGTGGGCGGTGGTTCCAAATCGTCCCCTGCACCGACGTCCATACCGTTGGTGTCGTCGGAGTCAAAGTCAAGCATGTCTGGCAACGAATTTCTTCGCCGCCTACTTCCCCCTCGAGCCGGACATAGTTCGGCCAAGAGTCTCCTGACAAAGAGGTAGACCTTAATGAATTCAGCATGTCGCCGAAGGGTGAGTGCTGGAAGATATCCGCAGCGGCGAACTCCATTACCGGAGCCCACCCGAATTCGGTGGGCCCAGAGGCGCGCGGTCTGGAACCTACAGCCGTACACAAGTCCAGGGGTCCGGTGACACAGACTTCCTTGCCCGTGGGGTCTGTGCTTGGCTCTACCGTCGATGAGTATGCGGCCTCCCGGGCGGGGTCCATCCACCCGTCCTCGAACGACGCGATCTGCCCCGGATTTAGGTCCGGAGCTATTGCAGGTGCGATATCCTGAATATTGTCTGACAGCAGGTCTAAACCGTGCTTGTCATGACTGTTCGGCGCTCCTGGCATAGGCCTGAATCCATCAAAGATCGAGTCTCTGCGAATATCGGCCATGTAGTTCAAGTTTCCGAACCTGACCTGATGGCCAGGGGCATAGCTGCCGATCTGCTCCAGATGGCTGCTTAATTGGCCCAGAAAGCGGCCGCCGAACACGAAGATCTGTCTGGGGAGAAAAGTCTCACCCTAGACCGCGTTGTTGTTGATGATTGAAGGAGCCATCGAGCCTTGCAGCGACTACACAGAGGAACTCTCAACGAAAGCACCAATGTCGGTGTCAAAACCGGCGGATCTCGGGTAGGGGGTCCCGATCTGTGCGTCTAAGGCTAATGGTAACAGGAGGCAGGGGACATGATGTTTTACCCAGGTTCGGGCCCTCTCGATGGAGGTAATACCCTACTTCCTGCTTGATTGATCTTGATGATATGAGTATTACAAGAGTTGATCTACCACGAGATCGTAGAGGCTAAACCGTAGGAGCTAGCCTATGATTCTGATTGTTCTTGTCCTATGAACTAAACCCTCCTGTTTATATAGACACTGGAGGAGGCTAGGGTTACATAGAGTCGGTTACAAAGAAGGAGACCTAACATCCGGATCGCCAAGCTTGTCTTCGACGCAAAGGAGAGTCCCATCCGGACACGGGACGAAGTCTTGAGTCTTGTATCTTCACGGTCCAACAGTCCGACCAAAGTATATAGTCCGGGTGTCCGGATACCCCCTAATCCAGGACTCCCTCAGTGAGCATGATCATCGAGGACCTGAGAGCCTGGTGGGAGGTTGGCTGCTTCGCCACCATCGTGGCTTTTTAGTTGGCTTCTAGGTGATGCATGTCTATGCTGGGCTTATCACAGGCTCGGCCAGTGACCTGACTAGCTATTTGTCTTCTGGTGCTCCCGGGATGGTGGTTCATGTAAAAAATATCTTTCCTTATCTTAATAAAGACCGACTTCGGCCTTTCGAATACAAGATAGACACCATATGCAACATGCAACCACATATGAAACCGCAAAGTCAAAGCAAGCACCTGGGATGGTGTTTCATGGCGAGCGAGATCGTCAAATCCAGAGCTACGTTTACCGTCTCCATCTGCTGACACTGCACCCTTTATAATGCTGAAACACGTCTGCCTAAGCCCAACGAAAGTTGGAGCTGCTTCTCTCTTTTATTTAGTGCTTCTATCAAACGGTTGGCAGAGTCTGAAATACCCATGCATAAAAAAACAATAGTGAGAGTACTGTGTGTAAGTGTGTGCAGAACTAGTGCACTGTAAAAGTAGCAGATAGCAGGTGGCTGAAAATAAATGACTGGAGACATATGATAGCTCTACAACATATCATGGCAAACAAAATTAGATTCTACTCCGTATGATTTTGTAATATTTGAGCACAGGGATGGCTGGGAAATGCGGGTACTCCTCCAGCACACCACTACATGTGTCTATCAAAATAATAGTCGACTCAAAATAAATAGGTCAGTCGATTTTTTTATGAACCATCCGATCTACAAGGAACAGGCAGATGACATTCATTTACCTCCTGCCAGTCACTGTTGACGATCTTTCTCGAACCACCAGCGATCACCGGCCCAAACCCCTGCCTCCGCCGCCCCGTCCTCCCCTCGACCTCACACCACCGACGTGCTTGGCAGTGGCCCCCGGCCATCCCTTAAGCCCGATCGACATCTAGATCGGGCGCCAGCAGCTCCTAGGCCCCACACACCCCTAAGATAAACACTGAGGCGCTGCTTCCCCAGCGTAATAGGCGGACTAGCGCATATTACACCGGGGAATGCTTCCTTTAATTGGGAATCAACTGACCAGGAATTGAAATCCAGGGGGCGACGAACCTCTAGCTAAGGTGAAATAGTATATGAGGAGAAACCTTGTGCGTCGCGACTTACTAGGAACATCTAGTATCAGGAAAAAGCGGTCAACTAGTGTCTTATGTGGGATGAATACCGTGCAAGCAGGGACGTAAGATTTGCATGAATAAGGAAGAGGAGTACCATTTCCGGTTGCCAGTGCTGTGTCCTCCTGATGTCACGGCGATTTTCTTATTTTTACCAGGGGAACCGATGTTTTGGAGGAGGGTGGAGCCTTGGACAAACCCATGGCCAAACTGTTGACTGTGTTGCGGTGGCCGTCTGTCGGCGGAGGGGAAGCAGATTCGAGGCGGCGAAGGACGGCGTAGCGGGAACAACTCCGGTGTGGTGGATGGTGGCGACATTGGAGCGGCAGCGGTGAGGTGCAGGACGACGTGGTTGAAGTGGCTCAGGTACGGCGCACGCCGGTGTCCTGGAGGCAGCTCGGCCTCGGCTTCAACTACTAGCCGTGGAGGGTGTTGCAGTTGCGGTAGACGGCGACGTCGGGGTATCGACTTCGGCGTGATGGGGGAGGGCGGCGGTTGATGGGTGAGATGGGGTGGCAGACGGATGACGCCAGGGTTTCGCGGTTGGTGGAGAGGTAGTTTTGGCTCCCATGAAGTACGAATGGGGAATCAGACGAGGGGGGGGTGCTAAGTGGGAAGCATGTTTCGGTCTGGGACGCGCTTGTTTTTGGTTTTTTTGAACAGATGGGATGCGCTTGTTTGAAATTTGGCGAAAGTACAAACTTTTGCCCCTCTAAAATTTCGGACCTACTGCGGGTCGGGGGTAGGACGGTAATCCCAGGTGTCCCAAATAGTGGGCAGGAGCGATTTTGGCCGAGCGCATGTGTACTTAGGCGGCCATGGTGTATGAATGTTTTTCGGAGGCGGTTGCATGGCGTCAAGATGAAGCTACAAACCTACCCCGGTTTAGACCTTTGGACATCAGGCCGGTTGGTTTCATGCGTCGGAGTTAGAAAAGTATTTTTCTTCTACCAAACATTCGTCTCACGAGGTTTCAGGTGAGTGTGGCTCTTTAGGCGCTTCGTTCAAAATTTTGAAAAAGAAGCATTCACGTTTAGAGTACTCTTGAACTTTGAGGATTGACCTAAATAGCAACGTTAAATTTGACCTTGTATGTTTGAAAACCTCATTAAATTATGCGCTTCTTTTTGAATTTTTGACACTTGAAAATCCTATAACTATGATTATTTTGGAATGGAGGAGGTAAATTTGAATCTATTTTGTACTCAACTATATATGCTATTATGTAAAAAAGCAGAGCAAAGATTGGTGCCCCCATAATTTAGGTATGATTTACAAATGCCATGATATCAAATTCAAATAATTGAATGGACGTCATGTTGAATTCGAATTTTAAACCACCTTAAGTTGAATTAAAATGTATGCTAGTTCATAGGTAGCTATTTATAATGTTCATTGTGTAACTTTTGTATGTATAATGTGCTTTACACACACAACATGAACTATACTCACGTTTATATTCGACTTGCTAAAGCGATGCATTGTCTGGCGTTCAAAATACTAACTTTGTGGATCAATTATGTCGAACAATAACATAGATATGCTCAAATTTGATGGAATATAGATGTCTGATGGATCGATGACCGTTCCTTACACGAATTGCAAATATCATGATCCCATCCTAATATTTGGATACAGTTTATATTTTTAATCAATGTGTACATCAGTCTTTTACGTGTAGTTTCTCTCGCCATAGGCCCCTCCTCACACACACGCTAACTTTCTCTCGCACCCATACACGCACATGGTGTATATCCATCGGTGGTCTCTCAGACATACTCACACACTCTCTCCCGAGGTGTCTTTCTCCCAGACATGCTCTTGATATAACCCTTCCTCCCTCTCGCAACCATTTACGACTGTTTTCACTAACATTTATCACAAGCACTCTTCCTCTCACAAGCATACACACGCACAATACCCATCAACCCTTTCTATATACATAGACTGCCTACATGTCTCCCGCACGCACATTATCTTTAGGCCTGTCCGTCACGCATTGTCTCCACCTCTCTTCCTAATTGACGAGTATGATTCTAGTAGAGCATTCTGTAGGATGCCCCTTAAAGTTAGGTTGGATGAATGGTAATATCAGAGATAAGGGGTTACCTTAGTCCGAGGATCTAGGGTTACAAATCCTAGTAGGCTTTGTCAGTGGACACAGAGTCCTTCACGACTCTGCTATCTTTGTCTTGTATGACTAGTCCTCCATGGGTCTCCCTAAATGCGTCACGGGCCGACCGATGTGGCGCAGGACGGAACCGAACAAAGGGCCTCACCTTGGCCCACCGGACCTTACGTGATGACATACCCTCTGCCCCCCAGGTCTCGTTATCTTCTCACACACACACATACCAACACAGACACCACACAAAATATTTTCTCCTCGCGCCTCTATCCCCTCCCCCCTTGCATATACACACTCAAGCGCATCTCTCGCCGTAACATCCTATTCGTCTCTCTCTCATATCTCGGGCTATCTCTCCCATGTCCCCCACCCGCCGGCCCCTCTATCCACGCCTATCTCAAATACGTAATACATACACATACCTCTATAGGTCCTGCCAAATACGTCAACTACACATTCACACATGTTACATCACATACCCCATTGATCTAAAAAGCCCTCTCTTCACGTTTATTTCGCATCAAACATTCCTTTTGAATAAAACCACACAAAGTGTAGCCAAAAAATTATTTTAGAATTTCTACATATATACAACATTACAAAGTTATATGGAGGAGTATGAACGTTAATTTGCCTTGCATGGTGCACCCAATGATATTTATTCCGCACTATGAAATTTTAAATTTTATACTATATATAAAGTTAGTCATAATAAAGAGAAACGAAGAGCATCTCTCTCTCTCTCTCCATCACATACATCCCCTCTACGCCCCTTTCACGTACGCACACAAACTATCTCCAGGTCCCCTAAAAGTACGCCCCCAGCACATTCACGCATGTTTCATCTTTCTCTCGCGATATATACATGGTGATCATTGTGTTTGAAGCGAAAGCATGATATGCACATTGGACTTCATAATGTACTCATTACAGTCACCATTTATGTTTTGTGGTTATTATATAGTCAAGGGCTCACCGTACAGCTCTGTATATGCTCAAGACACGACTAATTGACCAGTTAAACGCTCCACGTGGCACCTCTAGTATTGCATCACATTATCTCACTACCATTGGGCCCACCTGCCAGCATGTATAAGAATGAAAACAAATGATAAAAAAATATTGGATGGTGGTTCCAAGTCATGACTGCGGGCACAACAGACAAGGTGGCATTGTATTGGTTTGCGGAACCGTCTGTATTAACACACATGAGCTGGTGTGGTGATTATACACACATGCACACAAACTGCATGCACGCAACACTCACACGAACACACGCAGCCACACACGCACGCAACACTCACACGTACACACACAGTCACGCACGCATGCAACACTCACACACACACACACACACACACATGCATGTACACACCACACAATCAACATGCACTCTCACACTCAAGTGCTCAACCTACATGTGCATGCGCACAAATCAAGCCCTGACAGACACATACACAACCAGGTGGTTCCCGCGCACGGGTTGAAGTCTTGTCACGCCTGCTTAATTTTGTGTTTATATAACCTTTTTCCTATGCGAACTGACAGGTGAGACCCACAAGGAATGTGCTGAATTTAACTAGTCAACATAGTGCCACACAGACTATTTGGCTGGTCAACAGAGTGAATCCAATGCTGAACGGTGAGCAAGTGACCGTATAATCACCGCAAAACATATACAGTGACCATAATGAGCGTATTCTGAAGTCCGGTGACTATTTACGCTTTTCGCTTGAAATACACTGACCACCCATGTATTTATCTCTTCTCTCGCTCTCTTTGTGGAGCCGAGTAGGCCAACATGCTAGTGCCTAAATTGCGCACTGAACCCCATTATTGCTGTACTGGTTTCGTAAGAGTAAACAAGCATTCACGTCTACTGTACAAACTGTAGATATGAGTTACAAATGTATAGGATGGAAAGTATGTCTAGAGGGGGGGTGACTAGACTACTTGACCAAATAAAAATCTAGCCTTTTCCCAATTTTAAGCCTTGGCAGATTTTAGTAACCTAACACAAGTCAAGGAATCAACCTACACATGCAATTCTAAGAGTATAACAGCAAAATGTAAATCATTGCATATGAAGGTAACAGGGAGGAGTTTGGAGGGAGCAAACGCAATGTAGACACAGAGATTTTTGGCGTGGTTCCAATAGGTGGTGCTGTCATACATCCACGTTGATGGAGACTTCAACCCACAAAGGGTAATGGTTGCGCGAGTCAACGAAGGGATCCACGCACGAAGGGTCCACGAAGAAGCAACCTTGTCTATCCCACGATGGCCATCGCCCACAAAGGACTTGCCTCACTTGGGTAGATCTTTACGAAGTAGACGATCTCCTTGCCCTTCCAAACTCCTTGGTTCAACTCCACAATCTTGACGGAGGCTCCCAAGTGACACCTAACCAACCTAGGAGACGCCACTCTCCAAAAGGTAATAGATGGTGGGTTGATGATGAACTCCTTGCTCTTGTGCTTCAAATGATATTCTCCCCAACACTCAGCTCTCTCTCATAGATTTGGATATGGTGGAAGGATGATTTGAGTCGAAAGCAACTTGGGGAAGGCTAGAGATCAAGATTCTTGTGGTAGGATTGGAATGTCTTGGTCTCAACACATGAGTAGGTGGTTCTCTCTCAGAAAATTAGAAGTGGAAGTGTAGGCACGTTATGATGGCTCTCTCTCAAATGGAGAAGGGGGTGGAGGGGTATATATGGCGTCCACACAAAATCTAACCGTTGCACACAATTTACTAAACTCGATGAGACCGAAAAGTGAAACTCGGTGGGACCGATCTGGTTCAAAATGAGAACGTTAGGGTTTTTGGTGGGACCGATAATATCAACTTGGTGGGACCGATGCGCGAGGGTTAGGACAAAACCTCATCTCAGTGATACCGATCACGTGAACTTGGTGAGACTGATTTCAGTAATAAGAAAATAGAGATTTGGTCAGGCAAACTCGACGGGACCGATTGCTCATCTCGGTGAGACCGAAATGTTACGATAAGGAAACAGATAGTTTTCATTGCAAACTCGGTGGGACCGATCGCTCATCTCCGTAAGACCGAAACGCCATGAAGGGAAACAGAGAGTTTGCAATCCCATCTCGGTAAGATCGAGATCCCTATCGGTGAGATCGAACTGATTAGGGTTTCTAGCAATGGCTATGTCAAGTGAACTCGATGGCGCAGGATAGATCAAATCGGTGGGGCTGAGTTTGACTTTAGGTTTAGGACATATGTGGAAATGAGAAAGTGGTTGAGGGCTTTTGGAGCATATCACTAAGCATTTTGAGCAAGCAAGCCATTAAGCAACACCTCATCCCCTTTTAATAGTATTGGCTTTTCCCATGGACTCAATTGATCTTGGATCACTAAAATAAAAATGAAGAGTCTTGAGCTTTTTCCAATATGTGTCCTTAGCATTTTGAGGGGTCCACATCTCTAGTCCATGCCATACCAATCATTGAACTTTTTGAAATAGTAATCTTGAATGGATATTAGTTTAATGAGCTATATGTTGTTATGAATTACCAAAACCACCCAGGGATTAGTTGCACTTTCAAAATGCTATGAAGACAAATACAAATATTTGAATCCGCTTTATGCCCAATTTCTCTCTATAGGCCCTCCAAAAGTACATCTCTACAAGTTCTCGCATGTTACATCTAACAACTATGCAATACAACACTACTACTACACTCTAACACAATAAATCATATGTGTATTTAGTTTTACTAGATCTCGTATTGTTACTTAATTATTCAGTTTGCATACACTAAAACTGCCTTTGAAATGTATGGCTAGTATCATTTACCGCGCAGGAAAAATCCCGCCCTTGCATGTTTAATCGAGTTTGTATCGATGGATCCTGCAAAACAGCAAAACTATAGTAGTACTACAGTACAAGTAACAGTTCACTGGGTCGCCATGTCGTGTACTCCTCCATCATAAGAGTGTAGCGCTCGCTTTCATAAATGTTCTAGTCCCTTTAGCCGACATGTGGGACATCAAGCAACCGAGTTCACGTGCCATACCGAAATAACAGTGCAGAGTAGCAGGGGTGAAGCACCCCAGTCATGGCGCCGGCGTAGTAATGAGCAATGAGGCGTCAAATCACAAAGCTGCACCTTTCTCGCAGTTAAGTTGGAGGGATGAAGTAATAATGCTAAAAAGAAGAAGTTCGAGGGACGAAGCAACCATCATTTCACTCGTTGCTGAATCCGCTTCTCCCTCATCTTCTTGAAGTTAACCACGTGTTGCTTCTGCCGTTATTCTGCCTCATGTGGGTCGCAGATCCGCTTGGTAAAGCACTGACACGTGGGACCGCATCTTAGCAAACTGCCATGCCAACATCCTCTAAAAATAAGAAACACCCCCTCCCCCCGCCTTCCGCGTGGCAAAATCACCTCCTTTTTACTAATCTTGATACTATAATTTTTTGGATCAATATAATGAAGATTTGTATAGATAACACACAGGAGCAAAACCAAGTGGTACGGTTAAGGGTATCCACAATGTGTAGCCAAAAGTGAAAAAATAGCTTTTGGCATCGATTGAAACCATTGTGGATGGTGCTGTGATGACCCACAAGTATACGGGGTCAATTATAGCCTTTTCGATAAGTAAGAGTGTCGAACCCAACAAGGATCAAAAGGAAATGACAAGCGGTTTTCAGCAAGGTAATGTCTGCAAGTGTTGAAATTGTAAGTAACAAAGTAGTTTGATAGCAAGATAATTTGTAACGAGCAAGTAACGGTAGTAGTAACAAAAGTGAAGCAAGGTAGCCCAATCCTTTTGAAGCAAAGGACATGCAAAAATGGCTTCCTATGATAAGCAAAGTGTTCTTGAGGGTACACGGGAATTTCATTTAGTCACTTTCATCATGTTGGCTCAATTCATGTTTGCTACTTTGATAATTTGGTATGTGGGTGGACCGGTGCTTAGGTGCTTTTATTACTTGAACAAACCACCTACTTATGATTAACCCCCTCACAAGCATCCGCAACTACGAGAAAAGTATTAAGAATAAATTCTAACGATAGCATTAAACTTTTGGATCCAACCGGTCCTTTATGGAATAGGGCATAAACTAGGGTTTAAGGTTCTATCACTCTCGCAATCCATCATCTAATAACTACTCCATAATGCATTCCATTAGGCCCAAATAGGGTGAAGTGTCATGTAGTCGACTTTCACATGACACCACTAAGGGAATCACAACATAGATATTATCAAAATATCGAACACATATCAAGTTCGCATGATTACTTGCAACATGATTTCTCCCGTGACCTCAAGAATAGAAGTAACTACTCACAAATGATAATCATGCTCAAGATCAGAGGGATATTAAATAGCATAATGGATCTGAACATATAATCCTCCACCAAATAAACCATATAGTAATCAACTACAGGATGTAATCAACATTACTAGTCACCCACAAGCACCAATCTATAGTTCCGGTACAAAGATTGAACACAAGAGATGAAATAGGGTTTGAGATGAGATGGTGTTGATGAAGATAGCCCTCCCCAAGATGGGAGAGTTGTTGGTGATGATGATGGCGATGATCTCCCCCTCCGAGAGGGAAGTTCCCCCGGCGGAATCGCTTCCCCGGAGGGCAAAAGTGCTCCTGCCCAGGTTTCGCCTCGAGACAGCATGCTTCGTCCTGAAAGTCCTCTCCTTATTTTTTTCTAGGTCAAAATGACTTATGCACCAGAAGACGGGCACCGAAGGTGGGCCTCGGTGAGCACAACCCACCAGGGCGCGCCTGGGGGCCCATGCGCGCCCTGGTGTCTTGTGGTCACCAGGGTGGCCCCCTCGGGTACTTATTTGATCTAGTATTTCTTATTTATTCCATAAAAATTCCTCATAAAGTTCTAGCTCATTTGGAGTTGCGCAGAATAGGTAGCCTGACGTAGCTTTTTCAGGACCAGAGCTGCCAGAATTCTCCCCTTTGTGCATACCTTGCATATTATGAGAGAAAAGGCATTAGAATTACTCCAAAAAGCATTATTATGCAACAAAATAAGATAAATAACAGTAGGTAAACATGATGCAAAATGGATGTATCATGCTGCCAAAGCCAAAAAGATGGAACCAAAGCTCCCTAATTGATTGATTGAAAGAATAGAAAAATGCTCCTATTCATGCTCAGGTACACAACATCTAATAATACCATCTACTCCTTCTTTATAAAGATGTGGGTCATCCCAAAAGTAATGTCTTAAATCATAGAAGAATTTTTTTCTTTTGTTGGTAAGTAAAGCTAGGTGGTATGTATATAGCAACAATATAATTAGCATAGTCAGCATACCAAGTTGTACTATTGGAAACATTTATTGCAGCTAACTGTTCATCAGGAAAGCTATCATTAATAGGTTGTGGGTCATCAAGAATACTTTCAAGCCTAGACAATTTATCAGCTACGGGGTTCTCTGCTCCTTTTCTATCTATGATGTGGAAATCAAATTCTTGTAGCAGAAGAACCCACCTAATGAGTCTAGGTTTAGCATCTTTCTTTTCCATAAGATTTTTTATAGCAGCATGATCGGTGTGAACGGTCACTTTGGAATCAACAATGTAGGATCTAAATTTATCACAAGCAAACACCACTACTAAGAACTCTTTTTCAGTAGTAGCATAATTTCGTTGAGCACTGTCTCGAGTTTTACTAGCATAATAGATAACATTTAATTTTTTATCAACTTTTGTCCTAGAACAGCACCAACAACATAGTCACTAGCATACACATAATAACAGAAGGCAAGTTCCAATCAGGTTGTTGAACAACAGGTGCATAAATTAAGGCTTTCTTGAGTGTTTCGAAGGCTTCCAAGCAATCATCACCAAAAACAAAAGGAATATCCTTTTGCAAAAGATTCGTAAGAGGCCTAGAAAGTTTAGAAAAGTCTTTGATAAATCTCTTATAGAAACCAACATGACCAAGGAAACTACAAATATCTTTGATATCTTTAGGACATGGCATTTTCTCAATTGCATCAACCTTGACTTTTTCCACCTCAATACCTCTCTCAGAAATTTTATGGCCCAAAACAATACCTTCTTTAACCATGAAGTGGCACTTCTCCCAATTGAAGACAAGATTTGTTTGCTCACATCTCTGCAAAACCGATCAAGATTGCTTAAACAATCATCAAAAGACTTCCCATAAACAGAAAAGTCATCCATGAAAACCTCAACAATCTTTTCACAAAAATGAGAGAATATAGCAGTCATACATCTTTGAAAGGTGGCAAGTGCATTGCATAACAATGATCTCCTATCTTAACTGAGACAACAGGCATGCCAACAATTGATCTATGTTTATCCTTTTCATCAGGTTTGGCATTTCTAGCAGCTTCATCACAGAAGTAAATAACTTGCCCATCAATATTATCGACCAAGAGATCCTTAACCATAGCAACACTAGGTTCAACTTTGATTTGTTCAGCTGGTTTATGTCAGGACCCCGATCCTAAGTCACACTGATCTAGCATGTAACACATCATATCACTTTGCGGCCTCATGCACGGTATTCCCACGGGTGCCAGCTTACCTGGCCCGGGACCGTATATGATAGTGTCGCTAGCATCCATATGACAAAGAACCCGGGCTGACATGATTAGTCATGGACCCAAAGTGGCGCTAACTTACAGGGATAGGCATACATGACCCAACGACGAACGTGTCGATCAACAACGTCTGAACCCAAGTCGTAGCGAGCTACATGGACTTAAAGGAACAACGTATGACATTTCCCCGAAGGGACAAACACAAAAACAAAGAAGGACACATGCCGGCCAGCCTAAGTGTTCTGGAGCAGTAGCAAACTACCATGGCTCAGTGGAAGCACTAGGAGACATTTCTCGGTAAGAGAGGCTGCCAAGGATGAACAACTAGATTGTCAGATCCCACACATACCAAGCATTTCACATCATACACACAATATGCTCGATATGTGCAAATACAACATGGCATCACAACATAACTCTATGACTCAAGCTATTTATTCAATAGGCTCCGAGGAGCGAGATATTACAATCATGTGTCTCATGACCCAACATTTAGAGCATACAAGTCAAAGCACATGCAGAAGCTTAACATGCCTGGGTACAGACATCTACAAATAAAAAAGGTTGAGAAGCCTGACTATCTACCACATCCTGCCGAGGGCACAAGATCGTAGCTGAGGTAACAAGCTAAATGTCGAAGTCCATGCGGAACTACTAGCGAGACTGATGTCTCTCTGCAAAACATAAATTAAGAAAACATGAGTACAAATGTACCCAGCAAGATTTACATCAGATCTAACTACATATGCATCATTATCAACAAAGGGGGTGGTGGGGTTTAACTTCAGCAAGCCAGCTTTGACTCGGTGGCTATCCTGAACTACGACTGCAAGTAACTCTTTTGAGGTGGCGCACATGAGTCCACATATTCACCATATCAATACACCACTATGGATTCGCTCCCGTATCCCTACGAGAATGCCATCCATAGCACTCACGCTTATATTGCGTATTTCAGAGTATCCACTTTCACTTGTCTATGAACTATATAGGCAACCTAGAGGACCTTTACCGTGGACGCGGCTATTCGAATAGATCATTTATAACCCTGCCGAGGTGTACTTATTCACACATGTTTCCACCACTTAGCGTCTGCACACGACATGTGCTCGGCAGACTTCAAGTGAAAGCCGTCGTGGGTGTAGACCACGACCTGACTAACAACACAAGTCTCTAGTCCAGGTTTATCACCTATTCAGGTTCCATCCGCGGCGAGTCCGGCCGAGGTTTCCACATACGGCCCCGAACGAAGTGTACAGGGTTCCGCGATGCCAAACGGGCGCCCGGCATACCCGGCCACATGCCTACCGCATCACAGCCAACCCCTTGGGTCAGCACTATGCATGGCCTCCAGCATACTACAAACACCAGAAACTACTTGCAACTCCTGGACAGCGGACAAGGGCGGTTAATAAGTCGAGCGTGGTCATATTTTAGGGCCCAGCGTGTGGTAGTAGCTGTTCATGGATCACAAACACAGAACTCAGTTCCTGAGGACAGTTTCAATGAGACAACCCACCATGTACTCCTACATGGCCTCTCACCGCTACCTTTACCAAATTGTGTTCGCACACTTAGCTCACACACAGTAGGACATGTTCACAACATCCCAATTCATCCCCGATGGATCAGACCTGACTCAACTCTAAGCAGTAGCAGGCATGACAAACAAGCATGAATGAGTACGCACATCAGGGCTCAAACAACTCCTACTCATGCTAGTGGGTTTCATGTATTTACTGTGGCAATGACAGGTCATGCAGAGGAAAGGGGTTCAACTACCGCAGCAAGTAACAGATGAATCATTGTTATCCTAATGCAGTAAAAGAGAGCAGGAGCGACAGAGTGGGATTGTATAGGAATGAACAAGGGGGTTTGCTTGCGTGGCACTTCTGAAGATAGTATAGCTCTTCATCGGTGTCATCAAACTCATCGCCGGAACATGTTTACTGAGAGGGGACAAATACCGGCAACAAAGTAGAAAACACAATTAATGCGATACACAATATGATGCATGATCATGACATGGCGAATTCAGTGTGTTGGGCTAATGCAACTACAACCAGCTGGGTTTGAGTCATTTTGAACCAAAGGTTCAATTCCAAATTCAAACTATGAATTCAAATAGTGCCTTATCATGTTTTGTGCTAAACAGCAAGGTTAAGTTGCTTAAACATGCATGAAACCAGTATAGATGGATAGATTGGATTTTTCTTATTATTTTTCATATATAACTTATTTCATTTGGAGCTACGGTTGAATTTCTATGATTTATTGAAGTTTAGATTATTTTCTAGAATTTTCTGAATTACTTTAAATCTCAAAAATGATTAACTGCGTCAGCATTGTGCAAGCATGACGTCAGCAAGGTGAATAGGGCTGCCCCGGGTCAAACCTGACCAGTGGGGCCCACTGGTCAGTGACTTAGGGGCTGGTTAGGGTGACTGACAGGTGGGCCTGGTCAACGCTGACTAGGCGAAAGTCAGGGCTGACAGGTGGGGTCCACGGGACCAACGCTAAACTAACAGGGAGGTTAGGCTAACCTTAACGGGCACATGGGCCCACATGACACTGGCTCAAGGGGGTGATTAGCGCGGCCATTAGCAGCTATTGACGACGCCATGTCAGATACGTCGGCGATAAGTCGCCGGTGACCACAGAACATGGCGGCGAGCTTCGGAAATCGCCATCCAGCGACGGTTTGGCGCGCAGCTAGGCTCTACGGAAAGCTTGGAGAGCTCTACGTCCAGTGGTGTAGGAAGCAGCAGCTCCGGTGGCCTAAATCGACGGCGGCAGCGACTTGCGCGGCGGCCGGAGTTCGGGCATCGACCGAGTCGATGCTGTGGTGCACAAGGGGAGGAACCATTGATTTCTGCGGGCTCCTGGGTGTTTGCTGAGCGCGAAGGAGTGCTTGGACGTGTGCTGCGACCACTCTGGCCATGACGGTGACATGGCCAGCGGACCACTATTTCAGCCGGAGGTAGAGCTGCACCTAGAGTACGAGAAGAGGCCGGGGAAGAGGGGAGGTCGAATCGGGCGCTCACAGGGAGGCAGCAGGGTAGCTCAATGGGCTCGGGGACGACCTCCAGCGCGCGCACGACGGTGACGGCCGGCGAGCAGATGCGACAGTGGAGAGCTCGAAGGCGACGGAGAAGGCCTTCCGGCGTCGCCTGGCTATGGTCAGATGACGTAGGGGACGGTGGCACAGCTCAAGGACAAGTCAAGGGGGCTCGGGAAGCACGGTGGTCGTAGGTACGATGGGGGCGCCCTCTGGTGCGCTCGGGGAAGAGAGGGAGAGGGAGCTAGAGGAGGGGATGAACACGGAGAGGGCGAGAGAGCATCGAGGGGGTCACGTGGCGCCTCCAGGGGGGTCGAGGAAGTGAGCAGGGAGGCAGGAGGTGGCGGGCGTGTGCGCGCGCGCGGCGAGCACGTGCTCGGCATCCTCCTGGCAGCAGCTTGAAGATGGCGGCGCTGTGGGCCTCATGGGCTGCTACAGTGTTGGGCTAGCTGGAGCACCCGGTGGGCTGCAGGTTTGTTTTCTCTCTCTGTTTTACTTTTGTTTCTGTTTTCTATTTATTTTGCCTCTGTTGATTTACTTAAACACCAAATCATTTTTATAAAAGCTGAAATTATTTGTGGGAGCTCTTTGCAACATAACAGTGTCCCACAATTATTTTCAAAATATTTGGAGCTATAAAAATATTTATAGTTTTTATTTGCTCCAACTCAAATAAATTATGGATTAATACAATGCCCTATATATGCTCTGGAAAAATGTGCACTATTTTTGGCAGAGGTTCTGGACCAACTCAAAAATGATGAACTTTTATGGAGGCATTTTGGGTTCATTGAAACAATTTATGGTTGACCCTATTTGCTTTGCTTTTGGTGCTAGGGTTTTGACTTCCCCATTTCAAGTTCATTTGAATTCTAAACATGATGGCATGAAGATCAAGAAAAGGCAACAGGGGCTGAGCTAGGGCTGTGACAACTCACCCCCACTGAACAAGAATCTCGTCCCGAGATTCAAGCGTAGGGTAAGATGAAGGGGGGGGGGGCACAAATTATCACAAATTTCAAGATCCAACTTGCACTTCATAGGAACGTTGATTCCTTCATCATCTTTGTCTCGATGACTTGCTCTGAGAACTCCAACCAATATGACAGCAAGATGAAAGGAAAAACTCTAGAAGGATCGATCTTCTCGAAGATCGAACAACTCAGGATCAACTCACGAAATGAGACATAGCAACATCTCTCAAGCTGAGACACGAAGCACACATCCAAAGGGATGGAGTGAAATAGATGATGAAGGTTCACTAGGTAGACAACAATTTCACGCTTAAGAAGGTGGTGAATGGTTGTCAACGTAGCGAGGAGTTGAGTTTCCATGATACCATAATGAGACATCTTAGAGGAGGTGACTCATAGAATTAATACCTTAAGTGGCAAAAAGATTTACTTTTGATTCGGAGAACATTGAAATTCCCTATACGAACCTGACACAATTCACCAACAATCGTTTGGCGAGGTCTTAAAGAATGGCATACCCAGACTAGAATGGACGATGTGGATTACGTTGTTGAAGACAACACAAAGGGTGATTTTGCTTATCATCGGAAATAGATGAACCCATGGTAGGACCACTTTGAAGATGATCCTGATTAGTAGTTACTAAGAAGGGTAGTCCATAGTAGGATGGTACAATGGCGGTGCAAGCTGGGAACAAAATGCAAATGTTGGGAATGATTCTAGTAACTGGGGAGAAACCCAACAGTAGAGAGTAAATCCATTGTTTGAAAGGTTATAGCATAACCGAGGAAACTGGGAGCAATCCCAGTTAGTGCTAAAGATAACACCTGGTGCTTGCGAGTGCTCTCAAGAACTTGAGCATTTCCATATTCATCAAGTTTTTACCAATATCCGTGTCAAGGATCCTGGCAACACAACATACTACCATGATGAATAGTGATGGGCGATGCAGATGTAAAGGAAGACAACACTTTCTTAGATTTGTCCTTGGCAATGCTAAGGAACAAAACCTGGATGATCGACCGAGAGACATTTAGCACTCCGCTTCTAATGTTCTCCTTGATGTGCTAGTGTAACCCATTTATAAATATGGTTTGATATCTAGAACATCAAGTAAAGTTCGGACTTTGGGAGCACAAAAATCCATATGGAACAACTACTGGAATAAATTCTACGAGATCCTTATGGGGAGGTGGCTAACTTCCTCAATCAAGATACTACAATAATGGGTCTTCCCGCTACGTGTGCTGGCCACGACATCCACTTTACCGGTTACAGAGAGACCAATATTATAGTTCTTGGGAAACGTTCCAACCATCATATCTGCCTAAAATTCAGATTTGGTTGGTGTCAGGATATTCCAGACTCGTCAAGGCTAGAGATAAAAATGAAAGTTTGCAACACAAATCGACGAGATGACATCGCAAGATTCTTAGGAGATGGACTACGATAGCAAGCTCCAAAACATGAGATGGTTCTTCTACATACATGTGAACACGCTGTCCCAGACAAGCATGACCACATAGTAGTCTTATAATAAAACACTACCGATTTCAGGTGGGGAACCATCATTGTGGATAACAAAGTCCTTGATTAAGCCCGGGTTAGCTCTTAAAAAGGAACTTCTTATCCTTGAACAAATCAGTCAGTGACTTGGTGTGCTAGGGATACATATAGAGTGAAGGTTGCAAGTCTTCAAACCATCGAATACTTCGCACATATGCATGACTAATTTGGAATGATTCCAAAGGAAGCAACATTGACTTTCTCGAATTCATGGCGGCAACTTGCATCATCTGCACAAGAATTAGAGGAAGTCACTTCTTCCATCCGAGCATATGCTTCATGCGCGGGACATGAAGATAATGCTCATAAAAGTTTCCAACGCTAGCTTAATGTCCAACAAAATCATGGGAAGGGCATGGATGTTGTCGATGGGCTCAACAACAATTCATCCAGGTCTCCATAAAAATGGGATTCCACAATTATGTGAACAAGGTCATAGCATTAGTCAGACCCAAAAAATATAATGGTGTATGCCCGAGGAAACAACCACGAGTAAGACAACATTACAAATATCATTGGTTTTGATTTGATTTGACGTTAGCCCATACTCAAATCAAAGATTGGATAAGATGATAGGTCCATTAACTGATCACAAAGGTCAATCGATGAAGATACCATCTTTCTTCAACACACATACAAGATATCCCTTAAAATGAACTACGCTAGGCAAGCTTTTATCTTCCAACTCTCCAAGTTGTTATTTAGCTTAACCAACTAGCTCAGGGGTATCCAACACAGATACTTGGAGAAAAGGTGGTTTACAAGAAACCAACTTGATCACGAACTCAACATAGCGGTCAAGAGACAACCTGGTGATACTTCCGAGAAGATATTTGGAAATCACGAACCACCGATATGTTACTAAGCTCGAGAACAATCTTGCTTTTCCGGGCAAGATGATATGATCAAAAGAGCGAGGGACTGACACAATCCTAACTCATTGATCGAAGAGTGCACCGAAAATGGACTAGGTAGCACGATCAATCTTAGGATGAAGATTCAATAATGAGCACACTAAGAATGAAGTTATTGTACTTTAACTACCAAGCAACAGAGTTGCTAGGAGTATTGATTTAGGACATCACGATTCACTTGCCGGCATTCTGGTTACAATAACACGGGGACCGAGGAATGATTAGCGATGGCGAGAGGTATCACTACGTCAAGAACTCATAAGACACGGTGCAATTCTCATGACATTCTTGGCATAAAGTGGGTAACACTTCATGGTAGAACTGACCAAAAGCTGGATTGGCATTTTGACTTGCGGATTACAATTGCTTTGACCCAATCCTAGACATGGAAGAGGTACTAGAGTTTGTTTCTCCAAGTCATTCCGAATAGAATGGCTTGACGGACCACAGGAGTAAAAGGCATCGATGAACATGAATGCACAACTACTCCTGACTGTCAATTGATAGACATGGGTCAGAATACAACTAAGGAGGGACAACTCATGGAACATATAACTTTTTGAGTTGTGGATGCATGGATTAGTATGTCGAACGAGTTCAACATATCTCTTCTGGATAACCCATGCAGATAGGTAGAACTGGCAGAGTCACAACATGGAATCGAGAACTCGTCAGGAGCACTCTGGTGGTGATCTTTCGGTTCAACGAGAAACTTCTGCCATAAGCAGTTCATGGTATTTGGAAGAAGCATATACCACGAACCTCGAGGAATAATGCAAAGGTTACTATATCCTAAAGGAACTAGCAAACACTATCAACATGAGGTAAGTAGGGTGAATCTCGGGTTCAAGAACCCAGGGATAGAATACCTGCTAACTAGTTGACATCACGGGATGCTTTCGAGGATGATGGCCGGAATAATCACCCTGGGATCACAAAACATGGCTAGATTACTAGGTGATCCTCTAAGACACCTAGGATCATATTAATAACTCCAACATATATGTCGAGGCAATAGAGTACCTCAACTCAACAATTAGTGTGATTAACCTGGCTTAAACGAACATCGAAACCAGAGGGAAAGGATTTTGCAATGCATCATACTATTTAGAAACCTGGGATGACTCGGACGACATATCGGCTGTAAATGCTCGAAAAGATTTAAGACATCCTACAATTGGTGGCATAACCACTCGATCATCATAATATCAAGGTTCCGAGGTCAACGGTTAACATACAGAAGTAGTAGGGACTGAACTGAGGCCTAAATCCAGCAATCTTATAAGTCTACGGATTAGTAACACGTGATCCTGATAGTTAGAAGATAAAGCCTAGTTCCTTAACCCCGTAGGAAAGATGAGATGACTCGGATCAGAAGGCATAGGGTATAAGGAGTAAAAAGAGCCTTACGTTCCCATCCACAATCAATTCCCTTACATAACTAAAGAATTTCTAGACTCAACTTTGACCAGTTTGGCTTGGTAATCCTATAGGGAGTCAGGCTCTGATACCAAAGCTGTCAGGACCCCGATCCTAAGTCACACCAATCTAGCATGTAACACATCATATCACTTTGCGGCCTCACGCACGGTATTCCCATGGGTGCCACCTCACCTGGCCAGGGACTGTTTGCGCCTTTTGGCTCACATACATGATAGTGCCGCAAGCATCCATATGACAAAGAACCTGGGCTGACATGACTAGTCGTGGACCCAAAGTGGCACTAACTTACAGGGATAGGCATACATGACCCAACAACGAATGTGTCAATCAACAACGTATGAGCCCAAGTCATAGCAAGCTACATGGACTTAAAGGAACAACGTGTGACATTTCCCCAAAGGGACAGACACATGAATGAACAAGGACACATGCCGGCCAGCCTAAGTGTTCTGGAGCAGTAGCAAGCTACCATGGCTAAGTGGAAGCACTAGGAGACATTTCTCGGTAAGAGAGGCTACCAAGGACGAACAACTAGGTTGTCAGATCGCACACATACCAAGCATTTCAAATCATACACACAATATGCTCGATATGTGGAAATACAACATGGCATCACAACATAATTCTATGACTCAAAGTATTTATTCAATAGGCTCCGAGGAGCGAGATATTACAAACATGGGTCCAAGACCCAACATTCAGAGCATACAAGTCAAAGCACATGCGGAAGCTTAACATGTCTGAGTACAGACATCTACAAATGAAAAAGGCTGAGAAGCCTGACTATCTACCAGATCCTGCCGAGGGCACAAGATCGTAGTTGTGGTAACAAGCTAAACGTCGAAGTCCACGCGGAACTACTAGCAAGACTGAAGTCTCTCTGCAAAACATAAATTAAGCAAACGTGAGTACAAATGTACCCAGCAAGACTTACATCAGATATAACTACATATGCATCATTATCAACAAAGGGGATGGTGGGGTTTAACTACAGCAAGCCAGCTTTGAATCGATGGCTATCCTCAACTACGACTGCAAGTAACCTTTTTGAGGTGGCGCACACGAGTCCATATATTCACCATATCAATACACCACTATGGATTCTCCCCCGTCTCCCTACGAGAACGCCATCCATAGCACTCACGCTTAACTTACGTATTTTAGAGTATCCACTTTCACTTGTCTATGAACTGTATATGCAACCTAGAGGTCCTTTACCGCGGACGCGGCTATTCGAATAAATCATTTATAACCCTACATGGGTGTACTTCTTCACACATGTTTTCACCACTTAGCGTCTGCACACAACATGTGCTCGGCAGACTTCAAGCGAAAGCCGACGTGGGTGTAGACCATGACCTCACTAACCACACAAGTCTCTAGTCCAGGTTTATCGCCCATTCAGGTTCCATCCGTAGGGAGTCCGACCGCGGTTTCCACATACGGCCCCGAACAATGTGTACATGGTTCCGCGACACCAAACGGGCACCCGGCATACCCGACCACGTGTCTACCACACCACAGCCCACCCCTTGGGTCAGCACTGTGCACGGCCTCCAGCATACTACAAACACCAGAAACTACTTGCAACTCCTGGACAGAGGACAAGGGTGGTTAATAAGTCGAGCGGGGTCATATTTCAGGGCCCAACGTGTGGTATTAGTTGTTCATGGATCACAAACACAAAACTCAGTTCCTGAGGATGGTTTCAATGAAACAACCCACCATGTACTCATACATGGCCTCTCACCACTACCTTTATCAAATCATGTTCGCACACTTAGCTCACACACAGTAGGACATGTTCACAACATTCCAATTCATCCCCGATGAATCAGACCTGACTCAACTCTAAGCAGTAGCAGGCATGACAAACAAGCATGAATGAGTAGGCACATCAGGGCACAAACAACTCCTACTCATGCTAGTGGGTTTCATCTATTTAATGTGGCAATGACAGGTCATGCAGAGGAAAGGGGTTCAAATACTACAACAAGTAACGTATGCATCGTTATTGTCCTAATGCAGTAAAAGAGAGCAGGAGCGAGAGAGTGGGATTGTATCGGAATGAACAAGGGGGTTTGCTTGCCTGGCACTTCTGAAGATAGTATAGCTCTTCATCGGTGTCATCGAACTCATCGCCGGAACACGTCTACTAAAAGGAGACAAATACCGGCAACAAAGAAGAAAACACAACCAATGCGATGCACAATATGATGCATGAGCATGACATAGCAAAATGAGTGTGCTGGGTTAATGCAACTACCACCAGCTGGGTTTGAGTCATTTTGAACCAAAGGTTCAATCCCAAATTCAAACTATGAATTCAAATTGTGCCTTATCATGGTTTGCACTAAACCACAAGGTTAAGTTTCTTAAGCATGCATGAAACGAGTACAGTTGGATAGATTGGATTTTTCTGATCATTTTTTATATATAACTTATTTCATTTGGAGCTACGGTTGAATTTCTATGATTTATTTAAGTTTAGATTATTTTCTGGAATTTTCTGAATTACTTTAAATCCAGAAAATGATTAATTGCGTCAGCATTTTGCAAGCGTGACGTCAGCAAGGTCAACAGGGCTGCCCCGGGTCAAACCTGACCAGTGGGGCGCACTGGTCAGTGACTTAGGGCTGGTTAGGGTGACTGACACGTGGGCCTGGTCAACGTTGACTAGGCGAAAGTCAGGGCTGACACATGGGGTCCACGGGATTAGCTCTAAACTCACAGGGAGGTTAGCCTAACCAAAACGGGCACGTGGGCCCACATGACATTGGCTCAAGGGGGTGATTAGCACGGCCATTCGCAGCTAATGATGATGCCACGTCAGATATGCCGGCGATAAGTCGTCGGTGACCACAGAACACGGTGGCAAGCTTCGGAAATCGCCGTCCGGTGACAGTTTGGCGCGCAGCTAGGCTCTACAGAAAGCTTGGAGTGCTCTGCATCCAGCGGTGTATGAAGCAGCTGCTCCAGTGGCCTAAATCGACAGCGGCAGTGACTTGCACGGCGGCCGGAGTTTGGGCATCGACCGAGTCGATGCTGTGGTGCACGAGGGGAGGAACCAGTGATTTCTGCGGGCTCCTGGGTGTTCGTTTAGCGCGAAGAAGTGTTTGGACGCGTGCTGCGGCCTCTCTGGCCACGACGGCGACATGGCCGGCGGACCAGAGCTTCGATCGGAGGTGGAGCCGCGGCTAGAGTACGAGAAGAGGCCGGGGAAGAGGGGAGGTCGAAGTGGGCGCTCACATGGAGGCAGCAGGGTAGCTCAATGGGCTCGGGGAGGACCTCCATCGCACAAACGAAGACGACGGCCGGCGAGCAGATGCGGGAGTGGAGACCTTGACGGCGACGCAGAAGGCCTTCCGGCGTCACCTGGCTATGTGCAGATGACGCAGGGGACGGCGGCAGAGCTCAGGGACAAGTCAAGGGGGCTCGAGAAGCATGGTGGTCGCGGGTCCGATGGTGGCGCCCTCTGGTGCGCTCGGGGAAGAGAGGGAGAGGGAGCCAGAGGAGGGGATGAGCACGGAGAGAGCGAGAGGGCGTCGAGGGGGTCGAGGAAGCGAGCAGAGAGGCAGGAGGTGGCGGGCGTGTGTGCGCGCGTAGAGAGCACGCGCTCGGCATCCTCCTGGCAGCAACTTGAAGATGGCGGCGCTATGGGCCTCGTGGGCTGCTACAGTGTTGGGCCATCTGGAGCGCCGGGTGGCCTGCAGGTTTGCTTTCTCTCTCTCTGTTTTACGTTTGTTTCTGTTGTCTATTTATTTTGCCTCTATTTTGATTTAGTTAAACACCAAATTATTTTTATAAAAGCTAAAATTATTTGTGGGAGCTCTTTGCAATATAATAGTGTCCCATAAGTATTTGCAAAATATTTGGAGCTATAAAAATATTTATAGTTTTTATTTGCTCCAACTCAAATAAATTATGGATTAATACAATGCCCTATATATGCTCTGGAAAAATGTGCACTATTTTTGGCAGAGGTTCTGGACCAATTGAAAAATGATGAACATTTATGCAGGCATTTTGGGTTCATTGAAACAATTTATGGTTGACCCTATTTTATTTGCTTTTGGTGCTAAGGTTTTGACATCCCCATTTCAAGTTCATTTGAATGGTAAACATGATGGCATGAAGATCAAGCAAAGGCAACAGGGGCTGAGCTAGGGCTGTACAACTCACCCCCACTAAACAAGAATCTCGTCCCGAGATTCAAGCATAAGGTAAGATGAAGGGGGAAACACAAACTATCACAAACTTCAAGATCCAACTTGCACTTCATAGGAACGTCGATTCCTTCATCATGTTTGTCTCGATGACTTGTTCTGAGAACTCCAACCAACTTGACAGCGACATGAAAGGAAAAACTCGAGAAGGATCAATCTTCTCGAAGATCGAACAACTCAGGATCAACTCATGGAATGAGACATAGCAACATCTCTCGAGCTGAGACACGAAGCACACATCCAAAGGGATGGAGTGAAACAGATGACAAAGGTTCATTAGGTAGACAAAAAATTCACGCTTAAGAAGGTGGTGAACGGTTGTCAATGTAGCGAGGAGGTGACTCATGGAATTAATACCTTAAGTGGAAAAAAGATTTACTTTTGATTCGGAGAACATTGAAATCCCCTACACCAACCTGATACAATTCACCAATAATCGTTTGGTGGGGTATGAAAGAATGGCATACCCAGACTAGAATGTATGATGTGGATTACCTTGTTGAAGACAACACAAAGGGTGATTTTGCTTATCATCAGAAATAGATGGAACCCGACAGTAGAGAGTGAATCCACTGTTTGAAAGGTTATAGGGTAACCGAGGAAACTGGGAGCAATCCCAGTTAGTGCCAAAGATAACACCTGGTGCTTGCGCGTGCTCTCAAGAACTTGGGCATTTCCATATTCATCAAGTTTTTACCAATATCCGTGTCAAGGATCCTGGCAACACAACATACTACCATGATGAATAGTGATGGGCGATGCAGATGTAAAGGAAAACAACACTTTCTCAGTTTTGTCCTTGACAATGCTAAGGAACAAAACCTGGATGATCGACTTTTGTTGACCACAGTTGAAACTTTAGCATGTTCCTTCATCCTAACAGGGAATGGTGGTTTTTCAATATAAGCAGTGGGAACAACTGGATCAACATTGTAAATGACAGTTTCTTGTTTAGCTGTTACCAGTTCTTTAATTTCTTCTTTAATAGGTGGGTGATATTTGAACCACTTCTCCTTAGGGAGATCAACATATAGTAGCAAAATATTCACAAAAGGAAACTACTATCTCAGAGTCAAGTCCATATTTAGTGCTAAACTTTTGAAAAGCATCAGAATTCATAAAAGATTTAACACAATCAAAATTAGGTTCAATACTTGTCCCTTTACCTTCGTCGAGTCCCAATCTTCAGAGTTGCGTTTAATTCATTCTAAAAGATCCCACTAGAATTCAATGTCTTCTTCATAAAGAACTAGTACAAGAAGTATTGAGCATGGATTGATCATTACAAGAAAGCCGAGAATAAAAATTCTGAATAATAATTTCTCTTGAGAGCTCATGATTTGGGCATGAATATAACATTGATTTAAGCCTCCCCCAAGCTAGAGTGATAGTTTCTCCTTCACAAGGCCAAAGATTATATATATAATTCCGATCACGAGGAAAGAGATGCATAGGATAATTTTTTGATGGAATTCCAATTTCAACCGATTCCAGTTCCCAGATCCAATATCATCGCATAGCCTATACCATGTCAATGCCTTTCCCTTCAAAGATAAAGGGAAAACCTTCTTCTTAGCTTCATCTCCAGGTAAACCTGCAAGCTTAAACAATCCACAATCTCATCCACATATATCAAGTGCATATCAGGATGGTCGGTTCCATCTCCTGCATAAGGATTAGCTAGCAGTTGTTCTACCATACCCGAAGGATTTTCATATTCAATATTTTCAGTAGGTGCAGTAGGTTGCGGGCAACTAATTGTGGTTCCAGTTGAGGTGAAGATACCCCGAACAAACCCCACAAAGGATTGTTTTCCATAGTAACAAGTGACAATTAATTTCAGCATGTAGTAATAATGTTTCCTTACCAATTTCCACTTACCAAAAATGCTTCACTCCATAGCAACGGCGCCAGAAAACAGCCTTGATGACCCACAAGTATATGGGGTCAATTTTAACCTTTTCGATAAGTAAGAGTGTCGAATCCAACAAGGAGCAAAAGGAAATGACAAGTGGTTTTCAGCAAGGTAATGTCTGCAAGTGCTGAAATTGTAAGTAACAGAGTAGTTTGGTAGCCAGATAATTTGTAACGAGAAAGCAACGGTAGTAATAAAAAAAAGTGAAGCAAGGTAGCCTAATCCTTATGAGGCAAAGGAGAGGCCAAAGCGGTCTCTTATGATAAGCAAAGTGTTCTTGAGGGTACACAGGAATTTTATCTAGTCACTTTCATCATGTTGGCTCGATTCATGTTCGCTACTTTGATAATTTGGTATGTGGGTGGACCGGTGCTTAGGTGCTGTTCTTAATTGAAAAAACCTCCTACTTATGATTAACCCCCTCGCAAGCATCCGCAACTACGAGAAAAGTATTGAGAATAAATTCTAACCATAGCATTAAACTTTTGGATCGAATCGGTCCCTTACAGAATAGCGCATAAACTAGGGTTTAAGCTTCTGTCCGCAACCCATCATCAAATAACTATTACACAATGCATTCCCTTGGGCCCAAATATGGTGAAGCATGTAGTCGATGTTCACATGACACCACTAAGGGAATCACAACATACATATTATCAAAATATCGAACACATATCAAGTTCACATGATTACTCGTAACATGATTTCTCCTGTGACCTCAAGAACAAAAGTAACTACTCACAAATGATAATCATGCTCAATATCAGAGGGGTATTAAATAGCAAAATGGATCTGAAAATATAATCTTCCACCAAATAAACCATATAGTAACCAACTACAAGATGTAATCAACATTACTAGTCACCCACAACCACCAATCTATAGTTCCGGTACAAAGATTGAACACAAGAGATGAACTAGGGTTTGAGATGAGATGGTGTTGTTGAACATGTTGATGAAGATTGCCCTCCCCAAGATGGCAGAGTTGTTAGTGATGATGATGATGATGATGATTTCCCCCTCCGGGAGGAAAGTTCCCCCGGCGGAATTGCTCCGCCGGAGAGCAAAAGTGCGCCTGCCTAGGTTCCGCCTCGAGATGGTGGCGCTTCATCTCGAAAGTCCTGTCCTTATTTTTTCTAGGTCAAAATGACTTATGTACCAGAAGAGGTGCACCGGAGGTGGGCCTGGGTGAGCACAACCCACCAGAGCGCGCCTGGGGGCCCAGGCAAACCCTAGTGTCTTGTGCCCACCAGGGTGGCCCCCTCCTATACTTATTTGCTCCAATATTTCTTATTTATTCCATAAAAAATCCTCATGAAGTTTAAGCTCATTTGGAGTTGTGCAGAATAGGTAGCCTGACGTAGCTTTTTCAGATCGAGATTTCCAGCTGCCAGAATTCTCCCCCTTTGCGCATACCTTGCATATTATGAGAGAAAAGGCATTAGAATTACTCCAAAAAGCATTATTATGCAACAAAAAAACATAAATAACAGTAGGTAAACATGATGCAAAATGGATGTATCATGCTGCCAAAGCCAAAAAGATGGAACCGAAGCTGCCTAATTGATTGATTGAAGGAATAGAAACATGCAACCTCTCTCCTCTTTCTCCCATGCTTGGACGCATGTACAGTATAGAGCATAGATTCTACTCCCTTGTCCCTTCTATCACAAATCACAAAGCAGTGAGGCGTCGAATCACAAAGCATGGACAAAGAAACCATCATTTCACTCTTCGCTGACTCCGCTTCTCCATCATCTTCTTCGAGAAACCACCTGACCGCACTAAGCTGGACGGACGACGCTATTGTGTAGTACTAGTACATTAAGCGTCCTCTGGTTCAACGGACATCCTGGATGCAAATAAGGCGGTTGTCTCCGCTTGCAGGCTGCACTTGCGAATGACTTACCGTGGTCTCCCTCAATGGTTTTCTCCGTCGAACGCACTTCGCCAAACCACAATGTTTGAGATATCATCGACGTCACCGCAATGGGGAAGGAAGTCAAATAGTTACTACCTCCATTTTTTGGTACACAAGGCTAGTATCAAAATTACAATTTGCAAAAGGCCAGTAACACTAATCGAGGCAAAATTGATGGGGTTTGCCTCGTACTAGCAACCAATGACATTAATATACCCTTGTGTGCATGCGGAAGTGAGAATGTTGGTTTGCATGACACTGCATTAATCAAGCGATGAGGAGTGAGATGGTTTGCTCTTTGGGCGTTGGAGAAAAAAATACACATTAATTGACACATCAAACGAGGATTTGTATCGATCAATCCCGTGAAGGAAAACCCTGCCTTTGTTTTTTAACACAAGTAGTATGTACGTACTTGTACCCTGTTTGGGTCTAGGCCTTGCACTGCCATACTTCGCCACACATTTTTGCCAAGCTTGCCTAAAGTTTTCAAAATGAAAAGGAGGTACACTTGCGCACGGCTATCACGGTTGCACCGCACCCTCACATAGTCGCTCCTGCACACTGCAAACCCAACCAAGGGAACGCACCCTCACTGACACGTGCTACCGCATGCGATCAAACCAAACTCAGCCATCCAACCGCTGACACAGAATTTTCGTTCATATAGTATGTTTATCCAACCTCGTCATTTTGGATGCTGGCGCGAACCAACTGTAGCTGCCGACAAGTGTCTTCGCACCGTGGTTGCCCTCGGCCTCCAGCTACTCGGTAACGCGGAGCATGCGGGCACTCTGCATGGACGTGAGCACCGCCCGGTTCAAGTCTAGGACGTCCAGTTCCGCCTACAGGAGGGCCTCGATGGCAGCGGCATCTGCGCGCTTCGCGTCGAGTTAAGCCTCCGCCACTCGGTTCAAGTCCAGGACATCCGGTTCCGCCTGCAGGAGGGCCTCGATGGCAGCGGCATCAGCGTGCTCTGCGTCAAGTTGAGCCTCCGCCGCCTGGTTCACATCCACGACATCCGGTTCCGCCTGCAGGAGGGCCTCGATGGTAGCGGCATCCACGCACTCTGCGTCAAGTTGAGCCTCCGCCGCCCGTTTCACATCGACATCTGATTTCGCCTACAAGAGGGCCTCGATGGCAGTGGCATCTGCACGCTCTGCGTCGAGTTGAGCCTTCTCCTGTCGGTCCTCCTTTAGGATCGCGAGGTTGAACTGCTGGTCCGCCTATACCATGGGGGACCCGGACGCCAGCACAAAGTCGACGTCCATCGTCTCATACGCACTAGGGGCCTTCTATGCAATGACCTCCGCCATGAACATTGGATTAGCTTCCTCCACCTTCGAGCTTGGCTCCAGAGAACTCGGGGATTGGCCTGCTGCAAAGCGCGCTTGGGAACGGAGGTCTATGGTGCCGACCGCCGCCGCGATTTGTGTGCGGCGCTCCGGCGTCAGCATCTTGTAGTACGTGATCTTGCAGCGCACCATGGTTTTCTGGCGAACTAGGGGACGATTGATGCAGGCTAGGGGATCGAAAGGTGGGCGAATGGTATGGAGAGGAGGTGTGGTTTTGGGGCAGTGGTGACCGACCGGCAAGTAGCTGGCCTAGTCTGAGCAGCGAAGGTTCTGGTGTGAATAGTGGTTTCGGTGACGACCGGACAATCGGTTTTGACTGTACATCACTCTTCTCGCGTTCGCATTGCACCCCGGCACGCTGGACCCTCCACGTCGCTCACCGAATGGAACACGCTTCGTCTTGCGTTTTCACTGGCTTGTGGGACCGCAGTTGAGGGCAAACCAACGTCCCTCCCCCTCCCTCGCCCGCGTCATTTATACTACTAGAAGAGAGAGAGGTCGGCCGAGTGTTACTAGTTCCCTCCCTTTTATGAGGAGTAAATAAAAATAGAGGGAGTATACTACTAGTACTATGAGCACTTGATACTCTACTGCAGATGTTGTCAGTACTCCACTAGTACTATTGGACAGGGAGCTTAAAAAAAGTTACTATTGGACTGGCTATACGTGGCGAAATCCTAGTAGGAAGAGTATGCACGAGAACAAGCACATTCACGTGTTTGAAAACAAATTGGAAACCATCTTTGTTTGAATACCAATCTATGAGTACATTCGAATCTAACAATATTGATTGGTTGTTGTTGAATGTTGATACTTTTTTTTGTAAGTTTGATCAAAGTAGAGATACTTTGACTACACATAAAACTTAGTATATGTAAACAAGAAAGGATCGGAGGGAGTATATTGGACGTTCAAAAGTGAAATGAACAATGAATACCCTTTATATATGATTTGCTGATGCTATGATCACCAGTTCAAAATTTTGAATCCGCCTTAGGTATCACACGTGCACCCACTCGTTCTCTCTCAGTTTCATCTCGGGGTCCGGAGATCAATTGAATGAGGACTAGGATGGGTACAATACGTTCGTTTCGCTTTTGAATGTACAATATACTCCCTCCGATCCCCACAGACCCCTCGGGTCATTTCTATCTGTAGGACCTTGAAGTATGTCTAGAGGGGGGGGGGTGATTAGACTACTTGACCAATAAAAACTTAACCTTTTCCCAATTTTAGAGTTTGGCAGATTTTAGCTACTTTAGGACAAGTCAAGCAATCAACACACTATTCAAGCAAGCATGCAAAGAGTATATAGGCAGCGGAAATTAAAGCATGCAACTTGCAAGAAAGTAAAGGGAAGGGTTTGGAGGATTCAAACGCAATTGGAGACACAGATGTTTTTGGCGTGGTTCCGATAGGTGGTGCTATCGTGCATCCACGTTAATGGAGACTTCAACCCACGAAGGGTAACGATTGCGCGAGTCCATGGAGGGCTCCACCCACGAAGGGTCCACGAAGAAGCAACCTGTCTATCCCACCATGGCCGTCGCCCACGAAGGACTTGCCTCACTAGCGGTAGATCTTCACAAAGTAGGCGATCTCCTTGCCCTTACAAACTCCTTGGTTTAACTCCACAATCTTGTCAGAGGCTCCCAAGTGACACCTAGCCAATCTAGGAGACACCACTCTCCAAGAAGTAACAAATGGTGCGTTGATGATGAACTCCTTGCTCTTGTGCTTCAAATGATAGTCTCCCCAACACTCAACTCTCTCTCATAGGTTTGGATCTGGTGGAAAGAAGATTTGAGTGGAAAGCAACTTGGGGAAGGCTAGAGATCAAGATTCATATGGTAGGAATGGAATATCTTGGCCTCAACACATGAGTAGGTGGTTCTCTCTCAGAAATGGTAAGTTGGAAGTGTAGGTTTGTTCTGATGGCTCTCTCCACGAATGAAGAGGAGGTGGAGGGGTATATATAGCCTCCACACAAAATCTAACCGTTACACACAATTTACCAAACTCGGTGGGACCGATTCAATAGATTCGGTCGGACCGATTTAGTAAACCTAGTGACCGTTAGTGATTTTCGTGGATGACATACATCTCGGTGAGACCGATTCGTTAGGGTTAGGGCATAACGTAATCTCGGTAAGACCGACATACAAACTCGGTGAGACCGACTTGGTAATAAGCTTTCGAGAGAGTTGGTCGGAGTAAACTCGGTGGGACCGATTTGCTCTTTTCGGTGAGACCGAAATGTTACAAAAGGAAACGGAGAGTTTACATTGCAATCTCGGTGGGACCGATCGCTCACGTCGGTTAGACCAAAACGTTCTGAAGGAAACAGAGAGATTATAACCCCATCTCGGTGAGACCGAGATCCCTATCGGTAAGACTGATTTGCTTAGGGTTTGTTGCAGTGGCTATGACTTTTGGAATCGGCGGCGCCGGATAGGAAGAATTGGTGTGACCGATTTTGGCTTTGGGTTTAGGTCATTTGTGGATGTGGGAAAGTAGCTGAGCGTTTTGGAGCATATCACTAAGCACATGAAGCAAGAGGCTCATTAAGCAACACCTCATCCCTCCTTGAGAGTATTGGCTTTTCCTATAGACTCAATGTGATCTTGGATCACTAAAATATAAAATGAAGAGTCTTGAGCTTTTGAGCTTGAGCCAATCCTTTGTCCTTAGTATTTTGAGGGATCCACTTTCATCATCCATGCCATGCCATTCATTGAGATTTCCTGAAATAATGGTCTTGGAATAGCATTAGCTCAATGAGCTATATGTTGTTATGAATTACCAAAACCACCTAGGGATAGTTGCACTTTCAATCTCCCCCTTTTTGGTAATTGATGACAACATATAGATCAAAGCTTCGACAAATGATAATAAGATTTAATAACATCGTCGCTTTGAGAAGTATGTGATAAGCAAGAGCTCCCCTTAAATTTGTGCATAGTTTAAAATTTGCTTTGGACTGCAAATGCACAATGAATTTGGCTCATGGGTTACTCTTCCATGTCACATACATCTTGGTGGAGTGCTCAAAATAATATACATTGAATACATGCACTCATCACCAAGCAAAGTGAATGATCACATAAGATAGATAAGATAATATCAAACATGCATAAGTGTAGCTTATGATCAGACACATGATCATCAATGTCTCACAAGCATAGTATCTCAGGCAAACAAAAGCAAACAAGTTTAACCACAAAATAAAGCAAGAGAGAACAAAAGCAACACTCTCTCTCTCTCTCTCTCTCTCTCGAAGCCTATGATCTATACATTTTTCTCCCCCTTTGGCAACAAGTTACCAAAAAGTTCATAGAAAATGCATAGTGCTAGATTGACTCTCAGGCTTGATCTTCTGGTGGTGGTGTCCTGATAACTCCAAGGACGAAGGCTTGAGTTGAAGTAGAGGGTGCTGGAGTGGATGCTGGAGCTGGTTGCACTAGAACTGAAGGGGCAGTAGCTGGTGCTGAAGTTGTTGCTCTAGTGTCTCGCCACTGCACCTGAATCGACCTCTGGGCTCTGGGCACTCGCAAACACATTAGTGGTAGTCTTGCCTGCCTCTCCTGCATATCATCCTCGCAGCTACTCCACAACCGATCAGATCTCGCCATTTTGACATCAAGGTCATGGAATTTGAGTTCCATGATTCTCTCCAAGCTCTCCTGATTCTGAGTGGCCAGTCCCTTCTCAATCCTCAGTGTAGATGCTATCAAGTAACCAAGCTGCTCCTGCTTGTTCTTCAAGAAATATTCAGATGCCTCCTCTTGAGTTGGCATCCTGGCAGCCTTCTCTTTCTTTGCCTTCTCCTTCTTCTCTTGAGCTTGAACTGATTGTGGATCATTCTCATTCATGACAACCTCATTTTCCTCAAAGTCTGGATAAAGTGGAAAGTGTTCCTTATCCAACTGATATTTCCCTGTGCCCATCTTTGAGTTGATCAATTCTTGAATCTGAGGGGCATATCCACAGCTCCTCTTCTGATCTGCTGCAGTCCTCTTAATGGTTTCAATCATCAGGCTCATGACTTTGAATTTTTGTGGCACATCAAACACATGCAACATGTTGATGGCATGCCCTCTGATCATGTTATAGTCACCAGACTTGGGCAACAGAGTGTGCCTCAGTATCCAATTGATAGTTGGCAGCCCTGACAGCAGAAAGTGGACTAATCCAAACTTGTGAGTCTCAGCTGCCTTGTCTGGGATTTCCTTGTACATGTGAGCCATGGAATTGTGATCCATCTTCTTCTTTGCATAGATATCCAGGTCATCCTCATTTTCCTTTGGGGCATTTATCAGACTTGCCCATTCTTCAATAGTTGACTGGTACCTTGTACCTTCAGACATCCAAAAAATTCTTCCATCTGGGAAAAGTGTGCTGTGGAGTAGAATTGCATGATAAGTTCATCATTCCAATGGGTGAAGTTTTGTCCAAGAAAATCAGCAACTCCACAAGCAACAAAGCTGTCTTGCACTCCAGGATAGTGCTCTTCATATCCTTGATGTAGGTCCAGTCGACCCACCTCATGTCACACACTATGGGCTTCTTATCCAACAGAATTGTCTCATAGAAGTCCTGCTGTTCCTTTGTATGGAACCTGTAGTCAACAGCAGTCCTTCTCCTTGAAGCATATGGATCTTCCATCCTCCACAGCCTCAGCCCTGAATCCTTCCTGATCCTCATGTCCTCAGCCACAGGATGGGCATCATTGTGGTCTAGTATCTTGGGCTTGAGCTTCCTTAGGACTTGACCTTCTTCATCTTCTTCTTCAGCAACATTTGGCACTGGGGCCTTGTTCTTCTGAGCAGCTGGAATACTCCTAGTATTCCTCTTTGGAACTTGCTTGGCCTTGGAGGCAGCTTTGGGTGCTTCCTTGGGCTTAGATGTTGCAGCCCCTGACCTTATAGCATCACCCATAAGCTTAGGTGCCTTAGTTGCTGGTGCAACAACCTCTTCCTCTTCTGCATCTCTTCTCATAGATGGCTTTCCAAGAACCTAGGCAGTTGTGGTTCTTGCTCTCTTCTTCTTCTTGTCCTGAGCACCTTCATCCTCTGATTCAATTGTGAACTTCATAGTCTCTCCAGTGGGGACTTTCTTGGGTTTGGAAGAAGTGACTTTCTTCTCAGGTGCCTCTTTGGGTTCTGTCTGAGCTGGCACTTGAGTGGACTTTCTGGCTTTAGGCATTGGTGTCCTCTTGGCAGGAACTTTCTTTTTCAGTCCAGGCTTTGTGCTATGTGCAAAGCCATATTCCTTCTTGAGCACCACTTTCTTGGAAGTAGCCTCATCTTCCTCAGCTTTATAGTCCTCGTCCTCTGAGTCTGAAGTTCTCTTCCTCCTTTGCCTGGTAGCAGCCTAAGGCAGGTTTCTAGGAGTGCTTCTGCTCCCATCATCTGTAGAGCTTGAGGGACTGGTGCCCTTGCTCATGTCAACTTGCTCTTCTGACCTGTTCTGGCTGTAACTCTGGTCTGACATGCTGCAAAAAGCTGACTGCTGACCCTGTGAAGAGTTATAGATGAGATAGAGTGGATGAGCATCACAAAATGCAGAGATTTTTGCAAAAGAATGATTCAAAAATTCAGTTTTAGTTTTCCATAGAAAGCATTTCGGATCAACCGATTTTCAAACTCGGTGATACCGAAGCAGTTTTGGAACCTAAACTGATGATCTCGGTTGAACCGAGTCACAGTTCGGTGGCACCGAGACTGCTAGGGTTTCACAGAATCCTAAAATCGGTCGCACCGATTAGTAATTCTCGGTCAGACTGTGTGGGGACCCCGACTCATAAGTCGAGATCACCGAATGCACGTGTACAGTGATCCCAGAGATCAATGCTCACTGAACACACAGAAGCTGAATAACAAGAGTCTTACATCCATACATACCGTTTTACACAAGTAGGACCATTATGGTCAAGTCTTGAGTGTATCATCGCAGCGGAAATCTTCGTCGATAACTTGGACCCATGCCATCTGCCTTAACCCTACAAGCATTCTGACTGGGAAGCGTTCTAGCTCGCATGTTCGTCACCGAAGTGTTCTTCATCACATCCTGTTCTTTCATGCCTGGCCAATAAAATAACCAGTGGCAAGCCAATGAGTACTTTGAATGTACTCGCAAGCAACCCATGTTTTGGTTCAAGATACAACAATGCATGATATAGGTGAGTTTTTGTAGAAAGCTAGTTTTGAGTGCAATGACATGTTCAACAACTTGTAAGACATGCATCAAGAGTATTTAAGTAACCATGAGGACATGTTACAGGTATCAACATAAATAGAGTGGGCACCAACCCATCTCAATCATGTCAAGTCCTTGACTTGACCCAAGTCATTTTATCAACACACACACTCGGTTTGTAAACAAGTGGACGTAGCCCAAGAGCGGTTACCCAACTGTCCTTGACCGTGGACACGGCTATTCGAATAGTTTTACACTCTGCAGAGGTTGCACACTGTACCCACAAGATACGGGGAACTTCCATGTCAGCCACGACCCGCGGTACCTCAAGTACCCGGGGTAAGCACCCGATCACTACCTTTCCCTAGACGACACTAACATGGAGTCCACTCGATTGGTAGTAACCCCCGTGCCCAACATTTCACATCATAAAGTTTTGGAGCCTCGCTCCCATATTCATCACATACCACAAGCACGGGGTACCAACGGTGTGTCCGGTGCCCTGTGAAAACAGTGATGGCCGCCCTACCTGGCACAACCCCATCCCGAGAGAGCGCACCAACAACTCTCCCATCACTAGTAATGCGGGCTCCAAGCTAGTATCGGTCTAGGTAATCAATAATGCCCTTTCCCATATAAGGGTAGAATGGTTGTGCATGTAAGGTTGGAATAACGGTCGCAACTTAAACCAATCCGTTTTGAAAACAACACACACTTGCCTCGGTATATCACTTCGTCATCAAGTGGTTACCCATCTCATCATCTCCCTTGGGCATAAGTGGCACCCGACGGGGTTTTCGAAAAGTCCTTTGAAAACACTTTGTGTCCTTCATCATGCATATTCCCGTCCCTTTTGCGTAGCATCTACTTTGGCATCATATCTACTCCCACTGGCATAACCCTCATAAGAAGGTAGGGTCATGCACAATGCAAGTATCAACGAGGAAGTACGGTGGCAAACCACCCCATGTGGTCATCACAGTATCATGTCTCCGATGCAAGCAATAAGAGTGCTATATGACATGTATAAAAAGGGTTTCATAGACATGGTCAAAGGGCTGCTTGCCTGGTTCCTCAGAGTCTTCAAGTCTTCTGGTCCTTCTCCAAGTACTCCGTCTATTTCGTCAACTAGCGTCAGAAACAATCATAATAAGCAACACAACAAGGCAAAAAAAAGTGCTCTAAAAATATGAGTTGGGCTTTTCTAGGACTTCTTTGGTCATATGAGGAGTGACCAAAGTGGTTTCATTGGTATTTGATGAATGGATATCTCTGAACATTTCAATATGATGGAATCAAGGGATTTGTGGATTTGCAAGAAGTGTACAGAAATATATTTTTGAAAAATGAACAAAGGCACCCATTTAACAAAGGATGATTTTAGAAGCATCTAGGAATTGGTTTCACTGGATTTGGAGTTGAGATGATTTTCCTATGAATTTGCAAAGTTGGCTATATATAAAGAAATAGACCATTATTTGAGGTGACACAGAAAGTATTAGTAAAAATGTTCAAAAACTAAGTTTTGAACTTATAGACATCTAGGTTTTTGAATCATGGAATTTGGATCAAAAATGGGCTCTCTGTGATTTTCTAAAGTTCCTCACAGAAATAGGAAAAATAGGGTTTGGTAAATATTTGTGAAGGAAAGGTCTCTGAAAAAATGTGCATGTTGCACCACCAGGTAGACCATGATTTATAGAGTCACCAGAAATTTGAACCACCCAATTTGGAGTTAATTTGGATTGTTTATGGATTTTACAAACTGTTCAGGAAAGAAAAAGGTCTTTACCCAAACGGGCTGGATCTGGGCGGCGACAGCGTGCACTGGGCGTGACTTAGCGGCAGGGCGCCACTGGGCCGGCTCAGCGGGCGATAGGGGCGACGTCAAAGGCGCACATCGCCGATGCCGTTTCCACTTAAACGGCGGGGCCCGCCTGCTGGGTTGCTGACGCACGGGTCCCAGCTGCAGGCCGCCTTCAACCTCCCGCGCGGCGCGACGGGAAACAGAGGAGGCGAGGCCGAGCGGCGCCGGCGCTCTCCCCGGCGGCACCGACCACCTCCGTGGGCGCCCGGCACACCGGCGTGCTCGGGGGAGTGTGACGCATCCTCCGAGGTACTCCAAAGGCACGGGGGCGGTCTGAGGTGAGCGCCCCGTCGTCCATGGCGGAGGAGGCCGACGGCAAGATTCAGCACGGTGAGGCAGACGCGGGGAGGAGGAACCGGAGCTTGGGGTGAGTCAGTGGTGGTGATGATAGGGTGCTGGAGTCGCTAGGTGGGAGAGAGAGTGGCTGAGGCACCCGGATTTTGGCGGAGGTCCACGGCTTGGCTCCGGCCTTAGAGAAGGACGGAGGGCACGAGAAGAGGAATGGCTTGGTCCAGAGGATGCTCGGGAGGGAGAGGGAGAAAATGGAGCAGCGAGGAGGGTCTGGAACGGCCTTATATGGCAAGGCCACGGTTCACCGTAGACGCGGCGCACGGGTGGCCATGGAAACGGATCGGGCGGCAAGGGGAGCGAGCAAGGAGTTGTCTGCGCTGCTCGTGGGGGTGGTGTAGGGCGCCAGGAAGGGAGAGATGGAGCGGGGCGAGCTCCGGGTGGACCCACGAGCTCGCACACGCATTGGCGGGCTCGGGCAGCTCTGGGCACGCGCGGCACGGACAGGACAGAGAGGGGAAGGAGGGGGCCAGCCTGGTGGCGTGTTGAGGACGTCGAGGCGCCTCGACTGGCGCAAGGGGGAGGCTCGAGGTGGTCGGGGGACGATGCGTCAACGGTCGGCAGCACGCTGACGTGCTCCAGAGCGCGTCTTTGGCCGGCATGACATGCCTTTTTGCGGAATGGGCGCGGCCACTTGTGTCTGGAAGCTGCAGGGGGAGTAAACAATGGGAAAGTGGCATTGGATACCTGGAACATGCCAGAGGAGAGAAAGATGAGAAAGGGGGGGAAGTGGCTGCGGAGAGAGGAAAATGGGTCTCTGCCTCCTTCATCATTGCCTCTCGGGCAGGGAAGAACACCAGAGGTAAAGGGGGGCTAGGAGGGGATGTGGTAAAAAGGATAACTCATGGAGATTAGTGGAAGTGGACAAAACATACATTTTTAATTTCTGCCAGAAGGTGTTTGATGGTGGTTTGGGCAATAAGATGAACTCCTCTTGTAATGAGGCTTGACAGGGTCATATGGTATGATAAAATAATAGGTTCCACAAATATTGAGTCCATTTGGGCAAAGTTGCCAATGCAACTTTTGTAAACCCTAGAAATCAGCAGAAATGGACTTTCCACGATTTAGTCATGCAAATCTATTCTCCTTGATGCACCACTTGGTCTGGTGGCCTCATTTGGTCATGTGATCATTCTCACAAAAGTTGGAATCAAGGAGAGAAAGTTGGTAATGTAGAGTTGTTCAAATTTGATTCTGGACAGAAATGGTTTTGGGGCACTTTGATCAATATAACTTGTTCTCCAACTTGTGCCACTTGGTCTAGATGAATAATTAGAGCATTTGAGCATGTTCACAAGGTTTGAGAACATTTGGAAATGTTTAGCAATGTAAAGTTGCTCAAACTTCAAAATGGACAGAAATGGTTTTGAGGGTATTTGATGATGTTATATTGTTCTCCAAGTCATGAGACTTGGCAAGATCATCTAATATGTCATATGTGTCATGATAGAATTTTCTTGGAATTTTTGGAGAATATTTCCTTTGTAAATATTTAAAAAGTTTGAAATATCCAGAAAGGGTTTTTGAGGGATTTGACCAACATTTTGAACATGACCATGTGTTGAAACTCTTATATATGCACAATATATGTCCACTGAGTTTCCCTAGGTTTTTGTCAAATATTTTGAAACAATAAAATAACTTTTCTCTATTAAAGACCATTTCTGGCCTTAAGAAAAAGCTTTTAAATAAAATAGGAAAATAACTTCTAAAATTATATTTTTGTGGTTTCTGGGTATCCTATATCTAATAGGAGTCAAATATATTTTTGGAAAGGTTTTTACTGCCCTTAATTAAGTACTTGCAGTGCAAACCTCAATTCAGGGGTTTTTGAAAAAACTAATTTTTGAAAATACTATTTGGCCAAATTATTTTTGCAAGAAATTATTATTATGTCCTATACACATGGCATGATCATTGGGAATGGTTTTTGGAGCAAGGAGATGAAGTATAGAAGTTGGAGGGTTTATTTGATTTTTAGAGCTCTTGCAAACAGCAAACAAAAATCCAATCAAGCAAAGTCCAAAACACTCAAAAGTTTTTGTCAAAACACATTTTATCATGATTTATTAGCTTAGGTGTTGTGGCATGAAAATCAGGGTGTGACAGACCGAGAGTCACTAGTGCAATGGCATAAGCCAAATCGGTGAGACCGAGTTTTTAAACTCGGTGGGTCCGAGATGGTTTCGGCGGAAACCTAACCCTAAAAATCTGAATCTCATCTAATCTACAGACTACTTTGGCTGGATAGAAGTGTTTCAATCGTGGCAAGATTCAATAAGAGTATAATGTGCTAGGAATCAGACGAGGATAGCACAAAGATCGAGTCCATACCCTCACTTGGCGGTGGACTCGCTACGGCGACAACGGCGGGGGCGAAATCCATTGACGGCGGCGGAGACCAGCGACAGGAGGCTGCTGGCGACGAGGAGACGATCCGGAGACCTCCGAAGGCAGAGCGAGCTATTGCGCGGGTGAAGGGTTTCGGAGAAATTTCCAAAATTTTGCCCGTGACTATATATGGCCCGACCCTGTCGGTATGACAGAGTGGAACAACTCGGTGGCACCGAGATGCATAACTGTGTACAGTTACAGCAAATCGATGTGACCAAAAAGTTCAAATTAGTTGCACCGAGATTGAAAACTCAGATCAACTTAATGATCTCGGTAGGACCGAAATGTAGGAATCGGTTAGACCGAGAGTCACAAAGAGGTTTTGGAAGTTTAAGTCCATGACGAATCGGGGACTCCGAGTGCTCCTCATACAGAGTGGTTCGAATCTGACTTGATCAAATTTTGTGATGTAGCATGAATAGAGTTTGAGACGAGAAAAGCATAGATAGCTAAAGAAGGTTCTTAGGCATGCTTGTCCATCCACTTGGCAAAAATAAAAGAACCCAAACAACCAAAACAACAAGTGGATGTCCTTGAATGAGTAAAATATGCACCAACATGCTCACACAATAAAATGGCAAATGAAATATGTGGCAAATCATGCACAACCAATTCTTAGCATCTATCAAACAATTGGCGATGGCTAGGTCATCTATATATTAGTATATTGACTTAGGAGTCAAATGAGAACATTTGATCATAGGTCATACTCATCGTTTAAGCTCAAGTGGGGTTACCACTTTTACATAATGCATTGATATGTTCACACCATTAGAGTTGCTTTGACTCAATTCTTAGAGTTAAGCTCCCCCTAGATGTGAGATCCCCCCTTAGAGGGATGAACTAACCTTGGGTTTTGTCGGTGATGACTTCATGTAGGTGTTGAAGATGTGGATGCTCAATGTTGATGTAGATCATTTGGAGCAATCCTTTGGAGTGAGTTGCACTTTCAACTTACCTACATGGGTTAGTCCCACAAGGAACAAACAAGAATATCCATAGACATAGAGTGATGCACACACAAGATGATGTCCATGAAATCATTAGGTTACCTTGTCCCTTGCCTTACCAACATGAGGGTTTGTGACTCCTTGAACTAGTGCAAGATGTGGAAGTTGACTGCAATTGTTCTTGCCATAATGATATGAGTGAAGAATGTTGGTGGAGTCACCCTCAAGAACTCTCTAGTTCTTCTTCTTCGGGATCCACATCATCTTGATGGGAATCCTTGGAGTTGTAGTTGTACTTGATGAAGTAGAACTTGACGTAGTCTTGGGAACCCACTTGAACGAGGCTTTAGGTGCTTCTTCAAATGCATCAATCTCTTCTTGAAGCTTGTCCTTGCCTTTGTTCTTGTGGTCTTGTGGTGGAAGATCATCTTGGGCCTGTGTTCCCTTGAAGGAAGTAGGATCATACTTCTCTTGTTGAGGAACAAACTTCGTCTTGGGGTATTGATCTTCTTCCCACTCAACTCCATTGGCTTTGAACTTTCGTTCAAAACCAACACCTTGATTCTTCGGTGCCTTCCTTGCTTATGCATAATTTCCTCGAATTGCTTACTCCCGACAAGGCTCTTGTAAACACCTTTCTCTATAATTCCCTTCAATAAGCTATTTTCTTGCTCAAGTGTAACTTGGCTAAGAGAATCATTAGTAGAATCAAGAGAACTACTAGAAGTAACAATATTGGATTTGACATTATTATTGTTACTACTAGAGGAAGTATCTTTCTTGTACTTGTTACTAGACTTGACTTGAGGCATGTATGTAGATAAGAGTAAATGCTTGGCAATATAAGAAGAACTTTTCTTGCGGAGATCATCATTAATTGCTTTTAAGAACTCATGCTCTTGCTCAAGATTGAGCTTTTCCAAGCGTAACTTCTCATGAGCCCTTAAAAGTTCTCGATGATCTTCGAAGATAGTTTCATGAGCCAACTTAAGAGTGTTTAGTTCTTTAGTTAGAAGCTCAATATTCTCCTTATCATTGTCATTCGTTTTTTCTTGATTAGCATGATTAATTGACGTTTCATCATAGTATTCATCACTAGAGTTGTCAACAAGTAAATCATCATCCACAAGCAAGTCATCTTCATCACTATTGAAATCAACATACTCGGGATGTGTTACCTTTGGACCTTTGGCCATGAAGCATCTTCCAACACCTTCATTTAGTGAATCAAATATGTCGTAGGAGTTGGTTGACACAAGTGCTAGACCGGCAACACCTTCATCTTGAGTATATTCGGAGTCGGAGTGATAGCTTATCTCGGAGTGATTGTCGGAGTCAGAGCCGGAAACCCATTCACCAACATGAGCTTGATGTCTTTGTTTTGTGTAGCTCCTTGATGACTTGTCCTTCCTTTCTGAATCCTTGCTTCTCCGTGAGGGTCTTCGTTCATAATGATCATCTCTACTCCTCCTCTCTCTTGGTGACGATTCTTCTCTTTTGCTCCTTATTCTTGGAGAATCTTCTCTTCTTTTGTAGGGTGCCATACACTCATTGGAATAGTGTCCGGGTCTCCCACAATTGTAGCAATTGCACTCTCGACTAGAAGATTTTTTGTCATTGTAAGACCTTGACTTGGAGCTTCTTTCTTTGGTTCTACTCTTGTAGAATTTGTTGAAGTTCTTCACCATTAAGCTCAATTCTTCATTGAAGGTCTGTTTCTCACTTGATGATGTGGGAGCTTCACTTGAGGCTTTCTAAGCACCACTTGACTTGTTTTGATGTTCCTCCTTATCCTTGAGTGACATCTCATGAGCAACAATTCTTCCAATGACTTCCGTTGGCTTGAGATCTTTGTAGTTTGGCATCATCTGGATCAACGTGCACACAGTATCATACTTTCCATCCAATGCTCTTAGGATCTTCTTGATGATGAATTTGTCGGTCATCTCTTCACTCCCTAAGCCGGCAATCTCATTTGTGATAAGTGCAAGCCTAGAGTACATTTCAGCGACACCTTCACCATCCTTCATTTTGAACTTGTCAAGCTGACTTTGGAGCACATCCAACTTGGATTACTTGACGGACTCGGTAACTTCATGCATATCAATCAAAGTATCCCAAATTTCCTTTGCATTCTCAAGACGGCTGATTTTGTTGAATTCTTCGGGGCACAATCCGTTGAAGATGATATCACAAGCTTGAGCGTTGTATTGCAGCATCTTCAATTCTTCCGCATTAGCTTCACGGTTCGGTTATCTCCCATCAAAGAATTCACCTTGCAAGCCAATACAAATAAATGCCCAAACGGCGGGGCTATGTCCAAGAATATGCATTTTCATCTTATGCTTCCAACTAGCAAAATTAGTACCATCAAAGTAAGGACCTCTATGGTGATAATTTCCCTCGCTAGACGCCATACTCTCCTAGGTTGTGAAACCAAGGCTATGACCACCAAAAGCTATGGAGATCAAAGCAAATGGAGACCAAAGCTCTGATACCACTTGTAGGACCTTGAAGTATGTCTAGAGGGGGGGGGGTGATTAGACTACTTGACCAATAAAAACTTAACCTTTTCCCAATTTTAGAGTTTGGCAGATTTTAGCTACTATAGGACAAGTCAAGCAATCAACACACTATTCAAGCAAGCATGCAAAGAGTATATAGGCAGCGGAAACTAAAGCATGCAACTTGCAAGAAAGTAAAGGGAAGGGTTTGGAGGATTCAAACGCAATTGGAGACACGGATGTTTTTGGCGTGGTTCCAATAGGTGGTGCTATCGTACATCCACGTTGATGGAGACTTCAACCCACGAAGGGTAACGGTTGCGCGAGTCCACGGAGGGCTCCACCCACGAAGGGTCCACGAAGAAGCAACCTTGTCTATCCCAGCATGACCGTCGCCCACGAAGGACTTGCCTCACTAGCGGTAGATCTTCACGAAGTAGGCGATCTCCTTGCCCTTACAAACTCCTTGGTTCAACTCCACAATCTTGTCGGAGGCTCCCAAGTGACACCTAGCCAATCTAGGAGACATCACTCTCCAAGAAGTAACAAATGGTGCGTTGATGTTGAACTCCTTGCTCTTGTGCTTCAAATGATAGTCTCCCCAACACTCAACTCTCTCTCATAGGTTTGGATCTGGTGGAAAGAAGATTTGAGTGGAAAGCAACTTGGGGAAGGCTAGAGATCAAGATTCATATGGTAGGAATGGAATATCTTGGCCTCAACACATGAGTAGGTGGTTCTCTCTCAGAAATGGTAAGTTGGAAGTGTAGGTTTGTTCTGATGGCTCTCTCCACGAATGAAGAGGAGGTGGAGGGGTATATATAGCCTCCACACAAAATCTAACTATTACACACAATTTACCAAACTCGGTGGGACCGATTCAACAGATTCGGTCGGACCGATTTAGTAAACCTAGTGACCGTTAGTGATTTTCGGTTGGACTGACATGCATCTCGGTGAGACCGATTCGGTTAGGGTTAGGGCATAACGTAATCTCGGTAAGACCGATTACACAAACTCGGTGAGACCCACTTGGTAATAAGCTTTCCAGAGAGTTGGTCAGGTAAACTCGGTGGGACCGATTTGCTCTTTTCGGTGAGACCGAAATGTTACAAAAAGGAAACGAAGAGTTTACATTGCAATCTCGGTGGGACCGATCGCTCACTTCGGTTAGACCAAAACGTTACGAAGGGAAACAGAGAGATTACAACCCCATCTCGGTGAGACCGAGATCCCTATCGGTAAGACTGATTTGCTTAGGGTTTGTTGCAGTGGCTATGACTTTTGGAATCGGTGGCGCCGGATAGGAAGAATCGGTGTGACCGATTTTGGCTTTGGGTTTAGGTCATTTGTGGATGTGGGAAAGTAGCTGAGCGTTTTGGAGCATATCACTAAGCACATGAAGCAAGAGGCTCATTAAGCAACACCTCATCCCTCCTTGATAGTATTGGCTTTTCCTATAGACTCAATGTGATCTTGGATCACTAAAATATAAAATGAAGAGTCTTGAGCTTTTGAGCTTGAGCCAATCCTTTGTCCTTAGTATTTTGAGGGATCCACTTTCATCATCCATGCCATGCCATTCATTGAGCTTTCCTGAAATAATGGTCTTGGAATAGCATTAGCTCAATGAGCTATATGTTGTTATGAATTACCAAAACCACCTAGGGATAGTTCCACTTTCACTATCATAGAAACACACAACCTTTATATCCTTGCACGACACGCACTTGATCTCTCAACATCAATCGATCTTGTCGAGATGTGTTAGGGCATTAACCAAATGGGATGTAAAAACTAAGATGGGAAACGACACGTATTGGAGGCAAAGTGAAACTTTAATCGAACCGTTTGTGTGTATGCATGTCGAACAAATTACAACATTGGAAATACAAGCATGGTCTAGGCCCACATGTGAATGATACTCGACGGAATGTTCAAATGAGTCATGCGGGAGGATGGAGTTGACTTTAAGGCGGCATGATCGATGGATAAGAGGGTTGGAGAGGAATGAGATATAAGCAATGCCACATGATTATACTTGAACGACTCAAATAAACAATAAGTTGTCTCGTTTTCCCTTCCGTCTTGGTCACGGAGTAAGATACTCCCTCCATTTTATTTACTCTGCATATTAGGTTTGACTGAAGTCAAACTTCATAAAATTTGACCAAATTTATGGAAAAAATATGAACATTTACAATAGCAAATCTATATGATGTGAAAGTATATTCAATAATTAATCTAATGGTATTGATTTGTTATTATATGTTATTGTTTCTGTCTATAAACTTTATCAAAGTTTAAAAAGTTTGATTTTGACTTTGAGCAAAGCTAAAATGTGAAGTAAATAAAAAAACAAAGGGAGTAAGCAGGGACTACTATAGTTACTCCTACCGGAACATGGTAAGTTGGACCCCTAAAGGCAGTCATGGACTGGGCACACCTCAATTATTCCTTCAAATAGTCGGACAACTATATTAGCACACCATCCGACTACTTAATCAAGTGTTACGCTTCACTAGTTGAAAAGGAAAAGGGTGGTACCATACCCAAAACCACCACACTTGGGGATAGGGTAACAACTTGGTACTGTACCACATTTGAACCAGGGCACAAAAATCACCTTATCTGCGCCTAATGCGCAACACAGAGCACTGATGCTCGAATTGGCCGGGAAACACGGACATCGACATGTGGGGCACACCTGTCGGGATGACGTGGCGCACACTAGTCCAATGGAGGAGCTGGCCCACGACCTCCTCACCACCGATAACCGTTCATGTGGGTCGTGGGGGCCAGCAACGTGGCGCAGCTCCCGCACCGCCTCTGGACACGGCGACCATGGTGAGTGACATGCTCATCGTCGCTGGACACGCTCGGCTTCAGGGTGCCGAGGGTGGTGTTAGCGCTGTGGCATGATAATCCCCAAGTGCAGGGAATCATCGTAGCAATTTCCAAAGGTGGAAGTGATAAGTATGGAGTGTCGAACCCACAAGGAGCTAAAGGTAAGATCAATATTCTCTCAAGTCCTATCTGCCACTGAGACGACTCTACGTACACCGAATGTTCACTTCCAACTTGAAATGAGAAATAAAACTATGTTGTGGGTATGAAGAGGATAACTTTGCATGATATCGGAGAGCTAAAATATAAAAGTAGGTGATGTTATCATAAAGTTAGAATATATTACAAAATATTATAAATAGCGAGTGTGGAAGAATGATGGATCGGTGTGCAGAATTATTCTAGGCAATTGTTAATAAGACCGGTAGTCGTTATTGCAATTTCATATGAGGGAGAGGCATAAGCTAACATACTTTCTCTTCTTGGATCATATGCACTTATGATTGGAACTCTAGCAAGCATCCGCAACTACTAAATATCATTAAGGTAAAACCCAACCATAGCATTAAGGCATCAAGTCCCCTTTATCCCATACGCCAATCTAGATCATCAATCAACCCAAAGACAAAAGATATCTACTCAAAACATCATAGGATGGCAACACATCATTGGATCATAATATATGGCATAAAGCACCATGTTCAAGTAGGGATTACAGTGGGGTGCGGGAGAGTGGTCCGCGTAAAAGAGATGAGGATGGTGATGATGATGGTGATGTTGATGAAGACGATCACCGCGGCAATGATTCCCCTCCCGATGGCAATCCAGCGCAACCGAGAGAGAGGAGGAGAGGTCCTCCCCCTTGTTCTTCCTCCTCCATGGCCTCCCCCTGGATAGGGAGAGGTACTCCCTCTGGTCCTTGGCCTTCATGGCGATGATGGCCCCTCCGGGATCCTCCTCCATGGCCTTCGGTGATGATGGCCCCCTCCGGCAAGGTGCCAGAGAGGGCCTAGATTGATTTCTTGTGGCTACAGAGGCTTGCAGCAGTGGAACTTCTGATCTAGGTTATTTTCTGGAGGTTTCTGTATTTATGGGAATTTTTGGCGCAGGTCTCACGTCAGGGGTGTCCGAATCGTCCATGAGATAGGGGCCCATGCCAGGGGGTGGGCGCCCCCCACCCTCGTGGGCAGCCCGAGACTCCTCTAGCCCAACTCTTTTACTCCAGGGGCTTCTTTTGGTCCATAAAAAATCATAAAAGTGTTGGGAAACGTAGTAATTTCAAAAAATTTCCTACGCACACGCAAGATCATGGTGATGGCATAGCAACGAGAGGGGAGAGTGTTGTCTACGTACCCTTGTAGACCGTTAAGCGGAAGCGTTATGACAACGCGGTTGATGTAGTCGTACGTCTTCACGATTCGACCGATCCAAGCACCGAACGTACGGCACCTCCGTGTTCAGCACACGTCCAGCTTGATGACGTTCCCCGGGATCCAATCCAGCAAACTGTTGGGGATGAGTTCCATCAGCACGACGGCATGGTGACGATGATGATGTTCTACCGGCGCAGGGCTTCACCTAACTCCGCGACGATATGACCGAGGTGGAATATGGCGGAGGGGGGCACCGCACACGGCTAAGGAACAATCCGTAGATCAACTTGTGTGTCTAGGGTGCCCCCCACCCTCGTATATAAAGGAGCTAGGGGGGAGGCCGGCCGGCCCTTGTGGGCGCGCTAGGAGGAGGAGTCCTCCTCCTAGTAGGAGTAGGACTCCCCCTTTCCTACTCCTACTAGGAGCTGAAAGGAAGGGGGAGAGGGGGAAGGAAAGAGGGGGGCGCCGCCCCCCCTAGTCCAATTCGGACCAGAGGGAGATGGGGCACGCGGCCCACCCTGGTCGCCACTCTCTCTTCCCACTAAGGCCCATGTGGCCCATTAACTCTCCCGGGGGGGTTCCGGTAACCCTTCCGGCACTCCGGTTTTCTCCGAAATCACCCGGAACACTTCCGGTGTCCGAATATAGTCGTCCAATATATCAATCTTTATGTCTCGACCATTTCGAGACTCCTCGTCATGTCCGTGATCACATCCGGGACTCCGAACAAACTTCGGTACATCAAAAACTTATAAACTCATAATAAAACTGTCATCATAACGTTAAGCGTGCGGACCCTACGGGTTCGAGAACTATGTAGACATGACCTAGAACTATTCTCAGTAAATAACCGATAGTGGAACCTGGATGTTCATATTGGTTCCTACATATTCTACGAAGATCTTTATCGGTCAAACCGCATAACAACATACGTTGTTCCCTTTGTCATCGGTATGTTACTTGCCCGAGATTCGATCGTCGGTATCCAATACCTAGTTCAATCTCGTTACCGGAAAGTCTCTTTACTCGTTCCGTAATACATCATTTCGTAACTCATTAGTTACAATGCTTGCAAGGCTTAAGTGATGAGTATTACCGAGAGGGCCCAGAGATACCTCTCCGACAATCGGAGTGACAAAACCTAATCTCGAATTATGCCAACTCAACATGTACCTTTGGAGACACCTGTAGAGAACCTTTATAATCACCCAGTTATGTTGTGACGTTTGGTAGCACACAAAGTGTTCCTCCCGTAAACGGGAGTTGCACAATCTCATAGTTATAGGAACTTTGTATAAGTCATGAAGAAAGCAATAGCAACATACTAAACGATCAAGTGCTAAGCTAACGGAATGGTCAAGTCAATCACATCATTCTCCTAATGATGTGATCCCATTAATCAAATGACAACACATGCCTATGGTTAGGAAACATAACCATCTTTGATCAATGAGCTAGTCAAGTAGAGGCATACTAGTGACACTATGTTTGTCTATGTATTCACACATGTATCATGTTCCCGGTTAATACAATTCTAGCATGAATAATAAACATTTATCATGATATGAGGAAATAAATAATAACTTTATTATTGCCTCTAGGGCATATTTCCTTCAGTCTCCCACTTGCACTAGAGTCAATAATCTAGATTACATAGTAATGATTCTAACACCCATGGAGTCTTGGTGCTGATCATGTTTTGCTCGTGAGAGAGGTTTAGTCAACGGGTCCGCAACATTCAGATCCGTATGTATCTTGAAATCTCTATGTCTCCCACTTGGACTTGGTCCCGAATGGAATTGAAGCGTCTCTTGATGTGCTTGCTCCTCTTGTGAAATCTGGATTCCTTTGCCAAGGCAATTGCACCAGTATTTTCACAGAAGATCTTCATTGGTCCCGATGCACTAGGTATAACACCTAGATCGGAAATGAACTCATTCATCCAGACTCCTTCATTTGCTGCTTCCGAAGCAGCTATGTACTCCGCTTCACATGTAGATCCCGCCACGATGCTTTGTTTAGAATTGCACCAACTTACAGCTCCACCGTTCAATAAAAATACGTATCCGGTTTGCGATTTAGAATCGTCCGGATCAGTGTCAAAGCTTGCATCGACGTAACAATTTACGACTAGCTCTTTGTCACCTCCATATACGAGAAACATATCCTTAGTCCTTTTCAGGTATTTCAGGATGTTCTTGACCGCTGTCTAGTGACCCACTCCTGGATTACTTTGGGACCTCCCTGCCAAACTAATAGCAAGGCACACATCAGGTCTGGTACACAGCATTGCATACATGATAGAGCCTATGGCTGAAGCATAGGAACTCCTTTCATTTTCTCTCTATCTTCAGAGTGGTCGGGCATTGAGTCCGACTCAACTTTATACCTTGTAATACGTGCAAGAACCCTTTCTTCGCCGATCCATATTTAACCTTTTCAACACTTTATCAAGGTACGTGCATTGTGAAAGTCCAATCAAGCCGCCTTGATCTATCTCTATAGATCTTAATGCCCAATATGTAAGCAGCTTCACCGAGGTCTTTCATTGAAAAACTTTTATTCAAGTATCCTTTATGCTATCCGAAGTTCTATATCATTTCCAATCAACAATATGTCATCCACATATAATATTTGAAACGCTTCTGAGCTCCCACTCACTTTCTTGTAAATACAAAGCTTCTCCAAAAGTCTCAGAAAACCATATGCTTTGATCACACTATCAAAGCGTTTATTCCAACTCCGAGAGGCTTGCACCAGACCATAGATTGATCGCTAGAGCTTGCATAATTTGTTAGCTCCCTTAGGATCGACAAAACCTTCTGGTTGCATCATATACAACTCTTCTTCCAGAAATCCATTCAGGAATGCAGTTTTGACATCCATATGCCAAATTTCATAATCATAAAATGCGGCAATTGCTAACATGATTCAGACAGACTTAAGCATCGCTACGGGTGAGAAAGTCTCATCGTAGTCAACCCCTTGAACTTGTCGAAAACCTTTCGCAATAAGTTGAGCTTTATAGACAGTTACATTACCGTCAGCGTCAGTCTTCTTCTTAAAAATCCATTTATTCTCAATGGCTTGCCGATCATCGGGCAAGTCAACCAAAGTCCATACTTTGTTCTCATACATGGATCCCATCTCAGATTTCATGGCTTCTAGCCATTTTGAGGAATCTGGGCTCATCTCGCTTCCTCATAGTTCGCAGGTTCATCATGGTCAAGTAACATGACTTCCGAATACCACTCAGTGCGATCTTACTCGTAGACCCACGAGGTTCAAGAGAAACTTGATCCAAGTTTCATGATCAATATCATTAACTTCCTCACTAATTGGTGTAGATGTCACAGAACTGATTTCGTGATGAACTACTTTCCAATAAGGGAGCAGACATAGTTATCTCATCAAGTTCTACTTTCCTCCCACTCACTTCTTTCGAGTGAAACTCTTTTTCTAGAAAGGATCCATTCTTAGCAACGAATGTCTTGCATTCGGATCTGTGATAGAAGGTGTACCCAACAGTCTCTTTTGGGTATCCTATGAAGACACATTTCTTCGATTTGGGTTCGAGCTTATCTGGTTGAAGTTTCTTCACATAAGCATCGCAGCCCCCAACTTTAAGAAACGACAACTTTGGTTTCTTGCCAAACCATAGTTCATAAGGCATCGTCTCAACGGATTTTGATGGTGCCCTATTCAATGTGAATGCAGCCGTCTCTAAAGCATAACCCCAAAACGGTAGCGGTAAATCAGTAAGAGACATCATAGATTGCACCATATCTAGTAAAGTGCAATTACGACATTCGGATACACCATTTCGTTGTGGTGTTCCGGGTGGCGTGAGTTGCGAAACTATTCCACATTGTTTCAAATGTAAACCAAACTCGTAACTCAAATATTCTCCTCCACGATCAGATCGTAGAAACTTAATTTTCTTGTTACGATGATTTTCCACTTCACTCTGAAATTCTTTGAACTTTTCAAATGTTTCAGACTTGTGTTTCATTAAGTAGATATACCCATATCTGCTCAAATCATCTGTGAAGGTGAGAAAATAACGAGATCCGCCACGAGCTTCAATATTCATCGGTCCACATACATTTGTATGTATGATTTCCAACAAATTTGTTGCTCTCTCCATAGTACCGGAGAACGGTGTTTTAGTCATCTTGCCCATGAGGCACGGTTCGCAAGTACCAAGTGATTCATAATCAAGTGATTCCAAAAGTCCATCAGTATGGAGTTTCTTCATGCGCTTTACACCGATATGACCTAAACGGCAGTGCCACAAATAAGTTGCACTATCATTATCAACTCTGCATCTTTTGGCTTCAACATTATGAATATGTGTATCACTACTATCGAGATTTAATAAAAATAGACCACTCTTCAAGGGTGCATGACCATAAAAGGTATTACTCATATAAATAGAACAACCATTATTCTCTCGATTTAAATGAATAACCGCCTCACATCAAACAAGATCCAGATATAATGTTCATGCTCAACGCCGCACCAAATAACAATTATTCAGGTCTAAAACTAATCCCAAGGTAGATGTAGAGGTAGCGTGTCGACCGCGATCACATCGACTTTGGAACCGCTTTCCCACGCGCATCGTCACCTCGCCCTGGCGCTGCTCGCTTATTCCGTAGTCCCTGCTTTGAGTTGATTATATTAGCAATGTAACCAAGATCAAATACCAGTGCTACTACGAGCTCTAGTTAGGTACACATCAATAACATGTATATAACATATACCTTTGTTCACTTTGCCATCCTTCAATACCGCCAAATACTTGGGGCAGTTCCGCTTCCAGTGTCTAGTATGCTTGCAGTAGAAGCACTCAGTTTCAGGCTTAGGTCCAGACTTGGGTTTCTTCTCTTGAGCAGCAACTTGCTTGTTGTTCTTCTTGAAGTTCCCCTTCTTCTTCCCTTTGCCCTTTTTCTTGAAATTAGTGGTCTTGTTGACCATCAACACTTGATGCTCCTTCTTGATTTCTACCTCCGCAGCCTTTAGCATTGCGAAGAGCTTGGGAATTGTCTTGTTCATCCCTTGCATATTATAGTTCATCACGAAGCTCTTGTAGCTTGGTGGCGTGATTGGAGAATTTGTCAATGACGCTATCATCCGGAAGATTAACTCCCAGTTGAATCAAGTGATTATTATACCCGCACATTTTGAGTATATGCTCACCGATGTAACTATTCTCCTCCATCTTGCAGCTGTAGAACTTATTGGAGACTTCATATCTCTCAATCCGGCATTTGCTTGAAATATTAACTTCAACTCCTCGAACATCTCATATGCTCCATGACATTCAAAATGTCGTTGAAGACCCGGTTCTAAGCCGTAAAGCATGGCACATTGAACTATAGAGTAGTCATCAGCTTTGCTCGCCAGACGCTCACAACATCTCGGCGTTGCTCTCGCAAGCAGTTCGACACCCAGCGGTGCTTCCAGGACGTAATTTTATGTGCAGCAATGAGGATAATCCTCGTTACGGACCCATCCGTAATTGCTACCATCATATTTCAACTTTGCTTTCTCTAGGAACGCATTAAAATTCAACGGAACAAGAGCACGAGCCATCTATCTACAACAAACATAGACAAGCAAAATACTATCAGGTACTAAGTTCATGATAAATTTAAGTTCAATTAATCATATTACTTAAGAACTCCCACTTAGACAGACATCTCTCTAGTCATCTAAGTGATTACGTGATCCAAATCAACTAAACCATAACCGATCATCACATGAGATGGAGTAGTTTTCAATGGTGAACATCACTATGTTCATCATATCTACTATATGATTCACGCTCGACCTTTCGGTCTCCGTGTTCCGAGGCCATATCTGCATATGCTAGGCTCGTCAAGTATAACCTGAATATTCTGCGTGTGGAAAACTGGCTTCCACCCGTTGTAGATGGATGTAGAGCTTATCACACCCGATCATCACGTGGTGTCTGGGCACGACGAACTTTGGCAACGGTGCATATTCAGGGAGAACACTTCTTGATAATTTTTAGTGAGAGATCATCTTAAAATGCTACCGTCAATCAAAGCAAGATAAGATGCATAAAGGATAAACATCACATGCAATCAATATAAGTGATCTGATATGGCCATCATCATCTTGTGCTTGTGATCTCCATCTTCGAAGCACCGTCGTGATCACCATCATCACCGGCGTGACACCTTGATCTCCATCGTAGCATCGTTGTCGTTACGCCATCTATTGCTTCTACGACTATCGCTACCGCTTAGTGATAAAGTAAAGCAATTACAGGGCATTTGCATTACATACAATAAAGCAACAACCATATGGCTCCTGCCAGTTGCCGATAACTTCAGTTACAAAACATGATCATCTCATACAATAAAATATAGCATCACATCTTGACCATATCACATCACAACATGCCCTGCAAAAACAAGTTAGACGTCCTCTACTTTGTTGTTGCAAGTTTTACGTGGCTTCTACGGGCTTAGCAAGAACCGTTCTTACCTACGCATCAAAACCACAACGATAGTTCGTCAAGTTAGTGCTGTTTTAACCTTCGCAAGGACCGGGCGTAGCCACACTCGGTTCAGCTAAAGTGAGAGAGACAGACACCCGCCAGCCACCTTTAAGCACGAGTGCTCGTAACGGTGAAACTAGTCTCGCGTAAGCGTACACGTAATGTCGGTCCGGGCCGCTTCATCTCACAATGCCTCCGAACCAAAGTATGACATGCTGGTAAGCAGTATGACTTGTATCGCCCACAACTCACTTGTGTTCTACTCGTGCATATAACATCAACGCATAAAACCTAGGCTCGGATGCCATCTTTGTTGGGAAACGAGTAATTTGAAAAAATTCCTACGCACACGCAAGATCATGGTGATGGCATAGCAACGAGAGGGGAGAGTGTTGTCTACGCACTCGTGAGACCGTTAAGCGGAAGCGCTATGACAACGCTGTTGATGTAGTCGCACGCTTCGCGATCCGACCGATCCAAGCACCGAACGTACGGCACCTCGTGTGTTCAGACACGCCCAGCTCGATGACGTTCCCGGGCTCCAATCCAGCAAAGCATTGGGGATGAGTTCCATCAAGACGACGGCGTGGGACGATGATGATGTTCTATCGGCGCAGGCTTCGCCTAAACTCATGACGATATGACCGAGGTGGAATATGGTGGAGGGGGCACCGCACACGGCTAAGGAACAATCCATAGATCAACTTGTGTGTCTAGGTTGCCCCGCCCCCAGATATAAAGGAGCAAGGGGGAGGCCGGCCGCCCTTGTGGGGCGCTTAAGAGGAGGAGTCCTCCTCCTAGTAGGAGGACTCCCCTTCCTACTCCTACTAGGAGGGAAAGGAAGGGGAGAGGGGAAGGAAAGAGGGGGGCGCCGCCCCCCCCCTACTAGTCCAATTCGGACCAGAGGGAGAGGGGGCGCGTGGCCCACTCTGGCCGCCCCTCTCTCTTCCCACTAAGGCCCATGTGGCCCATTAACTCTCTGGGGGGGTTCCGGTAACCCTTTCGGCACTCCGGTTTTCTCCGAAATCACCCGGAACACTTCCGGTGTCCGAATATAGTCGTCCAATATATCAATCTTTATGTCTCGACCATTTCAAGACTCCTCGTCATGTCCGTGATCACATCCGGGACTCCGAACAAACTTCGGTACATCAAAAACTTATAAACTCATAATAAAACTGTCATCGTAACGTTAAGCGTGCGGACCCTACGGGTTCGAGAACTATGTAGACATGACCTAGAACTATTCTCGGTCACTAACCAATAGTGGAACCTGGATGTTCATATTGGTTCCTACATATTCTACGAAGATCTTTATTGGTCAAACCGCATAACAACATACGTTGTTCCCTTTGTCATCGGTATGTTACTTGCCCGAGATTCGATCGTCGGTATCCAATACCTAGTTCAATCTCGTTACCGGCAAGTCTCTTTACTCGTTCCGTAATACATCATTTCGTAACTCATTAGTTACAATGCTTGCAAGGCTTAAGTGATGAGTATTACCGAGAGGGCCCAGAGATACCTCTCCGACAATCGGAGTGACAAAACCTAATCTCGAATTATGCCAACTCAACATGTACCTTTGGAGACACCTGTAGAGCACCTTTATAATCACCCGATTACGTTAGACGCTTGGTAGCACACAAAGTGTTCCTCCGGTAAATGGGAGTTGCACAATCTCATAGTTGTAGGAACTTTGTATAAGTCACGAAGAAAGCAATAGCAACATACTAAACGATCAAGTGCTAAGCTAACGGAATGGGTCAAGTCAATCACATCATTCTCCTAATGATGTGATCCCATTAATCAAATGACAACACATGCCAATGGTTAGGAAACATAACCATCTTTGATCAATGAGCTAGTCAAGTAGAGGCATACTAGTGACACTATGTTTGTCTATGTATTCACACATGTATCATGTTCCCGGTTAATACAATTCTAGCATGAATAATAAACATTTATCATGATATGAGGAAATAAATAATAACTTTACTATTGCCTCTAGGGCATATTTCCTTCAAAAAGATGGGCACGTCAATTGGATTCCGTCTGGTATTCCTAATCTGTAAAACTCAAAAACAAGGAAAAAATAGAAACTGGCACTGGTCTCTAGGTTAATAGGTTAGTCCCAAAAATCATATAAAATAGCATATAAATGCATATAAAACATCTACGATGGATAATATAATAGCATTAATACTTCATAAATTATAGATACGTTGGAGACGTATCAACATCCCCAAGCTTAATTCCTGCTCGTCCTCGAGTAGGTAAATGATAAAAGAAATAATTTATGAAGTGTTTGTGGTAGCAGGTGCACAAGTTTGATCAATGATAATTTCAATCACCTTTTAGCATCATTATATGTAATAACATTAGCTCATCTCATAAAACTTTTCATGATCAAGTAACAAGCTATTCACATGTTAAAGTATAGATCATACACTTTCTTGAAAACTAACAAACAGTGCTCTTAGTCATCAAACAATTGCAATTCATCTTATTTTCAGGAAGGGTCTATGTAAGAGCTTTGATTTAAGAAATCCCACATACTCAACTATCATATAGTCTTTCACAATTGCTAACACTCATGTGACATTTATGGGTTCAAAGTTTTAATCGGACACAGAGAAAGTTAGGGGCTTATAGTTTTGCCTCCCAACCATTTACCTCAAGGGTAATGTCAACAATAATACTTTATGAAAACCTACATCCAAGTGGATATATATATCCGGATCACTCCAACACAAAGTGCTTGCCAAAGGAAAAAGTGTAAAAAGGAAAGGTGATGATCACCATGACTCTTGTATAAGGGTAGAAGATAAAAGTAAAATATAAGCCCTTCGCAGAGGGAAGCAGAGGTTGTCATGTGATTTTAAGGTTGGATGCACAAAATCTTAATGCAAAAGAACGTCACTTTATATTGATAGAGACCTTTATTATGCAATCTGTCGCTTTTATTTCTTCCCTATCACAAGTTCATATAACGCTTATTTCTTTGCACTAATAGTCATACATATTTAGAGAGCAATTTTTATTGCATGCACCGATGACAACTTACTTGAAGGATCTTACTCAATCCATAGGTAGGTATGGTGGACTCTCATTGCAAAACTAGTTTAAGGGATGTTTGGAAGCACAAGTAGTATTTCTACTAGATGCAAAGAATTTGGCTAGCATGAGAGGGAAAGGCAAGCTCAACATGTTGGATGATCCAAGACAATATAACGTTTCAGATATAGGAAAACATATCCCATTAAGTTGTCTTCCTTGTCCAACATCAACCTTTTAGCATGTCATATTTTAATGAGTGCTCACAATTACAAAAGATGTCCAAGATAGTATATTTATATGTGAAATCTCTCTTCCTTGAATATTCTTTCATGAATTGTTCAAGTGACCAATTCTGTGTTTGCTAACTTTCAATAAGTTTACTACCTATACTTATTTTGTGTGAAGTCATTACTCCCCATGGTATAATCATATCAAACATATATAAATTCAGATTTATGATATACAATTCATTCAACCATGTACTCGTAGGATATATGTGAAGCACGTGAGTAAATGACAAACTACTCCAAAAAGATATAAGTGAAGAACATTGAGTAGTCAAATAATTAACTAGCCATGGGAGGATTCTTTTTCATTCAAGATTTCAGATCCAATGATTTTATTCAAACAGAAATTAAATTTGAAAATACGCTCCAAGCAAAACAGATATCATGTGACGAATAAAAATATAGCTCCGAGTAAGGTATACCGATAGTTTTGAAGACGAAAGAGGGGATGCCTTCCGGGGCATCCTCAAGCTTAGGCGCTTGAGTCTTCCTTGAATATTACCTTGGGGTGCCTTGGGCATCCCCAAGCTTAGGGTCTTTCCACTCCTTATTCTCCTCATATCGATATCTCACCCAAAGCTTGAAAACTTCAATCACATAAAACTTAACGGAACTTCGTGAGATAGGTTAGTATGATAAAGAGTAAACCATTCACTTTGGTACTGTCAAAGACAAGGTTCATAATTGTTCTCACACAATTCCTACTGTACCATATCATTTCTACAATTTATATTGAGAAATATAAGCCATAGAATCTAGAAAACAAGCAAACTATGCAATGAAAATAGAATCTGTCAGAAACAGAACAGTCTGTAATGATCTGAACAACAACCATACTTATGCTACTCCAAAAATTATGAAATAAATTTTTGGACGTGAGGATTTTTTTCTAATAATCTTATGCAAAAAGAATCAACTCAAAAGCACTCTTCTGTACAAAATGGAAGCTAATCCCGTGAGCGCAAAGTTTCTGTTTTTTACAGCTAGATCACATTAACTTTCACCCAAGTCTTTCCAAAGGTCTTACTTGGCAATTTATTGAAAAAAGCTATAAAACATGATTACTACAGTATCTTAATCATGTAAACACACAAATACATCAATGTAGATATTGGGTTGTCTCCCAACAAGCGCTTTTCTTTAATGCCTTTTAGCTAGGCATGATGATTTCAATGATGCTCACATAAAAGAAAAGAATTGAAACATAGAGAGAGCATCATGAATAATATGACTAGCACATTTAAATATAACCCACTACCTATGCCTAGGGATTTTTTGAGCACATAATTTATAGGAACAAGAATCAACTAGCATAGGAAGGCAAAACAGGTATAACTTCAAAACTTTAAGCACACAAAGAGGAAACTTGGTATTATTGCAACTCCTACAAGCATATAAATTTTTTTACTCTCCACATAAGCAAAATTCTTCTCATTCGGAATAGTGGGATCACTAATTCCTGAAGTTGACACTCTTCCAAACCCACTTTAGATGATATTATTATTCATACTCCAAAATATATAAGTGAAGTTCATGGAGCATCCTACAATTAATATAGACTAACCAATATCCTAGCTCAAAATATGTAAGTGAAGCACACGAAGCATTCTATAAAACCATACTTAAAAGATTTAAGTGAAGCACAAAGAGCAATTCTATAAGATCATACTTAAAAGATATAAGTGAAGCACATGAAGTATTCTATAAATAAATGAAGGGCTAAATCATAAGAGCATGGTTCTTAAAGGAAAAAAACAAAAACACAAAGGACACAAATCATGTGAACAAAACAAAAACCGAGGTATATCGATATTTGTAGAAGAAGAAAGATGGAACGCCAACCGCGGCATCCCCAAGCTTAGATGCTTGAGTATCCTTTGAAATATTTACTTGGGGTTCCTTGGGCACCCCCAAGCTTGAACTCTTGCCTCTATTTATTCTTCTCATATTGATAGCTCCTCGATCTTCGAACACTTCATCCATAGAAAACTTTAACAAAAACTTTGTGAGATCCGTTAGTGTAATAAAGAAAACTACCACTTTAAGGTACTGTAATGAACTCATTATTTATTTATATTGGTGTTAAAACTACTGTATTCCAACTTCTCTATGGTTCATACCCCCGATACTAGCCATAGATTCATGAAAATAAGCAAACAACATGCGAAAAACAGAATCTGTCAAAAACAGGACAGTCTGTAGTAATATAGAAGTTTAGTAAACTTCTGTAACTCCAACAATTATGAAATAAATATGACAATTTGAAAAATTTGTACATAAGTAATGCGCAAAAAGTTACAGACCCATTTGACCTTCCAGTAAAAAATGTAAAATCACGCGCTACAGCCAAAGTTTCTGTTTTTGTTCTGCACATAGTAAACAAGCAATCTAATCATCCTAAAACAAAAGCTTGGCACATTATTTTTATAATACAATGCATATATACAAGGGGATAATTATTTACAGAGAAACTTCCATGAAAAATTCTACATTAGTTTCGTGAGCATGAACACAAGTGCTCAAGGTCGACCCTCACTTCTTCAATGCATAACTTTCCAATCACTTCTCTTTTTGAAAAACTTTTTTAGGCATGAGTGGCAAGTAATTTTTTTTGTATTTTCATTCTTTAATTTTTTTTGTATGTTTCACTCACAACTAAAAAGAAACAAAAAAGTAAAAACAAAATCTACTTAGTGAAGAAAGCAAACAAGCACACACAAGAATATCAACCCCACACTATTGTTCCCCAGCAACGGTGCCAGAAAAGAGCTTGATAATCCCCAAGTGCAGGGAATCATCGTAGCAATTTCCAAAGGTGGAAGTGATAAGAATGGAGTGTCGAACCCACAAGGAGATAATTGTAAGATCAATATTCTCTCAAGTCCTATCTGCCACTTAGACGACTCTACGTACACCGAACGTTTGCTCCCAACTTGAAACGAGAAATGAAACTACGTTGTGGGTATGAAGAGGATAACTTTGCATGATATCGGAGAGCTAAAATATAAAAGTAGGTGCTGTTATCATAAAGTTAGAATATATTACTAAATATTATAAATAGTGAGTGTGGAATTATGATGGATCAGTGTGCAGAATTATCCTAGGCAATTGTTAACAAGACCGGTAGTCGTCATTGCAATTTCATATGAGGGAGAGGCATAAGCTAACATACTTTCTCTTCTTGGATCATATGCACTTATGATTGCAACCTAGCAAGCATCCACAACTACTAAAGATCATTAAGGTAAAACCCAACCATAGCATTAAAGCATCAAGTCCCCTTTATCACATACGCCACAACCCCCTTACTCGGGTTTATGCTTCTGTCACTCAAGCAACCCACTATAAGCGAATCATGAACGTATTGCAACACCCAACAGCGGGAATCCCTCATGCTTGCGCGACATGGAGGGCACAAAAGGACAGCACCAAAATAAAACATACAACTCGTACCAATCTAGATCATCAATCAACCCAATGACAAAAGATATCTACTCAAAACATCATAGGATGGCAGCACATCATTGGATCATAATATGTGTCATAAAGAACCATGTTCAAGTAGAGATTACAGCGGGGTGCGGGAGAGTGGACCGCGTAAAAGAGATGAGGATGGTGATGATGATGGTGATGTTGATGAAGACGATCACACCGGCGATGATTCCCCTCCCGATGGCACTCCGGCACCACCGAGAGAGAGGAGGAGAGGTCCTCCCCCTTGTGCTTCCTCGTCTATGGCCTCCCCCCTGGATGGAGAGAGGTTCTCCCTCTGGTCCTTGGCCTTCATGGCGCCGATGGCCCCTCCGGGATCCTCCTTCATGGCCTCCGGTGATGATGGCCCCCTCCGGCAGGGTGCTAGAGAGGGCCTAGATTGATTTCTCGTGGCTACAGAGGCTTGCGGCGGTGGAACTTCTGATCTAGGTTATTTTCTAGAGGTTTCTGTATTTATAGGAATTTTTGGTGTCGGTCTCATGTTGGGGGGATCACTACTAGGGAAAAGCCTATACACAGAATCTTACCAGCAGCGCTCTTCAAAATACCATGCTATGCTAATTAGCAGCAGCAGCGTGTCCGCCAAACGCGCCATCGACTTGGAAATAGCGAGAGCGCGTGTGTAGTCCACAGCGCTCTGCTATAGTTGCCACCTTGCCCCCCGCTAGCTATAGCGATGGCGCACTTTACTATAGAGCGCTATTGCTACTCAAAGAAGCAGAGCGCTTTGGCAAACGCGCCACAACTATCCCTACCTTATCCCCACGCACGACCGCCCTCTCACTCACACTCTCACTCGCTTCGCGTCAACCGTCGTCGTCCGTCGCCGCCGCCGCCGCCTTCGTCGTCCGCCGCCGAGGTACTCCCCTCCTTCCGTCCTCCTCCATCCTCCTCGCATATCCTCCCTCCGCTGGCCGCCCTCCCTCCTCCTCCGCCGCCTCCTCCCTCACTGCTGCCGCCCCTCCTCCCTCCTCCACTGGCAGCCTCCTCCCACCGCCCTCGACCTCGCCGCCCCTAGCTACCTCTCCGTCGCCCCCACCCCCTGCCACTAGTTAGTACTAGATTTAGTAGTAGTAGATGTTAATTTAGGGTTAGCTAGTACTAGATGTTGCTTAGTTAGTACTAGATTTTTAGTAGTAGTATTGGTAGTTGAACTACTTTAGTTGTAGTTGAACTAGTTTAGTAAGTAAATTAATAAACTAGTTGAACTAGTTGAATTAATAGAACTAATCTATTTTTAGTAAGATAATTAATATAACTAGTTGAACTACTTTATTTTTAGAAAGAACTAGTTTTTTTCTATTTATAGTAAGTTTATATTTAGTAAGAACTAGTTGAATTAATAAAACTAGTTGAACATGTCATGTTTGTTGTTAGTGATAACTTATATGATTTGGTGACCTCCGTCGTCCCGTCACCGACCCCTCCGACATCCCCGCCGTCGTCCCAGTCACCGATCCTCCGACATCGAGGTGAGACCAGCCAAATATCCTTGTATATCTTGTGTTGTTGCTAAAATTGGATGTGGTTGCCCAAGTGGCCGTTCATGTTCAGTTTACATCTCCGAGTGGCCTATGTTTTGCTGGAGTGTTGATTAATTTCCGTTCCGGCAAATTTCAGGCGCTCAATATGTCCTTTTTTAGCAAAGGTCATGCCGGATTTTGTCGTGAATTCTGGCATGACTTGTGCTAGAATATGCACAAGTTTAATCTTTGAATTATGATTGTAGGAAATGTCATACTCGGACGACGACGGTCTCCCGGGGGAGTGTAGCTGGTGCCACGACGATCGAGGTATGTGCGACAGGTTTGTTCGGCTGGACGACGATCGGCGCTTCAGCATTAAGCTCGAGGAGACCTTCGATTGTGAAACGGTACGCAACAACGACAAGTGTTTTTTTCTCCATTAAGCATGACTTCAACTATTTCAACGTCTAATTTTCATATTTTACAATTCGACTAGCTTATCCCATGCCGTGCAAGACGCTATGTCTTGGAGAGGATGGGTTTTGAAGACCATGAAAATTTCGAAACAAAGAAAATACACCTAAGGACCCATCATGATATGGATTTTGAAGTAAATTTGTACAATGCTCAGAGCATAACCCATTTTGGTTGCCAAAATTGGGAAGCACTTTGCAAAATGTATGGTTTTTATGAGGGTATGATTGTCACCATGGATCTTGGTGATCCTGACAGCGAGGAAGACAATATGGACATTTGGGTCCTTGTTGATACGCTATGTGAGTTTCTCAAACATAGTTATTAACTAATTTATATTGTTTATTTCAAAATAGTTGATAGCTTATTTCCATTGACAGCTTATTTTGATTCTTCAAAGACTGTGCAGAAGATGGTAGATAAAACCCACTACACCGAAGGCAACCAATTAACGTATAAGGAGAAAAATCATATGATCGCATTTTGTACTCTTCTTGAGAATTACAATGACTATTATCGAACTCCTCCAAATTAGGGTGAATACGCGCCACTAGTGCATGTGTTGAACAACGGTAACTTCTCTGGAGATACCCTGGTAAGATTTTTTAATATTACGACATCCGTGCATTTTTTCCATACTTCTAAAATGAGTACATCATTGCTAACTACGAAGTTATTATTATGTTTTTCAACAGAAACTCCCGATGGATTGTGTGCCTCATCTGATGTCTCTGCATGGTCGCCTCTCAGTTCTGAACATACTGCTGTGTAAATCTATGGAGCTCACTGTGCATATCGGATTTCTAAAACCCGTGAACACATGATCATCGAGAGAATGGAAGAAATGTATGGACATTCGCAAGGAGGTTCTTGGAAGTAACATTCAGCGAAAGGCAAGAATGGGAGACAGGCTAATCTCCATTCTCCATAATGGAGAGTCAGGCTATCTTGTTTTTTGTTATTTTACCTTAGAAAATGTAGTAGGTCTTAATCGAATGTAATAGGTCCTATGAGGTACAATATGTTTATTATGTGGTAATGTGTTAGAGTTGATAATGATGATCTTGAGGAGGTGCTATGTGATGTCAATGATGAAAACGATGATATTGAGGAGGTGTTATATGACAATGATGTATTATGATGCTAAGTTGTTAATGATATGATGATGATGATGATATTATTATATCATTGGGTGAAAGAATCGGATTAGTTTCAAGTGGATGGACATCCACTTGAAACTAGTCCACGGTTCTTTCACCCCATGATGTAATAACTCATTATGATGTAAAAACAATCTCTAAATTCCTGTTATATGAAAACTTGTGTAAAGGTGTATGAATACAACATGAAAAAGAAAAGAAATAAAATACTAAATAATAGTAGTAGCGCGGGTAAGGAGAAGCGCTACTACTAATTACCAGTAGCGATGTTCCAAAGAACCGCTGCTACTAAGTCAATTTAGCAGTAGCGTGGGTCAAGACGCGCTATTGCTAAGCATTAGCTGTAGCGCCTTATCAGTAGCACTCCTCCCCGCACTACTGATAGGCCCAAAACCCGCGCTGCTGCTAGGCTTTTCCCTAGTAGTGGATCTCTGAATCATCCACGAGATAAGGGCCCACGCCCAGGGCGGTGGGCATGCCCCCACCATCGTGGACAGCCCGAGACTCTTCTGGCCTAACTCTTTTACTCCAGGGGCTTCTTTCGGTCCATAACAAATCTCAAAAATTGGCACATCAATTGGACTTCGTTTTGTATTCCTTTTCTGTAGAACTCAAAAACAAAAAAAACAGAAACTGGCACTGGGCTCTAGGTTAATAGGTTCCCAAAAATCATATAAAAGAGCATATAAATGCATATAAAGCATCTACGATGGATAATATAAGATACGTTGGAGACGTACCATGGCACGAGCAGCAGATCAACACCCGGCTCGTCGAGGATGCACGGGGAGCTGAAGTGTGCGGGCTCCGCGACGTGTCCGCGGAGTGTTCTAGCGCGGCAACTGCATCCCCAGGACCTGAGACCATGTCGGCTTGTCTTGCTTTTTCAATGACATGTGGGGATCACATGTGAGAAAAGGGCATCTCCAACGTTGCCACGACCACAGCTGACTAACCTGGCACACCAAAACCCACGTCCCTTGCGCCGTCGTGCGCGTGCGTTCCTAGCTGGCGCCAGCTTCCCGCATTCATGTCGTCCGTCCGTATGCTGACATTAAGAGGCTCGGTGCCCGAGGAACCAACTCCGGTGACTTAATGATGCACCCGGATGCTTGGCCTCACCGGAATGCGCTACTTAAAGTGGCAACGCACAACTAAACTCCACACCATAGCGCATCCTCCTACTACCTGGCACCACATCTGCCATGGCCCAAGTGCAAACATTCTGCGAGAGAGCCTGTCTTCGGGGATGAAGCTCGAGGTTGCCGCCCTCGCTCAAGTCGCCGCTTGCAACGCAATAGTGGCATAGCCGCATGTGAACGTGACCGCACAAGTGATGGCCAAGCTGGCGGCCAACGACGGGAGCATCGTCAACCACGCGTCCTACTTGCCGTCGTCTAACATTCGGTGGCGCATGTGGCAGGTGAAGCGACAGACCGTCCATGTCCATCAACATCGACCTCACGTCCATCAGCACCGCCGAGGTCGAGGACTCCTCCGAGGATGAGTAGGGCATGCGAGGCGGCATGGCATGGTGTGCCAACTGACTGGTCTGTCTCCCGTGTTCTACTCTTCGTCGTCGGAGACACACCTTCACTTCACGGGTCTTGAACCCCGCCCTCGTAGAGATGGCAGATGGAGGACGTCTGTCACCACCGTAGAATAGGTTTAGGGTCAGGTTTCTTTTATTGTTTTGTCCTATAAAAGTTTGAAATGTAACAAAAATCTGACGTGTTTGCAGGAATCTCATCCGGTGTATATGAACTTTCACAATAATAATAAGATATATTGTAGGAGTATGAAAATATATGGAATGATGATTCGTTTTTGTGTGTATAAACATAGAAGGTTTGACCAGAGACAAAGCTAACATGCGAAGTAAATAAACACATAGGGTCTACATACACAATTTATCTTAGGCACTCCAATAATACATCCACTACACATTCACGCATTTCACATCTTTCTACATCTATGGGAACCTATGAAAGGGTTAACGTAAATCGCCTCTCTCCCCCTGATTTTCATGGTGGTGGGCCCCTGATAACCCACAAGTATAGAGGACCGTTTGTAGCCATCTTCGATAAATAAGAGTGTCTAATCCAACGAGGACCTAAAGGCAGAACAAATATTCCCTAAAGTTCTATCGACCACCGATACAACTCTACGCACACTTTACGTTTGCTTTACCTAGAACAAGTATGGAACTATTTTGTGAGAATAAAACTATGAGTGCTTTGCCAGAATAATACTACGAATAAATTGCGAGATAATAAAAGTGGATAGCTTTTGTCAATAAGAAAGTCATTTGTCCCTAGGCAATCGATAACAAGTACCGATAATCATTCTTCTATTTCTATATGAGGGAGAGGCATGAGCTAACATACTTTCTCTACTTGGATCATATGCACTTATGATTGGAACTCTAGCAAGCATCCGCAACTACTAAAGATCATTAAGGTCGTGAAACCCAACCATAGCATTAAGTATCAAGTCCTCTTTATCCCATACGCGACAACCCACCTACTCGGGTTTAAGCTTCTGTCACTCTTGCAACCCACCATTGTCGGCGTTCTGGGAACGGGGGTCCCCAGACTTGCCTGCCTGCAGCCTGCGGTGTGGCTCAAAGGAGGCCCAGCACAGCCCATCTTCATCAACGCAAGCTCAAGACCCTCGCGAGGGGCCAAGCCTCGCGGGGGGGACGACAAGGAGCTTCCTCAGGCACGACCTCGTCAGGCTGGCTCATGAGGAGGCGAAGAGTTCAAGGCAGGGTACCTCACGAGGTGCCCATGACGCAAGCCATGACGACCAAGGGTGCTAGTCGGGCGCCAGCCCGCGCAGTGTCCTCCTTTCCTCTTTGGTGCAAAGGGAGCAAGCACAGGCGAGAGCATCAAGCAAAGGCGTCCATTTCGGTGCAACAAGACCAAGACCAGCCCAACGGCCAGAAGGCAGTCATTGTGGAGCCCAAGCCGACGTCATCACCAGAGCCTTTGACAGGCGAGGACCAAATTTAGTCAGGATAAGTGTACCTGCTGTTCCCCTTCAAAATGGCCAATTGTTGGCGCCCTTCCCGCTCAATATTTGGGAAGAGGCCCAGGGCCTTTGCCTATAAATAGGACTAGCCACCCGCAAGGTAGGGCATCGAAAAAAAGACACGAAAGGAGAGAGAGAGGCGACTGAACTCCCCCTAGCAGTTCATCGTGCCAGCCAAGAACAGACCCTCGCGAGGCTGTTCTCCCTTTGTATTGTTCATCATCAAGCCCAAGAGGCAATCCATACAAAGTCATAGAAACATCAATATCAGAACATAGTGGATACTAGGGATCAAACCCTAACAAAACTAACTTGAATACATGGTAAATCTCATCCAACCCATCACCGTCTAGCAAGCCTATGATGGAATTACTCACGCACGGCGGTGAGCATCATGAAATTGGAGATGGAGGATGGTTGATGATGACGACGGCGATGAATCCCCCTCTTCGGAGCCCCGAACGGACTCCAAATCAGACCTCCCGAGAGAGATTAGGGCTTGGCGGCGGCTCCGTATCGTAAAACGCGATGAAACTTTCTCTCTGATTGTTTTCTGTGTGAAACGGAATATATAGAGTTGGAGTTGAGGTCGGTGGAGCATCAGGGGGGCCACGAGACAGGGGGCGCACCAAGGGGGAGGGGGCGCGCCCCCCACCCTCGTGGACAGGGTGTGGGCCCCCGGCCTTGATTCTTTCACCAGTATTTTTTATATTTTCCAAAAGTTATCTCCGTGGATTTTCAGGTCATTCCGAGAAATTTTGTTTTCTGCACAATAAACAACACCATGGCAGTTCTGCTAAAAACAGCGTCAGTCCGGGTTAGTTTCATTCAAATCATGCAAGTTAGAGTCCAAAACAAGGACAAAAGTGTTTGGAAAAGTAGATACGTTGGAGACGTATCAACTCCCCCAAGCTTAAACCTTTGCTTGTCCTCAAGCAATTCAGTTGATAAACTAAAAGTGATAAAGAAAAACTTTTACAAACTCTATTTGCTCTTGTTGTTGTAAATATGTAAAGCCAACATTCAAGTTTTCATCAAAGATTATGAACTAACCATATTCACAATAACACTTAGGTCTCATTTTTACTCATATCAATGGCATAATCAACTAGCGAGCAATAATAATAAAACTCGGATGACAACACTTTCTCAAAACAATCATAATATGATATAACAAGATGGTATCTCACTAGCCCTTTCAAAGACTGCAAAACATAAATGCAGAGCACCTTTAAAGATCAAGGACTGACTAAACATTGTAATTCATGGTAAAAGAGATCCAGTCAAGTCATACCCAATACAAAATAAAAGTAATGCATGCAAATGACAGCGTGCTCTCCAGCGGGTGCTTTTTCATAAGAGGATGATGACTCAACATAAAAGTAAATAGATAGGCCCTTCGTAGAGGGAAGCAGGGATTTGTAGAGGTGCCAGAGCTCGATTTTAAAATTGAGATGAATAACATTTTGAGCGGCATACTTTAACTGTCAACGCAATAACTATGAGATCTCGATACCTTCCATGATACATACATTATAGGAGGTTCCCAAACAGAATGGTAAAAGTTTATACTCCCCCACCACCAACAAGCATCAATCCATGGCTTGCTCGAAACAACGAGTGCCTCCAACTAACAACAGCCCTGGGAGAGTTTTGTTTAATTATTTTGATTTTCTTTGATCTTTTTGATCATGGGACTCGGCATCCCGGTTACCAGCCATTTTCTCGTGAATGAGGAGCGGAGTCTACTCCTCTTGAGAATAACCCACCTAGCATGGAAGATACAGACATCCCTAGTTGATACATGTGCTGCTCGAGCATACAAAACAGAATTTCATTTGAAGGTTTGGAGTTTGGCACATACAAATTTACTTGGAACAGCAGGTAGATACCGCATATAGGAAGGTATGGTGGACTCATATGGAATAACTTTGGGGTTTATGGAGTTTGGATGCACAAGCAGTATTCCCGCTTAGTACAGGTGAAGGCTAGCAAAAGACTGGGAAGCGACCAACTGAGAGAGCGACAACAGTCATGAACATGCATTAAAGTTAATTTACACCAAGTGCAAGCATGAGTAGGATATAATCTACCATGAACATAAATATCGTGAAGGCTATGTTGATTTGTTTCAACTACATGCGTGAACATGTGCCAAGTCGAGTCACTCAATTCATTCAAAGGAGGATACCATCCCATCATACCACATCACAACCATTTTAATAGCATGTTGGCACGCAAGGTAAACCATTATAAACTCCTAGCTGATTAAGCATGGCATAAGAAACTATAATATCTAAATGACATTGCAAATATGTTTACTCATAATAAGCTGAATCAGGAACGATGAACTCATCATATTTACAAAAACAAAAGAGGTCGAGTTCATACCAGCTTCTCTCATCTCAATCAGTCCATCATATATCATCATTATTGCCTTTCACTTGCACAACCGAATGGTGTGTATAATAATAATAGTGCATGTGCATTGGGCTAAACTGGAATCTGCAAGCATTCAATTCAAGAGAGAAGTCAAAGTAATATGTGCTCTTGGTTAAATAAACAATCATGCATATGAGAGCCACTAAGCATTTTCATTATGGTCTTCTACTCTTGACCCCCAAAAGAAAGAAAAGAAAATAAAACTATTTACACGGGAAAGCTCCCAACAAGTAAAAGAAGAACGAGAAATATTTTTGGGTTTTCATTTTAATTACTACTACAAGCATGGAAATTAAACTAACTAATTCTTTTGTTTTTTCTTAAGGTTTATCAAACACACAAGAAGAAAGCTAGAAAAAAGAAATTAATCTAGCATGGATAATACAATGAAAGAGCATGAGCACCGACATCTAGAATAGTGTGTGAACATGAATGTAAAGTCGGTGAGAAATACGTACTCCCCAAAGCTTAGGATTTTTGCCTAAGTTGGTCTAATGCCAAGGATAGCTTGGCTGATATCCGAAGTTATAACTGGGGTTGTACTGAGATGCAGCAGCTAATGCATCCTGAGCTGCGGCATGTTGGCGAGCTGCCTCCGCTCTCCCCTCGTGTTCGGCTGCCTCCTCCCTGGTGACAACATATCTTCGTTTTGCCTGGTAATCAAAAAGGAAAGGAGCAGGGAGAGTAACATGGACAAACACTACGTCTGTCAAAGATTAGTCCATACTGGAGGAATTGTTCATTCCTCAAAAGAAAACGATGTTTGACCATTGCATCATAATCTAAATAAGCAGGAGGCAACTCAATATCCTCCTCACGTGGAGATATACCAAGATAATTAGCAACCCGGGTCGCATAAATCCCTCCAGATAAACCATTACTATGCAACCTATGTGCAACTATTGCCCCCAAGTTGTAATCTTTATTACCTAACACAGAACTCTCGAGGACACAAAGATCAGGGACACACATGTGACATGCTTCATCTTTACCGTTAATGCATCTACCAATGAAGAGAGCAAAATAATGTATAGCAGGAAAGTGAATGATCCCTGTGGTAGCTTGTGTTATGTCCCTAGATTCTCCCACAGTAATACTAGCAAGAAAGTCTTTATATTCAAATCTATTGGGTTCATGAACATTGCCCCACTGTGGAAGTTTGCAAGCAGTTGTGAAATCTTCTAGGTCCATGGTATAAGATTGATCATAAATACCAAACAGGACATTTAGAGAATTACACGAAGATGTATATTTAAACCTTCTCACGAATGAATCAGTCAATTGGTAGTACTGAGGACACTTATCTTGTATGAAGCCCTCAAGCTCGGTGTGGCACCCCGGCTCAAAGCGACCAGTTTACCCTGCATTGCCAGCACAGAGACCTTGTCTTCTGGCAACACACAACAACTTGGTACAGAAAAACAACCACTTTATTTATGCTAGCGAAGCATAGTTCATATTACAACAGTTAGCGAGGCCAAGCGGCACACACGGTGCGGCTGAACAATATGTACATTATTTAGTGAACATAAAGGGGCCTCGATCATGACAACTACGCGGCAGCGGAACACCGTCGTAGCGGAACTCCATAGCACAGGGACACCGATGTGGACACGATCTAGACTCGGACAGCTCTCCTTTCCAACGAGACTTTCCTGAAATCTGGCATGACATGCCAGGTCAGTACATTGAATGTTCTTGCAAGCTCACAACAAGCATAAACATAATGACAAACAATATCATGATATTTAACCAATTAATTACAGTGCAACCATAAATATCCATCATGTTGTGATTATACTCAAGTGATACTCGTCCCATGGACTGGCTTACCGAACGTGATCATTTGCAGACCACAATCATGAAGAACTCCACAACAATCTCGTGATCCTTATGGCGATCAAAACCCTGACCAACACTTGGTCTCAAACAGTGATCCTTATGGCGATCGCAACCAGACCACACCTGGTCCAACTCAACACGATGGCCTCACTGCCATTACCTTAGTGCAAATCTTAGTGTGCAAATTTATTAAGTGTTGACCCATGGTGTACCCTACTTTTGAGCGTGTCCGTAACAGTGGACTCGGCTATCGATAGATTAATACACTCTGTAGAGGTAGCGCACTGGACCCACACTACGGAACCCATGGCCTCGCACTCCCATTCGGGTGGACCAACGACATTTCGACGAAACCAATTCATTGTCATGACACTCTCCTTGCCACTCCGACTTAATCCCCATCGGGCTAGTCCTGGGTGGCCTCGTGTCTACCCCAAGACACCTCAAACCACCGTCGTGGCAATGATCCACTCTAGGATCCAAACACAACTCAACAACGGGCACACAAGGTTATGCCTGCTTACTAGCCCAGGGTACAGCACGCCCATAACCTTCCCTAGATGGAGGCACCGACCATAGGCACGACAATGAAATGCATTAAGGCCGTTCCATACTGGCAAATGTGGTTGCACTGGGAAAAACTCGTTTCAGCGGCACTACGACCCGGTCAACAACATATTCAAGTTGAGTTATTTATCAGGTTCAACTTAAAGTGAAAGTAACCAGTGTCATAATGCCATGCTATGCATCACATAACCATCAAAATAACTAAGTCAACTACGCTCCCACGGAGCCATCATCAACTCGAGATACTTCTCTGGTTAAGATCAAACCTCACTTAAACCAGAATCATTTCTAGCAATCTCATCATTTTTCATCATGCAAGAATAATAATTAAACTAATTATTAACCTCCATGACCATATCATTTTATCATTACTCATATTTAAGTTCTTGTTAGATTATCAGCAAGATTCATTCCGTACTTTCTGTAAATCAAGCATATTTAACATGGCAAGCTTTTAATAGAATATAAATATCATAATAATTATTTAAATGCAGGAATAATCATAAGTTCAAGTAGGAAAATCACAAATATTGAAGTGGCACTATGAAAATGTTGTTATGGCTTGCCTTAGTGCTGATGAGGTTCACAATTCTCCTGGTGATCCTCAAGACAAGCTTGCTCTTCTGAAAATAAATAAAACCACAAAAATAAAACATCAAGAAACCTTCTGAAAATTACCAAAAAATCTAGACAAAAAGGAAAAATCCCATCTTTTGGTTGCTGTTAGATTTTTGGACAAAGAACACAATGCAAAAAGAATCAATGCATTTGGACTTATAGATAAAAAGTTATGGTTGTTTGAAGTTTCCTGGATTTAAATGAGTTTGAAATAAAAATAAAAAAACTGGGGGGGTGACATCGAAGGCGTAAAAGCCCAGGGCGCCACCAGTCGTACTGCTTCACGTGCGTACTGAGTGGCTGACTAGCAGACCCCGCTAGTCAGGCCGGAAGGAGGGGGAGAAGGAAACAGAGGGAGGCGGAGCTTCGCCGGAGCACACACCGGCGACGAGGGTTCTTGGGGTCAAATGAGAGGGGGGATCAAAGGAGAAGAAGTTTGCGCACCTGCCCGTACCCATAGGTGACCGGACGGCGTCAGAAACAGCCTCTCCAGCGGAGGCAGAGGGTAGGGGTCACTGGAGACGAAGATGACGGCGGCTCGGGGCGGCTCCAGGGGCTCCAGGAGGGCGGAACAGCTTCTCCGAGGAGTGGCGGAGCCCTTGGCAGGGTCGCCCTGGCCTGGGAGGGGTCGGAGCTGTGGGGATGATCCGGAGGGGATCGCCGGCAAGCAAGGGCTTTGGGATGGCAGCCCGCGGCCTGCCCGGCCGGGCTGCGGCTTCTACTAGCTTGTGGAGGGTGTGGGAGTAGCTGTGGGTGCTCAAGGAGGGCTGGGGTGGCGGCATTTATAGGCGGGCGGCAAGAGGGGTTCGGGCTCCACCGGGGGACACCTGTCCACGGTGCCCGACGACAAAGGCGCCAGTGAGAGAGGGGGAGACGACGGAGATCACGCGGGAACTATTGGCGGGCGCGGACGAGCACAGGAGCGAGGGGGAAAGCGACGAGCATAGTGCGCCGCGCACTATGTCGTTGGCCGGACTGTGCTCGTGCCCACTGCGGTGAGCTCTCGCATCGGCGAGCGTTAGGGGGGAGTTAAGGGGGTGGAGGCGAGGATGGTGGCGAGGCTTGGCATGCTTGGGCAGGCTGGGCAGCGAGCACGCGCTCAACAGAGCGCTAGGCGGCACGCAGAGCGCATGTTTTGCATGCCAGCACGCTCGGACGAACACGGTCACCACGTGAACCGTCACATCAGGCCACCCTAAGCACTAACTTGATGTCTGGCGTGTTGTCCTTAGTAGTTTGAAGTGTTACCCCTGTTGGGCTTGGATCCAGGTGCAGTAGAAATGGATTTGTACTGCTAGCAAATTTTTGGACAGTAACTTTGGAGGTTTACTGTGGTCAAACCACTGGGAGTTAAGGGCTGAGCTTTGGAGGTTTGCTTACAGTTACTAAGGTAAATAGGCACAAGAAAAACCAGCTACAATGGAGCTAATAAAATGGTAGTTGTTGTAGAAACTACCATTTCTGTCCAAAAATGAATTTATTTTCTGTAGCCCAAATATTCCAAAGAGTGATGAAATATTTTTGCTCCGAAAGGTGCTCTAGGGTTCAAAGAATAATTGGGATTTTTCTCAGGATTTTTGGGGCAAGAAAAATTAGGGTTGCTTTGGAGCACCAAGGGCTAGCTAGGGTTTTGGAGGGCAAAATGAGTATTTTTCATTTAAGAAAAATATTCCAAGCAATATTTTGAGTTGAACCAGAGGTGAAGTGATGGTTTTTAGGAGGAGAGGGAGCACTTGGGTGAAAATCAAGGGGTACCCAAGTGGTTAAGTCCAAATGATGTGATTCAAAAACCCTAAATTCAAGACCAACTCAACTGAAAACCAGGCAAAGAAAAGAGGGCAAAAACTAGGCTGTCACAAACCTCCCCCACTTAGAATGAATCTCGTCCTCGAGATTCAGTTGCTTGGGAAAACCATTCTGGATAACATGCCCTTAGAAATTCTTCTAACTCCCAGGTAGATTCTGACTCGGTATGATGCTTCCATTGGACTTTGTAAAACTTCCATGCTTTATTGCAAGTGACGCTTTCCATCTGATCCAAAATTTTCACCGGCCTCTCTTCATAGGTTAAGTCCTTTGCCAGCTATATCTCTGTGAAATCAGTGTTTTTCTCAGGCGGTGATATGCACCATCGCAATTGTGAAACATGGAACACGTTGTGCACGTCTAACAACTCAGGGGGCAACTCCAACTGATATGCCACAGCACCCACTCGCGTCATAACAGGAAATGGACCAATAAATCTGGATGCCAATTTTCCACGAGTGCATATCATAGGCGTGACTCGGAGATAGACATGTTCTCCGGATTCAAAGTTGATCTGACGGTGCTTTGCATTATAATAACTTTTCTGTCGTGATTTGGCCAACTGCAGTCTGTCTCTAATTTCCTTGACTTGCTTTTTGGCTTCCAGCATGAGATCCGTTCCGAAAATATGGCTATCTCCGGTTTGAGACCAATTTAATGGTGTGCGGCACTTACGGCCATTCAAAGCTTCATACGGTGACATCTTTAAACTGGTTTGGAAGCTATTGTTATACGAGAATTCGGTGTACGATAAGCAGTCTTCCCATTTTGGGCCTTGGGCCAAAACACAGGCTCGCAGCATATCCTCGATCATTTGGTTTACTCATTCTATCTGTCCATCAGTCTGAGGATGATAAGCGGTACTGTACTTCAACTCTGTCCCTAAGGCTCGATGGAGGCGGGACCAAAAACCAGAGGTAAAAAGTGAACCTCGGTCAGAAGTAATGGTTTGGGGGACTCCATGCAGACTGACTCTCCAGGACACATACAATTGTGCAATCTCGTCAGCTCGATATGAGGTCCTGATCGGGAGGAAGTGGGCCACCTTGGTCAATGTGTCCACTATGACCCAGATCGCATCACTGCCCCATCAGGTCTTAGGTAGCCCGGTGATAAAATCCATATAGACATCATCTCATTTCCATTGTGACACTGGCAACGGTTGGAGAAGTCCGGCTGGCTTCTGATGTTCTGCCTTTACTTTGTTGCATATGTCGCAACAGGCCACAAAATAAGCAATGTCTTTCTTCATTCCATCCCACCAGAATATTTGTCGAAGGTCTTCGTACATTTTTGTACCTCCAGGGTGAATGGAATATGAGGATTCATGTGCTTCTCACAGGATCTTCTGCTTTAAATCCGCTTGATTGGGCACACAAAGCCTTCCCCTAGATCGAAGGGTGACGTATTGATCCTTCGAGAAATAGGAATGCTTGGCATGTTTTTGCAGGTCGGCGTCACCTGGCTGGGCCTTGCGGATTTCTCCCTCCAGAGTAGGGGTAACTTCCAGAATATTGGCAAGGCCAGCCTCAACAATGACTAGGTTGAGCTGAGCAATCTCTTCTTTAAGCTCAGGAGGCAAAGATTCCAATAGGACATTTAAACTGATGGGCTTTCGACTGAGCGCATCGGCAACCACGTTGGCCTTACCCGGATGGTAATTTATTCCAAGGTCATAATCCTTGACCAACTCAAGCCATCTTCATTGACGGAATTTAAATCGGTTGAGTAAATATATATTTGAGGCTTTTGTGATCGGTAAAAATTTGGCGTCTTTTTCCAATGAGGTAGTGTCTCCAAATTTTTAAAGCATGAACTACCGCGGCCAATTCCAAATCATGAGTGGGGTAATTCCCTTCGTGGGGTCGTAGCTGTCATGAGGCATAAGCTACTACCTTTCCATCTTGCATGAGCACACATCCCAGTCCTTGCCTGAAAGCGTCGCAGTACACATCAAAGCTACGATATATATCTGGAAGTGTTAATACTGGTGCAGTTGTCAGTCGTTTCTTTAACTCAGTGAAACTTTTCTCACAATCCTCAGTCCATTCAAACTTCTTATCCTTTTTGAGCAGCTCTGTCATGGGTTTAGCAATCTTGGAAAACCCTTCAATGAAACGGCGGTAGTATCTGGCTAATCCAAGAAAACTCCGGATCTGAGATACGGTTGCGGGTGGCAACCAATCGAGCACATCTTTTACCTTGCTTGGGTCTACGGCTATAGCCTCAGCGGATAGCACATGTCCGAGGAATCCAACTTGCTTGAGCCAAAACTCGCATTTACTGAATTTGGTGTATAACTGATGCTCACGGAGTCGTTGTAATACTGCTCGGAGGTGTTCCTTATGCTCTTCTTCACTTCTTGAGTAAATGAGTATATCATCGATGAAGACGACCACGAACTTATTGAGGAAGTCCATGAATACTTTATTCCTCATGTGCATGAAGAAGGCAGGGGCGTTGGTGAGGCCAAAATACATGACTGTATATTCATAGACACCGTAACGAGTTGTGAATGCGGTCTTGGGAATATCATCCTTTTTAATTTTGAGCTGATAATACCCAGTCCATAAATCCATCTTGGAGAATACCTTGGCCCCACTAAGCTGATCAAACAAATCATCAATTCTTGGCAGAGGGTATTTGTTTTTGATTGTGACATCAGTCAATTGGCGGTAATCCACACACATGCGGAGGCTGCCATCTTTCTTGTCCACAAAAATAGCAGGTGATCCCCAGGGTGAGGAGCTGGGGCGGATATACCCTTTTTGGAGCATTTCATCCAGCTATTTCTTTAGCTCCTCTAATTCCGATGACGGCATTCGATAATACTTCTTGTGTATTGGTGTGGTTCCGGGCACAAGATCTATCGCAAACTCAAGCTCTCGATCAGGTGGCATGCCTGGCAGTTCTTCTGGGAATACATCAGGAGACTCACTGACCACTAGAATTAATTCCATTTCAGCCATTGCTGTAAAGACCATTTCCTTGGAGGGTTTGCTCCTACGAGCAATAAATTTTGTAGTTTGTCCCTCTTGGCCGGTCAACTTGACTTCTCGGGTCACACAATTTATGCATACTTGGTACTGAGTCAGCCAATTCATACCCAAGATAACATCCAACATATCGGATCCAATAAGTATCAATGAAGTTGGAAAACGGACACCGTTGATATTGACTTCTAGATTACGGCAGGCTATATTGCTTCTGATTAGAGATCCCGGGGTTTGTACCAGCATATTTTTGCCCAGAAGCGAACAAGGAAATTTGTTTTGGGCAACAAAACTCCGAGAAATAAAAGAGTGGGAAGCCCCAGAGTCAAATAAAATTACTGCAGGTATGTTATTAACAGGGAACATACCAATGACGACTTTGGGATTCACTTGGGCTTCGTCGGCGGAAATGTGATGAATGTATCCCATGAGGTCGTGATGATGTGGGCATGCCTCCATATAATGGACTTTTGGCTTGAATGTAGTATTTGCCCGATTGTTCGTGGGACACTGTTTGGCATAATGTCCGGTTTGCCCACAATTGAAACAGGAATTGCTGCCCAGACGATTCTCTAGAATTGGGTTGAGCGCGTCGTTCTTGACTTGGGTGGTGGTCTTGTTAACATTTTGTTGCCAATTAGGCTTGTATGCTACCTGAGCCGGCTGCCAGGTACGAGCCTTCTGCACTGGTTGCATTTCTTTTCTTGGCTCAAACTTGCACTTGTGATCATTATTGATGGGCTTAGTGTCCGATACAAGCTTGTGTTCCCTTTCAGCAATGAAAGCCTTGTTTACCAGAGTTTGGAAGTCTGGGAAATCAAACATACTGAGAGTACAACGGAGTTGCGGGTTTAATCCACCAAGAAACATGTCCATCTTTCTTTCCTCTGTGGACACGTCATATTGAGAGTAACATGACAGGTGATTGAATTTCTGCAAGTATTCTCCCACAGACTGACTTCCTTGGAGGAGCACGAGAAATTCATGCTGCTTAGTCTTCATAATTCCTGTAGGGATGTGATATTTACGGAATCGTTCCTTGAATCTTGACCAGGTAATTTCTTCATCAGCAGTCCCCATGGCTTTTTCATTTTCTCACCATATGGCAGCAGCGCCTTCAACATAATGTGTTACAAATGGAACCTTATCCCCTTCATCAGTTAGAGCAACCTCAAGCTTATTTTCCATAGTTCTCAACCAATCATATGCATCCAAGGGATCAATGGCCTGACTGAAACTGGGAGGCTTAGTCCGTTGAAAATCAGATAGCTTGTAGTGATGGTCGGGCTGATTTCCATTCTTTCCAACCATAGCTTGAATACTTCTGAATATTTCCATCAAATTATTATTTCGTCTTTCCTCAAACATACGCATAATTTGCTCGGTGGATGGCGGATTTGGCGGTGGAGGCGGTGGTGGAACATACGGCTCGGGTGAGTGTCCTGCCTATCGTGCGGAACGACGAATAGGAGAACCCTCGCGAAGGTTGCTACTGCAGCCTCCCCGCGTCATCCTAATATGATTATTTTCCCAAAGCAACGCAACCGAGATGAGAAGCATTCAAAATAAACTGGGGAGAAGCCAGCAACAAAAATCCGAGTAAAACCGAAATGGCGAAGAAAATACGGCAAATAAAATAAAGTTCCAACATAATTATACATAGACTCATACATGAAAGATAACAACATGCCAGGTCCAACTACCCTCATACATGAAACAAAACATCATGACTCGTACAACTACATCCATACTCCATCCTGATGACTGCTAATACTCGGAAACACTACGGCTCCGCTGGTGCTGCGGGGTCCTCTCCTGAAGCGGACTCAGATCCTAAACTGACGGGGTTAACTAAGACCTTCGGGTTAAAAGTGACACGACGATGCTGCCTCAAGGGCTCTCCCTCTGGGGCAGGTGGAGGGTGAATCATCGGGGCTACAGGAGTGGCGAGGAGTGAAACCCACTTAGCAGGAGCACTAAGTGGACTCACAGTCGCGGTGCCCGAGCTACTCAGAGGAGTAACCGAGGAAATAGGGGATCTAGAGTTGGCAGGATATAGGGAGTAAATCCTACAGATGGTGGAGTAGTGGCTGAGCTAGCAGAGACTAAAGCAGAGGCTAAAGCAGTACGGGCACGACTCAGCTCACGAGCCAGCTCGTAGATCAGAAGATAGCTAGCAGTGATATAGCGAGAAAGGTGGCTAGCTACGCTATCAGACTCCGGATTAATGACAGGGAAACGGACACGACCATTATCGTGGAGAGAAGGATAGTAGTGGAAACCTAGGTGGTTCTGCATCCGGACCTCGTTGTAGCGGAGCTCAACAAGTACCTCAAATGCAGCAAACAGGACAGCCTGAGAAGCGGTAGAAGCATAGCCGCTTCGAGAGGTACGAGTGTAAGAGATGGAATCTGAACTAGTACGCAGAGTAACCACGGCGTGATACTCATACACTGAGTCAGCTAGATGCTCCCGGTACACACAATAGATTGGATCGTCACCGTGAGGGTACAGCCGACGCCACACGTTACGAAGGAGATGCGGCGACGTGTACAGCATCAGCTGCAACTGGCACGGATACAGCACCGGAGCCATCTACACTCACAACCATTAGCAAGTTAGCATAAAAATAAAAATTAGTGCATGCAATGCAACAACCTGCTACAATATGCTACCGGCACTCAACTACAACTCGTATCTAACGTCCAGTTAACTCGTCTTAGTCTAGCGTGGCCTGATACGTCTCCAACGTATCTATAATTTTTGATTGCTCCATGCTACTTTATCTACCGTTTTAGGCAATATTGGGCTTTATTATCCACTTTATATTATTTTTGGGACTAACCTATTAACCGGAGGCCCAACCCAGATTTGTTGTTTTATGCCTATTTCAGTGTTTCGAGGAAAAGGAATATCAGACGGAGTCAAAACGGAACGAAATCAACTGGAGAAGTTATTTTTGGAAGGAAACCCACCTGATGGACTTGGACTCCACGTCAGAAGATACGGGAGGTGCTCACGAGGGTGGGGGCGCGCCCACCCCCCCTAGGCGCGCCCCCTACCTCATGGGGCCCTCGTAGCTCCACCGATGTACCCCCTGCACCCATATATACCTACATACCCTAAAACTTCCAGAACATAAAATAGATCGGGAGTTCCGCCACCGCAAGCCTCTGTAGCCACCAAAAACCAATTGGGACCCCGTTTCGGCACCCTGCCAGAGGGGGATCCCACCACCGGAGGCCATCTTCATCATCCCGGCGCTATCCATGACGAGGAGGGAGTAGTTCACCCTCGGGGCTGAGGGTATGTACCAGTAGCTATGTGTTTGATCTCTCTCCCTCGTGTTCTCTCACGTGTTCTATGGCACGATCTTGATGTATCCGGAGCTTTGCTATTGTAGTTGGATCTTATGATGTTTCTCCCCCTCTACTCTCTTGTGATGAATTGAGTTTCCCCTTTGAAGTTATCTTATCGGATTGAGTCTTTTATGAACACTTGATGTATGTCTTGCCATGATTATCTGTGGTGACAATGGGATATCATGTGCCACTTGATGTATGTTTTGGTGATCAACTTGCGGGTTTCATGACACTTGGGAACCTATGCATAGATTCGCACACGTTCTTGACTCTCCGGTAGTAGCTTTGGGGCACTCTTTGAAGTACTTTTATGTTGGTTGGATGAATCTGAGATTGTGTGATGCATATCGTATAATCATGCCCACGGATACTTGAGGTGACAATGGAGTATCTAGGTGACATTAGGGTTTTGGTTGATTTGTATCTTAAGGTGTTATTCTAGTATGAACTCTTTTATAGATCGATCCGAAAGAATAGCTTTGTGGTGGTTTCGTACCCGACCATAATCTCTACGTTTGTTCTCCGCTATTAGTGTCTTTGGAGTGACTCTTTGTTGCATGTTGAGGGCTTGTCATATGTTCTATCTATGTTATTATTGTTGAGAGAACTTACACTAGTGAAAGTATGAACCCTAGGCCTTGTTTCCTATCATTGCAATACCGTTTAAGGCTCACTTTTACCACTTGCTACCTTGCTGTTTTTATATTTTCAGTTTACAAAAACCTTTATCTACTATCTATTTTGCACTTGTATCTTCATCTCTTCGCTGAACTAGTGCACCTATACAATTTACTATTGTATTGGGTGTGTTGGGGACACAAGAGACTTTTTGTTATTTGGTTGCAGGGTTGTTTGAGAGAGACCATCTTCATCCTACGCCTCCTACGGATTGATAAACCTTAGGTCATCCACTTGAGGGAAATTTGCTACTGTCCTACAAACATGTGCACTTGCAGGCCCAACAAACGTCTACAAGAAGAAGGTTGTGTAGTAGACATCAAGCAGTTTCTGGCGCCGTTGTCGGGGAGGCTAGGTAAGTGAAGGTATATCTTTAGATCTAGCAATCGAATCTTTTTGTTTCTTGTTTTAGCACTAGTTAGTCTATAAAAGAAAATTACAAAAAAATGGAATTAAGTTTGTCTCAGACGCTTCACCTTTTTAATATTTTTCGTGAAAATGATGGAAAGGAAAATTGTGCTCAAGTGCTAGGAGAAGAAATCTATAGAATGTTTTTATTTGATGAGCATGATTGCAATTTTGTTATTATGAATTCCTTGAATATCCATGATGCTAATGCTATGCAAAGCCACAAGCTTGGGGAAGCTATGTTTGATGAATATGATATATTTTGTCCCCCAAGCTTTGATGAGCAAATTTACTATGATGAAAGCATGCCTCCTATCTATGATGATTATTGTGATGATACGTATGCTATAAAGAAGAAGTTTGCTTATGAAGAGATTAGTAAATTTTTTATGCTTGTGGATCATGAAAAGAATGCTTTATGTGCTGGTTATATTGTTGAATTCATTCATGATGCTACTGAAAATTATTATGAGGGAGGAATATATGCTTGTAGGAATTGCAATAATATCAAGTTTCCTCCCTATGTGCTTAAATTCTTGAGGCTATGCTTGTTTTACCTTCCTATGCTAGTTGATTATTGTTCTCCTAAGTTGTTTGCTCACAAAATCCCTATGCATAGGAAGTGGGTTAGACTTAAATGTTCTATTCATATGCTTCATGATGCTCCCGTTATGTTTCAATTTTTATCTTTTTTGTGAGCATCATTGTCATCATCATGCCTAGCTAGAAAGGCATTAAAGAAAAGCGCTTGTTGGGAGACAACCCAATATTTATCCTTACTGTTTTTTTATGTCCACATGATTATGCTACTGTAGTAATCATGTTTTATAGCTTTTGTTTCAATAAAGTGCCAAGTAGAACCTTTGGGAAGACTTGGGTGAAGTTTATGTGATCTTGCTGTGAAAAACAGAAACTTTAGCGCTCACGAGAATAGCTGCCATTTTTTACTGGAGAGTGATTTTAGGTTGATTCTTTTTGAAGATGATTAATAGACAAATTGCTCCGGTCCAGAATTTTTTTTCATAATTTTTGGGGTTCCAGAAGTATACGTTTTATACAGATTACTACAGACTGTTCTGTTTTTGACAGATTCTGTTTTCATTGTGTTGTTTGCTTATTTGGATGAATCTATGGCTAGTATTAAGTGGTATGAACCATAGAGAAGTTAGAATACAGTAGATATTACACCGATATGAATTTATAATGAGTTCATTACAGTACCTAAGTGGTGGTTTTATTTTCTTATACTAACGGAGCTTACGAGTTTTGTTTTGAGTTTTCTGTGGTTGAAGTTTTCAAGTTTTGGGTAAAGATTCGATGGACTATGGAATAAGGAGTGGCAAAGAGCCTAAGCTTGGGGATGCCCATGGCACCCCAAGGTAATATTCAAGGACAACCAAGAGCCTAAGTTTGGGGATGCCCCGGAAGGCATCCCCTCTTTCGTCTTTGTCTATCGGTAACTTTACTTGGAGCTATATTTTTATTCACCACATGATATGTGTTTTGCTTGGAGCATCATTTACTTTTGTTAGTTTTTTCTTGCTGTTAGTTAGAATAGTATTTTGCATCTTTAGGTTCAATAAAAAGTCAAGGATAGCCTTTGCCATGCATATTTTGCTAGTATACATGTTGCTGTTTGAAAGACAGAAAGTTTACCGTTGTTGCAAAAATTCCCTAGAAAAGTCAGAGAGTGGTACAATGTTGAATCCTTTTGCATAATGAGCTCTGATAAATTTATTACAGTGGGAATTTTAGTTCATAATTTTTGGAGTTAGGGAAGTATGATGACTCTTGCATTATTTACAGACAGTACTGTTTTGACAGATTGCTGTTATGGTTGCATTGTTTGCATATGTTTGCTTGTTTAATGATTCTATTTGATGATAGGAGTATTAAATATGCAGAGGCATTTAGTATTAAATCTTGAATAATAATTTTAGTGATTTGTTACAGTAGAAAGTGATAAGGTTTTGCATTGGTTTATACTAACCCATCTCACGAGTTCTTGTTGAGTTTGTTGTGGATGAAGCTTTCGATAAAAAGAGAAACCACGATATGAGAGGAATTAAGGAGACACAAAAGTTCAAGCTTGGGGATGCCCAAGGCACCCCAAGATAATATTTCAAGAAGTCTCAAGCATCTAAGCTTGGGGATGCCCCGGTAGGCATCCCACCTTTCTTCTTCAACAACTATCGGTTAGTATCGGTTGAGCCTAAGTTTTTGCTTCTTCACATGAGTTGTGCTATCCTTGCAATGTAGTTTTATTTAGCTTTGCTTGCTGTTTGAATAAAGTATCAAGATCTGAAATGATTAAATGGGAGAGTCTTCGCATAGTTGCATAATTATTCGACTACTCATTTATCTTCACTTATATCTTTCGGAGTAGTTTGTTGTTTGCTCTAGTTCTTCATTTATATCTTTTAGAGCACAATGGTAGTTTTATTTTGAAGAAATATATGAACTCTCATGCTTCACTTAGATTATTTTGACAGTCGTTAATAGCATGGTAATTTGCTTAATATTAATATACTTGGTATTCAAGATATGTGAAACTTTCTTATGAGTGTGCTGAATACTAAGATAAGTTCGATGCTTGATAATTGTTTTGAGATATGGAGGTGATAATATCAAAGTCATGCTAGTTGGGTGATTATGAATTTGAGAAATACTTGTGTTGAAGTTAGCAAGTCCCGTAGCATGCACGTATGGTTAAAGTTATGTAACAAATTTGAAACATGAAGTGTACCTGGCTTGTGCATCCTTATGAGTGGCGGTCGGGGACGAGCGATGGTCTTTTCCTACCAATCTATCCCCCTAGGAGCATGAGCATAGTACTTGGTTTTTGATGACTTCTAAATTTTTGCAATAAGTATATGAGTTCTTTTGACTAATGTTGAGTCCATGGAATATACGCACTCTCACCTTTCCACCTTTGCTAGCCTCTTCGGTACCGTGCATTGCCCTTTCTCACCTTGAGAGTTGGTGCAAACTTCGCTGGTGCATCCAAACACCGTGATACGATACGCTCTGTCACACATAAACCTCCTTATATCTTCCTCAAAATAGCCACCATACCTACCTATTATGCCATTTCGATAGCCATTCCGAGATATATTGCCATGCAACTTCCATCATCATCATCATCATGACATACATTACTTTTGTCATATTGCCATTGCATGATCATGTAGTTGACATCGTATTTGTGGCAAAGCCACCATGCATTATTTTCATACATGTCACTCTTGATTCATTGCACCATCCCGGTACACCGCCGGAGGCATTCATATAGAGTCATATCTTGTTTTAAGTTTCGAGTTGTAATCCTTATGTTGTAATCAATAGAAGTGTGATCATCATCATTATTAGAGCATTGCCCAAAAAAAAGAGAAAGGCCAAAAAAAGAAAGGCCCAAAAAAAGGCCAAAAGAAAAAAAGAAAGGCCCAAAAAAAGGGCAATGCTACTATCTCTTTTCCACACTTGTGCTTCAAAGTAGCACCTTGTTCTTCATGTAGTGAGTCTCATAAGTTGTCTTTTTATACTAGTGGGAATTTTTCATTATAGAACTTGGCTTGTATATTCCTACGATGGGCTTCCTCAAATGCCCTAGGTCTTCGTGAGCAAGCGAGTTGGATGCACACCCACTAGTTTTCTTTTGTTGAGCATTCATAGCTCTAGTGCATCCGTTGCATGGCAATCCCTACTCCTCATGTTGACATCAATTGATGGGCATCTCCATAGCCCGTTGATTAGCCTCGTCAATGTGAGACTTTCTCCTTTTTTGTCTTCAACACACAATCCCCATCATCATATTCTATTCCACCCATAGTGCTATATCTGTGGCTCACGCTCATGTATTGCGTGAAGGTTGAAAAAGTTTGAGATTATTTAAGTATAAAACAATTGCTTGGATTGTCATCGAGGGTATAGAAGTTGGGAACATCTTTGTGTGACGAAAATGAAGCATAGCCTAACTATATGATTTTGTAGGGATGAACTTTCTTTTGCCATGTTATTTTGAGAAGACATGATTGCTTTGATTAGTATGCTTGAAGTATTATTATTTTTTGTGTCAATATGAACTTTTGTCTTGAATCTTTCGGATCTGAATATTCATATCACAATTAAGGAGATTTACATTGAAATTATGCCAAAGTGTCACTCCGCATCAAAAATTCTTTTTTATCATTTACCTACTCGAGGACGAGCAGGAATTAAGCCTGGGGATGCTTGATACGTCTCCAACGTATCTATAATTTTTGATTGATCCATGCTACTTTATCTACTGTTTTAGGCAATATTGGGCTTTATTATCCACTTTTATATTATTTTTGGGACTAACCTATTAACCGGAGGCCCAGCCCTTATTCTTTGTTTTATGCCTATTTGGTGTTTCGAGGAAAAGGAATATCAGACGGAGTCAAACCGGAACGAAATCAACTGGAGAAGTTATTTTTGGAAGGAAACACACCTGATGGACTTGGACTCCACGTCAGAAGATACGGGAGGTGCTCACGAGGGTGGGGGCGCGCCCCCTACCGCGTGGGCCCCCCGTAGCTCCACCGACGTACCCCCTGCACCCATATATACCTACGTACCCTAAAACTTCTAGAACAGAAAATAGATCGGGAGTTCCACCGCCGCAAGCCTCTGTAGCCACCAAAAACCAATCGGGACCCCGTTCCGGCACCCTGCCGGAGGGGGATCCCACCACCGGAGGCTATCTTCATCATCCCGGCGCTATCCATGACGAGGAGGGAGTAGTTCACCCTCGGGGCTGAGGGTATGTACCAGTAGCTATGTGTTTGATCTCTCTCTCTCTCGTGTTCTCTCTCGTGTTCTATGGCACGATCTTGATGTATCCCGAGCTTTGCTATTGTAGTTGGATCTTATGATGTTTCTCCCCCTCTACTCTCTTGTGATGAATTGAGTTTCCCCTTTGAAGTTATCTTATCGGATTGAGTCTTTTATGAACACTTGATGTATGTCTTGCAGTGATTATCTGTGGTGACAATGGGATATCATGTGCCACTTGATGTATGTTTTGGTGATCAACTTGCGGGTTTTGTGAAATTTGGGAACCTATGCATAGGGGTTGGCACATGTTCTTGACTCTCCGGTAGTAGCTTTGGGGCACTCTTTGAAGTACTTTTATGTTGGTTGGATGAATCTGAGATTGTGTGATGCATATCGTATAATCATGCCCACGGATACTTGAGGTGACAATGGAGTATCTAGGTGACATTAGGGTTTTGGTTGATTTGTATCTTAAGGTGTTATTCTAGTATGAACTATTTTATAGATCGATCCGAAAGAATAGCTTTATGGTGGTTTCGTACCCGACCATAATCTCTACGTTTGTTCTCCGCTATTAGTGTCTTTGGAGTGACTCTTTGTTGCATGTTGAGGGCTTGTCATATGTTCTATCTATGTTATTATTGTTGAGAGAACTTACACTAGTGAAAGTATGAACCCTAGGCCTTGTTTCCTATCATTGCAATACCGTTTATGCTCACTTTTACCACTTGCTACCTTGCTGTTTTTATATTTGCAGTTTACAAAAACCTTTATCTACTATCTATTTTGCACTTGTATCTTCATCTCTTCGCCGAACTAGTGCACCTATACAATTTACTATTGTATTGGGTGTGTTGGGGACACAAGAGACTTTTTGTTATTTGGTTGCAGGGTTGTTGAGAGAGACCATCTTCATCCTACGCCTCCTACGGATTGATAAACCTTAGGTCATCCACTTGAGGGAAATTTGCTACTGTCCTACAAACATGTGCACTTGCAGGCCCAACAAACGTCTACAAGAAGAAGGTTGTGTAGTAGACATCATGGCCTATAGTCAGTGTGGCTCTGATACCAAGCGTTGTGGCACCCCGGCTCAGAGCGTCCGGTTTACCCTGCATTGCCAGCCCAGAGACCTTGTCTTCTGGCAACACACAACAACTTGGTACAGAAAAACAACCACTTTATTCATGCTAGTGGAGCATAGTTCAGATTACAACAGTTAGCGAGGCCAAGCGGCACACACGATGCGGCTGAACAGTATGTACATTATTTAGTGAACATAAAGGGGCCTTGATCATGACAACTACGCGGCAGCGGAACAATGTCGTAGCGGAACTCCATAGCACAGGGACACCGATGTGGACACGATCTAGACTCGGACATCTCTCCTTTCCAACGAGACTTCCCTGAAATCTGGCATGACACGCCAGGTCAGTACATTAAATGTACTTGCAAGCTCACAACAAGCATAAACATAATGACAAACAATATCATGATATTTAACCAATTAATGATAATGCAACAATAAATATCCATCATGCTGTGATTATACTCAAGTGATACTCGTCCCATGGACTGGCTTACCGAGCGTGATCATTTCCCGACCACAATCATGAAGAACTCCACAACAATCTCGTGATCCTTACGGCGATCACAACCCTGACCAACACTTGGTCTCAAACAGTGATCCTTACGGCGATCACAACTAGACCACACCTGGTCCAACTCAACACGATGGCCTCACTGCCATTACCTCAGTGCAAATCTTAGTGTGCAAATTTATTAAGTGTTGACCCATGGTGTACCCTACTTTTGAGCGTGTCCATAACTGTGGACTCGGCTACCGATAGATTAATACACTCTGCAGAGGTAGCGCACTGGACCCACACTACGGAACCCATGGCCTTGCACACCCATTCGGGTGGACCAACGACATTCTGACGAAACCACATCATTGTCATGACACTCTCCCGGCCACTCCGACTCAATCTCCATCGGGCTCGTCCTGGGTGGCCCCGTGTCTACCTCAAGACACCTCAAACCACCGTCGTGGCAACGATCCACTCTGGGATCCAAACACTAAACTCATCAATGGGCACACAAGGTTATGCCTGCTTACCGGGCCAGGGTCCAACACGCCCATAACCTTCCCTAGATGGAGGCACCGACCAGAGACACGACAATGAAACGCATTAAGGCCGTCCCATACTGGCAAATGTGGTTGCACTGGGAAAAACTTGTTTCAGTGGCACCACGACTCGGTCAACAACATATTCAAGTTGAGTTATTTATCAGGTTCAACTTAAAGTGAAAGTAACCGGTGTCATAATGCCATGCTATGCATCAAGAACATATGCATCACATAACCATTGAAATAACTAAGTCAACTACGCTCCCGCGGAGCCATCATCAACTCAAGATACTTCTCTGGTTAAGATCAAACCTCACTTAAACCAGAATCATTTCTAGGAATCTCATCATTTTTCATCCTGCAAGAATAATAATTAAACTAATTATTAACCTCCATGAGTGAGGCCCTCTCTATACACCGGATCCCTTTCTTTCATCAAAAGGGGCTCGAACCCGCAGCTTCCGCCTTAACAGGGCGGTGCTCTGACTAGTCAATTCTTTCGAAGGGATCCTTTTCCTCGTTCGAGAGTCTCCGCCCTTCTTCCACTCCGTCCTCAGCCTGGGGTTCGCCCGAAGAAGCAGGGGCTGCAGTAGCTGCCGAATCTTCTACTGGTACATGGACACTTCACGAGAATCAACAAATGAAGAAAGTATGGCCTATACTACTACTCTATGGATAAAGTTTCTCAAATTGATAGAGGAAGGAAGAGATCTTCAAAAAGTAGGTTTTTATGATCCGATAAGAATCTCTGCCAGGAACCACATTTGAACTGGTGACACGAGGATTTTCAGTCCTCTGTTGTACCAACTGAGCTATCTTGCGGATTAATTGTATTCAGGGCCGGAGCAATGAACCTATTTGAAGTGGCCCATTTCATACCAAAAAATCCTGAAATGAAGGGGTACCCCCGGGAAGATATCCAGTGGAGACAGCTGGGCCTGTAGCTCAGAGGATTAGAGCACGTGGCTACAAACCACGGTGTCAGTTTTTTAGTGTTGGGCCTAGCAAAAGAGAAATCGTCGTATACTAGTCCCTCCAACTTCTTAAGAGGTTCTTGAGCTTTTGAATCCACAAGTACCGGCCACAGGACCAAAAAACCACCCCGTAGAAGTATTTCGGAAATCTGGGCCTGGCGCTCTCCTCTATCTTCTGAGGGCCCCTTCTTCTTGCGCCAAAGATCTTGCCATTTCCGAAGGAACTAGGGCTACATTTCGTTTCATTTTTATTTTCTGCAGGGTAGGGACAAGCCTTGCGCCTTCTTTTTTTGAAGGCAAGTGACTTTGCTTTAGGTATTAGTACTATGGCTTTCAACCTAAATGGTTTCAATTTCAACCAATCTGTAGGCTATATCATTTTATCATTACTCATATTTAAGTTCTTGTTAGATTATCAGCAAGATTCATTCCAAACTTTCTGTAAATCGAGCATATTTAACATGGCAAGCTTTTAACAGAATATAAATATCATAATAATTATTTAAATGCAGGAATAATCATAAGTTCAAGTAGGAAAATCACAATTATTGAAGTGGCACTGTGAAAATGTTGCTGTGGCTTCCCTTAGCGCTGATGAGGCAGAGGGCAGGGGTCGCCAGAGACGAAGACGACGGCGGCTCGGGGCGGCTTCAGGGGCTCCAGCGGGGCGGAACAGCTTCTCCGAGGATGGCGAAGGCCCTGGCAGGGCTGCCCTGTCCTGGGAGTGGTCGGAGCTATGGGGACGATCCGGAGGGGATCGCCGGTGAGCTCGGGCTTCGGGACGGCATCCCATGGCCTGCCCGGCCGGGCTGCTACTTCTACTGGCTTGTGGAGGGTGTGGGAGTAGCTGCGGGTGCTCAAGGAGGGCTGGGGTGGCGGCATTTATAGGCGGGCGGCGAGAGGGTTCGGCTCGCCGAGGACACTGTCCTGGCGCCCGCATTTAATGGCGCCAAATGATGAGGGGAAGACGACGGAAATCACGCGGGAACTATTGGCGGGCGCGGACGAGCACAGGAGCGAGGGGGAAAGTGATGAGCATAGTGTGCCGCGCACTGTGTCGTTGGACGGACAGTGCCCATGCCCGTTGCGGCGAGCTCCAGCGTCGGCGAGCGTCAGGGGGGAGTTAAGGGGGTGGAGACGAGGATGGTGGCGAGGCTTGGCATGCTTGGGCAGGCTGGGCAGCGAGCACGCACTCAACAAAGCGCTAGGCGGCACGTAGAGCGCGTGTTTTGCATGCCAGCACGCTCGGACCAACGTGGTCACCACGTGAACGGTGACATCAGGACACCCTAAGCACTAAGTTGATGTCTGGCGTGTAGTCCTTAGTAGTTTGAAGTGTTACTAAGGTTGGGCTTGGATATAGGTGCAGTAGAAATGGATTTGTACTGCTAGCAAGTTTTTGGACATTAACTTTGGAGATTTATTGTGGTCAAACCACTTGGAGTTAAGGGCTGAGCTTTGGAGGTTTGCTTAAAGTTACTAAGGTAAATAGGCACAAGAAAAACCAACTACAATGGAGCTAGTAAAATGGTAGTTGCTGTAGAAACTACCATTTTTGTCCAGAAACGAATTTATTTTCTGTAGCCAAAATATTCCAAAGAGTGATGAAATATTTTTGCTCAGAAAGGTGCCCTAGGGTTCAAAGAATAATTGGGATTTTTCTCAGGATTTTTGTGGCAAGAAAAATTAGGGTTGCTTTGGAGCACCAAGGGCTAGCTAGGGTTTTGGAGGGCAAAATGAATATTTTTCATTTAAGAAAAATATTCCAAGCAATATTTTGAGTTGAACCAGAGGTGAAGTGATGGTTTTGAGGAGGAGAGGGAGCACTTGGGTGAAAATCAAGGGGTACCCAAGTGGTTATGTCCAAATGAAGTGATTCAAAAACCCTAAATTCAAAACCAACTCAACTGAAAACCAGGCAAAGAAAAGAGGGCAAAAACCAGGCTTTCACACTCGGCATTACGCACATAAGTGTCAAATTCATCCTTAATGCCTGCATTGACCATAAACTCTTCTGATGGCCACTCGCAAGCCCACACTTCGGCATCCCTTGGTGGTTCATCGTCTTGCTCATGCATAGCACACCTAGGTCCTCACTTTGTTGAGGAACCACCTTGGTACATTCTCCTGGACATATTTCTCTCATCTGAAAAATTTCTGAAATTTTTAGTAACTTCAAAATAAAAGTGAATCAAACTAAACAAAATTGGTAGCAACTACTCCCACAAGTGCCTAGAGCCTATATCATGCATTAGAATTACTTGGGACCTCATAAATTTGACATGCAAGCTCAAGAACAGGGTCACCTATGCAGCAAAAATTTCTAATAAATAACGCACTAGAACAAAAACTAATTGGACCAATGGAGGATTCACATACCAAGCAACAATCTCCCAAAGCAGTTTTGTGAATGGAGCTTTGAGCAAGGAGATCGAAAATCGCAGCAAAATGAGCTAGAACTCGTGCTTGAGCTGGATGGGGATTTTTTTTGGGAGGAAGATGGAGTGTGTGGGTGCAGGAATAAGTGGGGGGCCACCGTGGGCCCACGAGACAGGGGGGCACCCAGGGGGAGTGGGCGCGCCCTCCACCCTCGTGGCCAGGGGCTTGACCCCCCCCCTGTTGTGTTTTCAGTGCCTAAAATCCTCAAATATTCCATAAAAAATCATACTAAATTTGCACGGCATTTGGAGCACTTTTATTTTCGGGATATTTTTTTATTGCACGGACAATTCAGAAAATAGACAGATAATACTATTTTTGCTTTATTTATTCTAAATAACAAAAAGTAAAAAGAGGGTACAGAAGGTTGTGCCTTCTAGTTTCATCCATCTCATGATAATCAAAATGAATCCACTAACAAGGTTGATCAAGTCTTGTTAACAAACTCATTCCGACTAACACGGAACCGGAGAAATTTCGAATAACACTAGGTTACCTCATCGGGGATATGCACATCCCCAACAATAAGAATATCATACTTTTTCTTGACAGTAGGAAGAGGAAATTCAAAACCTCCAATAATGATAGTTGGAACTTTTCCAATAGAATTGATGCTATGAATGTAACGCCCCGGACACACCCGCCGGTGGTCGTTACTCCTGGCGGGATCTAGACTGGCCCCACAGATCAATACTAGTCTTTTCTGCGCACTTTGTCCTCACTCGTGCGCACCCGGAGCAACTTCGGTCGGTCACCCATCCTGAAACTACTCCAAGCTGAGCACGCTTAACTTTGGAGTTACGTCGAATGGGATCCCTAAAAGAAGGAATTCCTTATTGATATGAGTAGTCTATCATCCCTAATAAGCCGGCTATTACATACACCCACACTCGGAGGAACCGACGTCCTCGTCGGGCCACAGAACGTTCCCTCTTGGCACAACCGCTCATGCATCCAGTCCGGTACATGTGCCATGCCGTGTGCCACGATGGGTCACAAACGTCATGAACAACATGACCGCAAGACCTGTCCGCAACCATCCGTGTAACCGCGAGGGTCGGCTCGATACCAACTTGTAACGCCCGGACACACCCGCCGGTGGTCGCACTCTGGCGGGATCTAGATCGGCCCACAGATCAATACTAGTCTTTTCGCGCACTTTGTCCTCACTCGTGCGCACACCCGGAGCAACTTCGGTCGGTCACCCATCTGAAACTACTCCAAGCTGAGCACGCTTAACTTTGGAGTTCTGTCCGAATGGGATCCCGGAAAAGAAGGAATTCCTTATTGATATGAGTAGTCTATCATCCCTAATAAGCCAGGCTATTACAATGAACTTGAGGTTGTTTCCTCGGAAAGTGTACCGTATGCTCATTACCATTAACATGAAAAGTGACATTGCATTTGTTGCAATCAATAACAGCCCCTGTAGTATTCAAAAAGGGTCTACCAACGATAATCGACATACTATCGTCCTCGGGAATATCAATTCTTTATAACAAAGTCCGTTAAGATAGTGCCATTTGCAACCACAACAGGCACATCCTCACAAATACCGACAGGTATAGCAGTTGATTTATCAGCCATTTGCAAAGATATTTCAGTAGGTGTCAACTTATTCAATTCAAGTCTACGATATAAAGAAAGAGGCATAACACTAACACCGGCTCCAAGATCACATAAAGTAGTTTTAACATAATTTCTTTTAATGGAGCATGGTATAGTTGGTACCCCTGGATCTCCAAGTTTCTTTGGTATTCCACCTTTAAAAGTGTAATTAGCAAGCATGGTGGAAGTTTCAGCTTCCGGTATCTTTCTTTTATTTGTAATGATATCCTTCATGTATTTAGCATAAGGATTTAACTTAAGCATATCAGTTAAGCGCATATGTAAGAAAATAGGTCTAAACATTTCAGCAAAGCGCTCAAAATCCTCATCATCCTTTGTCTTGGATGTTTTAGGAGGAAAGGGCATGGGTTTCGGAACCCATGGTTCTCTTTCTTTACCGTGCTCCCTAGCAACAAAATCTCTATTATCATAACATTGATTCTTTGATTGTGGGTTATCAAGATCAATAGCAGGTTCAATCTCTACATCATTGTTATTGCTAGGTTGAGCATCAACATGAACATTATCATTAACATTATCACTAGGTTCATGTTCATCACCTGATTGTGTTTCAGCATCAGAGATAGAAATATCATTTGGATTCTCATGTGTGTCTACAACAGGTTCACTAGAAGCATGCAAAGTCCTATCATTTTTCTTTTTCTTCTTTTTAGAAGAACTAGGTGCCTCTAAATTATTTCTCTGGGAATCCTGCTCGATTCTCTTAGGGTGGCCTTCAGGATACAAAGGTTCCTGAGTCATTCTACCAGTTCTAGTAGCCACTCTAACAGCAAAGTCATGTTTATTATTTAATTCATCAAGCAAATCGCTTTGAGCTTTAAGTACTTGCTCAGCTTGAGTGGTAACCATAGAATCATATTTGGTAATGAGTTTAGGTTCACCTTTAACTCTAGCCATATAATCACTCAAGCGTCCTATCTCGAAAGCATTATTCTTTAATTCTCTACCAACATAAGCATTAAAACTTTCTTGTCTAGCCATAAAGTCATCAAATTAATCTAAGCACGGGTTATGAAATTTAGTATACGAGATTTCAACTTTATCATATCTGTAGAGAGAATTTACCTTTCCTACCTGTGTCAGGTTATCAAGACAATGTATTTCTTCAATAGGAGGTAAATTCTTAACATCTTCAGCTTTAATACCTTTTTCTTTCATAGATTTCTTTGCCTCTTGCATATCTTCAGGACTGAGAAATAGAACACCCCTCTTCTTAGGAGTTGGTTTAGGAATAGGCTCAGGAGTTGGCTCAATTGGCTCAGGAATTGCCTCAGGAATTGGCTCAGGAAGAGTCCAATTATTTTCATTAGTCAACATATTATTCAATAGTAATTCAGCTTGGTCGACTGTTCTTTCCCTGAAAACACAACCAGCACAACTATCCAAGTAGTCCATGGAAGCATCGGTTAGTCCATTATAAAAGATATCAAGTATTTCATTTTTCTTAAGAGGATGATCAGGCAAAGCATTAAGTAATCAGAGAAGCCTCCCCAAAGCTTGTGGGAGACTCACTTCTTCGATTTGCACAAAATTATATATTTCCCGCAAGGCAGCTTGTTTCTTATGAGCTGGGAAATATTTAGCACAGAAGTAATAAATCATATCCTAGGGACTACGCACACAACCAGGATCAAGAGAATTAAACCAAGTTTTAGCATCACCCTTTAATGAGAAGGGAAATATCTTAAGGATATAGTAGTAGCAAGACTTCTCATCATTAGTAATCAGTGTGGCTATATCATTTAACTTGGTAAGATGTGCCACAACAGTTTCAGATTCATTGCCATAAAAAGGATCAGATTCAACCAAAGTAATTATTTCAGGATCAACAGAGAATTCATAATCCTTATCAGTAACACAGATAGGTGAAGTAGCAAAAGCAGGGTCAGGTTTCATTCTAGCATTAAGCAATTGCTACTTCCATTTAGCAAATAACTTCTTAAGATCATATCTATCATTGCAAGCAAAAATAGCTCTAGCAGCTTCTTCATCCATAACATAACCCTCAGGAACAACAGGCAATTCATAATTAGGGGGAGAACCTGCATTGATGTCTACTACACAACCTTCTTCTTGTAGACAATGTTGGGCCTGCAAGTGCACATGTTTGTAGGACAGTAGCAAATTTCCCTCAAATGGATGACCTAAGGTTTATCAATCCGTAGGAGGCGTAGGATGAAGATGGTCTCTCTCAAGCAACCCTGCAACCAAATAACAAAGAGTCTCTTGTGTCCCCAACACACCCAATACAATGGTAAATTGTATAGGTGCACTAGTTCGGCGAAGAGATGGTGATACAAGTGCAAAATAGATATTAGATATAGGTTTTTGTAAACTGAAAATATAAAAACAGCAAGGTAACAAGTGGTAAAAGTGAGCGTAAATGGTGTTGCAATGATAGGAAACAAGGCCTAGGGTTCATACTTTCACTAGTGCAAGTTCTCTCAACAATAATAACATAGATAGATCATATAACAATCCCTCAACATGCAACAAAGAGTCCCTCCAAAGCCACTAATAGCGGAGAACAAACATAGAGATTATGGTAGGGTACAAAACCACCTCAAAGTTATTCTTTTAGATTGATCTATAAAAGAGTTCGTACTAGAATAACACCTTAAGATACAAATCAACCAAAACCCTAATGTCACCTAGATACTCCATTGTCACCTCAAGTATCCGTGGGCATGATTATACGATATGCATCACACAATCTCAGATTCATCCAACCAACATAAAAGTACTTCAAAGAGTTCCCCAAAGTTTCTATCGGAGAGTCAAGAACGTGTGCCAACCCCTATGCATAGGTTCCCAATGTCACGAAACCCGCAAGTTGATCACCAAAACATACATCAAGTGGCACATGATATCCCATTTTCACCACAGATAATCACGGCAAGACATACATCAAGTGTTCTCATAAAAGACTCAATCCAATAAGATAACTTCAAAGGGGAAACTCAATTCATCACAAGAGAGTAGAGGGGGAGAAACATCATAGGATCCAACTACAATAGCAAAGCTCTGGATACATCAAGATCGTGCCATAGAGGGAACACGAGAGAGAGAGATCAAACACATAGCTACTGGTACATACCCTCAGCCCCGAGGGTGAACTACTCCCTCCTTGTCATGGATAGCGCCGGGATGATGAAGATGGCCACCGGTGATGGGATCCCCCTCCGGCAGGGCACCGGGAAGGGCTCCCGAGAGGTTTTTGGTGGCTACAGAGGCTTGCGATGGCGGAACTACCGATCTATCTTCTGTTCTGGAAGTTTTAGGGTACGTAGGTATATATGGGTGAAAGAAGTAGGTCGGTGGACCGAAGGGGGGGGGGCACGAGGCAGGGGGCGCACCCCGGGGGGTGGGCACGCCCCCCACCCTAGTTGGCACCGCCCTTCTTCCCTGACGTGCACTCCAAGTCCATCGGGTGGCTTTCCTTCCAAAAATAACTTCTCCAGTTGATTTTGTTCCGTTTTGACTCCCTCTGATATTCCTTTTCCTCGAAACACTGAAATAGGCATAAAACAGCAAATCTGGGCTGGGCCTCCGGTTAACAGGTTAGTCCTAAAAATAATATAAAAGTGGATAATAAAGCCCAATATTGCCTAAAATAGTAGATAAAGTAGCATGGGGCAATCAAAAATTATAGATACGTTGGAGACGTATCAAGCATCCCCAAGCTTAATTCCTGCTCATCCTCGAGTAGGTAAATGATAAAAAAGAATGTTTGATGTGGAGTGATACTTTGGCATAATTTCAATGTAAAACTTCTTAATTGTGGCATGAATATTCAGATCCGAAAGATTCAAGATGAAAGTTCATATTGATAAAAGAAATAGTAATACTTCAAGCATACTAATCAAAGTAATCATGTCTTCTCAAAATAGCATGGAAAAAGAAAGTTCATCCCTAAAAAACCATATAGTTAGGCTATGCTTCATTTTCGTCACACAAAGATGTTCCCAACTTCTATACCCCCGATGACAAGCCAAGCAATTGTTTCATACTTAAATAATCTCAAACTTTTTCAACCTTCACGCAATATATGAGCGTGAGCCATGGATATAGCACTATGGGTGGAATAGAATATGATGATGGGGATCGTGTGGAGAAGACAAAAAAAAGGAGAAAGTCTCACATTGACGAGGATAATCAACGGGCTATGGAGATGCCCATTAATTGATGTCAACATGAGGAGTAGGGATTGCCATGCAACGGATGCACTAGAATGCTCAACAATAAGAAAAGTAGTGGGTGTGCATCCAACTCGCTTGCTCATGAAGACCTAGGGCATTTGAGGAAGCCCATCGTAGGAATATACAATCCAAGTTCTATAATGAAAAATTCCCACTAGTATAAAAAGACAACTTATGAGACTCACTACATGAAGAACAAGGTGCTACTTTGAAGCACAATATATGAGACTCACTACATCAAGAACAAGGTGCTACTTTGAAGCACAAGTGTGGAAAAAGAGATAGTAGCATTGCCCTTTTTTTTCTTTTTTTTGGGCCTTTCTTTTTTTTCTTTTGGCCTTCCCCCTTTTTTGGGCAATGCTCTAATAATGATGATCATCACACTTCTATTGATTACAACATAAGGATTACAACTCGAAACTTAGAACAAGATATGACTCTATATGAATGCCTCCGGCGGTGTACCGGCATGGTGCAATGAATCAAGAGTGGCATGTACGAAAAATAATGCATGGTGGCTTTGCCACAAATAGGATGTCAACTACATGATCATGCAATGGCAATATGACAAAAGTAATGTATGTCATGATGATGATGATGATGGAAGTTGCATGGCAATATATCTCTGAATGGCTATGGAAATGCCATGATAGGTTTATGTGTGATAGAGCGTATCATATCACGGGGTTTGGATGCACCCGTGAAGTTTGCACCAACTCTCAAGGTGAGAAAGGGCAATGCACGGTACCGAAGAGGCTAGCAAAGGCGGAAAGGTGAGAGTGCGTATAATCCATGGACTCAACATTAGTCAAAAGAACTCATATACTTATTGAAAAAATTTGGAAGTCATCAAAAATCAAGTACTACGCGCATGCTCCTAGGGGGATAGATTGGTAGGAAAAGACCATCGCTCGTCCCCGACCGCCACTCATAAGGATGCACAAGCCAGGTACACTTCATGTTTCAAATTTGTTACACAACTTTAACCATACATGCATGCTACGGGACTTGCTAACTTCAACGCAAGCATTTCTCAAATTCACAATTACTCAACTAGGACGACTTTGATATTATCACCTCCATATCTCAAAACAATTATCAAGCATCAAACTCATCTTAGTATTCAATTCACTCAAAAGAAAGTTTCACATATCTTGAATACCAAGTATATTAACATTAAGCAAATTACCATGCTATTTAAGACTCTCAAAATAATATAAGTGAAGTATGAGAGTTCATCTATTTCTTCAAAATAAAACTACCACCATGCTCTAAAAGATATAAGTGATGTACTAGAGCAAAAATTATCACGCTCAAAAGATATAAGTGAAGCACTATGAGCAAAACTATCAAGCTCAAAAGATATAAGTGAAGCACATAGAGTATTCTAGCAAATTCCAATTCATGTATGGCTCTCCCAATTAATAATTTCAGATCTTGGTATTTTATTCAAACAGCAAGCAAAGCTAAAGAAAACTATATTGCAAGGATAGCACAACTCATGTGAAGAAGCAAAAACTTAGGCTCAACCGATACTAACCGATAGTTGTTGAAGAAGAAAGGTGGGATGCTTACCGGGGCATCCCCAAGCTTAGATGCTTGAGACTTCTTGAAGTATTATCTTGGGGTGCCTTGGGCATCCCCAAGCTTGAACTTTTGTGTCCCCTTAGTTCCTCTCATATCATGGTTTCTCTTTTTATCAAAAGCTTCATCCAAAACAAACTCAACAAGAACTCGTGAGATAGGTTAGTATAAACCAATGCAAAACCTTATCATTTTCTACTGTAACAAATCACTAAAATTATTATTCAAGATTTAATACTAAATGCCTCTGCATATTTAATACTCCTATCCTCAAATAGAATCATTAAACAAGCAAACATATGCAAACAAAGCAAACATAACAGCAATCTGTCAAAACAGTACAGTCTATAAAGAATGCAAGAGTCATCATACTTCCCTAACTCCAAAATTATGAACCAAAATTCCCACTGTAATAAATTTATCAGAGCTCAATATTCAAAAAGTTTCAACATTATACCACTCTCTGACTTTTCTAGGGAATTTTTGCAACAGCGGTAAACTTTCTGTTTTCAAACAGCAATATGTATACTAGCAAAATAAGAATGGCAAAGGCAATCCTTGACTTTTTTATTGAAACTAAAGATGCAAAACATTATTCTAACTAACAGCAAGCAAAAACTAACAAAAGGAAATGATGCTCCAAGCAAAACACATATCATGTGGTGAATAAAAATATAGCTCCAAGTAAAGTTACCGATGAACGAAGACAAAAGAGGGGATGCCTTCCGGGGCATCCCCAAGCTTAGGCTCTTGGTTGTCCTTTAATATTATTTTGGGGTGCCTTGGGCATCCTCAAGCTTAGGCTCTTGCCACTCCTTATTCCATAGTCCATCGAATCTTTACCCAAAACTTGAAAACTTCACAACACAAAACTCAACAGAGAACTCGTAAGCCCCGTTAGTATAAGAAAATAAAACCACCACTTAGGTACTGTAATGAACTCATTCTAAATTCATATTGGTGTAATATCTACTATATTTCAACTTATCTATGGTTCATACCTTCCGATACTACTCATAGATTCATCAAAATAAGCAAAAAACACATAGAAAACAGAATCTGTCAAAAACAGAACAGTCTGTAGTAATCTGTATCAAACGTATACTTCTGTACTCCAAAACTTCTACCAAATTAGGAAGACCTGAGAAATTTGTGTACCAATCCAGCGCAAAAATAATCCGATAAGAAGAACGTTTCTGTGAATTAAGAAAACTAATCTACTGGGTGCAAAAGTTTCTGATTTTCAGCAGGATCAACACAACTATCACCATAAGCTATCCTAAAGGTCTTACTTGACACTTTATTGAAAAAAAAAGCTATAAAACATGATTACTACAGTAGCATAATCATGTGTACACACAAAAACAGTAAGGATAAATATTGGGTTCTCTCCCAACAAGCGCTTTTCTTTAATGCCTTTCTAGCTAGGCATGATGATGACAATGATGCTCACATAAAAGATAAGAATTGAAACATAACGGGAGCATCATGAAGCATATGACTAGCACTTTTAAGTCTAACCCACTTCCTATGCATAGGTATTTTGTGAGCAAACAACTTATGGGAACAATAATCAACTTGCATAGGAAGGTAAAACAAGCATAACTTCAAGATTTTAAGCACATAGAGAGAAAACTTGACATTATTGCAACTCCTACAAGCATATGTTCCTCCCTCATAATAATTTTCAGTAGCATCATGAATGAATTCAACAATATAACCAGCACCTAAAGCATTCTTTTCATGATCTACAAGCATAGAAATTTTACTACTCTCCACATAAGCAAAATTCTTCTCATTCGGAATAGTGGGAGTATCATAAGAGACTTGAACACTAAAAATTGTTTCCACATTAAAAGAGTAATGTTCAGAGAAAGGGTAATCATAATCATGACAAGATTTGTAAATATAATCATCACTACTTTTTATAGCATAAGTTTCATCACAATAATCATCATAAGTAGCAATTTTGTTCTCATCATAATCGATTGAAACCTCTCCCAAGATAGTGGAATCACTAAATAAAGTTGACACTCTTCCAAATCCACTTTCGTTTTCATCACAATAAAATTCAACATCCTCCAAAATAGTGGGATCACTACTTCCTAAAGTTGACACTCTTCTGAACCCACTTTCATCAATATAATCATCATAAGTAGGAGGTATGCTATCATCATAACAACTTTGCATATCAAAACTTGGGATGCTAAAAATATCATCTTCATTAAACATAGCATCCCCAAGCTTGGGCCCTTTCATATCATAAGCATAATCACTCTCATCATTAAAAATATTGATAGCACCAATAGTATAGCAATTATCATCATCACAATGAGTAATAGAAGCAACATCATTTGGGAGGGATACCTTTCTACCTTTGTTGCTCCTTCTTTTCTTTTTCTTTTTCACATTATGTGTGGGTTCAACCTTCCTCTTTGAGCTCCTTATTGATGAGATTGGTTGGATAGAAGACTCCTCCTCTTTACCTGATTCGTCATAAGAAATAATAGGAGGATATTGGGAAGTCTCTTCCCTTTCGTAAGCATTCTCTTCATCTTCTATTTGTTTTCTTTTCTTGATGTAATTGGCAATATAAGGATTTTCAATGCAATTCACCGCACAATACATACAAATCTTCTCTAGATCAAAATGAAGAACTTTATCAAGGGCAAATTTTGGAATATCCTTAGTTATACGTTTCATTTCTTCATAACCCAAAAGAAGTCTAAGCTCTTTATGATGCTCAAGAGTAATCAAATTATCACAATATTTGGAAACGACTTGATCATGAAACAAATAGCATTGGAGCTTTAAATGACCATGTTCATTGCAAAGTTCACAAGGGGCGCAAAAAATATTGAATCTTTCAGCACATTCATCTAGCTCTTCTTGCAAAAATTTGGTTTCTAAGTACTTATGCCTCTTGCAATAAATATCTTCTCTATTTGGTGTGTTCATGCAAACATGCACTCCACAAAAGTTGGCATGCTCATAAGAGATATTTTCATCATAACTAGTGCAATCATCATTAGCATCATGGATATTCAAAAAATTACTAACAACATTGCAATCATGCTCATCATTCAAAGATTTAGTGCCATACAATTTAGAGATTTCTTATTCTAGCACTTGAGCACAATTATCCTTTCCATCATACTCAAGAAAGATATTAAAAAGGTGAAGCGTATGAGACAAACTTAACTCCATTTTTTTGTAATTTTCTTTTATAGACTAACTAGTGCTAAAACAAGAAACAAATAGATTCGATTGCAAGATCTAAAGATAAACCTTCAAGCACTCACCTCCCCGGCAACGGCGCCAGAAAAGAGCTTGATGTCTACTACACAACCTTCTTCTTGTAGACGTTGTTGGGCCTGCAAGTGCACAGGTTTGTAGGACAGTAGCAAATTTCCCTCAAGTGGATGACCTAAGGTTTATCAATCCGTAGGAGGCGTAGGATGAAGATGGTCTCTCTCAAGCAACCCTGCAACCAAATAACAAAGAGTCTCTTGTGTCCCCAACACACCCAATACAATGGTAAATTGTATAGGTGCACTAGTTCGGCGAAGAGATGGTGATACAAGTGCAAAATAGATAGTAGATATAGGTTTTTGTAAACTGAAAATATAAAAACAGCACGGTAACAAGTGGTAAAAGTGAGCGTAAATGGTATTGCAATGATAGGAAACAAGGCATAGGGTTCATACTTTCACTAGTGCAAGTTCTCTCAACAATAATAACATAGATAGATCATATAACAATCCCTCAACATGCAACAAAGAGTCACTCCAAAGCCACCAATAGCGGAGAACAAACATAGAGATTATGGTAGGGTACGAAACCACCTCAAAGTTATTCTTTCGGATCGATCTATAAAAGAGTTCGTACTAGAATAAAACCTTAAGATACAAATCAACAAAAACCCTAATGTCACCTAGATACTCCATTGTCACCTCAAGTATCCGTGGGCATGATTATACGATATGCATCACACAATCTCAGATTCATCCAACCAACATAAAAGTACTTCAAAGAGTGCCCCAAAGTTTCTACCGGAGAGTCAAGAACGTGTGCCAACCCCTATGCATAGGTTCCCAATGTCACGAAACCCGCAAGTTGATCACCAAAACATACATCAAGTGGCACATGATATCCCATTGTCACCACAGATAATCACGGCAAGACATACATCAAGTGTTCTCATAAAAGACTCAATCCAATAAGATAACTTCAAAGGGAAACTCAATTCATCACAAGAGAGTAGAGAGGAGAAACATCATAGGATCCAACTACAATAGCAAAGCTCGGGATACATCAAGATCGTGCCATAGAGGAACGAGAGAGAACACGAGAGAGAGATCAAACACATAGCTCTTGGTACATACCCTCAGCCCCGAGGGTGAACTACTCCTCCTCGTCATGGATAGTGCCGGATGATGAAGATGGACACGGTGATGGGATCCCTCCCGATGAGGCGCCAGAAGGGATCCCGAGAGGTTTTGGTGGCTACAGAGGCTTGCTGCGGCGGAACTTCCGATCTATCTTTTGTTCTGGAAGTTTTAGGGTACGTAGGTATATATGGGTGAAAGAAGTACGTCGGTGGACCGAAGGGGGGGCCACGAGGCTGGGGGGCGCGCCCCCCACCCTCGTGGGCACCTCCCTTCTTCCCTGACGTGCACTCCAAGTCCATAGGGTGGCTTTCCTTCCAAAAATAACTTCTCCAGTTGATTTCGTTCCGTTTTGACTCCGTCTGATATTCCTTTTCCTCGAAACACTAAAATAGGCATAAAACAGCAAATCTGGGTTGGGCCTCCGGTTAATAGTGTAGTCCGAAAAATAATATAAAAGTGGATAATAAAGCCCAATATTGCCTAAAACAGTAGATAAAGTAGCATGGAGCAATCAAAAATTATAGATATGTTGGAGACGTATCATTCATCATCACTATCATCAATAATTTCATTCTCTCTAACCCTAGCAAGTTGTTCATCAAGAAATTCACCTAATGGCACAGTAGTATCACGCACAGAAGTAGTTTCATCATAAGTAGCATGCATAGCAGAAGTGGCATCATCAATTACATGCGACATATCAGAATTCATAGCGGTAGCAGGTTCAGGTGGCGCAAGCTTACTGAAAACAGAAGGAGAGTCTAGTGCAGAGCTAGATGGCAGTTCCTTACCTCCCCTCGTAGTTGAGGGAAAAATCTTAGTTCTTTCATCTTTCAAGTTCCTCATAGTGATCAGCGGATATAAATCCCAAGTCACTCAAACAATAGAGCTATGCTCCCTGGCAATGGCGCCAGAAATTAGTCTTGATAACCCACAAGTGTAGGGGATCACAACATCTTTCGAGGATAGAGTATTCAACCCACATTTATTGATTCAACACAAGGGGTGCCAAAGAATATTCTTAAGTATTAGCAGTTGAGTTGTCAATTAAACCACACCTGGATAACTTAATATCTGCAGCAAAGTATTTAGTAGCAAGGTAGTATGATAGTAATGGTAACAGTGGCAAAAGTAAAGATAGCAGTTTTGTAGTAGTTGTAACAGTAGCAACGGAAAAGTAAATAAGCGAAGCACAATATGTGAAAAGCTCGTAGGCATTGGATCAGTGATGGATAATTATGTCGGATGCGATTCCTCATGTAATAGCTGTAACATAGGGTGACACAGAACTAGCTCTAGTTCATCACTGTAATGTAGGCATGTATTCCGAATATAGTCATACATGCTTATGGAAAAGAACTTGCATGACATCTTTTGTCCTACCCTCCTGTGGCAGCGGGGTCCTAATGGAAACTAAGGGATATTAAGGCCTCCTTTTAATAGAGTACCGGACCAAAGCATTAACACATAGTGAATACATGAACTCCTCAAACTACGGTCATCAACGAGAACTATCCCGATTATTGTCACTTCGGGGTTGTTCGATCATAACACATAATAGGTGACTATAGACTTGCAAGATAGGATCAAGAACTCACATATATTCATGAAAACATAATAGGTTCAGATCTGAAATCATGGCACTCGGGCCCTAGTGACAAGCATTAAGCATCGCAAAGTCATAGAAACATCAATCTCAGAACATAGTGGATACTAGGGATCAAACCCTAACAAAACTAACTTGATTACATGGTAAATCTCATCCAACCCATCACCGTCTAGCAAGCCTACGATGGAATTACTCACGCACGGCGGTGAGCATCATGAAATTGGTGATGGAGGATGGTTGATGATGACGACAATGATGAATCCCCCTCTCCGGAGCCCCGAACGGACTCCAGATCAGCCCTCCCGAGAGAGATTAGGGCTTGGCGGTGGCTCTATATCGTAAAACGCGATGAAACTTTCTCTCTGATTTTTCTCTCCGTGAAACAGAATATATAGAGTTGGAGTTGAGGTCGGTGGAGCATCAGGGGGCCCACGAGACAGGGGGCGCACCCAGGGGGAGGGGGCACGCCCCCACCCTCAAGGACAGGGTGTGGGCCCCCTGGCCTTGATTCTTTCGCCAGTATTTTTTATATTTTCCAAAAGTTGTCTCTGTGGATTTTTAGGTCATTCCGAGAACTTTTGTTTTCTGCACAATAAACAACACCATGGCAGTTCTGCTGAAAACAGCGTCAGTCCGGGTTAGTTTCATTCAAATCATGCAAGTTAGAGTCCAAAACAAGGGCAAAAGTGTTTGTAAAAGTAGATACGTTGGAGACGTATCAGTGGCCATCACATGCGTTCCTATGTATCAGGTTCCACTGACCAAGCGACATTTCGTGCAGGTTCTGAACTGCGTGCACTCCTCTCTCTCTCTCTTTCTCTCTCTCTCTCTCTCTCATCTGAACGCATGCCTAACTTCCTTATAGGGAGTTTGGTTAGTCTGTTAGTGTGTGCATGTTGTACCATTGTGCCATTTTTTATGGTTCTAGCTAAGATAGTTGTTCTTTAGCGCTCTTCGCATACATCGGTTCCATCGTTGATCTCGACGGTTGCACGTACGATAGTTATTCTTTAGCGCTCTTCTCATATGTCTGTTCCATCGTTGATCTCGACGGACCCACCTAAGATAGTTATTCTTTGGCACTCTTCACATATGTCGGTACCATCGTTGATCTCGACGGTTCCACCTAAGATAGTTATTCTTTGGCGCTCTTCACATACGTCGGTTCTGTCATTGATCTCGACGGTTCCACTTTTTTTTGGAGAACTAAAGCATACAGGCTATGCATTGGTGGTAGTACTTTGAAAATAGCCCTTGGTATTTTGATTAGAGGTTGACTACCTAACGAGCAATTACACTCAACAACAATTTGCTATAGCATTTTGATTTACACATTAGAATACCTACCCAAACATTCAGGTGATAAATAACACTGCTAGGTTTAAGCTACTTCTGCAGCAAACAGAAAAAATGTTACTCTCACTAAAGCAAAAGATTCCACGGTTTAGATAAATAGCTCCCCCCAAATGCTTTGGACATAGAGTGCTCATTGCCATACTAGCTAACTAGCTGATACAGGAAGTTAACAAGCTAATTTATGGAGTTAATTAGTCGTGTTGCCGTGTCGATGTACTCTTCATATAAATGCACTTATGTAGTGCAAAATCTCCAGAAGCTTGAGACCATCAGTCGCTCCACTTCCAAGTACTTGTCACGTGGCACTCATACATGGCTTTCTTCGCTTTGGCTTCAGGTTCCCAAATTACGGCATGCTTCATGCACATGGAACCTTATCCCTCCTCCTTTTCCTGATGTACAACCGCATGGACCACTGCATGCTGACCATGCATAGCTTTTCTCTAGCACATGGGCTGCAAAACACCCCACAAGAACCTCTGTAGTTTAACCCCCACATGGTCACCACGGACCACAGCATGTGTTGTGTGGCCATGATAGCTATTTCCCTAGCAAGCTATGATAGACATAATTTTGCCTCTATATATATATATATATATATATATATATATATATAGAGAGAGAGAGAGAGAGAGAGAGATGTTGGAAATATGTCCTAGAGGCAATAATAAAGTACTTCTTTATTTCTATGCTCGTGATTAATGTTTATTTTAATGCTATAATCGCAATGTTTCTTTAAAGTGAGATTCAGAGAAAAACTCACTTGCATGTGTGGAAATATAAATCCCAAGCAATTTCCTAGTTTCCCCTCTAAGACTAGCTCATGTGTTGCATTGTTAAAGTAACAAGAATATTGTCAACAACGAGAGCACATTGATGGTTGTACAATATTGTTGGACAAACCCAACTAATGATATACTACAAGATCCCATCGTAACTTTGTTATGAGTATTATCATGTCATGTGTTAACGTATACTCACATTCTTAGACCATGCGAATGTCGTGTACCTTCATTCATACCTGATGGTTACTTTGGGGTTGCCAAACGATACTCGTAAGTGAGTGATCATAATAGTAACTTTTAGGTACATCAAAAATATGTCAAGGGACATGATAGTTCAAGACTGGGATTTGCTTCTCCGACGATGGAGAGATACTTTCCAGGCCCACTTGGTATTATAGTATTCATCATCGTCTGGCTAGACACAGCATGATATGGTCACGGGATACCGAAATACTGAAACAAGAGCAGAGAATAAAAGTGGTAACGAGGATAACTTGGTGTTGTGATCAAATAATTCTTTTACAAGGACGATAAAAGTATTGCCTTGAGTTTTGTTAAGTATCGCAAAGCAAAAGGAATTGTGTACACAAATAAAATTTTCACTTGAGAGATATGTTCATGCGTATGTGAGAACCAATATAGGTGTTTAGAGCCCGCTGTTGATTATTAGCCGGAATGTGTTTCAAGTCGTGTCCACAGGTACCAAACTTGCAGCGTCACATGGTTAATGGTTAGAGTTTTGATAGACTACCAGGAGGTATTAAAAGTACATTTCTATAGCCCAAGGTGGCTGCCCCCTTTGCTAGTAGGTTGCACACCAACCTGGCTTCGAGGGGATGGGGGTGTGGGGATCCTTGGACCCCCCCTCCTCTCGGTGTGCTTGCCCTCGGTGGAGGGATCCCTCCTCCAAACTGCCTCACATGGCCACTATATATAGACAAGGGGCTGGGGCGCCACCTAGTGGCGCCTCCTGCAAGAAAGCAGGGGCACCATCAGCTTGAGAGACGCCCATTCCAGTTTTTTCTTTTTGCAATCTTGGTAACATGGACATGGCATGTTAGTAAGAAGTTGCACTACAAATTTCAAAAGACCTAAATAAATGACACTTAAATACAAGGAGATTAGTTCATCTCCAACGCAAATCACCAAATGAATACCAGCAACATGTTTGTGGACATCCATCGAGCGTCAGCCATTCAATGCAATTTACCAAAGTGGACATGGAATTATTATTTTACAACACAAAAAGGCTAGACAGCCAGCATAAATTAAACTAAAAACCAAAGAAAACACTTTACTAATTCCCATTGGAGGCAAGGTTGATGACCCTGTCGGTTCTATATCCGGCATATCTCGTAGTAGGGGTCCTAAGCTAGGCGTCTTGGAGCAATGGTAACATGGACACAGGGTTTTACCCAGGTTCGAGCTCTCTCGAAGAGATAATACCCTACATCCTGCTTTTCATTGTATTCATATGGGTGTAGTACATAGTACATGTATCTACCACGAGATTGTTCTAATGAATATTAGATGATCTATTGACTAGCCTGGCCTCGGTTTATATAGCACACCGAAGGCCTATGGTTTTAGGAGAGTCCTTGGCATGGGCGCCAAGTCTTGAGGAAACCTCCTTGTATGCGGCACGGGATGCCCGAAGTGGCCCATAAGTGAACCACCATGGGGGTCCTCGGCCCGATCCAGCTGGTCGGGAGACGGCGTGGTGAGTACCCCCTAGTCCAGGACACCGTCAGTAGCCCCCTGAACCGGTCTTCAAGTTGGGGAGGCTCCTCGATTTTTCCGAACTGTTCTTCGTTTTTGGTCATCGGTCTTGAAAATTGGTTCAACAAATCTCCCCATCTTTGGTATTGAGGATTGCTGAGATAAATCTAAAGTTTTCACACGTCGGGCATCCGAGGAGACCCTTAATTCTTCAGCCTTTATTAATGCCTTGTTATTTTTATGCCACACCTCGGGTTCGAAGTGTTTCCCATGCGGCGGTGTCCTCTTGCATCCGAGCTACAACGCCGGATTGCATCCAAGCTCCAACACCGGATAGTATCCGAGCTCCAATGCCAGACAATAGCAGAGCTCTAACGCCGGACTGTATCCAAGCTCCAACACTAGACTGTATCCGAGGTGTCATAGATCACCTTGGCTCGAAAAAGTCATAGGAGTTTAGCTGAGCTTTAATGCCATAAATGCCCTCCATGGAGACAATCATTTGTATTCGAGCTTTATGTCGGACTACATACGAGGTGGTGCAATTTTTTTGTTGACGAGATGTATAGCCAATAGCCCTCAAGGTGCATGTCAGCCTAAAATCCAAGATGCACATTAGAGGAGATAGTGATCGGCGGACGGGCCCTTGAGAGAGGGTCTCGAGAAGTCGCCATAATATATTCGATTGATACCGAGTAGGTTCCAGATGGGACCTATTATTGTCCGAAGACGCATTTGCCCATAGTTCGGTCAAGCCGAACACTGAGCACCTTGAATTTTCTGCATTGAATAGGAAATGCAGTAGCCCCCGAGCCACTGGTTGGGTGGCAACACCAGATCAGGGGATTGATGTGCCCCTTTAATATTTGTAAATGATAAGCGCGTAGCCCAGTAGCCCCCGAGCCTTAATGTGGGCACGGGTGGCCGAATTAGGGATCGATATCCGTTTGACAGAAAATTTTGTTGTGTTTAACACAAACTTCTCGGAAAGAGAATAAAGATCTCATAAAGGAGTTAGAGCTAACGAAAGCTGAGCTCACCAAGGTCGGCCTCAAGGGGCTTAATAGATAGAGCGTTAGGTCAGCTGCTCGGTTGTCTCAAAGAGACTATGCCATTGACTCTTTAAAAGATTAGCTGCGAAAAAATTGATTTTTGCTCACAATTTATGAGTAATGATTCTATGTAGCCAAGTACTTTACATCATTAATGCTCGGATCCGCACTATACAAAACTTTGTTGACCGACCATCGGCTTCAACCTCCTCAGCCAGAAGCCAGGGAGTGTTTGTCCCACTTTGTAAAGCCTTTATGAGGGCAAAGATTTATGATAAACGAGGCAATCCGGTCATACGGTTTTATAAACAAAGGTATGTGGAAAGATATGTTATACTAAGAAACATCTTCCCAAGAAAATAGTTCCACTATCGGTTCCTTTCTTGGGTTCTCATGGTGATCATGATCAAGAAACCTCAGCTCCGATCAATGTGGGAGCAAAATATTGAGGATCAACTCTTGGAACATCTCATATGCTCCATGACGTTAAAAACATCTTTGAAGTCCCGATTCTAAGCCGTAAAGCATGGCACACTGAACTATCGAGTAGTCATCAACACGCGACTTCCAGGCATTCAAAATGTCTACAGCTGCTGGAGGGGGTGGCACACCTAACGGTGCATCAAGGACATAATTCTTCTCTGCAGCAATGAGGATAATCCTCAAGTTACGAACCCAGTCCGTGTAGTTGCTACCATCATCTTTCAACTTAGCTTTCTCTAGGAACACATTAAAATTTAGGGGAACTGTAGCACGAGACATTGATATACAACATAGATATGCAAATATTATCAGGACTAAGTTCATGATAAATTAAGTTTAATTAATCAAATTACTTAAGAACTCTAACTAAGATAGACATCCCTCAAGTCATCTAAATGATACGTGATCCAAATCAACTAAACCATGTCCGATCATCACGTGAGATGGAGTAATCATCAATGGTGGACATCTCTATGTTGATCATATCTACTATATGATTCACGTTCGATCTTTCGGTTTCCAGTGTTCCGAGGCCATAGGATCGTCTAGTTTAACTGAGTATTCCGCATGTGCAAAACTATATAGCACCGTTGTGTGTGAATGTATAGCCTATCACACCCGATCATCACGTGTGTCTCAGCACGATGAGCTGTCGCAACAGTGCATACTCAAGGAGAACACTTATACCTTGAAATTTAGTTAAGAGATCATCTTATAATGCTACCATCGTACAAAGCAAAATAAGATGCATAAAATATAAACATCACATGCAATCAAAATATGTGACATGATATGGCCATCATCATCTTGTGCTTTTGATCTCCATCTCCAAAGCATCATCATGATCTCCATCGTCACCGGCTCGACACCTTGATCTCCATTGTTGCGTCGTGGTTGTCTCGCCAACTATTGCTTCTACAACTATCGCTAACACATAGTGATAAAGTAAAACAATTATGTTTTTGCATTTCACACAATAAAGAGACAACCATAAGGCTCCTGCCAATTGCTGATAACTTCTACAAAACATGATCATCTCATACAATAACGTATATCACATCATGTCTTGACCATATCACATCACAACATGCCTTGCAAAAACAAGTTAGACGTCCTCTACTTTGTTGTTGCAAGTTTTACGTGGCTGCTATGGGCTTCTAGCAAGAACCATTCTTACATACGGCACAAAAACCACAATGGTGATTTATCAAGTTTTTTGTTTTAACCTTCAATAAGGACCGGCCGCAGTCAAATTCGATTCAACTAAAGTAGGAGAAACAGACACCCGCCAGCCACCTTTATGCAAAACTAGTTGCATGTCGGTCGGTGGAACCGGTATCATGAACGTGGTCATGTAAGCTTGGTCTGTGCCGCTTCCTCAAACAATACCTCCGAATCAAAATAAGACATTGGTGGTAAGCAGTATGACGATTACCACCCACAACTCTTTGTGTTCTACTCGTGCATACCATCTACGCATAAACCTGGCTCGAATGCCACTATTGGGGAATGTAGCATGCAATTTCAAAAAATATCCTACGCTCACGCAAGATCTATCTAGGAGATGCATAGCAACAAGAGGGGAGAGTATGACTACGTACCCTCGTAGACCGAAAGCAGAAGCATTTGGCAACGCGGTTGATGTAGTTAAACTTCTTCTAGCTCCTACCAATCAAGTACCGAACGTACGACACCTCCGAGTTCTGCACACGTTCAACTTAAGGACATCCCTCATCCTCTTGATCCAGCAAGGTTTCTAGGAAGTAGATGAATTCTATCAGCACGACGGCGTGGTGACGGTGATGGTGAACTGATCCACACAAGGCTTCCCCTAAGCACCACGAAAATATGACCGGGGGTGTAAACTGTAGAGGGGGCACCACACACGGCTAACAATTGATGTTGTGTCTTCTAAGCGCCCCTACCCACATATATATAGATTGTAGGGCAGGAGAGGCAGCCAGGGGGCGCCCCAAGTAGACCGAATCCTACTTGGGGTCTTCCCCAATTCGGCCTCCCCCTTCCATAATTGCCGGAGAAGAAAAGGGAAGGGGGAAGAGAGAAGGACGGGGGGCCGAACCCCCACTTCTCCTTATCCTATTTGGCCTCCTTCCATAGGGGGCACGCCACCCCATGTGGACTGGTGTGCTCCCCTATCATGGCCCATATGGCCCATATCTTCTCCCTGGGGTGCCCGGAACCCCTTCCGGTGACCCGATATGTACCCGGTACCCTCCGGAACACTTCTGGTGTCCGAATACCATCATCCTATATATCAATATTTACCTCTCGCCATTTCGAGACTCCTTGTCATGCCTGTGATCTCACCCGAGACTCTGAACAACATTCAGTCACCAAATCACATAACTCATATAATACAATATCGTCATCGAACGTTAAGCGTGCGGACCCTACGGGTTCGAGAACTATGTAGACATGACCGAGACACCTCTCCTCAATAACCAATAGCGGAACCTGGATGCTCATATTGGCTCCCACATATTATATGAAGATCATTATCAGTTGAACCGTTATAATAACATAGGTTATTCCCTTTGTCATCGGTATGTTACTTGCCCGAGATTCGATCGTCGGTATCTTCATACCTAGTTCAATCTCGTTACCGGAAAGTCTCTGTACTCGTTCCATAATACATCATCCTGCAACTAACTCATTAGTCACTTTGCTTGCAAGGCTTCTTATGATGTGTATTACCGAGAGGGCCCATAGATACTTCTCCGATACTCGGAGTGACAAATCCTAATCTCAATCTATGCCAACCCAACAAAAACCTTTGGAGATACCTGTAGAGCATCTTTATAATCACCTAGTTACGTTGAGACGTTTGATAGCACATAAGGCATTCCTCCGGTATCCAGGAGTTGCATAATCTCATAGTCAAAGGAATATGTGTTTGACATGAAGAAAGCAATAGCAATAAAACTGAACGATTATAATGCTAAGCTAACGAATGGGTCTTGTCCATCACATCATTCTCCTAATGATGTGATATTGTTCATAAAATGACAACACATGTCTATGGTTAGGAAACTTAACCATCTTTAATTAACGAGCTAGTCTAGTAGAGGCTTACTAGGGACACAGTGTTTTGTCTATGTATCCACACATGTACCAATTTTTCGGTTAATACAATTCTAGCATGAATAATAAACATTTATCATGAAATAAGGAAATATAAAATAACAACTTTATTTTTGCCTCTAGGGCATATTTCCTTCAAAAGCATGAAAAATCAAGCGCCTAGTTTTAAAAATAAAATAATCCTTATTATGCAAGATGGGTCACACACAAGCAAAATCAACCTTAACCACTACAAAGGTGATTAGGACAATGAAACTATGTATGCTAGATATCTCCGCAAGCTCAATCTCATTTTTACGCCATTCATATGTGAAATAGTTAAAGTGTCCTCATTCACCCTTAAAATATATATTTGACAAACCAAGAAGTCTAGTGGCTCCCCTAAAACACTAAATTAGGCATATGCTAAGGCATCAAGTCCATAACAGGTTGCCTCGGAAAGGTTTACAGGAAATTCCTTTTTTACTAACAAAAAATTCAAAAGATCTCTTTATCCATAGAAATATAATTGAGTATCTGATTACAAGGGAAATACACCCTCTTAAGGCAAGTATAATAGTTCATAATGCTCACCTAGCATGCACACAACACAGATCAGCCATGTAATCTTCACTGGCTAATAGGTTATTATTTTTATTTCCTTGTTTGGTGAAGATGATAAGGTCAACAGTGATGTGTCAGGCATGTTATTCTTCAGAAAATAAATATGTAAAGTACATTAGAACACTTACTTTAGCTTGCACAATATTGGCAAATATCATGTGTGGCTTTAGAGTCATCGGCAACACCTTGACAACACCAAGCTACAGAAACACCTTGTATAACAACAGACAATACTAATTAATTACTCGCTATTGTCGAGGTGAAGCTAGCCATTACACAATTAAGTACTCAAGTGTAAGAGTAAAAGAAAAAGATTTACCTGGACTCCCATTAAGCTCATGGACCAGGTGCTTGAAGGAAAATGCCCTAGAGGCAATCAAAAAGTTGTTATTTTATATTTCCTTACATCATGATAAATCTTTATTATTCATGCTAGAATTGTATTAACGGGAAACTTGATATGTGTGTGGATACATAGACAAAACACCCTGTCCCTAGTGAGCCTCTACTATACTAGCTCGTTAATCAAAGATGGTTAAGTTTCCTAACCATAGACATGTGTTGTCATTTGATGAATGGGATCACATCATTAGGAGAATGATGTGGTGGACAAGACCCATCCGTTAGCATAGCATATTGATCATTCAGTTTTATTGCTATTGCTTTCTTCATGTCAAATACATATTCCTTCGACTATGAGATTATGCAACTCCTGGATACCAGAGGAATACCTTGTGTGCTATCAAACGTCACAACATAACTAGGTGATTATAAAGATTCTCTACAGGTATCTCCGAAGGTGTTTGTTGGGTTGGCATAGATCGAGATTAGGATTTGTCACTCCGAGTATCGGAGAGGTATCTCTGGGCCCTCTCGGTAATACACATCATAAGAAGCCTTGCAGGCAAAGTGATTAATGAGTTAGTTACAAGATCATGTACTACAGAACGAATAAAGAGACTTGCTGGTAACGATATTGAACAACATACGAAGATACCGACGATCAAATCTCGGGCAAGTAACATACCAATGACAAAGGGAATAATGTATGTTGTCATAACGTTTCGACCGATAAAGATCTTTGTAGAATATGTGGGAGCCAATATGAACATCTAGGTTCCGCTATTGGTTATTGACCGGAGAAGTGTCTCGGTCATGTCTGCATAGTTCTCGAACCCGTAGGGTCCGCATGCTTAACGTTCGATGAGGATTTAGTATTATATCAGTTATGTGATTTGGTGACCGAATGTTGTTCAGAGTTCTGGATGAGATCACGGACATGACGAGGAGTTTCGAGATGGTCGAGAGGTAAATATTGATATATATAGGATGATAGTATTTGGACACCAAAAGTGTTCCGGAGTGTATCAGGTATTTATCGGAGTACCGGTGGGGTTACCGAAAACCCGGGGGAAGAGACGGGCCATATGGGATATGAGAGGGGAGCACACCAGCCCACAAGGGGTGGCTTGCCCCCCCCCCTGGCATGTGGCTGAATTGGAAAAGGAAAATGGGGGGTTCGGCCTTCCCTTCCTTTCTCTCTTCCCCCTTCTCTTTCTTCTCCGGTGAAAAAAGGAAAGGGGCGCCACTTGGGGAAACCCCAAGTAGGATTCGGATCCTACTTGGGGTGCCCCCTGGCTGCCTCTCCTCCCCTCCCACCTTTATATATGTGGGAGGGGGCGCCTAGAAAACACCAGATCAACTGTTAGCCATGTGCAGCGCTCCCCTCCACCGTTTACACCCTCGGTCATATTTTCGTAGTGCTTAGGCGAAGCCCTGCGAGGATCACTTCACCATCACCGTCATCACGCCGTTGTGCTGATGGAACTCATCTACTACCTCAGCAACTTGCTGGATCAAGAAGGAGAGGGACGTCACCGAGCTAAAAGTGTGCAGAACTCGGAGGTGTCGTACGTTCGGTACTTGATCGGTGGAACGTGAAGGAAGTTCGACTACATCAACCGCGTTGTGAAATGCTTATGCTTACGGTCTACGAGGGTATGTAGACACACTCTCCCCCTCGTTTCTATGCATCTCCTAGATAGATCTTGCATGAGTGTAGGAATTTTTTGAAATTGCATGCTACGTTACCCAACAGTGGCATCCAAGCTAGGTCTATGCGTAGACGATATGCACAAGTAGAACACAAAGAGTTGTGGGCGGTGATAGTCATACTGCTTACCACCAACATCTTATTTTGATTAGGCGGTATTGTGGGATGAAGCGGCCTGAACCAACCTTACATGACCATGTTCATGAGACCGGTTCCACTGACAGACATGCAACTAGTTTTGCATAAAGGTGGCTCGCAGGTGTCTGTTTCTCCTACTTTAGTTGAATCGAATTTGACTATGGCTGGTCCTTGAAGAAGGTTAAAACAGCAAACTTGATGAAACACCGTTGTGGTTTTGTGCGCAGGTAAGAACAGTTCTTGCTAGAAGCCCGTAGCAGCCACATAAAACTTGCAACAACAAAGTAGAGGACATCTAACTTGTTTTTGCAGGGCATGTTGTGATGTGATATGGTCAAGACATGATGTGATATACGTTACTGTATGATATGATCATGTTTTGTAGAAGTTACCAGCAACCGGCAGGAGCCTTATGGTTGTCTCTTTATTGTATGAAATGCAAACGCCATGTAATTGCTTTACTTTATCACTATGCATTAGCGATAGTTGTAGAAGCAATAGTTGGCGAGACGACCACGACGCAACAATGGAGATCAAGGTGTTGAGCCGGTGACGATGGAGATAATGACAATTCTTTGGAGATGGAGATCAAAAGCACAAGATGTTGATGGCCATATCATGTCACATATTTTGATTGCATGTGATGTTATCTTTTATGCATCTTATTTTGCTCAGTTCGACGGTAGCATTATAAGATGATCCCTTAACTAAATTTCAATGTATAAGTGTTCTCCCTGAGTATGCACCGTTGCGACAGTTCGTCGTGCTAAGACAGCACGTGATGATCGGCTGTGATAGGCTCTACGTTCACATACAATGAGTGCAAAATATTTTTGCACATGTGGAATACTCGGGTTAATCTTGACGAGCCTAGCATGTACAAACATAGCCTCGGAACACTGGAGACTGAAAGGTCGAACGTGAATCATATAGTAGATATGATCAACATAGAGATGTTCACCATTGATGACTACCCCATCTCACGTGATGATCGGACATGGGTTAGTTGATTTGGATCACGTATCTTTTAGATGACTTGAGGGATGTCTATCTCAGTGGGAGTTTTGAATTAATTTGATTAATTGAACTTTAATTTATCATGAACTTAGTTCTGGTAGCATTAGCAAATTATGTTGTAGATCAATAGCTCGCGTTGTAGCTCCCTATGTTTCTTGATATGTACCTAGAGAAAACTAAGTTGAAAGATGATAGTAGCAATGATGCGGGGTGGGTCCGTTATCTGAGATTATCCTCATTGTTGCATAGAAGAATCATGTTCTTAATGCACCTCTAGGTGACAGACCTATTGCAGGAGCAGATGCAGATGTTATGAACGTTTGGCAAGCTTGATATGATGACTACTTGATAGTTTAGTGCACCATGCTTTATGGCTTAGAACCGGGACTTCAAAAATGTTTTGAACGCCACAGAGCATATGAGATGTTCCAAGAGGTGAAATTGGTATTTTAGACTCATGCCCATGTCGAGGTATGAGACCTCTGACAAGTACTTTGCCTACAAGGTGGATGAGAATAGCTCAACTAGTAAGCATGTGCTCAGAATGTCTGGGTACAACAATCGCTTGAATCAAGTAGGAGTTAATCTTCTGGATAAGATAGTGATTGACAAAGTTCTGTAGTCACTATCACCAAGCTACTAGAACTTCATGATGAACTATAATATGCAAGGGATGACGAAAATGATTCCCGAGCTTTTCGCGATGCTAAAATCAGCATAGGTAGAAATCAAGAAAGAGCATCAAGTGTTGATGGTTAACAAGACCACTAGTTTCAAGAAAAAGTGCAAGGGAAAGAAAGGGAACTTCAAGAAGAATAGAAAGCAAGTTGTCACTCTCGCGAAGAAGCCCAAATCTAGACCTAAGCCTGAAACTAAGTGCTTCTGCTGCAAAGGAAATGGTCACTGGAAGCGGAACTACCCCAAATATTTGGCGGATAAGAAGGATGGCAAAGTGAACAAAGGTATATTTGATATACATGTTATTGATGTGTAACTTACTAGTGTTTGTAGTAACCCCTAGGTATTTGATACCTATTTTGTTGCTAAAGATTAGTAACTCGAAATAGGAGTTGCAGAATAAATGGAGACTAGTTGAGGGTGAAGTGACGGTGTGTGTTGGAAGTGGTTCCAAGATTGATATGATAATCATCGCACACTCCCTATACTTTCGGGATTAGTGTTGAACCAAAATAAATCTTATTTGGTATTTGCGTTGAGCATGAACAAGATAGATCATGTTTATTGCAATACGGTTATTCATTTAAGACAGAGAATAATTATTATTCTGTTTACATGAATAAAACCTTCTATGGTCATACACTCAGTGTTAATTGTTTATTGAATCTCGATCGTGGTGATACACATATTCATAATATTGATGCCAAAAGATGCAAAGTTGATAATGATAGTGCAATTGTGGCACTTCCGTTTAGGTCATATTGGTGTAAACCGTATGAAGAAACTCCATGCTGATGGGCTTTTGGAATCACTTGATTATGAATCATTTGATACTTGCAAACCATGTCTCATGGGAAAGATGACTAAAACTCCATTCTCCGGAACAATGGAGCAAGCCAATGACTTGTTGGAAATAATACATACTGATGTATGCGGTCCGATGAGTGTTGAGGCACGCGGCGGGTATCGTTATTCTCTAACCTTCACAGATGATTTGAGCAGATATGGGTATATCTACTTAATGAAACAGAACTTTGAAACATTTGAAAAGTTCAAAGAATTTCAGAGAAGTGGAGAATCATCGTAACAAGAAAATATAGTTTCTACGATATGATCGCGGAGGCGAATATTTGAGTTACGAGTTTGACTTCATTTAAAATAATGTGGAATAGTTTCACAACTCATGCCACCTGGAACACCATAGCATAATGGTGTGTCCGAACATCGTAACCATACTTTATTAGATATGGTGCGATCTATGATGTCTCTTACCGATTTACCACTATCGTTTTGGCGTTATGCATTGGAGATATCCGCATTCATGTTAAATAGGGCACTGTCTAAATCCGTTGAGACGACATTGTATGAGCTGTGGTTTTGCAAGAAACCTAAGTTGACGTTTCTCAAAATTTGGGGTTGCGACACTTATGTCAAAAGGCTTCAGCCTGATAAGATCAAACCCAAATCAGAGAACTGTGTCTTCATAGGATACACTAAGGAAACAATTGGGTACACCTTCCATTACAGATCCGAAGGCAAGATCTTTGTTGCTGAGAAGGGTCCTTTCTAGAGAAGGAGTTTCTCTCGAAAGAAGTGAGTGGGAGGAAAGTAGAACTTGATGAGGTAAATGTACCTTCTCTCGAATTGGAAAGTAGTACATCAGAGAAAATTGTTCCCGTGATGCCTACACCAACTAGAGAGGAAGCTAAAGATGATGATCATGAAACTTCAGATCAAGTTACTACTGAATTTCGAAGGTCAACAAGAGCACGATCTGCACCAGAGTCGTATGGTAATCCTATTTTGGAAGTCATGTTACTGGACCATGGCAAACCTATGAACTATGAAGAAGCTATGATAAGCCCAGATTCCGATAAATGGCTCGAGGCCATGAAATCTGAGACAGGGTCCATGTGTGAGAACAAAGTGTGGACTTTGGTGGACTTGCCCGATGATCGGCGAGCCATAGAGAATAAATGGATCTTCAAGAAGAAGACTGACACTGATGGTAATGTTACTGTCTACAAAGCTCGACTTGTCGCAAAAGGTTTTTGATGAGTTCAAGGAGTTGACTACGATGTGACTTTCTCACCCATAGCGATGCTTAAGTCTGTCCAAATCATGTTAGAAATTGCCGCATTTTATGATTATGAAATCTGGCAAATGGACATCAAAACTGCATTCCTTATGGATTTCTTAAAGAAGAGTTGTATATGATGCAACCAGAAGGTTTTGTCGATCCTAAAGGTGCTAACAAAGTGTGCAAGCTGCAGCGGTCCATCTATGGACTGGTGCAAGCATCTCAGAGTTGGAATATACGCTCTGATGAGGTGATCAAAGCATATTTTTTATACAGAATTTTGGAGAAGCCTGTATTTACAAGAAAGTGAGTGGGAGCTCCGTAGCATTTCTGAAAGTGCAACTAATCCCTGGGTGGTTTTGGTAACATATAACTCATTGAACTAATGCTCTTTCAAGATGATCATTTCAGAAAATTCAATGATTAGCATGGCATGGACTAGATATGTGGACCACTCAAAATGCTAAGGACACATATTGGCAACTGATACGTCTCCAACGTATCTATAATTTTTTATTGTTCCATGCTATTATATTACCCTTTTGGATGTTTATGGGCTTTATTTTACATATTTATATCATTTTTTGGGACTAACCTACTAACTGGAGGCCTAGCCCATATTGCTGTTTCTTTTTTTTGCCTATTTCAGTATTTCGAAGAAAAGGAATATCAAACGGAGTCCAAACGGAATGAAACCTTCGGGAGCGTGATTTTTGGAACGAACGTGATATAGAGGACTTGGAGTGCAAGTCAAGAAGTAATCAAGGCGGCCAGGAGATAGGAGGGCGCGCCCACCCCTCCTGGGCGCGCCCCCTGTCTCCTGGGCCCCACGAGCGGCCACCGACGTACTTCTTCCTCCTATATATACCTACGTACCCCGAAAACATCCAGGGAGCCAACGAAACACAATTTCCACCGCCGTAACCTTCGGTATCTGCAAGATCCCATCTTGGAGCCTTCGCCGGCGCTCCGCCGGAGGGGGAATCAACCACGGAGGGCTTCTACATCAACACCATAGCCCTTCCGATGAGTTGTGAGTAGTTTACCACAGACCTTCGGGTCCATAGTTATTAGCTAGATGGCTTCTACTCTCTTTTTGGATCTCAATACAATGTTCTACCCCTCTCTTGTGGAGATCTATTCAATGTAAACTCTTTTTGCGGTGTGTTTGTCGAGATCCGATGAATTGTGGGTTTATGATCAAGTTTATCTATGAATAATATTTGAATCTTCTCTGAATTCTTTTATGTATGATTGAGTTATCTTTGCAAGTCTCTTCGAATTATCAGTTTGGTTTGGCCTACTAGATTGATCTTTCTTGCTATGGGAGAAGTGCTTAGCTTTGGGTTCAATCTTGCGGTGTCCTTACCGATGATGTAAAGGGTTTCAAGGCACGTATTGTATTGTTGCCATCGAGGATAAAAGATGGGGTTTATATCATATTGCATGAGTTTATCCTCTACATAATGTCATCTTTCTTAATCGTTACTCTGTTCTTATGAACTTAATACTCTAGATGCATCTTTGGATAGCGGTCGATGTGTGGAGTAATAGTAGTAGATGCAGGCAGGAGTCGGTCTACTTGTCGCGGGCGTGATGCCTATATACATGATCATGCCTAGATAATCTCATAATTATTCGCTTTTCTATCAATTGCTCGACAATAATTTGTTCACCCACCATAATACTTATGCTATCTTGAGAGAAGCCACTAGTGAAACCTATGGCCCCCGGGTCTATCTTTTATCATATAAGCTTTCAATCTACTTTTATTTGCATCTTTACTTTTTGCATCTATGTTATAAAATAGCAAAAATATATTTATCTTATCATATTATCTCTATCAGATCTCACTTTCGCAAGTGGGCGTGAAGGGATTGACAACCCCTTTATTGCGTTGGTTGCGAGTTATTTGTTTGTTTGTGTAGGTGCGTGGTACTTTTGAGGAGCCTCCTACTGGATTGTTACCTTGGTTCTCAAAAACTGAGGGAAATACTTACGGTACTTTGCTGCATCACCCTTTCCTCTTCAAGGAAAACCAACGCAAGCTCAAGGCGTAGCAAGAAGGATTTCTGGCGTTGTTGCCGGGGAGGTCTTCGCTCAAGTCAAGACATACCAAGTACCCATCACAAACTCATCTCCCTCGCATTTACATTATTTGCCATTTGCCTCTCGTTTTCCTCTCCCCCACTTCACCCTTGATGTTTTATTTGCCCTCTCTTTCCCAATCTTCTCTCTCTCTTTTTCGCTCGCCTTTTTCATTTGCTCGCATGTTAGATCGTTTACCTTGTCAATATTTCTAGTCCTCTTATCCTTGTTATTACTCCCAAACATGAAATTCTCAATTTTAAGCAAAGGTAGGGAGAAAATTTAAAAGATGCTTGGCATAGAATTTGCAATGCTCAAAATAGATCTACTAGGAAGCTTTCTACTTCCGTTCTTCTTCGCAATTTTTATGTAGGCATTACTCCTTGGAATAGATGCGTTCTTGATACCGTTGCCGGAGGGGATTTCTTGAGTAGCCATACGTTTGATGCTTATAATGCTATGTTAGATTTGTTTGGCCCACCACCTCTTTTGGTTAATGGAACGGTTTTAACTTTAGAACATGTGATGCAATAGCTTGATATTATTGAAAATAAAGTTGCTACTGTTGAGTTTATTGAAAATTTGGATAAAAATATTCGTAATCACATTACCCAATATGGATCTAGGGTTGGAGTTACTTTGAAAAATCTTAAAGAGAAAGAACCTATAGTTAATGAAAAAAATAAATCTAGATTCTACAAGAATCGTAAACTTGAGGATATCATTACCGACTTAGGTTCCGTGTTTTCTTCCATGAAAAACACTCCAAAACCTCCTACCAAAACTGCCAAGTTTATTTATGTTCTGAAAAATAAGGGTGAATCTTCTAGTAAGGGAGACGCGGATCTCAAATCCATAAGTGTTCATCCCAATTGTCTCTCTATCGTTAAGGAACCTTTTGCAACAAATGAATTTCTTGAATTTTTGCCTAAAGGTTTAATCATTGCTAAAAAGGGAGAAACCCCTAAAGATCATAAGTGATCTATTGAGGATTTGAGTGCCAAAGATGGCACTACTTAGATATATCTTCGCTTTTATGCCTAGCTTGGGGCGTTAAACGATAGCGCTAGTTGGGAGGCAACCCAATTTTATTTGTGTTTTTTGTTTTTGTATCTGTTTAGTAATAATTTTTGCATCTACCTTCTGTTTAGATGTGTTTTTATGTTTTAATTAGTGTTTGTGCCAAGTAGAACCTATAGGATAACCTATGGTGATAGTTAATTTGATTCTGCTGAAAAACAGAAACTTTGCGCGCACGAAATTTGTTTTGTTAAATCACAGAAACGTGATTTTCCATTGATTATGTTTTCTGCTGATCAATAGACAAATTGTCCAGGACTTCCTATTTTTGTAGGATTTTTAAAGTTCCAGAAGTTTGCATCAGTTACAGATTTCTATAGACTGTTCTGTTTTTGACAGATTCTGTTTTTCTTGTGTTGTTTGCTTATTTTGATGCATCTATGGCTAGTATTAAGTGGTATGAACCATAGAGAACTTGGAATAAAGTAGGTTTAACACCAAAATAAATAAAGAATGAGTTCATTACAGTACCTTATGTGGTGGTTTTGTTTTCTTTCACTAACGGAGCTTATAGGATTTCCTGTTGAGTTTTGTGTTGTGAAGTTTTCAAGTTTTGGGTAAAGCTTTGATGGACTATGGAATAAGGAGTGGCAAAAGCCTAAGCTTGGGGATGCCCATGACCCCCCAAGATATTTAAGAGTAGCCAAAATCCTAAGCTTGGGGATGCCCCGGGAAGGCATCCCCTCTTTCGTCTTCGTTCATTGGTAACTTTACTTGGAGCTATATTTTTATTTGCCACATGATATGTGTTTTGCTTGGAGCGTCGTGTATGATATTAGTATTTGCTTTTTAGTTTTCCACAATCATCCTTGCTGTACACACCTTTTGGGAGAAGCCTACTTGATTAGAATTTGTTAGAATACTCTATGTGCTTCACTTATATCTTTTGAGCTTGATAGTTTTTGCTCTAGTGCTTCACTTATATCTTTTAGAGCACGGCGGTGGCTTAATTTTGTAGAAATTGCTAGTCTCTCATGCTTCACTTATATTATTTTGAGAGTCTTTTAGAACATCATGGTATTTGCTATGGTTATAAAATTGGTCCTAGAATGGTAGGCATCCAAGTTGGGTATAATAAAAACTATCATAGGAAGTGAATTGGAGTGCTATGATCAATTTGATACTTGATAATTGTTTTGAGATATGGAGGTAGTGATATTAAAGTCATGCTAGTTGGGTGATTATGAATTAAGGAATGCTTGTGTTGAAGTTAGCAAGTCCCGTAGCATGCACGTATGGTTAAAGTTGTATAACAAATTTGAAACATGAAGTGTACCTGGCTTGTGCATCCTTATGAGTGGCGGTCGGGGACGAGCGATGGTCTTTTCCTACCAATCTATCCCTCTAGGATAATGCACGTAGTGCTTGATTTTTGATGACTTCTAAATTTTTGCAATAAGTATATGAGTTCTTTTGACTAATGTTGAGTCCATGGATTATACGCACTTTTACCTTTCCACCTTTGCTAGCCTCTTCGGTACCGTGCATTGCCCTTTCTCACCTTGAGAGTTGGTGCAAACTTTGCCGGTGCATCCAAACCCCGTGATATGATACGCTCTATAACACATAAACCTCCTTATATCTTCCTCAAAACAGTCACCATACCTACCTATTATGGCATTTCCATAGCCATTCCGAGATATATTGCCATGTAACTTTCCACCGTTCCGTTAATCATCATGACATATTTTACTTTTGTCATATTGCCATTGCATGATCATGTAGTTGACATCGTATTTGTGGCAAAGCCACCATGCATAATTTTTCATACATGTCACTCTTGATTCCTTGCACCATCCGATTACATCACGGAGGCATTCATATAGAGTCATATCTTGTTCTAGTTTCGAGTTGTAATTCATGTGTTGTAATCAATAAAAGTGTGATGATCATCATTATTAGAGCATTGCCCAAGAAGAAGAAAAAATAAAGGCCAAAAGAAAAAAAGAAAGGCCAAAAAAAGGAAAAAAAAGAAAAAAAAGAAAAAGAAAGAAAGAAAAAAGAAAATAAATAAAAGGGGCAATGTTACTATCTCTTTTTCCACACTTGTGCTTCAAAGTAGCACCTTGTTCTTCATGTAGTGAGTCTCATATATTGTGCTTCAAAGTAGCACCATGTTTTTCATATAGTGAGTCTCATATGTTGTCACTTTCATATACTTGTGGGAATTTTTCATTATAGAACTTGGCTTGTATATTCCTACGATGGGCTTCCTCAAATGCCCTAGGTCTTCGTGAGCAAGCAAGTTGGATGCACACCCACTAGTTTTCTTTTGTTAAGCATTCATTTATAGCTCTAGTGCATCCGTTGCATGGCAATCCCTACTCCTCATGTTGACATCAATTGATGGGCATCTCCATAGCCCGTTGATTATCCTCGTCAATGTGAGACTTTCTCCTTTTGGTCTTCTCCACACAATCCCCATCATCATATTCTATTCCATCCATAGTGCTATATCCATGGCTCACGCTCATGTATTGCGTGAAGGTTGAAAAAGTTTGAGATTATTTAAGTACGAAACAATTCCTCGGCTTGTCATCGGGGGTGTAGAATTTGGGAACATCTTTGTGTGACGAAAATGAAGCATAGCCTAACTATATGATTTTGTAGGGATGAACTTTCTTTAGCCATGTTATTTTGAGAAGACATGATTGCTTTGATTAGTATGCTTGAAGTGTTACTATTTCTTTTATCAATATGAACTTTTATTTTGACTCATTTGGGTCTGAACATTCATGCCACAATAAAGAAAATTACATTGAGAATTATGCTAGGTAGCATTCCACATCAAAAATTCTGTTTTTATCATTTACCTACTCGAGGACGAGCAGGAATTAAGCTTGGGGATGCTTGATACATCTCCAACGTATCCATAATTTTTAATTGTTCCATGCTATTATATTACCCTTTTGGATGTTTATGGGCTTTATTTTACATATTTATATCATTTTTCGGGACAAACCTACTAACCAGAGGCCCAGCCCGTATTGCTGTTTTTTTGCCTATTTCAGTATTTCGAAGAGAAGGAATATCAAACGGAGTCCAAACGGAATGAGACCTTCGTGAGCGTGATTTTTGGAACGAACGTGATCCAGAAGACTTGGAGTGCAAGTCAAGAAGCAATCGAGGCGGCTAGGAGATAGGAGGGCGCGCCCACCCCTCCTGAGTGTGCCCTTGTCTCCTAGGCCTCACGAGCGGCCACCGACGTACTTCTTCCTCCTATATATACCTACGTACCCCGAAAACATCCAGGGAGCCAACGAAACACAATTTCCACCGCCGTAACCTTCTGTATCCGCGAGATCCCATCTTGGAGCCTTCGCCGGCGCTCCGCCGGAGGGGGAATCGACCATGGAGGGCTTCTACATCAACACCATAACCCTTCCGATGAATTGTCAGTAGTTTACCACAGACCTTCGGGTCCATAGTTATTAGCTAGATGGCTTCTTCTCTATTTTTGGATCTCAATACAATGTTCTCCCCCTCTCTTGTGGAGATCTATTCGATGTAAACTCTTTTTGCGGTGTGTTTGTTGAGATCCGGTGAATTGTGGGTTTATGATCAAGTTTTTCTATGAATAATATTTGAATCTTCACTGAATTCTTTTATGTATGACTGAGTTATCTTTGCAAGTCTCTTTGAATTATCAGTTTGGTTTGGCCTACTAGATTGATCTTTCTTGCCATGGGAGAAGTGCTTAGCTTTGGATTCAATCTTGCGGTGTCCTTACCCAGTGACAGAAAGGGTTGCAAGGCACGTATTGTATTGTTGCCATCGAGGACAAAAAGATGGGATTTATATCATATTGCATGAGTTTGTCCCTCTACATTATGTCATCTTTCTTAATGTGTTACTCTGTTCTTATGAACTTAATACTCTAGATGCATGCTGGATAGCGGTCGATGTGTGGAGTAATAGTAGTAGATGCAGGCAGGAGTCGGTCTACTTGTCGTGGACGTGATGCCTATATACATGATCATGCCTAGATAATCTCATAATTATTCGCTTTTCTATCAATTGCTCGACAGTAATTTGTTCACCCACCGTAATACTTATGCTATCTTGAATGAAGCCACTAGTGAAACATATGGCCGCCGGGTCTATCTTTTATCATATAAGCTTTCAATCTACTTTTATTTGCATCTTTACTTTTTGCATCTATATTATAAAATACCAAAAATATATTTATTTTATCATATTATCTCTATCAGATCTCACTTTCGCAAGTGCCCGTGAAGGGATTGACAACCCCTTTATTGCATTGGTTGCGAGTTCTTTGTTTGTTTGTGTAGGTGCGTGGGACTTTTGAGGAGCCTCCAACTGGATTGATACCTTGGTTCTCAAAAACTGAGGGAAATACTTATGCTACTTTGCTGCATCACCCTTTCCTCTTCAAGGAAAACTAACACAAGCTCAAGACGTAGCAGCAACAAGCTCAAGACTCTACATTTTTATTTAAGTGATCCAAGATCACATTGAGTCCATAGGAAACCAATACTATTAAAAATGGATGAGGTGTTGCTTAATGGCTTACTTGCTCAAAATGCTTAGTAAGGTGCTCCAAAACCCTCAACCACTTTCTAATTTCAACATATGTCCTAAACTTAAAAGTCAATCTCGGCCCCACCGATTTGATCTATCCGGCGGCACCGAGTTCATTTGACATAGCCACTGCCACAAACCCTAATCACTTCGGTTTCACCGATAGGGATCTCGGTCTCACCGAGATGGGATTGCAAACTCCCTGTTTCCCTTCGTAACATTTCGGTCTCACCGAAATGAGCGATTGGTCCCACCGAGTTCGCAATGCAAACTCCCTGTTTCCTTTTTGTAACATTTCGGTCTCACCGAAATGAGTGAATCGGTCCTATCGAGTTTGCCTGACCAACTCCCTATGTGCCTATTACTGAAATCGGTCCCACCGAGTTCATGTGATCGGTCTCACCGAGATTAGGTTATGCCCTAACCCTAGCGCATCGGTCCCATCGAGTTGATCATGTCGGTTCCACCGAAAAGCCTAACATTCATATTTTGACCTAAATCGGTCTGACCGAGTTTCACCATTCAGTCTCACTGAGTTTGGAAATCTGTGTGTAACGGTTAGTTTTTTTGTAGAGGCTATATATACCCTCCACCCACTCTTTATTCATGGAGAGAGCCATCAGAATGTGCCTACACTTCCACCATTCATTTTCTGAGAGAGAACCACCTACTCATGTGTTGAGGCCAAGACATTCCATTCCAACCACAAGAATCTTGATATCTAGCCTTCCCCAAGTTGCTTTCCACTCGAATCATCTTTCCACCATAACCAAATCTGTGAGAGAGAGTTGAGTGTTGCGGAGACTATCATTTGAAGCACAAGAGCAAGGAGTTCATCATCAACACACCATCTATTACCTTTTGGAGTAGCCTCTACGGACTAACCCCTCTAGTTTATATACACACCGGAGGGGTCTAGGGTTTGTACAAGGTCGGTTTATCAGGGAAGGAAGCTTCTGGACTCTATTCTCGCCGTCCACGTATTGAGAAGTCCCATCCGGACACAGTGGGTAATCTTTCAGCTTGATTTTGTACGACCCATCCAACTCGGCCCATACTCCTAGTGTAACACCCCGGATCCGATGTGCCAGTTGTCCTCCATTTATTCGCTGTTATTGCTTTGTCATTCGCTTGCGTGTTGCATCTTGCCATGTCATCATCCGCATTGCATCATCATGTTTTCAAAACTTGCATCCGTCCCGGTCTCTTAGTTCTCTCCGTTGTCCGTTCTGAGACCAACCACACTTGCAGCGCCGCTGCACCACGAAATATTATTTTTAAGTGGCATAAAAATGTTCTCGGAATGGGTTGCAACTTGTCATGCGGTCTTATTATAGTGTAGACAGGCCGCTGTCAAGTTTAAATCGCGATTCGGAGTTCGTTTGATCGCCCAACCGTTATATTTATAACATGATATAGTCGGTTTAATCGTCGGATGTTTCGGTCTCAAACGCCACCGGGTCGCTCTGTTTCTCTCTCTTCTCAGCTCGAGGCATCCTACACAGCCCACCTGCAGACACCTAGTCCCCTCTCTGTCCGAGCACACGATCGCGATCCAAGGGTCCGAAACCCTCCTAACTCCCTAACCCTAGCCCTTCTATTTATATACACCTCCCCTGCCATTTTGGCCTCCTCCAACCCTCCTACCTTGTTTTCCGCGCCAGCCACCTTCCAGCCGCCGCCTCCTCCTCAGATCCGGCGCGCCTCCACCTCATCCTTGCCACATGGCGGTGCCCTAGTGGCCAGCCGCCACCCAGCCACCGCCTCCAGCCACTAGGCAAGCGCCACGTCGCCCCTCAGCCTCCTCCCCCGCCGTGGCCCAGTCCCAGCCCGCCGGACTCGAACCGGCCGTGCCCCACGCCGCTTCGTCCCTTCGCTCCCGATCGGAGAGGCTCTCGATCCGCCGCCGCCGTCCCACGACCGCGCCGCCCCGCCGACCTCCGGCGCCGGGCCGCGCCGTCCCTCGCCGCCGCCGCCGCCGCCGCCGGCGCCCGCCAGTCGCCGCCCGTGCCCATCTGCTTCCTGCCGCCTCACAGCGCCACCACCGCCGGGCAGACCCGCCGAGCTCGCCGCCCCGACATCCCCTGCCGGATCCGGCCGCCTCCGCCCGATCTGGCGGAGTTGGGACCCCAGCGCCGCCGCGACCCATTCGGTCTCCCGCGCTGCCCTCGCCGGAGGTGCTCCCCCCGCCGCCGCCATGACCGCTTCGGGAGCGGCGGAGAGCCGCTTCGCTCCACGGTGCCCGTTGACCGCGCCCCCGTGCCCAAGCCGGCCCTCTTGGGCCTCCTCCACCAAACAGGCCAAGCCCATGGGTGGCGCCTCCAGATCCCTTATCCTGTCCACTACCGGCCTGCAGATTCGCCCCCATACGTTTTTCCCAGATCTGCGAATTTCCTAATTATTCAGAGAACTGCATATTTACAGATTGACCCTTGTTGTTCATGCATATAATAACTCATGAACCGTGCGTCTTATTAAAATGATTTTAACATGTAAAATGCGTAGAATTTTATCTAGTTTCATAATTTTCCACTTTCACCCATGTTTATAAATGTTTAAAATGCTATTTGTTTAAATTTGCTCAAATGCCATGATAAAATGTTTTATTTCATAACTAAATAACCGTAGCTTTGTTTTAAATAAACTTTATATGTAAATGGGGTGGAAAAATGCCTAGTTTAACATGGTCCACTTTATTTTCCTGTTTAACAACTTTAAAATATGTTTTAGGGCAGAACAGTACCAAATCTAAAATATGCATATGGGGATTTACCGGAATTGTTGTTTGTTGTTCCGGCCTCCCTTAAACTTGCCTAGATAGGTAGTTTTCATATGCCTCACCTCTTGCCATGCTTAACAACATTTAATATTGTTAGTTAGCCATAACCGAGAGAGAACTAAATAATTGATGTGGTGTTTCATCAATATGCAACTCGTTGCATATTGAGCTCCACTTAATTTGTAGTATTGTTCGTTGCACTTTGCCATGCCATGCCTCATTAAACCGGACATGCATCATACTTGTTTGCGCATCATGCCATGTTTATGTGAGGGTTGTTTACTATGTTGTTTGCTTCTTTCCGGTTTGCTTCTCTCGTTAGCTTCGGTTTCGTTACGGAGTTGTGAGGATTCGTTCGACTACGTCCGTTTGTCTTCTTCATGGGATCGTTCTTCTTCCTTGCGGGATTTCAGGCAAGATGACCATACCCTCGAAATCACTACTATCTTTGCTATGCTAGTTTGCTCGCTCTTTTGCTATGCCAATGCTACGATGCCTACCATTTGCTTGTCAGCCTCCCAAATTGCCATGTCAAACCTCTAACCTTTGACACCATTCCTAGCAAACCGTTGTTTGGCTATGTTACCGCTTTGCTCAGCCCCTTTTATAGCGTTGTTAGTTGCAGGTGAAGATTGAAGTTTGTTCCTCGTTGGAACATGGAGATGTTGTTCCTTGTTGGAACATGTTTACTTGTTGGGATATCACAATATCTCTTATATTATTAATGCATCTATATATTTGGTAAAGGGTGGAAGGCTCGGCCTTATGCCCAGTGTTTTGTTCCACTCTTGCAGCCCTAGTTTCCGTCATACCGGTGTTATGTTCCCGGATTTTTGCGTTCCTTACGCGGTCGGGTGATTTATGGGACCCCCCTGACAGTTCGCTTTGAATAAAACTTGTCCAGCAAGGCCCAACCTTGGTTTTACCATTCGCCTCACCTAACCCTTTTCTTCCCTTGGGTTTCGGAGCCGAGGGTCATCTTTATTTTAGCCCCGGGCGGTGCTCCTTCAGTGTTGGTCCAACTGAGCGATGTCCGGTGCCCCCTGGTAACGGGGGTCTATGCCAACCCGACGTCTGGCTCATCCGGTGTGCCTTGAGAGCGAGATATGTCCAGCTCCTATCGGGATTTGTCGGACTGTGGGGAGGCTTTGCTGGTCTTGTTTTACCATTGTCGAAATGTCTTGATGTACCGGGATACCGAGTCGATCGGAGTGTCTTGGGTGAAGGTCTATTCCTTCGTTGATCGCGAGAGCTTGTCATGGGCTAAGTTGGGACACCCTGCAGGTATAAACTTTCGAGAGCCGTGCCTGCGGTTATGTGGCAGATGGGAATTTGTTAATGTCGGTTGTAGAAAACCTGAAGTTGACCTTAATTAAAATACATCAACCGTGTGTGTAACCGTGATGGTCTCTTTCCGTGAGTCCGGAAGTGAACACTGATGTTGGAGTTATGCTTGGCGTAGGTTGCTATAGGATCACTTCTTGATCATACTTTTATCGACCGTGCTTTACCTTCTCTTCTCGCTCTCATTTGCGTATGTTAGCCGTCATATATGCCGCCGCTTGTCTGCAGCTCCACCTCATTACTCCATCCTTGCCCATAAGCTTAAATAGTCTTGATCTCATGGTGCGAGATTGTTGAGTCCTCGTGGCTCACGGATACTTCAAAACCAGTTTGCGGTGCCTATGTTACCGAGCGGTGATGCAACCAAGCTCAAGGAGGAGCTTGATGAAGATCTTGCCCTTTGTGTTGTTTCGTTCTAGTTGATCGATAGTGGAGCCCGGTTGGGGTCGATCGGGGACCTTTATCGCATTTGGGGTTCTTCTTTTATTTTGGTTCCGTAGTCGGACCTTGATTGTATCTGGATGATGTAATGCTTTATTCATGTAATTGTGTGAAGTGGCGATTGTAAGCCAACTATGTATCTTTTTCCTTATGTATTACATGGGTTGTGTGAAGATTACCTCACTTGCGACATTGCTTTCAATGCGGTTATGCCTCTAAGTCGTGCTTCGACACGTGGGAGATATAGCCGCATCGAGGCGTTACAAGTTGGTAATCGAGCCATCCCGACCTTAGGAGCCCCCACTGCTTGATCGTTTTTAGTGGCCGAGTTGTGTCTAGAAAAATGTTTTGAGTCATTTAGGATTATATATATCGGAGAGTTTAGGAATTCTCTTTACTCACCAGTCCCTTCGACCTTCTGGTGAGGTATCCTGACGTAGAGTTTTGACTCTTCTCTTCTCAAATTTCACTAAATTTTTTTTTAGGATCACGCGGGTATCTTAGAATCGTTCCGATGGTTTTATGATGACAACATTGTCTTGGTGCCTCGACATTTAGGGGTTGTGGCGGTGTCCGGGAGTTGAGCTCCGAGGTGTTGTCGTCATAATTTTATCGTTGCGATTCGGAATACCGAGTTTAATCGCCGACATCGAAAATCTCTTTTATGCAGTTGTTGGTGAGATAACCCCGCTAACCCGATCTTGAGGTGAGTACGGAGTATTGCCATGACTTGTATAACGGATGCTTTTGAAGGTTGAGGTAGGCGATTTCGAAGGTTTCTTGGTTATGTGTTGACGGATGGATACAATTTGGATGTAGGGATTGTTAGTTTGGGTGAGATATATATTGCTCCCTGTATCCCCAACACCAGATTGCATAACGAGAAAGTTTGGGAGTTTCATAGGTGGGAATTCAAGTAGCTCTAGGATATCTTTCCGACGGATGTATGATATGAAATTGGGGTTCGACGTCTAGTGGTCCGCCTATTCACGGTTGGTTTTACTGATGGTCTCGTTGTGTCTTAAAGAGTCCTTGGCTATGCCGACTGGGACGCTTCGTATGTCATGTGCCTTTGCCTTGTACATGATGGTGTTGTACGATTGAGCCCGTGTAGGCCCCACCACGAAAACTTCGGACGAAATCTCTATCATATGTTTGTTCCGGCTTATTCTGCAAGCCAAATCCTTTGTTTTGTTTTATTTGTGGTATTCGAGTTGCTTCAATGTCAAGTGTTGATTCCATACCTTTCCGAAATGGTGTTCTCATACTCCGATGTGAATACCAATCCTTCTTGATCATCGAGATTGTCATGTCAATCCTTTTCAACCGGCGTGTTTCTCTTCAAGTGGATCCGATCACTTCAACATCAGCAAGACCAATTGTCATTTCTTCTCAACGGTGTTTGTTTCATCCCAAGTTGTCTTTGTTTTTCCCCACCCTCCCACCCTTTTTCTTCAAGGACTCAGATTTCTTAATCATGTATCCTTTTATTTGTGGGAAGTTTCTCCATTCTTTTCCGTCAATGTTCTTACCCGGTGGTTCTCAAGAAGATGTTCTACTAGTTCATCATCCTTCATTGTTGTTTCTTCTCCGGTGGATCCAATTCAAGCTTTCAGTGCTGATCATATTCCTTTCCTCGTGTCAATTGCTTTGTCATGTTTGGTGCACCTATTAATCATTCACTTCTTCCTATTCATTTGTTCTGGAGTGCTGAAGATATCTCGAAGATTCGTGTTTCCACTCTGCATTCGTTCAAGCTCTTTCGAGATTGATATCTCAGTCAAGTCATTTAATTCAACCGGTGCAACATCTCTTTTAAATCTTTTCAACGGTGTTCTTTTGAGTGGGCCCTAACCCACAGGTCTTTTCCCAGGATCTTACCTCACTCTTCTATTTTCCCAGAGCTATCCTAAATTCTTCTCCAAGTTTGACGTAAGAATGAGTTGTCATCAGTCAAATGCTTTTCTCCAAGATCTTTCAAATTCTTTTCTTAGTTGGCTCAACCTCTTCGCATTTGATTCTTTCGGTGTGCCTCAATAATTCTTGGTGGTGTTTCTCGTTGTCATTCTCATCATTTGAAGACCGAAGAAGAGTTTCTCTTTAATCTTGCTCTATTCTCTTCAAGATTCATGGTGCTAGCTTGATGCCATTCTCTCATAATTGTTTTCGATTGTGAGAACTCTTTTCTTACCATCCGGAGCATTTCATGAGTTGTTTCCATTTCTTTCCAACGAAGGCCATCATGTCATAATTCTTCATTCTCAGCGTGTAGCTATCGTTCTCTAAATCTCACCGGTGCATCATTCAAATAACCTCTAATTAGTTCATGGTCTCTTCATTCTCATGTATCTAAATCCCCTCAAGTATCTTCATTCATTTTCCAATTCTTCCCGGTGATTTGTGCCTTTGCTTCTTTCATTTTCAATTCTTACGGTGGTTCATTCAAGAGTTCTCTTTCTTTGTTCATCATATCAATTCATTTGTTGTTCCAATCCTACCGGTGGTTCGTTGAAGACCTTCTCAAGTTGGCGCTATATCTCTCTTTAATCCTTTCTACGAGAATAAGTAGTATGCCAAATCCGTTGATTGTCATCAATTTAATTGGTGAAGGATAAGCATAACTTAATTCTTATTATTGTTTCATCCAAGTTGATTAATCTCTTCTTTTCGGTGTTTGTTCATCATATCACATTCTTGGTTCTAAGATGTTCATCTTTCTTTTCGGAGTTCCAAGCTCTCTCAATTATCTCGTCGCGAAGCTCCACCTAGATCATTGCAAGGCTTCACCTTGTGTTTTCAACTTCTCTTTCTTTCTATCACCCTTTTGTTTACCAGAGTTCTTCATGGAGGCTCTACATGGTGGTTCATCAAGGATTCTCTTCATTTTTCAATTGTTCTTCAAGATTTCTCTCATAGTTATGACCCGCCAAGCTATACTCTAGAATAAACATGGTGCTCAACACATGTTTTGTTTTGAGAAGCTCAAATATTCTCCGTCTTGCATTCCGAAGTGCAATTCGTTCTACCTTATCATTTGAGATGGTGTTATGTCACTCTTGACAATTTCCTTCTTGTTTCATAATTCATATGTTGTCAAGAATGAGGTATTTTAAATCCATCAATCTCTTCGTTAGAGTTATCTTGGGTTATATTTCACCTAAAGCCTTCCATTGGGAATGTTGCTATTTGTGGTGCTTATCATTAATCCAAGCTTTCTCCATATCCTTCTCGGTGAAAGAGGTTTTTCATCTCTTCGTTGATCTCAAGCAACCAATTGTTTCCGTTAGTGGCCGGTTGTCACCTCATAATTTTGAGATGTTTTCCATAAGCCCACAACAAGCTTGTGCGTCTCGTTGTTGATTTTGCAACAACTCCGTTCGATTCTTCTTTGCAAGGATGCTTTCCAAGTTCATTTTCTTCTCCATTCTTTTATTCCAATGATCTAACTTCTATTCTTTCGTTACGGAGGCATTGTGATGTTGTGCTCTTCACCCATCACCTCGTTTTGTGAGGATCGTGTTCTTTTCTTGCTTATCCATTTAACTGGAGTGTTGTGTTCTCATTCAAGTTCTTTCATCTTATCAAGTTTTGCCTCTCGTTTCAACCAGAGTGGTTCCAATTCCTTCTTGTCCATTGTACTCGGCATTCATAGCTTTGCTACCTCCAAGGTTCACATGGTGTTCCTTGTTTCTCTTTTCTACCGCAGTGCTCTCAATTGTGGTTAACTCTGTTGTGTTCTTTCTTTCAACTTTTCAACCTCTCAGGTTCATTGGTTTCACTCATTGGTCAAAAAAGCAACTTAGTTTTACCTCTCCTCTCTTCCTCTTCTGTTTCTCTCCGGTGCCATTCTAGATCTCGGGACGAGATCCTCTCGTATTGGTGGAGTGTTGTAACACCCCGGATCCGATGTGCCAGTTGTCCTCCATTTATTCGCTATTGTTGCTTTGTCATTCGCTTGCGTGTTGCATCTTGCCATGTCATCATCCGCATTGCATCATCATGTTTTCAAAACTTGCATCCGTCCCGATCTCTTAGTTCTCTCCGTTGTCCGTTCTGAGACCAACCACACTTGCACGCGCCCGCGGCACCTCCGAAATATTATTTTTTAAGTGGCATAAAAATGTTCTCGGAATGGGTTGCAACTTGTCATGCGGTCTTATTATAGTGTAGACCGGCCGCCTGTCAAGTTTCGTCGCATTCGGAGTTCGTTTGACTGCCCAACCGTTATATTTATAACCGCGATATAGTCGGTTTAATCGTCGGACGTTTCGGTCTCCGAAACTGCCACCGGGTCGCTCTGTTTCTCTCTCTTCTTAGCTCGAGGCATCCTACACAGCCCACCTGCAGACACCTAGTCCCCCTCTCTGTCCGGAGCACACGATCGCGATCCGAGGGTCCGGAAACCCCTCCTAACTCCCTAATCCTAGCCCCTTCTATTTATATACACCTCCCCGCCATTTTGGCCTCCTCCAACCCCCCCTACCTTGTTTTCCGTGCAGCCACCTTCCAGCCGCCGCCTCCTCCTCGAGATCCGCGCGCCTCCACCTCATCCTGCCACATGGCGGTGCCCTAGTGGCGGCCGCCACCAGACACCGCCTCCGGCCACTAGGCGGCGCCACGTCGCCCTCGGCCTCCTCCCGCCGCCGTGGCCCAGTCCTGCCCGCCCGGACTCGAACCCGGCCGTGCCCCACGCCCGCTTCGTCCGCTTCGCTCCCGATCGGGAGAGAGCTCCGATCCGGCCGCCGCCGCCGTGCTCGACCCGCGCCGCCCCGCCGACCTCCGGCGCCGAATCGCCGTGCCCTCTCGCCGCCGCCGGCGCGCCGCCAGTCGCCGCCGTGCCCATCTGCTTCCCGCCGCCTCACAGCGCCACCACCGCGGGCAGACCCGCCCGAGCTCGCCGGCCTCGACATCCCCTGCGGATCCGGTCGCCTCCGCCCGATCTGCCGGAGTTAGGACCCCAGCGCCGCCCGCGACCCATTCCGGTCTCCCGCGCTGCCCTCGCCGGAGGTGCTCCCCCCGCCGCCGCCATGACCGCTTCGGGAGCGAGCGGAGAGCCGCTTCGCTCCACGGTGCCCGTTGACCGCGCCTCCGGGCCCAAGCCGGCCCTCTTGGGCCTCCTCCACCAAGCAGGCCAAGCCCATGGGTGGCGCCCTCCAGATCCCTTATCCTGTCCACTACCGGGCCTGCGATTCGGCCCACATCGCTTTTTTTCCCAGATCTGCGAATTTCCTAATTATTCAGAGAACGCATATTCTGATTGACCCTTGTTGTTCATGCATATAATAACTCATGAACCGTGCGTCGGATTAAAATGATTTTAACATGTAAAATGCTTAGAATTTTATCTAGTTTCATAATTTTCCACTTTCACCCATGTTTATAAATGTTTAAAATGCTATTTGTTTAAATTTGCTCAAATGCCATGATAAAATGTTTTATTTCATAACTAAATAACCATAGCTCGGTTTTAAATAAACTTTATATGTAAATGGGGTGGAAAAATGCCTAGTTTAACATGGTCCACTTTATTTTCCTGTTTAACAACTTTAAAATATGTTTTAGGTCAGAACAGTACCAAATCTAAAATATGCATATGGGGATTTACCGGAATTGTTGTTTGTTGTTCCGGCCTCCCTTAAACTTGCCTAGATAGGTAGTTTTCATATGCCTCACCTCTTGCCATGCTTAACAACATTTAATATTGTTAGTTAGCCATAACCAGAGAGAACTAAATAATTGATGTGGTGTTTTCGTCAATATGCAACTCGTTGCATATTGAGCTCCACTAATTTGTAGTATTGTTCGTTGCACTTTGCCATGCCATGCCTCATTAAACCGGACATGCATCATACTTGTTTTGCGCATCATGCCATGTTTATGTGAGGTTGTTTACTATGTTGTTTGCTTCTTTCGGTTTGCTTCTCTCGTTAGCCGGTTTAGCTCGAGTTGTGAGGATTCGTTCGACTACGTCCGTTTGTCTTCTTCATGGGATCGTTCTTCTTCCTTGCGGGATTTCGGGCAAGATGACCATACCCTCAAAATCACTACTATCTTTGCTATGCTAGTTTGCTCGCTCTTTTGCTATGCCAATGCTACGATGCCTACCATTTGCTTGTCAGCCTCCCAAATTGCCATGTCAAACCTCTAACCTTTGACACCATTCCTAGCAAACCGTTGTTTGGCTATGTTACCGCTTTGCTCAGCCCCTTTTATAGCGTTGTTAGTTGCAGGTGAAGATTGAAGTTTGTTCCTCGTTGGAACATGGAGATGTTGTTCCTTGTTGGAACTGAAGGAAATATGCCCTAGAGGCAATAATAAAGTTATTATTTATTTCCTTATTTCATGATAAATGTTTATCATTCATGCTAGAATTGTATTAACCGGAAACATGATACATGTGTGAATGCATAGACAAAACAAGATGTCACTAGTATGCCTCTACTAGACTAGCTTGTTAATCAAAGATGGTTATGTTTCGACCATGAACAAAGGAGTTGTTATTTGATTAACGAGGTCACATCATTAGTAGAATGATCGATTGACATGACCCATTCCATTAGCTTAGCACACGATCGTTTAGTATGTTGCTCTTGCTTTTATCCATGACTTATACATGTTCCTATAACTATGAGATTATGCAACTCCGTTTACGGAGGAACACTTTGGTGCTACCAAACGTCTGGCGTAATCGGGTGATTATAAAGGAGTACTACGGTGTCTCCAAAGGCGGATGTTGGGTTGGCGTATTTCGAGATTAGGTTTTGTCACTCCGATAGTCGGAGAGGTATCTCTGGGCCCTCTCGGTAATGCACATCACTGAAGCCTTGCAAGCACTACAACTAATGAGTTAGTTGTGAGATGATGTATTACGGAACGAGTAAAGAGACTTGCCGCAACGAGATTGAACTAGGTATTGGATACCGACGATCGAATCTCGGGCAAGTAACATACCGATGACAAAGGGAACAACGTATGTTGTTATGCGGTCGACCGATAAAGATCTTCGTAGAATATGTAGGAACCAATATGGGCATCCAGGTCCGCTGTTGGTTATTGACCGTGAATAGTTCTAGGTCATGTCTACATTGTTCTCGAACCGTAGGGTCCGCACGCTTAAGGTTTCGATGGATGTTATTATGAGTTTATGTATTTTGATGTACCGAAGAAGTTCGAGTCCGGATGTGATCACGGACATGACGAGGAGTCTCGGAATGGTCGAGACATAAAGATTGATATATTGGAAGCCTATGTTTGGAGTTCGAATGGTTCCGGCGGCGGAATTCTTGGAGTACAGGGAGGTTCGGAACCCCCGGAGGTAAATGGGCCTCGATGGGCCTTAGTGGAAAGGAGAAGGGCAGCCCTAGGAGGGAGGCGCGCCCCCCCTTCCCTAGTCCTACTAGGACTAGGAGAAGGGGCCGCCCCCTCTCTCTTCCCCCTCAGGAATCCTAGTCCAACTAGGATTGGGGGAATCCTACTCCCAGAGGAGTAGGACTCCCGGCGCACCTCCTTAGGGCCGGCCCCTCCCCTGGCTCCTTTATATCGGGGCAGGGGGCACCTTGAACACACAAGTTGATCGTGAGATCGTTCCTTAGCCGTGTGCGGTGCCCCCTCCACCATATTCCACCTCGGTTATACCGTCATGAAGCTTAAGCGAAGCCCTGCGCGGTGAAACATCAAGATCGTCACCACGCCGTCGTCTTGTGGAACTCTCCTCGACACTCGGCTGGATCGGAGTACAAGGGGCGTCATCGAGCTGTACGTGTGTCAAGAACTTCGGGGCGTCGAATGCTTGGCGCCGGGATCGGTCGGATCGCGAGGAGAACGTCGACTACTTCCTCTACGTTGTGATCGCTTCGCCGGGTCTACAAGGGTATGTGGACAACACTCTCCCTCTCGTTGCTATACATCACCATGATCTTGCGTGTGCGTAGGAAAATTTTTGAAATTACTCGTTCCCCAACAGTGGCATCCGAGCCTAGGTTTTTCTATGGTTTGATGTTTTGCACGAGTAGAACACAAGTGAGTTGTGGGCGATACAAGTCATACTACCTACCAGCATGTCATACTTTGGTTCAGCGGTATTGTGAGATGAAGCGGCCGGACCGACATTACGCGTGACGCTTCGCGAGACTGGTTTCACCGCCACGAGCACTCGTTGCTTAAAGGTGACTGGTGGGTGTCTGTCTCTCTCACTTTAGTTGAACCGAGTGTGGCTCGCCGGTCCTTGAGAAGGTTAAAGCGGAGTCTATTTGTGAAATATCGTTGTGGTTTTGATGCGTAGGTGAGACTGGTTCTTGCTTAAGCCCGTAGCAGCCACGTAAAATTTGCAACAACAAAGTAGAGGGCGTCTAACTTGTTTTTGCAGGGCATGTTGTGATGTGATATGGTCAAGATGTGATGCTATATTTTATTGTATGAGATGATCATGTTTTGTAACGAAGTTATCGGCAATGGCAGGAGCCATATGGTTGTCGCTTTATTGTATGCAATGCAATCATACTGTAATGCTTTACTTTATCACTAAGCGGTAGCGATAGTCGTAATAGCATAAGTTTGGCGAGGCGACAACGATGCTGCGATGGAGATCAAGGTGTCGCGCCGGTGGCGATGGTGATCATGGTGGTGCAACAAGATGGAGATCATGAAGCACAAGATGATGATGACCATATCATATCACTTATATTGATTTGCATGTGATGTTTATCCTTTTATGCATCTTATCTTGCTTTGATTGACGGTAGCATTATAAGATGATCTCTCACTAAATTATCAAGAAGTGTTCTCCCGGGTATGCACCGTTGCCAAAGTTAAATCGTGCCCGGACACCACGTGATGATCGGGTGTGATAAGCTCTCGTCCATCTACAACGGGTGCAAGCCAGTTTTGCACGCGAGAATACTCGGGTTATACTTGGCGAGCCGAGCATATGCAGATATGGCCTCGGAACACGGAGACCGAAAGGTCGGCGTGAATCATATAGTAGATATGATCAACATAAGATGTTCACCATTGAAAACTACTCCATTTCACGTGATGATCGGTTATGGTTTAGTTGATTTGGATCACGTGATCACTTAGATGACTAGAGATGTTTTTCTAAGTGGGAGTTCTTAAGCAATATGATTAATTGAACTTAAATTTATCATGAACTTAGTACTGATAGTATCTTGCTTGTTTATGTTTGATTGTAGATAGATGGCTCGTCTTTGTTGTTCCGTTGAATTTTAATGCGTTCCTTGAGAAAGCAAAGTTGAAAGATGATGGTAGCAATTACGGATTGGGTCCGTAACTTGAGGATCATCCTCATTCTGCCTGGAAGAGCTACGTCTGGATGCACCGCTAGGTGCAGAACTCTTGCTAATGCAACTGCAGATGTTATGAGCGTCTGGCGAGCAAAGTGATGACTACTCTATAGTTCGATGTGCCATGCTTTACGGCTTAGAACCGGGACTTCAACGACGTTTTGAGCGTCATGGAGCATATGAGATGTTCCAGAGTTGAAGTTGATATTCAACAGAATGCGGATTGAGAGATATGAAGTCTCCAATAAGTTCTATAGCTACAAGATGGAGGAGAATAGTTACATTAGTGAGCATATACTCGGAATGTCCGGGTACTACAATCACTTGACACAATTGGGAGTTAATCTTCCGGATGATTGTGTCATTGATGTAATTCTTCAATCACCGCCACCAAGCTACAAAGGCTTCGTGATGAACTATAATATGCAAGGGTTAGTAAAGACTATACCGAGCTCTTCGCAATGCTAAAGGCTGCGGAGGTAGAAATCAAGAAGGAGCATCAAGTGTTGATGGTCAATAAGACCACTAGTTTCAAAAAGAAAGGCAAAGGGAAGAAGAAGGGAATCTCAAGAAGAACGGCAAGCAAGTTCTTTGCTCGGGAGAAGAAACCCAAGTCGGCCCTAAACACTGAAGCCGAGTGCTTCTCCGCAAGCGATAGTCCTTTGGAAGCGGAACCGCCCCAAGTATTTGGCGGATAAGAAGGATGGCAAGGTGAACAAAGGTATATGTGATATACATGTTATTGATGTGTACCTTACTAGAGCTCGTAGTAGCACTGGTATTTGATATCTTGGTTACATTGCTAATATTTGCAACTCAAAGCAGGACTACTGATTGCTGAACTCGGCAAAGGGCGAGGTGACGATCTTGGCGTGGGAAATGGTTCCAAAGTCGATGTGATCGCGGTCGGCACGCTACCTCTACATCTACCTTCGGGATTAGTTTTAGACCTAAATAATTGTTATTTGGTGCTGCGTTGAGCATGAACATTATATCTGGATCTTGTTTGATGCGAGGCGGTTATTCATTTAAATCGAGAGAATAATGGTTGTTCTATTTATATGAGTAATATCTTTTATGGTCATGCACCCTTAAGGAATGGTCTATTTTGATGAATCTCGATAGTAGTGATACACATATTCATAATGTTGAAACCAAAAGATGCAGAGTTGATAATGATAGTGCAACTTATTTGTGGCACTTGCCGTTTAGGTCATATCGATGTAAAGCGCATGAAGAAACTCCATCTTGATGGACTTTTGGAGTCACTTGATTATGAATCACTTGGCACTTGCGAACCGTGCCTCATGGGCAAGATGACTAGAACACCGTTCTCGGTACTATGGAGAGAGCAACAGATTTGTTGGAAATCATACATCTGAGATGTATGTGGTCCGATGAATATTGAGGCTCGTGGCGGATATCGTTATTTTCTCACCTTCACAGATGACTTAAGCGGATATGGGTATATCTACTTAATGAAACATAAGTCTGAAACGTTTGAAAAGTTCAAAGAATTTGAGTGAAGTTGAAAATCATCGTAACAAGAAAATTAAGTTTCTACGATCGATCGTGGAGGTGAATATTTGAGTTCTGAGTTTGGTCTACATTTGAAACAATGCGGAATAGTTTCACAACTCACGCCACCGGAACACCACAACAGTAATGGTGTGTCGAGCGTCAGAATCGTACTTTACTAGATATGGTACGATCTATGATGTCTCTTACAGATTTACCGCTATCGTTTTGGGGTTATGCTCTAGAGACGGCCGCATTCACACTGAATAGAACACCGTCGAAATCCGTTGAGGCGACACCTTATGAACTGTGGTTTAGCAAGAAACCAAAGTTGTCGTTTCTTAAAGTTTGGGGATGCGATGCTTATGTGAAAAAGCTTCAACCGATAAGCTCGAACCCAAATCGAATGTGTCTTCATAGGATACCCAAAGGAGGCAGTTGGGTACACCTTCTATCACAGATCCGAAGGCAAGACATTCGTTGCTAAGAATGGATCCTTTCTAGAGAAGGAGTTTCTCTCGAAAGAAGTGAGTGGGAGGAAAGTGGAACTTGATGAGGTAATAGTACCTTCTCCCTTACTTGAAAGTAGTTAAATCGCAGAAACCAGTTTACGAGACACCTACGCCAAGTAGTGAGGAAGTTGATGATGTTGATCATGAAACTTGAGATCAAGTTCTGCAGAACCTCGTAGATCAACGAGTAAGATCCGCACTGAGTGGTACGGTAATCCTGTTCGAAGTCATGCTACTAGATCATGATGAACCTACGAACTATGAAGAAGCGATGGTGAGCCCAGATTCATAAAATGGCTTGAGGCCATGAAATCGAGATGGGATCCATGTATGAAAACAAAGTGTGGACTTTGGTTGACTTGCCCGAGGGTAGGCAAGCAATAGAAAACAAGTGGATCTTCAAGAAGAAGACCGACGGCGGTAATATTCTCGTCTATAAAGCTCGACTTATGCAAAGGTTTTCGACAAGTTCAAGGGGTTGACTACGATGAGACCTTCTCACCCGTAGCGATGCTTAAGTCCGTCCGAATCATGTTAGCAATTGCTGCATTTTATGATTATGAAATTTGGCAAATGGATGTAAAGCGCCTTCTGAATGGATTTACGGAAGAAGAGTTGTATATGATGCAACCGAAGGTTTTATCAATCCAAAGGAGCTAACAAAGTATGCAAGCTCCAGCGATCCATCTATGGACTGGTGCAAGCATCTCGGAGTTGGAATAAGCGCTTTGATAGTGTGATCAAAGCATTTGGGTTTGTACAAACTTTTGGAGAAGCCTCTGTATTTACAAGAAAGTGAGTGGGAGCTCTGTAGCATTTTCGATCTTATATGTGGATGACATATTGCTGATCGGAAATGATATAGAATTTGGATAGCATAAAGGGATACTTGAATAAGAGTTTTTCAATGAAAGACCTCGGTGAAGCTGCTTACATATTGGGCATCAAGATCTATAGAGATAGATCAAGGCGCTTAATTGGACTTTCACAAAGCACATACCTTGACAAAGTTTTGAAGAAGTTCAAAATGGATCAAGCAAAGAAAGGGTTCTTGCACGTGTTACAAGGTGTGAAGTTGAGTCGGACTCAATGCCCGACCACCGCAGAAGATAGAGAGAAAATGAAAGATGTTCCTATGCTTCAGCCATAGGCTCTATCATGTATGCAATCTGTGTACGGACCGATGTGTGCCTTGCTATAAGCCTAGCAGGAGGTACCAAAGTAATCCAGAGTGGATCATGGACAGCGGTCAAGAACATCTGAAATACCGAAAAGGACGAAGGATATGTTTCTCGTATATGGAGGTGACAAAGAGCTCATAAATGGCAGTTACGTTGATGCAAGCTTTGACACCGATCCGGACGATTCTAAATCGCAGACGGATCGTATTTACACTAAGCGGAGGAGCTGTCGGTTGGTGCAGTTCTAAACAAAGCGTCGTGGCGGGATCTACATGTGAAGCGGAATACATAGCAGCTTCGGAAGCAGCTAATGAAGGAGTGCGGATGAAGGAGTTCATATCCGATCTAGGTGTCATACCTAGTGCATCGGGTCCAATGAAAATCTTCGTGACAATCTTGGAGCAATAGCCTTAGCAAAGGAATCCAGATTTCACAAGAGGACCAAACACATCAAGAGACGCTTCAATTCCATCCGGGACTTAGTCGGATGGAGACATAGAGATTTGCAAGATACATACGGATCTGAATGTTGCGGAACCGTTGACTAAGCCTCTTCCACGAGCAAAACATGATCAGCACCAAGACTCCATGGGTGTTAGAATCATTCTTGTGTAATCTAGATTATTGACTCTAGTGCAAGTGGGAGGCTGAAGGAAATATGCCCTAGAGGCAATAATAAAGTTATTATTTATCTCCTTATTTCATGATAAATGTTTATCATTCATGCTAGAATTGTATTAACCGGAAACATGATACATGTGTGAATGCATAGACAAAACAAGATGTCACTAGTATGCCTCTACTAGACTAGCTTGTTAATCAAAGATGGTTATGTTTCGACCATGAACAAAGGAGTTGTTATTTGATTAACGAGGTCACATCATTAGTAGAATGATCGATTGACATGACCCATTCCATTAGCTTAGCACACGATCGTTTAGTATGTTGCTCTGCTTTTATCCATGACTTATACATGTTCCTATAACTATGAGATTATGCAACTCCGTTTACGGAGGAACACTTTGGTGCTACCAAGCGTCACAACGTAATCGGGTGATTATAAAGGAGTACTACAGGTGTCTCCAAAGGCGATGTTGGGTTGGCGTATTTCGAGATTAGGTTTTGTCACTCCGATAGTCGGAGAGGTATCTCTGGGCCCTCTCGGTAATGCACATCACTGAAGCCTTGCAAGCACTACAACTAATGAGTTAGTTGTGAGATGATGTATTACGGAACGAGTAAAGAGACTTGCCGCAACGAGATTGAACTAGGTATTGGATACCGACGATCGAATCTCGGGCAAGTAACATACCGATGACAAAGGAACAACGTATGTTGTTATGCGGTCCGACCGATAAAGATCTTCGTAGAATATGTAGGAACCAATATGGGCATCCAGGTCCGCTGTTGGTTATTGACCGTGAATAGTTCTAGGTCATGTCTACATTGTTCTCGAACCGTAGGGTCCGCACGCTTAAGGTTTCGATGGCGGTTATTATGAGTTTATGTATTTTGATGTACCGAAGAAGTTGAGTCCGGATGTGATCACGGACATGACGAGGAGTCTCGGAATGGTCGAGACATAAAGATTGATATATTGGAAGCCTATGTTTGGAGTTGAATGGTTCCGGCGGCGGAAATTCTTGGAGTCTGGGAGGTTACCGGAACCCCCGGAGGTAAATGGGCCTCGATGGGCCTTAGTGGAAAGGAGAAGGGCAGCCCTAGGAGGCGCGCCTCCCCCTTCCCTAGTCCTACTAGGACTAGGAGAAGGGGCCGCCCCTCTCTCTCTTTCCCTCAGGAATCCTAGTCCAACTAGGATTGGGGAATCCTACTCCCAGAGGAGTAGGACTCCTGGCGCACCTCCTTAGGCCGCGGCCCCTCCCCCTGGCTCCTTTATATACGGGGCGGGGGGCACCTTAGAACACACAAGTTGATCGTGAGATCGTTCCTTAGCCGCCGTGCGGTGCCCCTCCACCATATTCCACCTCGGTTATACTGTCATGAAGCTTAAGCGAAGCCCTGCGCCGGTGAAACATCAAGATCGTCACTGCGCCGTCGTCTTGTGGAACTCTCCTCGACACTCGGCTGGATCGGAGTACAAGGGGCGTCATCGAGCTGTCGTGTGTCAAGAACTTCGGGGCGTCGAATGCTTGGCGCCGGGATCGGTCGGATCGCGAGGAGAACGTCGACTACTTCCTCTACGTTGTGATCGCTTCGCCGGGTCTACAAGGGTATGTGGACAACACTCTCCCTCTCGTTGCTATACATCACCATGATCTTGCGTGTGCGTAGGAAAATTTTTGAAATTACTCGTTCCCCAACAGAACATGTTTACTTGTTGGGATATCACAATATCTCTTATATTATTAATGCATCTATATATTTGGTAAAGGGTGGAAGGCTCGGCCTTATGCCCAGTGTTTTGTTCCACTCTTGCCGCCCTAGTTTCCGTCATACGGTGTTATGTTCCCGGATTTTGCGTTCCTTACGCGGTCGGGTGATTTATGGGACCCCCGACGTTCGCTTTGAATAAAACTTGTCCGCAAGGCCCAACCTTGGTTTTACCATTTGCCTCACCTAGCCCTTTTCTTCCCTTGGGTTTCGGAGCCCGAGGGTCATCTTTATTTTAGCCCCCGGGCGGTGCTCCTTCGAGTGTTGGTCCAACTTTGGCGATGTCCGGCGCCCACGGGCAACTGTGGTCTATGCCAACCCGACGTCTGGCTCATCCGGTGTGCCACGAGAGCGAGATATGTGCAGCTCCTATCGATTTGTCGGCCAGCAGGAGGCTTTGCTGGTCTTGTTTTACCATTGTCGAAATGTCTTGATGTACCGGGATACCGAGTCGATCGGAGTGTCTTGGGTGAAGGTCTATTCCTTCGTTGATCGCGAGAGCTTGTCATGGGCTAAGTTGGGACACCCTGCAGGTATAAACTTTTGAGAGCCGTGCAGCGGTTATGTGGCGAGATGGGAATTTGTTAATGTCGGTTGTAGAAAACTGAAGTTGACCTTAATTAAAATACATCAACCGTGTGTGTAACCGTGATGGTCTCTTCCGTGAGTCCGGAAGTGAACACTGATGTTGGAGTTATGCTTGGCGTAGGTTGCTATAGGATCACTTCTTGATCATACTTTTATCGACCGTGCTTTACCTTCTCTTCTCGCTCTCATTTGCGTATGTTAGCCGTCATATATGCGATTAAACGCTTGCTACAGCTCCACCTCATTACTCCATCCTTACCCATAAGCTTAAATAGTCTTGATCTCGTGGTGCGAGATTCTTTGAATCCTCGTGGCTCACGGATACTTCAAAACCGGTTTGCGGTGCCTATGTTACGAAAGCAGATGATGCTGACCAAGCTCAAGGAGGAGCTTGATGAAGATCTTGCCCTTTGTGTTGTTTCGTTCTAGTTGATCGATAGTGGAGCCCGGTTGGGGTCGATCGGGGACCTTTATCGCATTTGGGGTTCTTCTTTTATTTTGGTTCCGTAGTCGGACCTTGATTGTATCTGGATGATGTAATGCTTTATTCATGTAATTGTGTGAAGTGGCGATTGTAAGCCAACTATGTATCTTTTTCCCTTATGTATTACATGGGTTGTGTGAAGATTACCTCACTTGCGACATTGCTTTCAATGCGGTTATGCCTCTAAGTCGTGCTTCGACACGTGGGAGATATAGCCGCATCGAGGGCGTTACACCTAGGCCGGACACCTGAGGGACCCCGAATCCAGGACTCCCTCAGCAGCCGCCACACACGGCTGGGATATGAGCGACCACCAGGAGCACACTCATCGTCGTCGATCGCATCTGCCAATGGCTGCTCACCCCCAGCCGCAGCCTCCATCCTACCCTCGACGGAGGAGGGCGTACAGCCGTGTCCCTGACTCCCTGTCCACCAGCCCGTGAGATTTGGATGGGGAAGCAGTGAGGCAAGCAAGAGAACGGCACCACCAACCTTTTTTTCTTTGACTTCCCTGTTCGCTTCCTTCCTCCTCCTCTACCGCTGTCGTCCTGGCCGAAGACGACGTCTCACCTCACCGGCTGCCATAGTGGACGGCGCTGAGTGTCGGATCTTCTCGTGGATGCTGCTTCTGCCGCGGTCGCGGCCTCTCACGCTCGTTGTTCTTCTCCCGTTGGCTCCCCAGATCTAGCGACGCTGATAGAAACGAGCAGAGGCGGCGACTGCTTTGGCGTGCGGAATGAGAGGAGGTCGCGTGAGTGGGGGAGAATGGGAGAGGCAAGGAGCGTGATTTTTTTTGTCTCTCTTTTCTGCGCAATACGCGAGCATCTCAGGGCCACCCAATCGTAATGCGTTTTTTTCACCTCCTTTTGATGACGTGTATAACGCGAGAGGCCGCCCCTTGCGCGATGCTTATTGTGTTTGATGGGAGGGGCAGTTATCCAAATCATCAGTTTGAATCGATTTGTAAAAAGTTGAGTGTGTTTTTTGTAAATAAAAAAGTCTAAAAATGTGTCTAAGATTTATTTAAATAATTCCATCCAACTTAACATGAGAAAATAAATTGACCATACTAAATCCCAGGTCAACCAAAACAGCACAAGTTTCTTTTCTTTTCATTCATTTGCGTGATTTTACATCTGGGCGGGAATTTTCACAAAATGCAGCGACATTCAGTCACCGACACCCTTCCCCGCCCGGCTTTTCCATTTCCCACCTCTAAGAAGTTATTAATCCCATTATACTACACGTAGGCACACGTGGACGACCGCGCGACGATCCATCCAATACTAGTATGTATATCGTACAAACATGCGCGAAGAAATCAAGGCCGTCCGATTGAGAAACACGAACGACGGACGAACAGGCGCGTCGCGAGGTCAGTCAGTGGAGGCACGGCTCGGCGTCGGCCATCTCGACGCCGTTGACGCTGCCGTCGGCGCCGGGCCTTCCGGCCTTGTACTTGTACCACCTTGCGGCGAAGAGGTACACGACGAGGTTGGCGAGGCAAACCCCCGCGAGGAGCCAGTAGAACTTGTAGAGCTCGCCCTTGTTGAGGTCGTCGGCGATCCAGGGCCGGCGGTCACCGGTGATCTTGTGCACGACGGTGACGAGCGCCGAGCTGACGAAGAAGCCGAGCGAAAGCGTGCTGAGGAAGAGCCCCGTGCTCATGGTCTTCATCCCCTTGGGGCACTCGCGGAGGAAGAAGTCGAGCTGGCCGATGTAGGTGAAGGCCTCGCCGGCGCCGACAAAAAAGAACTGCGGGATGAGCCAGAAGACCGTCATGGGCACTGGGGCGCCCGCTGGGACGGCGGAGTCCCGCGCCACGCGGAGGCGCTTGACCTCGACGAGAGCGGCGGAGGTCATGGCGAGGATGGAGAGCACGAGGCCGATGCCGATCCGCTGGAGCGGGGTGAGCCCGTGCGGGTTGCCGTTGAGGCGGCGGGATACGGGCACGACGATGCGGTCGTAGATGGGGACGGTGAGGAGGATGGAGCCGACGAAGAAGACGGTGAGGGAGCCCGCCGGGATCTGGAAGGAGGGGCCGATGTGGCGGTCCATGGTGGTGGCCTGCGACACCGAGAAGGTGGTCATCTGCGCGTACACCGTCCAGAACATGATGGTCGTCGCCCATATCGGAAGCATCCGCGCCACCGTCTTGACCTCCTCCACGTCCGTCAGCGTCGCAAGCTGCCACTTGGTCGGCTCGCCGGCGGGGTCCGAGTTGATCGCCGCATGGTCCAAGAAACTGCAAAAATAAGTTGAGGTCTATCAGAACAAGAACTGGTACCACTGTTATACGTTTTTTCTTTAATTGTATACGAGTATAAATGAAATCAACTTGAACCGATTAAACCGTCTTTGTTTAAATTCAGCAAAAAAAAAATTGAAAATTTAAATTCGGCAATTTGAGAAGCTAACTCGAGCAGTTGTCTAGTGACAAAAAAAAAGTTGTCTAGTGACAAGTTTCAAGCTGGCGTCTTGAGAGTTACACATGAGACATGATAATAAATAAACCACATAAAAGAAATATTGCTACTATTAGCTTCAGCGACAAGTGCTGTTCCGTATCAGAAAACTAAGTACGTAGTTGGAAAAAATACGTTTGGTACATGAGACGTTGGATTTTATTTTAATTGACACACACAGAGACCATGCGACGTTCCTTTCACTTTTGGCCACTACAGCCTGTGATGCAACAAGTGCAAGCTAAAAGCAGTGGTCACAGGTACAAGATTCTGCAGTCGGATGGAGACACAGATCAAAAACAACAAATCATCCTAGGCCGAGCATCTACCTACGGGTCCAAAGCGAAGAACAGCCAAGTTCTTTGGAAGGGAATCGTCCACAGCCAAGTAGGAGTATTCAGAGATTTTTCTTCCTGACGCCAACTTGCTAATGGGTCATGACTGTATGTATCTGTATGGAACACACAGGGATTAAACAAGTAGGTTTAGGTGACCGACAGCCAATTAGCATCACCGGGCACAAGGCCTGTTCTGTCCAGTTATTTAGGGAAACCTCTTCTGTTCATGTGATGCAGGTGATGATTATGCAACCCCAGCCTAATCATGTGATGATGATGATGATGATTATATTCAACAAAACAAGCATGTCAGCAACATATACGGAGCTAAAATCATTGGCGGGAACTTGTCGAGAAACCATTTTCCCTGAAAAAACCCTCCAAAATAACCCTGTCCGTGTCAGGTCGATCGGCACTGGAAAAAATAAATAAGCGTCCACCTCCACACGTGAGACACGACACGCGGCTTTTTGCAAAGGAGGCGAACAGCGATGGACCGTTTGTTTGTTTATAATCGTATATGTCAATTAACAGTGCTCTAAGCAGCTAATTAACGGTGCGATCAATGAATAACTAGGTTGTGGATTTGGTTAATTTCCCCATCATCCTCACCAACCTAGACAACCATTTGCCAAGAGAGGCAACCACAATCAACACATGGGTTGAGTGCTTTTAGAGGGCTATGATGAAGTATGTCCATGGGATTGGGATGATCTCCGGTGCTTTTCCGAGCGTGAACTGGAGAGATGTGGCGTGGATCCTAGCTTCCAAGCGAGCCATGGCAAAAAGGAAGGGCAGACGCATGTGAGCGAGAAAGGTTTGCCTAGATCTTCTTGTCCCCATCAGCTAGCACCACTGGGATGGCTAAGCAACGGGCAAATTTACTTCCCTTTCGCTGCTACTAGTACACACAGAGACACGACGTACCACTACTACCACTAGTTCTTCTTCTTCTTCCTGTGTTGTGTCTAGGGGTTTCTTCTCTTGTTGATGGGCCTTTTCGTTTTTCCACTGCCCCAATCACGCAAAGCTTTCGGTACGCACACGTCTCGGTCCTCTCCTCTGCAGAAACACCCACCCACCTAATAATTGAGGTGATTTCCGTCTACCCCTCTCTACTGGCCTACCGTGGGCGTGGAGCATTAGCAAAAGGAGTTTCGGTCAAAACGTGTGTGTTTGATTTGATAACACCACCATAGAATATTTCAAGACTTGTGCAGGTCATATATACTGTATGTGTGTGTAAAAGACGATGATAGGTCTGAAGGAAGCTAACTCCATTTCGTTTCCAAGTGAAAAAGAGGTGTACACTGGCGTTCTCCTAGCTTGTTTTGTCAGGCACAAAAGACTTGATTTCCGCTTGTCAGCGACCTATGATTTCTGTACAGTACTCCGTCCTATATAGGAGTAGTGCCTGATTATGGGATGACAATGCAGAGCTGCTTTTGCTGATAAGTCCGTGGCAACTAGTGGTGTGTGGCTCTGAGACTAGCTTAACAGTTGGATCAATAATTCTCCACTATTGGTGTTACAGAAACCGTCGGTTTCAAAGTAAAGTATACGTACGGAGTAGACTCGAAACACAAGGCCCATTCTGAATTTGGAACACCCGTCCTCGGTTTCTCGGCCGCCCGCCTTCTAAGTGCCGATTAGGTTTCCTACACTACTACTAGTACGTACTAGTACAAGGAAACAGGGCAAATCAGAGAATTTTTGGCGTTGCCTACCGACCAGGCTCCAGAGCAGAGCCCCCGATACGATCCTCCTTCCCCACCAGGCAAATTTGACAAATTTGACCTATAGACGAAATCAAATCATAGAATGAACTATCCGTGAAACTATTTCACGCGGCTGACCTTTTTGTGACGCCCGCCACGAAAGTATTACACTACTGATGTCTGCAACGCCTCACGGATAAGCGCTACACGGTCGCGTCGCACGCGCGTGTGATCGAGAAAATTCTTAAGTCGTGTGCGGTAGCGCGAGAGTAGGCGCCACACTATATCTGATCTGGCGCCTAGCTCGTAGGAGTTGCACTAGTGCAGCGCCTAGCTCCCGGGCGTTCAGATTTAGTGCAGCAGCCGAGAGCTAAGCGTATGCAGTCAACCGTGTGAAATAGTTTCACGGACGGTTCATTTTGTGATTTAATTTCGTCTATGGGTCAATTTTATCAAATTTGCCTCCCCACCACACCATATGACGGACCATATCTCCAGGAGCCAGCCAGCCTATCCCTATCTAGGAGTATCCAGTATGAGTCCAGCGCATGTACTGCGTCCCATCCGGCGTCTCTGAATCCGTAACGTAGCACATGACATGACACACCGCACTTGCAACGCGTCTTGTATTCTTCTTGCAGGGAGGAGGCTTGGGTGCGTGCAGGTGGTTCCACATAGGGATGCAAGCGGCGTCCCGCATAACCCGCGAAACGAACAAATTAGTTCTCAAATGGCCAGAAAATTAACACCAAACTAGAGATTGATTTATACTACGCTGTAGCCCGCAAACCCGTCCGCTCTGCATCCCTAGTTCCACAGGACAGGACAGGACGGGGGCAGCCAGGATCAGTGGACCGATGGAGAGGAGAGGAGAGGGGGAGGGGACAGGGGCACGGTGTACCATCGCTATAGCTATAGAATAGTGGCAATTATTGGTATTGGTACACTGCCTGCCAAACTCGCCATTTGTCGCCTGCCAACCATGGTTATCCTCTCCTTACTCGCCCTAAACACACCAGTATGCAAGTGGATCGGGCCGGCGTGTCAGTGGGTCTCTTAGGGGTGAGAAAATGTAGTACTCCTACTAGCCTGGGCCTGGGCGGGTCGTTTTCGTCCTAGATTCACCGTTGGCGCGTGGTGCGCGAGGCCAAGTTGGGAGAAAATGACGAACGGATTTGGAGGGGACACACTTCCGGTGCAAAAGCTGAATCTAACACCAATTTGCATTCCTTCCATTCCAAGCTTAGAATTATATCAACTTAATGATTAAGAGACACTAAATTGGCCAGCCTTATTCCTCTTCTCTTTATTACACTACACTACGAGCTTCTTGTCCACTAGCATGCTGGGGGCCAGTCAACAGTACCATCTCTGGTCTCTATACTGGACTAGTATATTTCTTACGACTTGTAAGGCCACGCATGCAACTTTGACCCATGTCATCCATGATTATCATAATAATCTACTGGAGTAGGAAATGAGTTAAACAAGCAAGAGAGCGTGGCACTTATAATTCGTTAGCTTACCGGAACTGCTTCGTGTGCGGGATGCGCTCCTTGAGCTTGCTCTTCTTGGTGGAGCCCCCCTCGATGGCTGCCACCTTGCCCACGTCGATGTCGTAGAGCATGGAGGTGTCGGCGGGCAGCTGGACGCCGCGCTTGCGCCACGCGGCCACGACCACGGCCGCGATCTGGGTCAGCGGGCTCCCGGCCAGCTTCTTGAACCGGTACCTGCGGGTGCCGGCGAGGAACACCACCAGCCCGACGGCGATGGAGGCGGCGCAGGCGCCGTAGCCCCAGGGCCGGCCCAGGTTGTCCTGGACGTAGACGAGCACCGTGACGGCCAGGAGGGAGCCGAGGCTGATGAAGAAGAAGAACCAGTTGAAGAAGCGCATCATCTGCGACTTCTCGGTGCGGTCCGACTCGTCGAACTGGTCCGACCCGAAGCCGGAGACGCTCGACTTGAGCCCGCCGGTGCCCAGAGCCGTCAGGTACAGCGCAAGGTACAGCACGCCCAGCTGGGCGCCCGACGCGCGGGAGCAAGTCCCTATCCCGCCGCCCTCCGCCGTGCACGCCGGCGGCCGCAGCCCCGGCGCCGCCGTTGAGATCGTCAGGATCGTCACGCCCTGCACGTATAGATGCTTCTTGATTACTATCTATCGCAACTTGTAAAACATTATTACTCTATATATACTTCAAAGAGAGATAAAATTCTTCCTTGCAAAAAAAAAAAAAAGATAGCATGGGAAAACTTCAGATTTAATCTCATGCGAATTACTGATCTCCGGATTAAGAGGATGAAGTAGTAGTCCTAATCATCCACTGTGGCATACGGAGGACCCATAGTCCCATACGCGATCTTGGAAGCATATGTTAGACCCATGATGATTAAACAGTGTTGGTTTGGTGGCCGTTCTTTTCACAGCAGTATCGAGTTAATATACGTGTGCTCCACTTGTTAAAAAAACAGCTTTAGAAGAAGTTACTACAGATTGATATTTCTCTCCTTTTGATTTTGAAGAGTAACTAACAACCTACCACCAAAAGAACTGTGTCAAGCAGTTAAAACTTGCACGGCGAGGGACGGCAAAGCAGGCAAGCAGCAAAGTCAAAAGGAGAGGAGTACTCACGGATGCCTGGATGGCGGTGAAGATGGCGATGGTGAGGTAGCGGCCGAGGAAGGAGTCCGCGACGAAGCCGCCGAGGAGGCAGAGCATGAAGGAGGTGCCCATGAAGTTGGTGACGACGTTGGCCGCCTCTGCGTTGCCGACGTGCATCGTGGCCGTGAGGTACGTGACCAGGTTGACCGCGATCCCCAGCGTGGTGAGCCTCTCGTTGAGCTCCGCCACCAGGATCATGGCGGCGGCGCCCCAGCGGCCGGTGGTGGACCGGGCGGCGGGGCGGCCGCGGTAGTCCCACGCGTCGCCGAGGACCTCGGCCTGCGCCGCCGCATTGGTCTGGGGGAGAAGGCCGACCATAGTTGCCGGCCGGCGGGGAGGATCTGTGCGGGGGTGGCGGGCCGGCGCTGCGTGAGAGCTACCGTTGGCCGGTGTGTATGTATGGGTGTGTGTGTGTGGTGGGTTGGAGGTGGCGGGCGCGGTATATATACCCGCGGGCGCGGCAACGGCGGGGGTATTCTGGGCAGAATCTCGTGCTTCGCCTTTTGGGGAAGAAGAAAGAGATGATTTTGTTAGCTGGAGACTCTCCTCTGGACGAGGGTGATTATATGCAATAAGAATGATCTAATCTAAATTATCTGCGGTGAGATAAGGGCGGTTGCGGCTCCTTGCCTGGCCTGAGAGGATAAGGGCAATTGGTTTTGTTGAGGCTGTGGGGGTACGTGGACGGTTGATATGGCTGGGTGGCAACCGGCCGCGGCTTCTCCACAGTACACGGACCATGCCTATCGCCTAAGGCTAGCCACAGTGGGAGTAACTAACGCATTTCAATTTTTATTTATTTATGTGGTATGTAGTTAATGAAAAGAAATACTAAATCGGGTTCTTTTGGCATAATATGTTACTGTAACATAGCGTTTCTTGAAAAAGAATGAGTCTATAAGCTAATAAATGAAGCCATTTATGACCCTAGTGCTATGTTATTTTGCCCCATGGTGTTAATAACTTAGACTAGCGTCATATGCATGACACTAGTATAAGTTAGTCCTCACTATAACCAGCCTAAGGCAGTCGCAGCGTGCGCACACCTCCGCCGCCGCTAGTACCACTTGTTTCGCGATCTCTATCGGCGAGTTTGGTTCAAGGAGTAAGGGTAAAGAAAATAATCTATCAACACACAGTTTTTGGAGCGCGTATGATACTTGCGCGTCAATTCAGTAAGATAGGAGAAAAAGTTTTAACACATTAGAGCATTACAGCCGGACTTGGCAAATCCGGCACCCTATACGCCTGTGGGCGTATCCACGGACAGCGTCCGTCGGCCCCTCATATGTTGCGCCGCACATCCACATATCTCAAATTTCAATCATCAAATCCATGCACGTCGATCATACGATACAAATTGTCTGAATTCAAAAGTTCGAACCAAAGCAAACCAAATCATAGTTCAACAAACCGGACATGCCAAAATTAAATCAATGTCCGAGCATGACGGATGGCCTCGGATCACTAGTTGGGCGCTTGCTCCGAGCGGAATGTGTTGTGCTCTAGGCGGAATGTGTCCTACTCGTCCTGCTCTGCCTGCATCTGGGCTGTCTGCCCACCTGCATCTGGGCGGCGGTCTGGGTCGGTCTGGACGACATCTTCGACGGTGGATCCGGACCGATGGTGAGGATTGGGAGTAAGGATGGAGGACGGCGAGGGTCCACGCACGAGAAAGGTTGGAGGGTGGCGGGAGGAGAAGGAAGGGTTTGGTGGATTTGTTGAAATTTTTGATGGGGTCGGGCTGTGTTGGGTCCGACGTGACGGGTGTGCCCGGGCGCCCCATATCCGCCTCATATTGGGCTGAATATGAGGGGTGCTGTTCAGCCTGGGCGTTTGACGCCCGTTTAAAGAGCCCGTCTAGGTCGAAAAATCGTGACCGGTCTGTGACTGGGCGGCCCACCCGAACATATGAGACGGGTTTAACGCGTCGTGCTGTAGATGCTCTTACAACATTATTGAGAAGCCTTGCTCGCCTTCACCCATAAGAAACAACACACACACACTACTCGCGACCTCCCACCATGCCACGAGTTTCCTATTTTTTAGTGGCGCCATGTTCTCCATTCCGCATCTATGTCGTTCCTGATTGCACCCGGCTGTGCTTCTTCCACATAGAATGCATGGCTAGGATAGTGAAAGAGTTGAAGAGCGTATTTGGTTGTCTGCATTAGGCCTAATCAGGCTTATGCGGAAAGAAACTGGGCTGTTTGGTTGCTTGTGTTCACTGTTGGGCCTGCACAGCACGGCACTCAAAGCACCTCTCGCCGTGTCTCGCTGGCAACGCTCAGTTGGCAGTTTCCAGCGAGCCAGGCCAAGCTGAGCCATTGCGAGCGCACATGGGTGGGCCCCTTGCACGGGAGGAGGATGGAGGGATGCGAACGCTTACACAACATGTATGTGTTATCTTCTTCTACCTCCAGTAATCTCCTCCCTAATCTTCTTTCTTCCTTCTCCCTTCTAATCTACACAACAGTGCCTCGATTCGAGATAAGCTCTCCATGAAAAAGATGCGCATCAATGTTACAGTTTCATTTTTGTGGCCGGTTCGTAGTTTCGTCGACCATAAATGCTCAATTTTGTATTCACGTTTGGAGTTTTTTTCGACAAATTTTGTGTTCACGTTTGATGCGCATGATCGACCGTTCAAAATTTCCTTTGACCATTAGCCTAATCTCGTAGTTCCACATGACATCCATATTGCAAGTTTTCTGTTTTGACGATCGTAAACTAGATGATTTACAACTTCCTCGTGATTGTACATATGCATATGTGTGGTCTGATTTGAGACACGGCATAATTATTCTTCTAGATCGGCGTGGTTTCTCTCGATCTTCTCTCTTGTGTCTTGCTCTAGTGGCATCATCTCGCCGTCGTTTATCTCGGCCTTCTCTCCATGATCCTACTCCACTGATGCCGCCATGGCGCGCACGCTGTATTTCTTCTCCTCTATCCTCTGCCTCAAAGCCCTCCTATTCGCCCCTCTCGAAGTCGGTGTCGTTCCTCTTGACCGCTTTGCCCACATCCTATTACACTAGAGTTGTTTCCAGCGTCAATCATCTCGGCCTCCTCTCTCTCGTCCTACTGCACTGACGCTGCCATGGCGCGAGCACTGCAATTCTCCTCCTCCATCCACTCTCTTTGTGCGGACTTTCTCTACGGCGACAAGGCTAGTGTTGGAACACACGGTATGCTACGCTAGCGCCAAACATTTTTATACAGCGCACCCAAGATCATGCTGCTGGAAATAGATCATGGGATCGGGTTTACCACTAGACGCTGTTGGATTACGGGTTTTGCAAACCCTTGAAAGGTTCGAACTCTAGGGTGCGTGCGGAGATCTCAACCTTCCCAGCCTGCCTACTCGCGATCCTCCTAGGCTTAGCGCGACAAGCTCGAAGAGACAAAGGAACACAACAGTTTATCCTGGTTCAGGCCACCTTGCAGTGTAATACCCTACTCCATTGTTTTGGTGGATTGCCTCGAAGGGATGAGGATGAACTAGTACAGTGGATGAACTGGCCTCAGGAGGTGAGGTGTTCTTGAGCTCAAGAGAGCTGGTGGGATGTGAACTGGATGCCCCTCTATGGTGGTGGCTAAGTCCTATTTATAGTGGCCTTGGCCCTCTTCCCAAATGTTGGCGGGAAGGGAACCCACAACGGCCGGATTTGAAAGGGGACAAGTAGTACAACTTATCCTGACTAAAGTGGTCTTCACCTGCAAAAAGCCCCTGGTCGTGACACTGCGGTGGGCTCGGTGATGACCTTCGTCCTGCCGTCCTGGTGGTCTTGGTCTTGTTGCACTAGAATCGAAACCTTTGGCTGATTCCTCGGGACTACGCGCCTGCGGCTTGCCTCCCTTGCACCAAAGAGGAAACTGGCACTCTGCGCCCGCTGGCGCCCGTCTGGCCTTGGTCGTCATGGATCACGTCAGCTGAGCCTCGTGAGGTGCACCTTGCATAGAACTTTTCGCCCCTTGGGAGCTAGCCTGAAGAGGCCGGTCCCCTCGGGGGCCTTGGCGTCGTCCTCCTCGCGAGGCTTGGCTCCTCGCGAGGGTCTTGAGTCATTGACGCTGAAGCTGGGACATACCAGGTCATCGATGGAGCCACGTGGTGGGCCGCAGGGAGGCAAGTCTAGATACCCCCATATCCAGAATGCCTACAGTAGCCCCTGGGCCCAAGGCGCGCTCGGACTTGGCTTCTAGGCGAAGGCAAAGGGCAAGTGTGGAGCGCCGCAGGTCCTAACCGCCTGCGGCCTTGTTGAGGCATGGCGACTGTGGGACGTGGGCATCTCCACTTCCCCATACCGCCTTGATATCCGCCAGGCCTAGTAGTCGCCCGTTGCCAGAGCAGCTCGCCCTCGCAGGTTGTCGCGCTCAGCCTTCGTTTCTTCCTCTCCCAATCTTGTAGCTTCGTGCACACATCGGATGTCGACGCCTCCCCCCTTTTCCTGCTTCTGTCATGGCCCCGCGGCAGAGGAGGAGGAAGGGGAAGCCGAGCGCCCCTGCCGGGCCCTAGCCGGCCTTGGAGCTAACCCTCGAGCGGTCGACGGTGATCAATCGGGAGGGGCTGGACAAGGTCCGCCATGCCCTGGCAGCTGACTCCAATGAGTGGAATGCAACGGCCGTCTGTCCTGCGTCTTGGCTTGTGGGCGAGGTGAGGATCCCATGAGGCTGCAGAAGCCGTCACTGACTGTCGAGACCTTGAGCATGGTGCTTGAGCTCTTGGCGGGCGAATCCGAGCCTGCCGACCTTCCAGGAGATGTCTGCCTCCTCTATCAGTGCTCGATCAAGACGGCTTTCGTGGGGCAGATGCCCCTATTCGATGAGTGTGGGTTGCTCCCTGAGGGCCTTGAGGGGCCTCGTGAGAACCCTGTCTTTGTGACTCCCCAGCTGCTTGATCTGCTGCGTGCGCCCCAAGTGTGGAGGCAGGGGCGCCCGTTGTCAGCAGCTGCTGAGGGTTGCTCCGGAGGCCTGGCACCGCTGGGGGCCTGGGAGATCGGGACTCCCAAGGCCCAGAAGGGGGCCGCCGCAGGGTCAGCGCAACCCTATGCTCCGGAGGAAGAGGCTCCTGAAGCTTGGGGTGATGGCTTCGAGGTGGCTGCCGATGGCGAGGTGCCCACCGACGGCTCCGGAGTCTCCGCTCAGAAGACCCCGCCAGGCGTCGACGCCTCGCCGAACGCTCCTCCTCCCGGGGGTTGTCCGTCGGGGTCCGGTCGGCCCCGCCTGAGCCTTGAATCGCTCCTAAAGAGGAAGAGGTCTCCATGCCGCAGCGATGGCACCTGTTGACTGCTGAAGCTGAGGAGATATGTGGCTGCAGATGAGTAAGTACCTTTGCTCTTGATTCCTTGCGCGCCGCGTTCTCTCCTGACCAGGGTCTTGCAGGGTTCCCGTGAAGACGAAACCTTGGGAGGCTAGTGCCTCCAAGGATCCTGGCTTGACCCCGGCACACAGCCCTCGGGGCCGTGGCCTTGCTCAGGGCGCTGGGCCGACTCCGGCCGCCAGGGTGCCGCAAGGGGGCCCCAAGCCCGAGCTTCCTACTTCCTTTCTCCACGGCCCAGCCTGTGGGACGGGGACGCACCGGCGATCCTTCCTCTGGTTATTGCTGGCAAGAGGATGCCTCTTGGGCGGCCTTCGTCTTCAGGTTGCGGGGCAACACCGGCCAGCCCTTGGCTGGAGGCAGGCAAGATGCCCAGTGCCTGCTCGGTAGCCTCCGAGGGCGAAGAAGGCCTTGGTGATGCGTTGGCGCTTGCACGCGGGCGCAGTGCCGTTCGCTTTGAGCTCTTCGGTGAGGCAATGCGTGCGATGATCCAGCTTGGCGGGGAGCTTGCTAATGTCGGCACCAGGCTCGAGGCGGAAGGCCGCCACCTAGCGCATGAGTGGCAGCAGCTGAAGGTTGCCATCAACCTTGGGAAACTTCAATGCGACAAGGCCAACGCGCTTTGGGCGGCCTCACTTGCAGCTTTTCGCGAGGCTTGCGCCTGCGCCATGGGGGTGGCCGAAGCCGCCAGCTGCCGTCGCGAGGCGGCCGAGGAGCGGGAGCGGGAGCTTCTGTCTTCAAATGCTGCCCTTGAGCGAGAAGTTGAGGAGCGGCGTGCCCTCCTGGCCTCCTCACCAGACGAAGCGGCCTTTGCCGAGGCGGAGCTCCTGAGGCGCCATGATGACCTGGTGTTGGAGGCAGTGGATCATAGCATGGCGTTGGAGAGGTTGGAGGTGAGGGAGCGCCAGGCTGCTGTGGCTGAGGATGTTGTCACCGCCCGAGAAGCCCAGGTCCAGCTGGAGGTGGAGGAGAGGGTGGCGAAGGCGCGTGCTGATTTCGCTGAGGGGCACCGCCTGGATCTGGAGCTGCTCAAGGCTGAGCTCGAAGACAGGACCGCCGCCCTGAAGACGAAGCTGCAATCCGCAGAGCAGCGTGTGAATGTTGCCCAGGAAGCTCTGAGGGAGTCCTGGACTAAGGGGTCCTCGGACAGCCGGACTATATACTTTGGCCGGACTGTTGGACTATGAAGATACAAGATAGAAGACTTCGTCCCGTGTCCGGATGGGACTCTCCCTTGCGTGGAAGGCAAGCTTGGCGATTCGGATATGTAGATTCTTTCTCTATAACCGACTTTGTGTAACCCTAGCCCCCTCCGGTGTCTATATAAACCAGAGGGTTTAGTCCGTAGGACAACAATCATAATCTCATAGGCTAGACTTCTAGGGTTTAGCCATTACGATCTCGTGGTAGATCAACTCTTGTAATACTCATATTCATCAAGATCAACAAGCAGGAAGTAGGGTATTACCTCCATAAAGAGGGCCCGAACCTGGGTAAACATTGTCTCCCCCGCCTCCTGTTACCATTAGCCTTAGACGCACAGTTCGGGACCCCCTACCAGAGATCCGCCGGTTTTGACACCGACATTAGTGCTTTCATTGAGAGGTCCACTGTGACGTCAAAGATAGGCTTGATGGCTTGCCTTGTCATCAAGGACAACATCACCTCCGGGGGAGCCCTGTCTTCAGGCCAAACCCTCTGGTTGGGCGGCTTTACCATGGCCGCCCATTTGGCCGTCGGGCCAACGATGACCTCTCGGGTCATCGAAAATCTCCTTCGCGTCAGCTCAGAATACTCCGAACAGATGGATCGGGTGGAGTTGTCGTCTTTAAACAAACTCCTGGATCGCATCGCCGCCTTGGGAGTCGCTATGGACTAAGATCGGGTTGGGCTTAAGCCTGATAAGAGACAAATCGAATCTCCATTGATCACCCATCATATAGCGGTAGTGGAGGAGCCATGCGACGAATCTTCCCCTATATTGAGGACGAACTATGTTCGGATCTCCGAGCTCACAGAGCCAGATACTCGCCCGCGGGAAGAGATGCCCCATATTCCAAGCTTAGAATCGGACCGTGGGCCGGAAAAAATGGTTGATATCCCGGAGTCCGAACTGTTAAGCTTGGAATTTTCTCAAGCTCTGGATCCCAGATTGGGTCAGGGTTCAGACTTAAATCCACCCACCCACCCAGATATAAGTGATCTCACCCACATCAGACAGCAGTCCCAGGAAACGGTCCATCACTTTTGGGCCAGATTCCTCCTTGTCAAGGACAGGATCAAGGACTGCCGCGATGAAGACGCAATCTCATTATTCTGCAAAAACTGCACGGACAAGGGAATACTCAATGCAATCAATCGCCGTCACGTATCACACTTTGCTGACTTGGCAACTATAGTGCAGAATTACTGTGCAATGGAAAGCGTCTGGAAAACTCAGGCAGCCTCTTGGGAGCCACCGGTTTCCACTAAACCCCTCGCCCAGAAAAAAGGATGCACCCTCGTCAGTTGCCCGATCCAATAACAAAAAAAAATCAAAGCCTACTACGGGGCGCGGAACCGTTCTGGAGGGATGGCTCGATAGGCCATGCAAGATACACACGACACCGGATATCGTACCAACCCACAACCTTAGAGCATGTTGGATACTCCGGCAGGTGGCCAAGAGCGGCGAGGATCTCCTCACCAAAAATACCGCAGAGCAACATCCCACGGAAGACAACAACCCTACAGTGGTGACAGTCTTCGAGACTTTCGCCTCAAAAAACAAGCGCAAAAGGGCACTCCGCAGCCTCGCCGAAGTCTGCCAAGTTGGAGCAATAAACCCGTGGAACGACACGGCCATAACTTTCAATGCCAGTGACGAACCAAAATTCAGAACAGTCCGGGCACCTGCCGCATTGGTCCTCAGTCCAATTGTGGACGGCTTTCGACTTACCAAAGTGCTCATGGACGACGGCAGTGGACTAAACCTCATTTACGAGGAAACTCTAAACAAAATGGAAATAGACAGGAGCCGCATTGAGCAAAGTCATACGACCTTCCGAGGAATTATTCCTAGTCGGGAGGCACGATGTGCGGGGAAAATCACACTCGATGTGGTATTCGGCGCGCCAGAGAATTATCGGTCCGAAGAGATAACCTTTCAAGTGGCCCCTTTCAACAGCGGATATCATGCCCTGTTAGGGCGAGATGCATTTGCAAGCTTCCAAGCTATACCCCATACGGGTACATGAAGCTCAAGATGCCTGGGCCCAATGGAATCATCACTCTTGCCAGTGACCCGGACATAGCACTCCGCGCTGAAAACAAAACCGCCACCTTGGCCCTCGAGGCATTGTCTGAAGCCCTCGCGGCTGAAGAATTAACTGCACTGCGCTCCACGGTGGATAGGGACGACGTGATACTTGATAAGTGACCCAAATCCACCTCCTTCAATCTGGAAAAGTGTGTTTTTTGGCGTTCCCGCTAGAAAAGTTCTGGGCTTCATCATTTCCAATAGAGGAATTGAGGCAAACCCAGCCAAAATCCGAGCTTTGTCACAGTTGGCTACCCCAACAGTCCTTAAACAAGTTCAAAAATTATCCGGATGTGTGGCAGCTTTAAGCCGCTTTATTTCCAGACTAGGAGAAAAGGCATTGCCGCTCTATTTCCTTCTCCGACGCACCGATCACTTCGAGTGGACGGACGCGGCAACAGCCGGATTGGAAGAAATAAAGGCTCTTCTAGCAAGCAACCCAGTCCTGGCCGCGCCAAACATCGGTGAACCCATGTTATTATACATATCGGCCGCACAACAAGTTGTGAGCGCGGTTCTCGTAGTCGAACAAGAGGAGGACAGATAGTAATTCCCGCTTCAGAAGCTAGTATACTATGTATCCACTGTCCTCACACCATGCAAATCACGGTACCCACATTACCAGAAAATAGCATACACGGTCTTCATGTCATCCCAGAAGCTAAGACCCTACTTTCAAGAGTGCTCAATAACAATGGCCTCCGAAGTGCCTCTCAATGATATAATAAACAACCACGACGCTACAGGCCGGATTACCAAGTGGGCCATTGAGCTCCTCCCATTCGACATATCATACTAACCGCGTCGGGCCATTAAATCCCATGTATTGGCCGATTCATCGCTGAATGGACAGAGGCCGAACTACCTACAGAGTACGACACATATTCCAACTAGGTCATGCACTTCAACGGCTCCAAAATGTTGGCAGGCCTAGGGGCATGCGTTGTCCTAACACCCCCACCGGATATACTATTCAGTACGTCCTACAAATATTATTCACGGACTCCAACAATGCAGCTGAATATGAAGCTTTATTGCATGGTCTTCGGATGGCCATCTCCATGGGCATACAACGCCTGGAAGTGCATGGGGATTCAAAAGTTGCAATATCTCAAATAAATGGAGATTTCGATGCCAAAGACCCAAAGATGGCAGCTTACCGTAACGCCGTTCTCAAAATGTCAGCTCGCTTCGAGGGGCTCGGGTTTCACGATGTGGCTGGGGAAAGTAATCAAGCGGCGAATGTCCTTGCTTGCATCGGCGCTAAGCGCGATCCCGTCCCACCTAACATATTTCTGGAAAGGCTCTTCAAGCCGTCCATGGTGTGGCAGGGGGAGAGCGGCAATACCAATCCGGATCCAAAGACAACCCCAGATTCCGAACACACCGACATAATCGGGGGCTCGGCCACCGAAACTACACCATTGGCCCATCTCATCATGGTGGTCATCGCCCCATTGGACCGAACCCTTCTTGGCCTACCTCAATAGGCGAGAACTCCCTGAGGATCAGAATGAGGCACGCTGCATTGTGCGGTGCTCTAAAGCCTACAAGGTCCATGAAGGAGAACTCTATAAGAAAAGCTCTACCGGAGTACTTCAAAGATGTATCTTCAAGGAGGAAGGGCGACAGCTCTTGGCTGAAATTCATGCCGGTCTCGGTGGTCACCACGCCGCGGCTCGGGCCCTTGTAAGCAAGGCCTTCCGTATAGGTTTCTATTGGCCGACGGCCCGAGCAGACGCACAGGACCTGGTCCAACATTGCGTCGGATGCCAGCTCTTTGCCAACCAAAGCCATATGCCACCCACCGCTCTACAAACAATCCCCATCACTTGGCCTTTTGCAGTCTGGGGGCTTGATATGGTCGGACCCATTAAAGGAGGAAGCCATAAGAAAAAAATATCTGTTGGTCATGGTGGATAAATTCACTAAATGGATAGGGGCCAAACCAGTTAAAACGGCCGAAGCCGGGCCAGTGATAGACTTTATATCCAGTGTTGTGCACCGATATGGTGTTCCACACAGCATCATCACCGACAACGGCTCCAATTTCACAGCCGATGAGGTGAAGGCCTAGTGTGCCAATCTGGGCATCAAGCTCGACTACGCCTCCGTCTACCACCCACAAACCAACGGTCAGGTCGAACACGCCAATGGTCTTATTATGAACGGCATTAAACCCAGGTTAGTGCGGTCTTTGAAGGAATCAGACAAGCACTAGGTGGAGGAGCTCGACTCTGTACTCTGCGGGCTGCGGACCACGCCCAATCGTTCTACCAGATATACACCTTTTTTCATGGTGTACGGCGCAGAGGCTGTGTTACCCTGCGACATTATTCATGACTCACCTCGAGTGCGCATGTATGAAGAGAGAGAAGCCGAGCTGGATCGACAGGACAACCTAGATGCCCTGGAGGAGGAGCGCGATGTCGCGAAGGCCCGTTCCGCATTCTATCAACAACAGGCTCGCAGGTATCAAAGCAGAGAAGTGCGGGCCAAGACTTATAATATTAATGAACTCATTCTACGCTTGCCAGAGAAGAAAAATGACAAACTCAAGCCCAAGTGGGAGGGTCCCTTCATTATCGACGAAGTTCTCACCGGAGGAGCGTACCGCCTGTGGGATGCATCAGACAACCGCCTGGAGCCGAACCCACGAAACGCGGCCAGACTCCAAAGATTCTATGCCTAGCGCCGGACTCTTCATTCGTCTCCTTTTTCCCACTTTTTTGTTTCCATTATTTATTTCCCTCTCTTTTCACCTTCATTCCTTAAGCTGTAAAGCTCTTGTATGGTTAAACCGTACACCTACAATGCATACAATTCTTAATATGTATGTAAATTTTACCTAGGGGCTTCTTGTACAGAAGCTTATTACTATCATTTTCCGAGCATCAAGCTCGCCACATATGTGTATTTTCCACATATGTACCTTTTCTTCGCCATAATATGCATCGATATGACTTAAGTTTTGGCCAAGCTGGGTTGCCTGGCTCCCGTGCTTATGCCCTACGTTCCCGTTAGTTCGGCTAGGGCATAAAGGGAGCACCTATGCGATTGTTACTGCCGGGTCATCCGGATGTGTACCTCAGACTGGGTGAAGCCGAAAGCTAGCGTTCTTAAGGGAATATTCAGCCGGCGGACTAAAGATGTTTTTACTTGTCGCATTATGAACCCCCAGATGTTATGTATGCTGTGATTTTTTCAAACACAATTAGGACATGCACATTGATGCATGCTTACCCAGGGAAAGGAACCCTTAACGGAACTATTCTCTCTGGAAGATGTTTCTTATGATCAAACTGTAATATAACATAACTAGCCGGATACTTGTCTGATCAAGCAACCATGACCCCTACGCCTGGCTTCCACACGTACCCCGGTTTACATTACCGAGCGGGTATTCGGAAGCACTCCGCACCTTCGGGTCCAGAGGTTGAAGCAAAAAGGTCCGCCATGACAAGCGTTTTACAATTCAGCTAGAGACATTAATTTGTCAAATGAAGTACATAGTCACCTAGACTCAAACACTTCTCCTTCTATGCCATCTAACAAGCTATCTAGCCTACAATCCTGCTGGGAATACTTGGCGGCTACTTGAACCTGGTCATATACCAAACTAACGGGAATTTCTTCTCCATTTGACCCTATAGGTCCGACCCGGGCCATATGATTTGGGTTGAGCTTGGTATACCAAATTTTCACCATTGCCCAGGCTTCTCGCGCACCTTCCTGGCAGGCCGATATCTTCCATAATCGGAAGCGCCGTCGCACTCCCTTGAATTGCTGTACAAGCCCCTCCATACTTCCTAGAGGAGAGTCGGATGGCCATAAGGCCTTGGCCACACTTCGCATCGCCTGCCGAGCTCTCTCATGCATTTGCGACAGCTCTTGTAGTAGATCACTTGACGGTCCGGACACCTCCTCTTCGGGATGGCCCGTCAATATACCTACAAACATAATTATGGACCAGTTTCTTTCTTTGCCAAACTATGTAAAGATAAGTCCGAACACATACTAAATATGCCGCCTCGCAGCTTCTTATTCTCCTTCACGGAGTCAGCTAGCTGGGCCCGCACATCTCTTAGCTATTCACGGAGCTTGGTGTTGGCATCTTGGAGTTTGTTCTTCTCCGCCCTGACCTGTGTCAGGATACGTTTGCCTGTGGCCAGTTGTCATCAAGCTCCTGGAACTCCCGCTTATGCAACCTTCGGTGCCTCTGTCATAAGATTTGCACCTGTATTAATAATCCTGGTATATGATTATGTTTTCTCGATGGAGGGGAACATTACCAGACGCCACCTTCTTGGATTTCTCCAATTCGGCGGTAGCAACGGTCAGCTGGTCTTGACACTTTTTTAGCTCTTGAGACAACAGATTGTTCTTCTCTGTGAGCACCTGGTCATATAACGATCCTTAAATCAGTTGTACCAACTGTTTCAAGTCTCGGGGGCTACTGGTATATGATTGTAGTTTTGTACAAATGTGTACTTACCCGCATATCTTTCAAATACTGGTGTGTGGCTCTTGCAAGCCCATCTCGAGCCGCTCGGATGTAAGCATCACCCGAGTTGAAGGCGTTGAAGGCCTCTTCTGAAAAACCAGGGTCGCGAAGAACAGCCCGCCGGCTCCGATGATTCATGGCACTTTCCACTTCGGAGTTTGTGGCGGATACTTTATCCCACTCCTCCGCAGAGGGACAATCCGATGCCACTTTCGTGTTAGCCTTAGTCCTTGCGACAGGGTCCGGAATCCAGCTCGTGGAGGCACGACAGGCAGGATCCCCAGACATAGTCCGATGAATGTTTTTCCTGATAAGACACAACGAATATTGTCATACTTTAAATGTGATGGCCATAGAGCATACTTAAAATAACCATATCTCTTTGCTAAAGACTTGGCCGTGCTTCTATTGGCTTTCCTCTTCGAAGGCCTGCCTGTCGTAGGCGCTGCCTTCTTGCGCGCTGCTTCAGGTGCCGCGTGGCGTGCCGATCGCCTCCCCTTTGGAGCATAATATAGTGCGGTGGGTAAGGCGGAAGAGGGAAATTCTCCCAAGGAACAAGTCTCCTAATTACTTACAAGCGACACAGGGAGGAGACTAGGATAGTCGGCAAGGATGGCCACTTCGGTGCCGTCACTGCTCGCCTAGTAAAACGCCCCTTCCCCGAGCTCCACGAATATATCTGGATCCTCTTCAAATCCGGGATCAAGGGCCTGGTTGTGGTCCTCTGACTGTGGTGCGGGGCTGTGGATCTCCATGGTGACTTTCTGCCATTCCTGTTATAAATGACAGATTAATATTTATGAAAAAAATATTCAGGGAGTTGATGGAGTAGAGTAGTGAGACGAAAACGCACCCAGCTGGGAGGATTGTACATGGAAAATCCATCCCTGGGCTTAATGTGGATGAACTCCTCCTCCTCCCCTTTGTATAGTCCGGATAGTATTTTCGCCAAAGCAGCATATGTATCCGGACCCTTCCGGCCATAGCAGGTGGCATCATCTTCTCCATTGAAGTGCCACATGGGGCGCCCTCGGTATTGGAGTGGTTGAACCCCTCGCATTATGGATATCACCATAACTTTGACTATTGACAATCCGGATTGAGCAAGCGTCTTTAGCTTGCTCGTCAGTTGGTGGACTTCCATGCTATCTTCCTCCCTAGGGCTCCGAGGACGCCAGTTGAGGTGTTTCTTCAATGGAGTATTTGAATATTCGGGAAGACCCCTCCGGATTGGGTCAGGAAGGGAGACGTCTTCAATATAGAACCATTCGGAAGGCCATTCTTCGGATGCCTTCTTTGGTGTGCCGGACAGGTATGGTCCCGGCGATGCGCCATATCTCGGCTCCGATCACTTGGAATATGGATCCCTCTTGATTACGAGGGACGAGGCAAAACAACTTCTTCCATAACTCAAAATGAGCCTCACAACCCAGAAATAGCTCACAGAGAGCAACATAACCCGCAATGTGCAGGATGGAGGTGTGAAGTTATGTAGTTGGAGGCCATAGTACTCCAGAAGCCCTCGGAGGAATGGGTGGATTGGAATTTCGACGCCTCTCAACAAATAGGGAACAAAACATACCCGTTCCCCCTGGATTGGTTGGGGAACTTCTCCGCCTGCTCCCCACCGTCAAAGGAAGCCAATCCGGCTTATACGGGGACTAGATCTGCGGGAGGAAGGAATCCCTGGGTCTACAGCTTCACCAGATGGCCGTGGGATACGGAGCACTTTTCCCAATCACCCTGTTTGGGGCCGTGAGGGCGCGAGGAGGAGCTGCGAGCGCTAGCCATGTTGGGGTGGTGTCGGTGTCAAAACCGGCGGATCTCGGGTAGGGGGTCCCGAACTGTGCGTCTAGGCGGATGGTAACAAGAGACGAGGGACACGATGTTTTTACCCAGGTTCGGGCCCTCTTGATGGAGGTAAAACCCTACGTCCTGCTTGATTAATATTGATGATATGGGTAGTACAAGAGTGGATCTACCACGAGATCATGGAGGCTAAACCTAGAAGCTAGCCTATGGTATGATTGTTGTAATGTATGTTGTCCTACGGACTAAAGCCCTCTGGTTTATATAGACACCGGAGGAGGCTAGGGTTACACAGAGTCGGTTACAATGGTAGGAGATCTACATATCCGTATTGCCAAGCTTGCCTTCCACGCCAAGGAAAGTCCCATCCGGACACGGGACGGAGTCTTCAATCTTGTATCTTCGTAGTCTTGGAGTCCGGCGGATAATGATAGTCCGGCTGTCCGGACACCCCCTAGTCCAGGACTCCCTCAGTAGCCGCCAAACCAGGCTTCGATGACGATAAGTCCAGCGTGTTTATAGTCTTCGGCGTTGCAAGGTGGGTTCTCCCTTCAAATTCCATGTACCTGCCGAATAGTGTCCGGCTTCATCTTGAATACTGTGTTCCTCGGCTTCTACGCCAAATAATGGCCTTCTTCCACGTCGCATACGAACGCGAAAAGCCGTGGTGTCTTTACATTTCACCCCTAGTTGTGCGAGTCGTCCGCCTATAAAAGAGGCAAGAATCGAGATCAAACCACACCGTCTTCCTCCCGCTGAATACTCCATCGGCGCCTTTGACCTAGAAATCCATTCCATCATGGATCATCGACGGCTCTTCTTCACGCGCTCCCGGCCCACCGCCGGGAATTGGAGGAGGTGATCTATTTCGCACTGTGAGCTAGTGAAGCTCCAAGCGGGGATTTCTCCTCGGCCTTCATGGTCCCGATCGGGCCGGACTAGTTACTTATCAAGGTGGGAGGCAGGCGGAGGACACCCAAGCCCCAATAAGGGGAGCGAGTATGCTTTGTCCCCTATCGATAAGGGGACTCGGATTTCAATACATCCGTTCCTCCGCGGGCTCTGAAGTTCTCGGACTCGGCTCCACCACCTCATGCCCGCCTCGTCATCACGCATATCGCGGGCTACGTAGCTCTTTGTGAGCTATTCTTGGGCATCGAGCCCCATTTTGCATTGTGGAAGAGGCTGTTTTGCCTCGCACCCGTTCTCACGAGGGGTCCATATATCAAGTGGGCGGTGCCGAAATATGGCGCATCGCCGGGACCGGATACCTATCCGGTACTCCCAAGAAGGCGTCCAAAGACTGGCCCTTGGAGTGGTTTTATATAGGAGATGCTCATTGCGGACCAGTCCGGATCGGCCTCCCGGAGTTTAGTGCTGCTCCCTTGAAGAAATGCCTTAGTGGCGCTCATGAGCCCCGATTGGAGGAAGACAAGAGCGTCCATTACTTGATGGGCGGATAAGATTAATGGCCCATTCCGCTTGACCATGATCGAGTCATGGCGACATGCATCAGCGAGGGTACAACCATTGCAATCTGAGGCCACCCCATGTGGGATTTCAGCGGGAAGACGATGCTCAAGACGCGCAAGAAGGGCCGGATTCGACCGAGGATCTGGTGGAGATCTGTCCAGCCTGTATAAGGGGAGAAGGAGGACTTCCTTGAGCGAACCCTTTGAATGGGTTTTCCATGATCAACCCTAGAGGATGGGTAAGTGAACACCTTGAAGGGCTCAACCCATGCTTTCGAAGTTTAAACTTCTTACATTATGTCTTCGGCGCAGGATCTACGCCGGACTGTGGAGGACATGGTGAGTCCTGCTCCGCAACCCGAGGATCCAGAAGGATCCCTGGATCCGGCCTCCGAAGAGGACCCGGACATCGGGGTGGAGCTGATCGACGGGGTGTTTCACCAGCTCAGCATAGACAATGCTTTGGTTGCCATTACGGCGGACTACCCCGGACTAAGTCCGGCTTCCCAGGTGACCGTGACCGAAGTCCGGACACCATTATCTCTTCCCTGCCCATTTCTAACCTTCGCGAACGATGGTATTTTGCAGGAAGTGCCTTTCTGGCAGAGGCCGAGCTCGCGGGCGGCAGCCAGAGAGGCGATCCGCACCAGCAAAGAAAAAAGGCGCGATGCGGGCGGAAATGTCGCCGCAAAGGTATAGCTCGTATTTGAATTTTGAACAACGTTCCGAGAAACGCCTAAGTGCTCATGATCTTTGTAGAGAAAAAGCGCGCCGCCGGATCGCAAGCGCAGGAATTGCCGATCCGACCAACACCGCCGAGCTCAGGCGCCCGGCCGGGGGGAGGCAAGCGCAAGACGCGGGCGGATCCTTCTCCAACGAAGGATACCGGCGGTCCGCCACCAAGTGCGAGGTGGAGAGCGCCATGAACCATAGGCGCCACGACACGATATTCATGGCGTGCTTTTCCCCGAGGCATTGGATGCCTTTAACGCGAGGACGCGCATCTCGTGCCGCTCAAAATGGTTTTACGAGCCACGGGCGGTATGTGAAAGACACGGGTAAGGAATTTCAATGGTTGTATATACCGGTAGCCCCGAGACTTAAAGTAGTTATGCCAACTGATTTAAGGATCATTTGAAAATCTGAGCACTTACCGAGAAGAACGCCCGGTGTCTCGGAGCTGCAAGATTGCAAGGCCCAACTTGAGGCCGCATTAACTGCCGCCGAGGAGGAGACGGAAAGACCCTCCTGGTAACACATTTTATTAATAAATATATAAGCGCTGTGCGGCGTGCGCTGAAGTCTAATAATGACATTACAGTACCGCGGACAAGATCGAGACGAGCAAGCATTGCTGCGCATGACTAAAGGTCCGGCGCGAGTGTTTGAATAGGGTTCATTGAGAAAGGAACAAGCTCGGGATGCCAACACCAAGCTCGAAGAAGAGCTGAAAGGCGCTCGGGCGAGCTGTCGGCTCAGAGGAGAAGAATCAATGACCGTCGCGGCATTTATAGTAAGTGCTTGGCGAACTCTTTTGAAAAGAAGAGTTCGGCGAGGAAATATTTTGACATGATATGTCTTGTAGGTATACTCACGGGTGCGTCTGCAGAGGAGATGCCCATTTCAGCGGGTGATCAACTTCGAACTATTGCAGCTACTCGAGCGAGTTCGGTGAGCAATGAGTGGCGTCGTTCGGGCTTTATGGCCAGCCCTCACCCTACCCGAGGGCCTCGGGAGCTTCTTGAAGAAGCTGCAGGAGTGCGGCAGCGCTTCCGTTTGTGGAAGATTTGGCTTGTTGTCAAGGTGCCGGGAGGCTTGGGCCATGGTGAAGGCAGCGGTACAAGAAGGCGGATCCCAACCACATGGCGAGTTGGACGGTGGGGCCCGACGGGAAGGAGATCCTGTGAGTTTAGTATACAGCCAAGTAGAGTTGGCTGCCAAATTTTCCTAACGGAATGTAAACTAGACAGACTGTTAGGCGGGATTGAGGAGGAATACAATCGATAAATTTGACAATGTATGTTATCCTTTAAAGTGACATGTGAAATGCCTTCTAGCCGGATTGTAGATCGTTTGTCTTTGCCGACCTTTTCACTTCAACCTCGGGACCCTAGAGTCCGGAGTGTATCCGAATACCTCTTTGGTTAAGAAACAACCGTGGTATGCATGGAGACCAGGCGTAGGGGTCATTAGTGCTTTATCAGACAAGTGCCCAACTAGTTATGTTATATTACATGGTTAGTAAGAAACATCTTCCAGGGAGAATAGTTCTGTTAAGGGTTCCTTTCCCTGGGAGGCATGCCCTAAAGTGCATGTCCGGACTGCAAAGAAAGTAGTAAAACATTTGGGGGCAAATAGTTAAATAGGTAAAAAAATCATCTTTTAAGTCACCGACGAATATTCCCTTAAAACGCTAGCTTTCGGCTTCACCCGATCGAGGTACACATCCGGTGACCGGCGATAATAATCGCAGAGGTGCTCCTTTACCTCCTAGCGAACAATCGGGAGCGAGGGTAAGCACAAGAGCCAGCAACCCAGACTTGGCCAAAACTTAAGTCATATCGATGCATATAATGGCGAGTAAAAGGTACATGTGGAAGCTTGACACATGTCTTTGGGTATGAAACCCGTGTAATTGAGCTTACGTAAAAGGCCCCGGGAATAATGAGTGCGGATTGCACATCATGCGCATGCAAAAAATCAAAACAGGCCCGTAAGGGCTTTTAGATAAAGGGCATAGAAAAGAAAGAATGTATGCGCCCGGACACACCCGCCGGTGGTCGTTACTCTGGCAGATCTAGGCGGCCCACAGATCAATACTAGTCTTTTCTCGCACACTTTGTCCTCACTCATGTGCACCCGGAGCAACTTCGGTCGATCACCCATCTGAAACTACTCCAAGTGAGCACGCTTAACTTTGGAGTTACGTCGAATGGGATCCCGAGAAAAGAAGAATTCCTTATTGATATGAGTAGTCTATCATCCCTAATAAGCCGAGGCTATTACATACACCCCCACTCGGAGGAACCGGCGTCCTCGTCGGCCCACGAAACGTTCCTCTTGGCACAACCGTCTACGTGCATCGAGTCCGGTACATGTGCCATGCCGTGTGCCACGACGGGTCACAAGCGTCATGAACAACATGACCGCGCACTGTCGCAACCATCCGTGTAACCGCGAGGGTCGGCTCGATACCAACTTGTAACGCCCGGACACACCGCTTTGTGGTCGTTACTCTGGCAGGATCTAGGTGGCCCCACAGATCAATACTAGTCTTTTACGCACACTTTGTCCTCACTCGTGTGCACCGGGAGCAACTTCGATCGGTCACCCATCTGAAACTACTCCAAGTGAGCACGCTTAACTTTGGAGTTCGTCCGAATGGGATCCTAAAAGAAGAATTCCTTATTGATATGAGTAGTCTATCATCCCTAATAAGCCGGGCTATTACAACAAAAGACACGAAGTGTAAAAGTTTGGGTTGGGAAGGGGCGAACTCTTAGTCGGCGCTAGGCATAGAATCGTCGGAGGCGGGCTGTGTTCCATGGGTTCGGCTCGAGTCGGTTTTCTGACGCACTTCATAGACGGTATGCTCCGCCGGTCAGGACTTGATCGATAATGAAGGGACCCTCCCTTTTGGGCTTGAGCTTGTCCTTTTTCTTGTCCGTGAGCGTAGAACTAGTTCGCCAGCGTTGTAAGTCTTGGCCCGTGCTTCTCGCTTTGATATCTTCGGCCTGCTGGCGATAAAATGCGGAGCGAGCCTTCGCGACGTCACGTTCTTCCTCAATGTGTCCAAGCTGTCCTGCCGATCAAGCTCGGCCTCTCTTTCCTCATACATGCGCTTTCGAGGTGAGTCATGAATAATGTCACAGGGCAAGACTGCCTCTGCACCGTATACCATAAAAAATGGTGTGAATCCGGTAGTACGGTTAGGTGTTGTCCGCAGCCCCCAGAGTACGGAGTCGAGCTCCTCGACCCATCGCGTGTCGGATTTAGTAAGTGACCTCACTAATCTGGGTTTAATGCCGCTCATTATTAGACCATTTGCTCTTTCCACTTGACCGTTGGTTTGAGGGTGATAAACTGAAGCGTAGTCAAGCTTAATGCCCATATTTTTGCACCATGACTTAACCTCGTCGGCTGTGAAGTTCGTGCCGTTGTCGGTGATGATGCTGTGGGGGACTCCGTAACGGTGCACCACCCCTGATATAAAGTCTATCACTGGTCCGGACTCTGCCGTTTTGACCGGTTTGGCCTCTATCCATTTGGTGAATTTATCCACCATGACCAATAGGTACCTTTGCTTGTGGGTTCCCCTTTAGGGGTCCAACCATGTCAAGCCCCTGGACCACGACGGCGGGTAATGGGTATGGTTTTGAGGCGGTGGGTGGCATATGGCTCGATTAGCGAGTCGACAACCAACGATCGCTGGACCAAGTCTGCTTGGCGTCTGCCAGGCCCTCGGCCAATAAAATCTTATGCGGAATGCCTTTCCTACAAGGGCCGGGCTGCTGCGTGGTGTCCTTGATCCGGCATGAATTTCAGCCAGGAGGTTTCGCCCTTCCTCTTCGGAGATACACCTCTGAAGGACTCCGGTGGTACTTTTCTTATAAAGTTCTCCCTCATGGACCTTGTAGGCCTTCGATCGCCGGACTATGCAGCGGGCCTCATTTTGGTCGTCGGGAAGTTCCTGCCTAAGTAAGTAGGCTAGGAAAGGTTCATGGCCCACGCGGCGATTACTGCCATTATGGCGTGAAATGAGGTGTTATGTCATCTGCCGAATCACCGGTTGGTGCGGTTTTCTCCGATTTGTCACTACCGGGCTCCTCTTCCCATAGTATGGATGGCTTGAAGAGCCGTTCCAGGAAGATATTAGGAGGGACGGCATCATGTTTCGCACCAAGGCGTGCCAGTACGTCGGCCGCTTGGTTATTATCTCGAGCTATGTGATGGAGTTCCAGTCCTTCAAACCGAGGTGACATTTTAGGACAGCGTTGCGATATGCTGCCATTTTCGGATCCTTGGCGTCAAAGTCTCCGTTTATTTGGGATATTGCAAGGTTGAATCGCGCACCTCGGCGTTGAATGCCCATGGAGCGCCATCCGGAGACCATGTAACGGGGCCTCGATTGATTTGCGTTGTTGGAGTCCGTGTACATTATTTGAAATACGTCTTGGATGTATCTCCGGTTGACGGGACGTCGATCGGCCTTGACCCAGTCGGCCAACATTTTGGAGCCGTCGAAATGCATAGTCCGGTTGGAGTATCGCCGCACTCTTTAGGGAGTTAAACCCATCCCGTCGGCGGCAAGTCGGCGAACTTGTGACTTTATGGCTCGCCGAGGTTTGTAAGTTATGTCGAATGGTAAGAGCTCAATGGCCCATTTTGCAATCCTGCCCGTTGCGTCGCGGTTATTTATAATGTCATTGAGTGGTACTTCAGAGGCCACTGTTATCGAACACTCTTGAAAGTAGTGCCGGAGCTTTCGGGACGCCATGAACACCGCATATGCTATCTTCTGATAGTGCGGGTAACGGGATTTGCAGGGGGTTAACACAGTGGATACATAATACACTAGTTTTTGAAGAGGGAATTTATGCCCTTCTGTCGCTTGTTCGATGACGAGGACCGCACTTACGACTTGATGCGTTGCTGCGATGTATAACAACATTGGTTCGCCTAGAGTGGGCGCAGCCAGGACGGTTGTTGCCAATATGGCCTTTATTTCTTGAGTCGGCGGTGGCGGCATCCGTCCACTCAAAGTGTTGGTGCGCTGAGGAGGCGATAGAGGGCAACACTTTTTCTCCTAGGACGGAGATAAAGCGGCTTAAGGCTGCCACGCATCTGTTAATTTTGTATTTGTTTGAGGTCTTTTGGAATATCCAAGCGTGTGAGCTCGGATTTTAGCGGATTTGCTTCAATTCCTCTACGGATACAATGAAGCCCAGCTTTCGGTGATGCGCCAAAACGCATTTTTCCGGATTGACTTGATGTCATATGCTCTAAGGTTGTCGAATGTGAGCCTCAAATCGTCTACTAGAGTTTCGGCGTGTTTTGTTTTGACGACTCGTCGTCTCACGTATGCCTCATTGTTTTGCCGATCTGGGTGGCCGACATGTTTGAATCATGCGCTGATATGTTGCGCCGCATTTTTAAGTCCGAAGGGCATCGTGTTGAAGCGTAATGGTCCATATGGAGTGATGAATGCCGTTGCGGCTTGATGCCTTCCGCCATCTTGATTTGATGATAGCGAGTATCGTCCGGGAAGCACAACGAATCGTGCCTGCTTGTAGCATCGATAATTTGATCGATGCGGGGAGAGGAAAGGATCCTTTGGGCAAGCCTTATTGAGGTCTTTAAAATCGACCTGCAGGCGCGAGGATTTATCCTTCTTTGGTACCATCACAGATTTTCTAGCGGTCCGGATGTTTGATATCTCTAATGAATCCGGCTTCCAATAGTTTAGCTAGCTCTTCTCCCATTGCCGTCTTTTGGGTTGGAAAATCGTCGAAGAGCCTGTTTGGTAGCTTAAATCCTTTTAGGATGTTTAGGCTGTGTTACGCCAACTGCGTGGGATTACGGGCATGTCAGAAGGATGCGGCGAAGATATCCCAATTTTCCCGAAGGAATTGGCATGATCTGGCGTCTCGCTTGAGGTTCAATTGTGCCCGATGGAGGCCGTCTTTGTTGGGTCCGTTGGATGGACTGGAATTTTATTATCTCGTCTCGCTGGTTTGAAGGAGGTGGACTTGGATCTTTTATTGAGTATCACATCGTCCTGTTCACCATAGGCGGCGTGGTGAGTTCTTCTCGCCGCTAAGGCTTGGATAGTGCCTCGAGGGCTAGTCGGCTGTCTTGTTTTCGGGCGGAGTGCTGTGTCGGATCACTAGCGAGTGATTATTCCGCTGGGCCGGGCATTTTGAGCTTCATGTACCCGTAATGAGGTACTTCTTGAAAAATTGTGAATGCCTCTCGTCCTAATATGGCGTGATACCCGCTGCTGAGCAGGGCCACAGAGCGTGAGTTCTTGACTCTGTAATTGTCCGGAGGCGAACACCACATCGAGTGTGATTTTTACGGTGCAGCGCGCTTCCGGCTAGGGATTATTCCTCTAAAGGTTGTCTTTGCTTCGCTCAATCTGGCTCAATCGATTTCCATTTTTCGCAGAGTTTCCTCGTAAATGAGGTTTAGTCTGCTGCCGCCATCCATGAGGACTTTTGTCAGTCGAAAGCCGTCCACTATGGGACTAAGTACCAGTGCGGCTGGAGCTCTGGTTGTTCGGAATTTAGGCTCGTCACTGGCGTTGATGGTAATAGCTGTGTCGCTCCATGGATTTGCTGTTGCTACTTGGTAGACTTCGGCGAGTTTGCGGATTGTTCGCTTTCGCATATTGTTTGATGCGAAGGTCTCGAAGACTGTTGATACCATGCTGGTATTGTTGGAGTGGTTTCCTGGAGCTAGAAGCTCTTCGCCACTTTTGGCCACCTGCCGTAATATCCAACATGCTCGAAGGCTATGTGTTGGGACGGCCCCCTCTGTACTATGAACCTTACAGGGTCCATTGAGCCATCCCTCCAGTACGGTTCCATTTCCCTTATTGGGTTTTTGTTTTTTCGTTTTTGCATCTGGGGCCTGAGTGTAAGGCGCCCTTTTGCCGCGGACTAGGTTTGGGGCCGGACTATCCCAAAATTGTTTTTCGGTTTTCCGGAAGCTCTCCATCGCACAGTACTTCCGTACTATGGATGCCAGATCGGTGAAGCGCGTAATTTTGCGGCGATCAATGGCGTTGAGTATTCCCTTGTCCGTGCAGTTATTGCAGAAGATTGATATTGCGTTTTCCTCTCGGCAGTCCTTTATCCTGTCCATAACCAGGAGGAATCTGGCCCAGTAGTGATGTACTGTTTCAGCGAGCTCTTGCCATATTAGAGATAGATCGCATATGTCTGGGCGGGTGGGTGGACTAAAATCTAGATCCCTGCCCATCTTGGCGCTCAAAGGCCGAGGGGTTTCCGAATTCGGAAGTTTGGTTTGCTGGGCACAATCCAGCGAGTCCGAGGCGATGCATGATTTTAAGTTCAATGCTCGATCGAAGTCCGTCCCTCCGCGGGAATCCGGCATGGAGGGTTCGGGAATCCGGACATGAATTGTTTTCAACACAGGCAAAGAGTTGCCGTATTGCTCTTCTACCACTGCGATGTGGTGGGTGGCCTGGGGGGAGTTAATCTCTCTCAGATCGGTTCTAAGCCCAATCTGGTTGTAGTCCGTAGCGACTCCGTGGCAGCGATGCGATCCAAGAGCTCATTAACAGCGCGAGCTCTATTGGGTCCAGCTGTTCGGCAGCTTTAGGGCTGACGCGAAGATTGCTTCTAACGACTTGCGAAGTCATTGTCGATGGCGGCAGACAGCGGTCATAAGAAAACCACCAAGCCGGATAGTTTGGCGGTGGCTAAAGGCCCCTTCAGTAACGCCGTCTTTGAAGGCGGGTGGAGGCATCCGCTCTATCGGTGGCGACACGAGGAACTCTCAATGAAAGCACCAATGTCGGTGTCAAAGCTGGCGGATCTCGGTAGGGGGTCCCGAACTGTGCGTCTAGGCGGATGGTAAACAAGAGAGCGAGGGACACGATGTTTTACCGGTTGGGCCCTCTTGATGGAGGTAAAACCCTACGCCCTGCTTGATTAATATTGATGATATGGGTAGTACAAGATTGGATCTACCACGAAATCAAGGAGGCTAAACCTAGAAGCTAGCCTATGGTATGATTGTTGTAATGTATGTTGTCCCACGGACTAAAGCCCTCCGGTTTATATAGACACGGAGGAGGCTAGGAATTACAGTCGGTTACAATGGTAGGAGATCTACATATCTGTATTGCCAAGCTTGCCTTCCACGCCAAGGAAAGTCCCATCCGGACACGGGACGGAGTCTTCAATCTTGTATCTTCGTAGTCTTGGAGTCCGGCGGATAATGATAGTCCGGCTGTCCGGACACCCCCTAGTCCAGGACTCCCTCAGGTGGTTTTTGAGGGCAAGCTCCAAGTATTCCTCATTTGGGGGAGATGGTGTGGATTAGATCGGAAGATCCCCGTTTCTTTAAATAGTCAATTTTCTCATGGTCAGGGTGGCAAGTGTAAAAATGCCCTGACCTGTCGCTTTCGCTCAACACGTGGAAACTGGAATCATGAAGGTGCAGAAGCCGAGGAGCGCGTCATTAAATGAAAAGCAGGACACTGCTATTTAAGTCAGGTACTTTGAAGTATTCAGAGAAGGAACCCGCCTTGCAATGCCAAAGAAAATCTGCGCGTCGGACTCATCGTCATTGAAGCCTGGTTCGGGGGCTACTGAGGGAGTCCTGGACTAAGGGGTCCTCGGACAGCCGGACTGTTGGACTATGAAGATACAAGATAGAAGACTTCGTCCCGTGTCCGGATGGGACTCTCCTTTGTGTGGAAGGCAAGCTTGGCGATTCAGATATGTAAATTCCTTTCTCTGTAACCGACTTTGTGTAAACCTAGCCCCCTCCGGTATCTATATAAACCAAAGGGTTTAGTCCGTAGGACAACAATCATAATATCATTGGCTAGACTTCTAGGGTTTAGCCATTACGATCTCATGGTAGATCAACTCTTGCAATACTCATATTCATCAAGATCAATCAAGCGGGAAGTATGGTATTACCTCCATAGAGAGGGCCTGAACCTAGGTAAACATTGTGTCCCCCGCCTCCTGTTACCATTAGCCTTAGACGCACAGTTCGGGACCCCCTACCCAAGATCCGCCGGTTTTGACACCGACAAGCTCCGACCTCTTCCGAATCTGCCTTGAACTCTGCCCATGCCGAGATTTCCTCCCTCCAGCGGCAAGTCAAGGACACCGCCTCCCTCCTGAAGAAGGCTTCGAATGAAAAGAGCCACCGCTTGACACTGGAACATGAGCACAACTCTATGCTCCAAGTTCTGCGCATCAGAGCCAACCGTGCCTTGGGCGCTATCTACGACGAGAGCACTCCTCACCTGCACGAGGGTGACTATGCCAGCCAGCTTAGCTTCTTCACTGATGTTGTGACCCGCCTAGAGGATCAGGCTGCGAAGGCTCGCCAGCTTGTCGAGGGGAGGAGTCGGGGCCTCCTCGGGCATGCGCTCTCGCGCGTCTTCAACAATCTCCTGAACCGTGGTTCCCATTTTGACTTCAACACCATGCTAGCCCCCGTGCCTGCGGCTACCCAGGACAAGCTCGCCAGGTGGGTGGACGATCATGTGAACGCCTTGGTGGAGGAACTGGCTTCCGAGGATGACACGACCGTGCTCATGGCCGGAGCGGACCGCACGGGCAGTGGTGATGAGGAGGACGGTTGCCATGGCTCGAGCAGCGCGAGTAGTGCAGACGAAGACGACAAAGTGGGCGTGCTAAGCTAGACCTGTACTCCTGTTTGCTTTAACTTGTATGACCAAACTTGGAAGTTCCCTTGTGAGAGCATTTTGAAAAGGGGGCCCCCTTGTGATTTAAATAATTGTGGAATGCCCTGAAATGATGCCACGGAGCGACCTCTCAGGTCCGCAGCCTTAGGCGGGATGGTGGTCGAGACTTATCTTTGGCTTCACGAGTCTCGAGCGAGCCCTGATGCTGTAGAAACATTTGTCCTCCCGAGGCATGCCTGCCGCAGGCTCGTGAGCGCCACCTGGCTCTTGCAAGGAGCCTGTTAACCTACCATGGAGTGCTTCACGAGGAGCCAACTGCCGTATCGTGGCGAGGTGGACGCGTGTGGTGGCCGCACCCTCGAGCCACTGGGGGGGGAAGCGATCAATCTCAACGTGCACACCGTACCCAGCCCCCGCTCGCGAGGCGCTCGAGGGCAGGGCAGCAGTCACGAGCTCCAGAAAAACGCAGGAATAGAAGACAAGAGAGAAACACAAGACGAGAAAAACTCCCCCCATTTTTATAAACGCACGAGAACCAAATTACTCCAAAAAGCCGACAGACAAGTACAAAAGGAGGCGAAAGCAAATGGTCGCGTCCGACACCTAGCTAGTCTTCAAGTCTTCTCACTAGCGCGGAGCTAAGTGCTTCCACTGGCTGGGCATAGTCATTGGGGGACAGTGTCGACGGCTAGCGCGGAGCATGGTGCTTCCACTAGGACGTGGGTGGGAGCCCCCATGAGGCCCCAGGGCGGCGCTCAGGAGACTCCGAGGCATGTACAACCCCACTCATTATTACGTGAGAGTGTCACGAGCAGAGACCTTCACAGGCCGGAGCCTTGATTCATGTCACCCGACGAGGACCGCACCCTGCGCCACCCTGACCACCATTGGGGAGACCGGAAACCAGGACAAGACTAAGGGGCAAGGGGGACGCTAGCGACGTCCACGGCAACCATAGCCCCCCTCCCCGCCGGGGGGAAGGGGGAACCTACCTCCAAGTAGGGTCCTACTCTGCGCAACGCGGGGTAGGCCCCGCTGCTGGGTTCCCCTCGTGCTGCTCCCAACGCCCTTCGCACTCTTGCAACGAATCTGCCATCCTGAGAGTCCTGATGGTAGCCGCGCCCTGGTTCACGTGCGATCCATGGTCAACGTAAGCGTGCCCCGGTGGCGTTAGCTATACCCAGAGGTTGTTGTCGTTGGAGATGTTGGTGGGGCTCGGCGGCGGCTCGTAAGGGGTCTCGGCTTCGTGTATATCTAGCGCCCAGCCTGGTGTGGGGGATCGGCTGGGGCCCTCTCCCTGCGCGTGCCTCAGGTCCATCGTGACGGGGATGTAGGCTTCCGAGCTGGTTGCGCCAGAATTGCTGCCCGGCTGCCTCACGTTCCCGCCTTCTTTGGTCACTCTCTGGTCCTGTCGGCCAGGGGCAGGCGCTCCTGCGCGGCCCCTGGGGATGTTGCCCGGAGCAGCCCCATGCTGAGGTGGCATGTTTGGAGGAGTGCGGGCTGCACCGTGAGGCTGGCCGACGCCGAGAGGCTCTTGAGGCCACTGGAGGAGGGCCGCGGTTGTGACGAGGGGCGGGCACGGGCCCTACTGACTGCGACATGGGCGAGGTGCGAGAATGGCGCCACTCCCCCGCGCGCCCGTCCGGCAGCTCGGCAACCCGCTCAAAGAGGCGTCGCGGCCGCTTTCAGCCTTTGCACCTCGGGAGCTCTGAGCCACGATGACCGCTTGGTCGCATGTTTACTGTTAGGCTGTCGCGTGTGTGGTGCAGATGCGCCATGGCGTAGCTTGCGATCATGTGGCCGGCTGTTGGGGATATAACTATTGGTGTGACCCACCCAGCAGGGGCCGGGTCATACTTGCAAATATTCTTGAAGGACAAGACCCAGGATATAGATGGCGGTTTAGGTAAGGGCGCAAGGCGCAGAGGCGACTTAAGGCCCGTGGTGATAAACCGCCATGTATCATGACTTGTATTGTAAGGCAAGAATAATTAAGAGACCGAGCCGGACACTGTTTATGAGCTGGCCGGGACTCTGCAGAGCCACTGGGCGTCGACCTCTGTATATAAAGGGACGACCCAGTGGCGGTTCAGGGCAAGCAACATCAACTCGAGAGCTAGGTCAAGCGATTTGCTCCCTGGTTATCGAGACATAAGCAATCCCACTCAAAACTGGATCATAGGCTTTTACCTTCGTCGTGAGGGCGAACCGGTATAAATCTCATGTCCTTTGTCGATTAACCCCTTCAAGCTTCCTAGTTGCGATGGCTCTCGACTAAGTCCTTTCACTAGGACATCTGCGTGACAATTCCCGACGGTTGGCGCCCACCGTGGGGCGGCCACGATGGTTGAGTTCTTGAAGGGCAGCTTGAAGGGCTCAAGGGATCTGTTGTGGGCGGATGACCAAGAGTCGTCGCGGCAAGCTCTACATCAGCAGTGCGAGCTGGGGCCCCGGCGCGGCTCAATTAGTCTGGTGCGGGTCCCCTTGGCGGAATTCACGTCTTCATCGTCAATATCGGGGTAGCTGGGCCTGGCGGACATCTGCACCGACCTCATCGAGGCGGCTCGGCGTCTGAGAAACCCGCCGAGAGCTCCGCCAGCAAGTGAAGCGTGCTGCCGTGTGATGCATCCATGAAGGGCTCTCGAAGGATCTGCATATGGCGGTGAGGCGGCCATCTACTCTAATGGCGGGTCATCTCTGGTGAGGCGATTCGTTGTATCAAGCGCAAGATGGCGGGCTTGGGGCTGTTAGATGGCGATAGTATTCGGATTGCTTCGAGCCGCCGGCAGGGTTGGGATCTTTATGGCGGCACACAACCTATCCAAGACTCCCTGGCTACGTGCGGCCATGACCTCCGGATCGATGGCGGCCGGGAGGAGGCCCATCTTTCGCCGGCTCAGGTGTTAATGGATCTCGCAGATAAGCTGACCACTCTGTTAACCGATGTGGTCAACCCGGCGGATCAAGCTCGTCATGATGCGAAGTGGCATAGTTAAAATTGGATATGGTGCAGGCTAAGCAAGACCTAGCAGCGGAAGATGTCAGGATAACGCAGGCGAAGCGGCAACTCGATGTTCGGGCTCGGTAGATTGAGCCTGAACTTTCCGACTCACGCAAGATCAGAACGCGTCTAATGAGGTCATGAGGAGAAGACATCAGAAGAGCCAGTCTTGACTCCCCCCCGGTTTATGATCCTCAAAACCTCTTTCATACACCTGGTGCAGGACCCAGCAGCCCGTCGTGGCTCACCCCGCATACTGAGGCAGACCGGGTTGCAACACCCGGGGTCCGGGCGCCGGTCCAGCCACAAGTGATGGGGCCTCCCCGCGTAAACACGGCTCCACCTCAGTATGTAATCACACCTCCAGGTCACTATTTTAACCCGTTGGAAAACATGATAGTGGCAGCAGCACGGCTGACGGCTCTCCCAATTGATGGCGACTCTCCGGCGGCGGTTGAGACCCGCCGGGTCAGAGAACTTCTTCAGATGGCCTTAGCACAATAGGAGGCATACTCATACAGCCGGGACAGGATCCATTCAACCCCCCGTCCAAGCCGAAGCCCGATGTCGGTGTCAAAACCGGCGGATCTCGGGTAGGGGGTCCCGAACTGTGCATCTAGGCGGATGGTAACAAGAGACGAGGGACACGATGTTTTTACCCAGGTTCGTGCCCTCTTGATGGAGGTAAAACCCTACGTCCTGCTTGATTAATATTGATGATATGGGTAGTACAAGAGTGGATCTACCACGAGATCAAGGAGGCTAAACCCTAGAAGCTAGCCTATGGTATGATTGTTGTAATGTATGTTGTCCTACGGACTAAAGCCCTCCGGTTTATATAGACATCGGAGGTGGCTAGGGTTACACAGAGTCGGTTACAATGGTAGGAGATCTACATATCCGTATTGCCAAGCTTGCCTTCCACGCCAAGGTAAGTCCCATCCGGACACGGGACAGAGTCTTCAATCTTGTATCTTCGTAGTCTTGGAGTCCGGCGGATAATGATAGTCCGGCTGTCCGGACACCCCCTAGTCCAGGACTCCCTCAGTAGCCCCCGAATCAGACTTGAATGACGATAAGTCCGGCGCGCATAATGTTCGGCATTGCAAGGCGGGTTCCTCCCTTGAATAATCCAGAGAAGATCACGAACACCCGGATAGTATCCGGCTCTGCAAAATAAATTCCACATTCCACCGTCGAGAGAATAAAATGTACACTTAGCTCAATATGCTGACGTATTATGCGGCGTGACATCACACCACTACCAAGCCTTTGTTTGAATCGTTTTTTACTATACCACCTCAGCACGTTTAGCGAAGCGGTTTCCTTGGCACGTCTTGTCGAGCGAGATCGTGTTCCCCTTATTCGGGATTCTCATCAATACGGACGTGGGTAACCCAACGCGCCATTGAAGGTGGTGCTTGGGAGATAGCGAGTTTTACCGGGCGGTGGGGGCGCGCGATTTAAATGCGCCCATATATAAGGGATAAGTTTACCTTCTCACCTCGCCTTCTTCCTCCTTTGCTTACATCTCTCCACGCACTCAAGCTCCAACGCCCAAGCTCGCGCATCTCACCTCGACCTTCTCCGAATATGTGGGGGGGAGGCAAGTGGTTGGCCTCCACCGTCAGGAGGAGCACATCACTAAAGCTGCATAACGCGGATACCTCTCCGGCGATATCGTGCATCGGGTGCCCGACGAGGGCAGCTCGTCCCTACCCCAGGCCTCACGAGAGGTCGTCTTCCTTCCCCACTTCCTCCCATGGATTTGGGCTTTCCGCTCCATCCATTCGTCCGGGGCTCATGTTCTATTATGGCTGGATTTCCACGATCTGGCGCCAAACTTCATCCTCAACATCTCGGCGTTCATCTCGTGTGTGAGGCCTTCCTCTGCATCCGGCCCCACTTTGGCCTGTGGCTCAAGACCTTCAACGTCAAGCCGAAGGTTGTGAAAGAACGCATAAGCGGAATCTTGGGCGCCATGTTGGGTAAATTACCCGCGTCCTTTGGCTCGAAGGGGCCTTTGTGGACTCCGTCAGCGATGGCAATCGGGGTGGTTCTACATCACCGAGCGCGCGAAGCCCACATGGGCAGCGGCCCCGAGTTTAGATGTGGCGTCCCCACGCAGCTCACCTCCTGAAATAGAAGGGCTTCTTTGCGGGGGCGATCGAAGGAGGTGGCTGGACTCGAACACGCATCCGAAGCTGGTGAGCAATAATCTCGAGCTCGTCGGCGTGGTCCAAGTCATGCTCATCCGCGGATTCTCCCATGCCAAACGGGCATTCAATATGTGGGAGTTTAATCCGGAACATCACCAGCGGTGAGCGGGCTCTTGATACAACATACGATGGCGCTGGAGGGTGCTTTGTTTAAAAAGCGCGAAGCCCCGCATCCATGACGGAAGATCATGATTCAGCTCGCATGATATCAAGCGGCGAGGTAAGTGATTCAACCCATTACGGGACACTTTATAGTAATCGAATTGATTATAAGAGGTTTCATCCCTTCCTTTCCTTTGCGAGAATGGATGGAGAAAACCAGCAGCGACTTATCAGCCCGGCTCCCATGCGGAAGATCCGATGGGCGCCCGCTTAGTAGGGCTGCTGGTTCCGACACCGCCGCGTGGTGCTTGGGAGAAGAAAACCAAGAAGGTGGCCGGGGACTCGAAAGAGTTCCCAGAATCAAAGCGTCGACGACGACGCAAACTCCTCCCGAAGGCGAGGAGGAGGAGTACTCTATCCGGAGGAGAGAAGAAGAGGAAGGCTTCCCCAATAGGGAGGCGAAGGGTCAAGAGGGGAGAGTTATCCCCGGACGGTTCGCCAACACCAGCGTTGGCGAGGATGAATAACCTCCAAGGGCCAAGGCGTCCGGCGAGATCGTAAGTGTCCGGATCCTTTATCGCAATATATTTTATGTCACGTAGTGTCCTTCTAATGCCACATTACGTCCGTAGTCCGGCCGATGGCGATCTCCCGACTCATCGGCGGGTCGTTAGCCTCGTCGTATGTGAATTCACTTCGGCTGCCTCCACCCCACGCAGGCGAGGGCCGAGGTGGGATCCCGAGAGGACCCATCGGGAGGAGGCTCGAGGCGCCGTCGAGGCAACCTCCGGACTTTGCGCGGACTCTACGCCGGAACCCGAGTGGTTCGAGTCAGCAAGCGCCCTTTGAAAGAAGGGCAAGCCGTGACACCAGCGGCCTCCGTCAACGGGCGCGGATAACTTTATTGGGCGCTTAAAGGCGCTTCCATCGAAGAACACCGCACTATCATGAGTGCGGTGATTCAAAAGTTCGGCTTCGCCAAAGCGGGGTGACGAAGCTCTGCAACCTTTTGCGAGCTTTGAGGTAAGAAGTTAAATTATGTAATGTAATACGCGCCAGACAGTAGCCCACGATGCTCAGCTCGGTGTTGGAAAGAAAAGCGGATGAGGATCTAACAAGATATCTGTGAGGTTGCTAAAAATATGTCAATATGGGTTTGCAGGGCTGCTTGTTGGCCTCTGCCGCGTGCGGCGGAGGTCGATGTGTTGAAGCGGGATCTCGGCGGTCGAGGCGAGAGCTCGCCATCTTGAAGAAGCAGCTCGAGGACAAAGAAGGTGAGTAACACAACTTTGAATAGGTACCTTCTGAAAAGGATTTTGGTTGCAATAAAATGAACAAGGATAATATGTGTATTGCGGGGCCACTAACGAGGTGGCAATACGAAGGATCTTGTGTCGCGCCGAACACAGTCTGCGGACTGTGAGCAGACAGAGCGAAAAGTAGGAGGCACGGGTGGCGGAAGTTTGGCAAGAGCTCCAGGCTCTCATGGAAAAGCATGAGAGTTTGAAGCATGACTCCAAGACTCAAGAGTCCGAGCTTGCCTCGGCTCTCGAAAGTGCCAAGTCCGCCAAGGCCGAGGCACATAAGGCCCTTCAGGAGGTTGAAGATATAAAGAAAATAGCGGCGGGTAAGGCATTTTTCATGCAAAGCAAGCATGTTAATGTAAAATATACGACACTTACCGCGTCGGAGCTCTCGAGGCGTTTGCGGATCTGCTGCGTAGGTCGTCGATGCCGCCGCATTCTATCATGGCGAGGAGGAGCTCGGCGGAAAAAGTCTTCGGTCTCGGTATCTTTGAGGCGGACACCAGTGCCCCTAAGCGACCATTTGAAGCGGCTGGTCGAACTCCTAAGGTAGTGAGGAGGCCATGAAGGGCCTTATAGTCCGGTGTGGCTGGACAGGCCATGCACAGGAGCTACTTTGGCCTCGTCTGGCGGCTGGTGGATGCATGCCCTTGGGTGGATGTCATCAAGCGCTCCGCTTTGTATTGAAAGCGCTCGCGGGCTCTTGCCGCACAAAGGTGCAATGGGGCAAGTTGGATCGGAGAAGCTTCTCACGGACCCCATGGCGGGCAAGGAGTATCGTCGCGCCGAGATGTATTATAAAACTGTCTGAAGGAGCCCGCATAATGTGCGGATGAATGCCACCGAAATGTAATCTTTAAGTGAATTTGCTATGTATTATCCTGCGCGCTGAAAACTTTGTTCACGTGCGCGTTAAGCAACGCTTGTTTAATTTAAAATATTACCTTTTGTGCGGCCGTTTATAAATTCTGAGAGATGGCAAGTCGTTGGCTTCAGCCCCCAAGCCATGAGTGCTGGGGTGTTCGGGATAAACTTGAGCACTCTTGTTCCCATTGTTGGGTCCATCGAGGGAGGCGCTCAACACAACGAACAAGGCAACCGGACTTATAATGCTTGAACACTCTCACTTAGCCATAGAATTCTATAATTTTTAATTTAGTGAAGCCCCAGTATTCGGAAGGCCGAATCGGGCGCTATCCACCCTAAATCGGACATTGTCCGGAACTTATTTCAAGCGGCGTGAGTCTTTAGGACCGAAAAAACCTCTCGAACAGCGACCAGTCTCTCGCCTTATCATGCCGGTCGGTTTAGCTTTCTCCATCGAGGCGCCGCCCGGCTCAGCAGGCGCAATCGCGATGGTTCTCCCAGTGCCACCTTAGCCGACGGAGGCGTAGCGTAAGGCACCAAAAGCGTGGGGCGGGCAAACCCAACTATTGACCCAAGACATGATTCGAGCTGATTCATATAATGCTATATGTTCGAGGTGCCGCACTTGTGAAAGTGTTCGGACTTATCACACCATGGGGTGGGGAACATAAGCCCCCGGTGTATTAGGCCGTACCAAAATATACGGGTGCAAGATGTCATATAATGAGCATATATATATATATAAAAGGTAATGCAATTGCGATCAAAAAGTTGCTGCATTATTTATGAAAGAAAGTCTGCTAGTAGAGCGGACTTATACAAATAGCGCGGTAAGCAAGGGATTTGGACTAAGTAAACATGCCCCCCTCCAGGGAGGAGCTGCGAACTTGGTGTATATAATCAAATTTAATGCTCGTAATTGAGACCACCTGAGTGTTCGTCGCGGCCTTCTTTAGTCCCTGACTGTTGCATCATTAGTTCGGCAGGTTCGTCACCGGACAGGGCTTCTGGTTAACAGAGTCCTGTGTACATAAAAGAAAAAAAAGGGGGGCACACTTGCGAGCCCCTGGTGTGGTCGAACCGCACTCTGGGTCCGTTGCGATCGTGCCTCCTCCCATGTGCCCATGGTATCTCCAAAGCGTAACGATGTACGCGGAGTGTTATTCTTGCGATCATGCACGTGCGAGGGTTGGGGCCGCATTGCTACGCATGCTCTGATCGCGCTAGGTGGTCTTGGTTGGCATTGCTCGGGCGCTTTGCTGTATCCGACCTTTTGCGGCGGACTCGAGAATGCCTTAGAAGGCTGCTCAGTACTTCGCATGAGCATTGTATGTTCCTCCGTTCGGAGGAGCGTTCAGTATTCCCATTGACCGTGATGACTCCACGAGGGCTGGCATCTTGAGCTTTAGGTATGCATAGTGCGGCACGCGTTGAATTTTACAAGCGGTTCGTCCAAGCGAGCATGATAGCGGCTGTGAAAGCGGGACTATGTCAAGATTAACTCTTCGCTCGAAATTATCCGGGATCCGAAGACCACTTCGGTGTGGTGAGCTGTCTGATTGGCTTCCACTCTGGTATGACACCTTTAAAGGTTGTCTTTGTAGGTTTAATCCTTGATGGGTCTATGCCCATTTTGCGCATTGTATCTGATAAAGCAAGTTCGAAATTGCTGCCGCCGTCCATCGGGACTCTCGTGAGGTGGAACCCATCGGCGATTGGGTCTAAAACCAATGCGGCGAATCCACCATGGCGTATGCTGGTCGGATGGTCTCTTCGATCGAAAGTGATCGGACAAGAGGACCATGGGTTGAACTTTGGGGCGTGGCTCCATCGCATAGGCGTCCGTAGTCGCGCTTCCTCTCCCTCTTGGGTATGTGGGTCGCGTATATCATATTCACCGTCCGTGCTTGTGGGGAAAACCATACATCCTCTGTTGTTCGGGCGGTCGGGTCTCTTCCTCGTCGTCGCTATTTAGCCCCTTGTCATTGTTTTGGCAATTAGCTTGCGGCCTGCTTGAACACCCAGCGGTCTCTATTAGTGTGGTTAGCTGGCTTTTCGAGAGGTGCCATGTATACGGCATAAGCGGTCGAGTATTCGGTCCAGTTGGACGGACCCGGAGTGGTTCTTTTGAATGGATTCTTCCGTGACGGGTTTAGAGCCTCGGAATCCGGCGTTGGCTGCGATATCCTCCTTATCATCGCCCGTTAATGCGGCGCTTGTTTTGTTTCGGCGTGACCTGCCGTTGTTGTCCTTAGTATCCGGATTGCAAGAATTTTTACGGAGATTGTTGCTGCGGGCTAGCCAGCTGTCCTCTCTCAGCATAAGCGGGTCATTAATGATGTGAGGGCTGCCATGGATTTGGCTTTTCCTGCCCGGTGCGGGCTAGCCATTCGTCCCGGATGTTATATTTGAAGGCTGCAAGGGCCTCTGTATCCGGACAATCGGCGATTTGATTTTCTTCGTCAAGAACCGTGTCGAAATTATGCGGCGATTTGTCGGCTGCTGAATGATGTGGCTTAGGTCATCGGCGTCTCGTGGTCGCACATATGTGCCTTGGAAGTTATCAAGGAATGCGGCCTCGGTCTTCCCAACACCCAATTGACTCTGCGGGCAAGCTGTTAAGCCAATGCCGAGCTGGTCCTTTAAGCTTGAGTGGGAGGTACTTGATGGCGTGGAGATCGCCGCGGGACATATGGATGTGGAGAAGATAGTCTTGATCCAAACTGCTGAAGTCTGTTGTGCCATCGTAGATTCGATGTTTATGGGTTTAAACCCTTGGGGATCGATGATCCATTACTTCGTCGATGAAGCATAGCGGGTGTCTTGCACCTCGTATTGAAGCGATATCGCGCGCAGCTCGAGAGCGCTGCCTGCTGCTGTTCGGCCCGGCAGGTTATTGTATTCGGCGGACGGTATTCATCGTGGGTCGTAGGGCGCCCACGTGATCCGTAGATGGATCTGGATTGCCTTGCTTTGTCCTCCAATATGTCTTGTAAGTCCGGCGCGTTCCCTCTTGGCTTCGTACTTTTGGAGCGATGCCGAGGAATGGTCTTGGCTGGGGGCCTGGATGCCTCTCTGTCACGACCACGGGGTGGTCGGTTAGCCATATCGTGCGCTAGTGATGGAGGTATGTATGCTTCCTCCTCTAATCGGGGGAGCAGCTTGCGTCTTGGGTAACTTTTGGAGGGACGTTCGAGTTTGTACTCTTCGGCCGCGAGGATCTCGGTCCATCGATCGGCCAGCAGGTCCTAATCAGCTTGAAGCTGTTGCTGCTTTTTCTTTAAGCTGTTTGTTGTGGCGATAAGCCTGCGCTTGAAGCGCTCTTGTTCGACAGGATCCTCGAGTGCAGCGAATTCGTCATCGTTGAGGCTTGCCGTCTTCGGAGGGAGGCATATAGTTATGATCCTCAACCTCTTAAATGCCGCCGCCCTCTCCACGAGGGCTTGCTTCTCGCATCCTCTGAGCTGAATCTTCTTTGGAGGGATTGTCTTGGCACTCTCTGAGTATTATTATCTCTTGTGCGGAATCTTCATTCTTGCTATGGCGGGATTTAGAGCGGCGCCCGGCGCCGGCGTTTGGGCTGCTTCTTTAAAGAGTGCGCCTCCATTGTTTCTTATTGTCCCGTCTTTGGGGTGTCCACCATGTATATGTCATATGGCGGTGGTCTTCGGTGCTCAGAGGCGCTGGTTCTGTTAAATCTCCGCATAAATGCCGTTCATAGCGTCGATGTCTTGAATCGTAGTCTAGCATGTCGGTTAGATCGTCGATAGTGGCTACAAAGTGGGTGGTGGGTGGGCTCACGAATTTCTTAGTCGTCTGTACCCCAACCATCCTCGCCTGCAGTCCGCCAGACTCTCCGATAACGAGAGGTGCTTTAATGAATTCAGATATCGCCAAAAGCGAGTATTGGAAGATGTCCGGCGGTGAATTCCATAACCGGCGCCCAATCCGGATCGATTGGTAAGGCGCGGGAGGAGGCTCGAGTCCGGCAAGGAGTCCGCGCCTCGAATCGCGCAATTCGCGAGGGGCGAGATTAGTGTTCGCTCCATCGCCGTGGATGTTGAAGCTCCTGTATGGTAGCGTCTATCCACCGGCCCTCGATCTGGCGATCGGCTCGGGCTAATGGCGAAGCGGATCGTCTTGCGACCACCGAGTGCATCGCTTTGGTGGCGAGCTAGATCATGCCCGTCATCACAGGAGGCGGTGCGCTTGGCGTGGCTCGAGTCCGTCAAGATCAAGTCTCCGCGACGCCGGCCGTGAAGTTTAAGCTTCCAAATCGACTGACGGCCATGGGCGAAGCTTTCGATCTGCTCCGGATGGCCAAGTGAATTGGCCCAGTGTAAAGCCGCGAATCTGAAGATCTGTCCGGGAGAAAATCTCACCTGGACGGCGTTGTTGGTTGAAGACGCCAACAAGCCTATCGGTGACGTCACAGAGGAACTCTCAATGAAAGCACCAATGTCGGTGTCAAAACCGGCGGATCTCGGGTAGGGGGTCCCGAACTGTGCGTCTAGGCGGATGGTAACAAGAGGCGAGGGACACGATGTTTTTACCAGGTTCGGGCCCTCTTGATGGAGGTAAAACCTCACGGCCTGCTTGATTAATATTGATGATATGGGTAGTACAAGAGTGGATCTACCACGAGATCAAGGAGGCTAAACCTAGAAGCTAGCCTATGGTATGATTGTTGTAATGTATGTTGTCCTCACAGACTAAAGCCCTCCGGTTTATATAGACACAGGAGGAGGCTAGGGTTACACACAGTCGGTTACAATGGTAGGAGATCTACATATCCGATTGCCAAGCTTGCCTTCCACACCAAGGTAAGTCCCATCCGGACACGGGACGGAGTCTTCAATCTTGTATCTTCGTAGTCTTGGAGTCCGGCGGATAATGATAGTCCGGCTGTCCGGACAACCCCCTAGTCCAGGACTCCCTCACCCGAGTTATAGCAGGCACATGGATTCAGCGGCCGTTTCAAGCAATGTCTGGCGCCGTAACCAGCCAGGTGGGCATGACCTGGCGCGCCATGAGGCCTTTAACCTGGTGGATCAAGACAGAATACGTCAAGAGGCTGAGCGGGCAGCGGCTCAGCTGACTACTTACCAGCCGTATCCGGCTTATCCAACGACTTCTATCGAAGCAGGTGTGGCCACCAGGACCGGAGGTGTCCCCTCTCTAGTGCCGGCCCTACATAACGAGCGTTTGCCCAAGGATTTTAAGGGACTTAGGAAGGTGCCGAATTACACGGCCGACTTACAACCCGGGGCATGGATTGAAAGTTACGAGATGGCTATGGAGTTATTGGAGGTTAGTGATGCTGCGATGGCCAAGTACTTTACCATGATGTTGGATGGGATCGCCCGCACTTGGTTGAAAGGCATGCCACCCAATTCAATCAGTTCATGGGCGGAGCTAAAGGCCCGGTTCATCCAGAATTTCAAGGATACGTGCAAGCAGCCTATGTCAATTGTGGATTTGACGAATTGCAAGCAAGAGGAGGGCGAGTCTACAACCCATTGGGTGCGCCGGGTTAAAGCCATAATACATTCATCTGATAAGATGGATGCGATTCTGCCGATCTTAATGTTGAAGAAAATTGCCGTTTTGCCTCAAACAAAAGTTTAGGCGGCTCAAAAGCGATTGTAATGATATGGGCACGCCGATGGCGGCTCGGTCAAGCACTGCCGACTCGATAGTACCAAGGATCCCGAGTGTAACGCCCGGACACACCTGGCCGGTGGTCGTTACTCTGGCGGGATCTAGATCGCCCCATAGATCAATACTAGTCTTTTCGCGCACTTTGCCCTCACTCGTGCGCACCCGGAGCTAACTTCGGCGGTCACCCATCCCTGAAACTACTCCAAGCCGAAAGCACACTTAACTTTGGAGTTCTTTCCGAATGGGCTCCCGGAAAAGAAGGAATTCCTTATTGATATGCGTAGTCTATCATCCCTAATAAGCCAGGCTATTACATACACCCCCACTCAGAGGAACCGATGTCCTCGTCGGGCCACAGAACATTCCCTCTGGCACATACGTGCCTGCATCGGTCCGTGACATGTGCCATGCCGCAGCGATGACGGGCCACAAACGTCATGCACAACATGACCAAGACCTGTCGCAATCATCCGTGGTAACCGCGAGGGTCGCTCGATACCAACTTGTAACGCCCGGACACACCCGCCGGTGGTCGCATTCTCTGGCGGGATCTAGATCGGCCCCATAGATCAATATTAGTCTTTTTCAAGACTTTGTCCTCACTCGGCGCACTCCGGAGCAACTTTGCCGGGTCACCCATCCTGAAACTACTCCAAGCTGAGCACGCTTAACTTTGGAGGTCTTTCCGAATAGGCTCCCAGAAAAGAAGGAATTCCTTATTGATATGAGTAGTCTATCATCCCTAATAAGCCAGGCTATTACACCAAGTCTGATGATGACAAGACAGGGAAGGGAAAGAAGAACGGCAACGGCAAGGCCCCTCAGCACAACCTGGCAAATCAAGGAGGTAATAAATGTAAGGCTGATGGTAATTTGGATTTTATGGCTAACACTAGTGCGCAGGGTAACAACCAACGGTGCAAGGGGAGGCCACCTCCCCGATCTGGCGGGTCAGGCCCCACACTTGAGCAATTATTGAACGAGCCCTGTCCAAGACACGGCACTCAGCAGAAGCCGGCTACCCATCTATGGAAGGACTGTACGATCATGAAGGCCTTCAAAAATTCCAATATGTTTGATGGTAACGATGGGCAGGGCGGTGGCTCAGGTGGCGGCGGTTTTCATGGCCCGGGCGGCGGTTCAAATCCCAATTTTCAAAATTCTCAAGGCAACCAAGGTGGATATAACCAACAACTGCAGTATGCGGTCAAGAATAAAGAAGAAGGTGGATACTAGAGCCATCCAAAGCAGCTGAATAGCGGGCAATATCATATGTTTACCACCAGTTTATGCAAACGAGACCAGAAACTTCATAAAAGGGCTGTGAACGCTATTGAGCCGGCAGTTCCTCGTTATTTGAGATGGTCTGAGCAGCCTATTCTATGGAGTAGGGAAGATCACCCTCCCCGGGTTGATAATCCGGGTCACTTAGCCTTGGTGGTAGCCCCTCAGGTGGGTGGATATAAATTCACCAAGGTACTCATGGATGGAGGCAACAACATCAACATTCTCTATTATGAGACCTTCCGTCGCATGGGGTTAATTGATAAAAGCCTTAAGCAATCCAATACTGTCTTCCATGGCGTCATGCCCGGTAAGTCGGCATGCCCACTCGGTAAGATCGAATTGGAGGTAGCCTTTGGGGATAAATATGACTCCAGAGCTGAAAAATTGACGTTTGAAGTAGTCAAGATCAAGAGCCCAAACCATGCTCTGTTTGTGCGGCCAGCTTATGCCAAATTCATGGCACGGCCGTGTTTTGTGTATTTGCAGCTCAAGATGCTGGGTCATAAGGGAACCATTATGGTGCATGGGAGCCGGAAGGTAGCCTTGGAATGTGAAGAAGGTGACGCGGCTTATGCTGAGTCGGTCTATGCGACAGAAGAGTTAAAAGTTTACAAGGACAATGTTGACCCGACGGATATGACATCTTTAAAGAAGCCAACCACGGAGCATGAGCCAGTCATGAAGTTTAAGTCGGCCAATGATACTAAGCTTGTTAACTTTGTTCCAGGCGACTCATCCAAATAGTTCAGTATCAATGCTAATTTGGATCCCAAATAGGAAAACGCGCTCATCGAGTTCATCCGTGAGAACCGGGACATTTTTGCATGGAAACCTTTTGACATGCCAGGTGTACCGAGAGAACTCACTGAGCACACTCTTAATATTGATCCAAAGTTTAAGCCGGTCAAGTAGTTTCTTCGGCGATTCAATGAGGAGAGGCGAAGGCTATTGGTGAAGAGGTAGCCCGCTCTTAGCACCGGGTTCATCATCAAGTGTTTCATCCAGTAGTGGTTCACAACCCGGTGCTTGTGCTTAAGAAAACGACACTTGGCGATCTGTGGATTACACGGATTTAAACAAGGCTTGTCCACTGATCCTGTTGTTCCCTCGTATTGATCAAATCATTGATGCTACGACGGGTTGTGAGCGTTTGAGTTTTTTGGATGCTCACTCCGTTATCATCGATCAAGATGGCAATTAAGGACCAGAGAAGACGATGTTCATTACTCCGCTTTGGAGCCTTCGCTATGTATCAATGCCTTTTGGGCTCGTGGAGTGCCCCGTGACTTACCAGCGATGTGTGCAGAATTGTCTTCATAATCAAATTGGGCGCAATGTTCATGCTTATGTGGATGACATAGTGGTGAAATCCAGAGAGAAGGAGACCTTGATTGATGATCTCAAGGAAACCTTTGACAATCTTCGAATTTACAAGATGATGCTTAACCTGGCCAAGTGTGTCTTTGGTGTGCCTGCAGGCAAGCTTTTGGGTTTTCTAGTTTCTAATAGGGGCATCGAGGCTAACCCAAAGAAAATAAAGGCCATCACCTCTCTGGCCAAACCAGCTTGTATCAATGACGTTCAGCGTTTGGCGGGTCGTATCGCTACTTTAAGCCGGTTCATTAGCCGGTTAGGTGAGAAGGCCATACCATTGTATCAAATGATGATGAAGACAGATAACTTCATCTTGAGTGACGATGCCAATGCTGCTTTTAAAGATCTGAAGAGACAGCTGGCTGAGCTGCCGGTTCTTGCTGCCCCTATTGATAAGGAGCCCTTGTTATTATATGTGGCTGCTAACACGCGTGCCGTCAGCGTGGCCATCGTGGTGGAGCGCAAGGAGGCTGGCAAAGAACACCCGGTTCAATGGCCGGTTTACTACATCAGCGAGGTCCTTATTGAGTCCAAGCAACGGTATCCACATTGGCAGAAGCTCGTTTATGGGGTGTTCATGGCAAGCCGGAAGCTTAAGCAATACTTCCCGGGCCACCCCATCACTGTGGTTAGTTCAGCTCCTTTGGGGGATATCATTCAAAACAGAGAGGCCACAGGACGAGTCGCCAAGTGGGCCATTGAGCTTGGGCCTCATGGCTTAAAGTATGTACCGCGCACGGCTATTAAATCTCAAGCACTAGTGGATTTCATCAACGATTGGACAAAGCCGCGGATACCGAAAGAAAAGTCAGACAACACATATTGGACTATTCACTTTGACGGGTCCAGGCAATTGGAGGGCTCGGGGGCTGGAGTTGTTTTAGCTTCCCCTCGAGGTGACAAATTTTGTTATGTGCTACGGTTGATGTTTCCCTGTACTAACAATGGAGCTGAGTAAGAAGCCTTGCTCCATGGTCTCCGGATGACTAAAGAGATGAGCTTAAGCTGGGTAAGGTGTTTCGGCGACTCCGATTTGGTGGCTCAGCAGGTATCATGCAAGTGGGATTCTAAGGATCCTCTCATGGCGACTTATCGCCGTGAAGTCGATGCAATTGCTGGACACTTCAAGGGTTACCAAGTGGAGCACATCGACCACGTAAAGAACGAGGCAAACTGATGCTTTAAGCCGATCGATCTCAGCAGAAGCCGTGGTGCCTAATACTTTCTTGGATATTTCAGATAACCTTCGTCAAAGCTACCCACAGAGGAAGACTTGATGTTCCTGACCCGTATAACAATTATGGCGCTCTTTCATGTCATTCCAGATTGACGGTGCCATATCTGGCTTACATGACTCGGGTCGAGTTTCCTGAGGATGAAACCTTGGCCAGGCAGATAACCCGGCGGTCTAAGTCTATGACGATTTTCAGTGGCGAGTTGCATCATCGCAGTGTTACAGGGGCATTTCAGCGTTGCGTCTCTCCTGAAGAAGGCTAAGAAATTCTTCGTGAGATTCATGAAGGGGATTGTGGTCATCATGTCGGGTCAAAATCACTTGTGGCTAAGGCTTTCCGTCATGGATTCTATTGGCTGACGGCTCATGCTGATGCAGAGGACTTGGTCAGTAAATGTGATGGTTGTCAGAAGTTCTCAAGACGGGCTCATGTGCCGGCTCAAGAATTAAGGATGATTCCAATTACATGGCCATTTGCAGTCTGGGGGCTCGACATGGTTGGGCCTTTTAAAAGGTCCAAAGATAAAAAGACCCACCTCTTGGTGGCAGTTGATAAATTTATAAAGTGAGTTGAGGCAGAGCCAGTAAGTGTGATGCAGCTACGACGGTTTAGTTCATGAAGAAGGTGATATTTCGCTTCGGCTTTCCACACAGCATTATAACTGACAATGGCACTAATCTGTCTAAAGGCGCCATGAAAGAATTTTGTCAACGTGAGCATATTCGGCTTGATGTTTCATCAGTGGCTCACCCCCAATCCAACGGTCAAGCCGAGAGAGCCAATTAGGAGATCTTGAAAGGCATCAAGCCCCGGATTTTGGTCCCTTTGCAGCGGACGCTGGGTTGCTGGGTTGAGGAGTTACCCTCTATGTTATGGAGCATTAACACTACTCCCAACAGATCTATGGGTTATACGCCTTTCTTCATGATCTACGGAGCGGAGGCGGTTCTCCCTAGCGACATCCGTCATGACTCGCCTCGCGTGGCGGCTTATGTTGAAGCGGACAATGAATGACGCGCAGGATGCTTCTCGACCGTTAGATGAACAAGCAGGATTTGGCAAAGAGCTCATTCTGGGCGATTTACCAACAAGACTTACGCCGATATCACAACGCCGGTTAAGTCCAAAGCCTTCAGAAGGTGATTTGGTGTCTGGCTCATCCAGATCAAACTGATGCGACAAGGTATCCCCACCTTGGGAAGGGCCCTTTGTGGTCAGCAAGAACTTGAACAACGGGTCATATTACCTTATCGATGTTCGAGAGCGCAAAGACTCACGTAATTCGGAGGAGGAGAACCGCCGGCCGTGGAATACCGCTCATCTTCGGCCCTACTACACTTGAGCCATAGGCTCTCCTGATGTACATATTTCGGCAATGTATATTATGATAAATAATAAAGCAAGACCTCTGTCCTTTTTCCATCCTCAAAGGTAAATTTGTCACTATTATTGTCATTATTATCTCACATGATCACTTGGGGGCTGATCACATTTGATCCAGCTTAACCTGCTTGATCCGTCTTACGATCGTATTCGAATCTAGCCGTTAAAATTATGATCACTAGAGGGCTTCCTGTTCAAACATAGGTCGTATTAGAACCAAAGAGAACATAGCTGTCGGTACCCTTTTGATTGGCACACTGCCAAGCTCACTAGGGGGCTTCTTGATCGTATTCGAATCATAACTTAACCCCTTTTGGGAACCGACTTTGATCGTATTCGAATCAGAGTCGTTAAAAAACTCTCAAGGTCATTAGGGGGCTTCCTGTTCAAACATAGGTCGTATTCGAACCAAAGAGAACACAACTGTCGGTACCCTCTTGATCGACGCAACGCCAAAGCCATTGGGGGCTACATGATCATATTCAAATCCTAGCTTAACCCCTTTGGAACGGTTTACTGATTGTATTCAAATCAGCAGCCTTGAAGTTTTTATATTATATTTTGGTTTAGGTTTTCTTTGGAAGCACTCTTTACTTGACTTGAGACTTTTTGAGGTTTACAAGTACAAGTATGGTTATTTTTAACCCGGCTTAATATCGACTGATGAGTCGCTAATATATGAGCATCATTATACCTTTGAACTTTTAGTGTCCAAAGACTGGGTTATCACCCTTACGGACCGGGTCATATGAGCCGGCGGTGCAAATTTAAAAAGTCACAGGTGTAAGATCATAGTAGTGTTTTTATAACAAGTTAGTCTATGACTCTTTTTAAGTTCTTTTTACCCACCTGGCGGTAAGCCGCCAAGGGATTTTGTAGTCTGTCTTCATATGCAGGACAGTTTAAAAGGTCTGATCAAGCATACGGTAAGCAGATGAAAAGTAACACGGATGTATATAACACAGCGGTTTAATGGCGTTAAGCTTTAAAACGTGCACGATGGCATAGCCAAAATAAAGTTATTTCTATTCTATTACAGGATTCCCTGAGTCCAAATGATTCACATTGTTTTTAAAGTATATCCCAGGTATGAGCCGCCACAGCAGGTCAACCTTCATGATTGGCCTGAAGGGTCCGGGTTAGCCCTCTCCGCGTCTTCGCCCTGCTCCCTTTCCTAGAAGGTTGACGATGACCAGTCAATGTTGTTCATAGCTTCAAATTCAGCTTTAGCATCAACAAGGCCGACCGGGTCAACTTCAGGAGCGAAGGTGTGCTTACGGAGTGGGGGGATCAGACTGGTCACTTCATAATGAGGCGTTGGAATTCTTCGGTTTTCTTCATCATAACCCGCCTGGTATTTGGTAAGATCTACTTCATTCGCTATAAGTGTAGCCACGGGCGATCTCCTTTACACAAGCAAAGGAAGTCGCTTTCTTCAAACAGGGTGCCATCCTCCTTTAAGCTGGGGTAGGCAGTGGCAATGTCGGCTGGGTCTAACTCTGGTAGCCAAGCCTTGGCCCGGCTTAAAGCGTTTACCGCTTCGGCTCTTGCAGCCGACCGCCTCAGTTCATTGAACCGTTGAGGGAGCACGAAAAGCTTCTTCAAGACCTCTATGAGGAGGGTTGGCACTTCATTCGACAAAGCCACCGTAGCTAATGCACGTTGAGACCCAGTGTACAATTGCTCCACCAAAGTATACACTACCTTCAATTTAATTAGCATGTCTTGGTTCAAGTTTGAGCTTCTGGGCCTGCATAAACGTGATCAGGTGAGTTAATTCCAGTTTTATGATCAATTGAAAGGCTTAGATATTTAAACACTTGCAGGGTGATTTACCAAAGATCGCTGAGACCATTTGAGAGACATGGCGCTTTAAACCGGTTAATTCACCGGTGACTTCTTCCAGAGCCGCCTCTGCTTTTTCAGCTTGGTTAATCGCTGCGATCTTTTCATCGCCTCTGTGCTTTTTTTCAGCTTTAAATTCTTTCTTCGCTTTTTCTTCTTCAGAAACGCTGAATTTGAACTTGGTGTCGGCCTTTTCGATTTCCGTCTCCTGGGTCCCAAGGTGGCTCTTCAGATCAGTCACCTCGGATTCGAGTTGGCTCGTGGTGGCCTATACGAATACAGAGTCAAAATCAAGTCAATTTTTATGTAATATTAAGGTCCCAACTCTTTTGCCAGCAACAACACTTGGAACTTGGGGGCTAATGTTACTGAAGAATTTTATTTTCAATGGCGGTTCATAAGACGGCGATTCATAAGAGTAAGTCCCAAGCATTTAACAATCAATAATACTTGGCACTTGGGGGCTAATGCATATTGCTGTTCAAAGACCAGTAAGTATTTTTTATATAAGGACCGGCTTAACCATATTGGTTAAGCCGTCCCTTGGGGACTATAGAGTAAGCCGGACTTCTTATATGTTTTATTCATCTATGTTACTAATATAATTAAGATTGTTTCTAAAGTCTACATCATAAACATTATAAGCAGTAGACTTGGGGACTAGCATAGTAAAGATGAATGAATGGGAGAGAACGGGTTATACCTCGAATTTTTGCTGCATCTGCTTCATCATATCAATCTCGAGGTTCCGGCTGCTGTGCACTTGGCTCATGTAGCCAGAAAAGATGTCTCCGATACTCATATGAGCATATGCAACATCCAGCTTGACCCGGCGGTGGTCCAGAAGTTCTTCCTTGGCAGGGCACTTGGTCAGTACAGTCGATCTTCCCAGCTCAACAAAGCCGGTTCTGGTGATTTCAATATCAGCATTTTTAGGGTCATCGGTCCTGACCGGGCTAGGGCCTCTGAATTTTTTGATTCGTCGGCGGCTCATTCAGTGGGCAGGTCAGTAGCGGGTGTTGGTAAGTCTTGAGCTGGCTCAGATGGCGGCTCATGAGTGCTTGAGTCCGGCATAGCTATTTCAAGAACCAGCTCAGTCACGACTGTGTCTTCAGCTGGTTTGCTTTTCCTAACCCATTTGCTGGGCTTGGCTTGTCCACTGTGTCAAAATAAAGATTGGTACAGATGCAAGGGATTAAAGTAAATACAAGATAAGAAGATTAACATACCCTGGTGGAGTCTTGAAAGCTGGCAGGTTGGACTGCAGTGAGTCGCGGGAGGAAGTGGAAGTGTCTTGGTAATCCGAGTCAGAAGAATTGAGCGATAGACGAAAGAGACCCGCCAAGGGATAAAAGATGTTCAAAACAGAAGTGACCTCATTCCGGCGTTTCCTTGGGGTGTTTGGTAAGCCGGAGGAGAGCTCCGCATCCTTGCTGGTCTGGATCTGCCTCTGGCTCTCGTAAATTTGCCGCCTCAAAAGAAAATGAGGATCATGATGAGCTAAAGGATGAGAAAACCTTACTTTCTGGGCCACTCTGCGTATTTTCCGTCTTGGCAAAGGCTCGGAGTCGGAGGAAAGGATAGCTACCTCATCAACCTTGTTACGGCTTGCTCCTGTGTCCTCCTGCTGATAATCAGTGTCAATAAGATGGTTAAAAAAATGAGCCAAGGGAATCAAGAGTCCGCTAGCCGAAGCAGGTCAGAAGCGGTGGACTTCTTGCCCTTCCTTTTGGCAGCTTCTTTCCTGGCCGCTTTCTTTTATTTTCTAGCTTTCTTGGCAGCTTCATGGTCATATTTGACCTTCCAGAATTTATCACCCGCCGGCAAAGATTAGCATATGCATGAGTATGGGTGAAACATTAAGAAATTAAAGTAGTCATTTCACATGGGCGGTTTACCTTTGAGCGGGTTAGCTTTTGCGAAGGGGCTAGGCCCACCTTGCCGCAATCCGCCAGTCTTTTGTTTAGAAGAGACTTGGTCATGTCGTCAATGACATCGTCAGGTAAGTCGTCAGGGCTGTGACGCAGAGGATCATTCTGGGCGCCAGTGTACTCGCACATCAAACCGGTGCGGCGGCTCAACGAAATAACCCGCCAGGCAAGCCAAACCCGGACCAGGTCAATGCATGTCAAACTGTTCCCCAAAAGAGCCTTGATCTTGGCCAAAGTGGGGGCAAGTGATTTACGTTCGGTGGCTGTAATCTTGTCAGGCAGATGATGGTTGGGCCAAAGACGAAGGGCGCGAAAGCCGGGAAAAGGGTTTTCATCAGCAGGAGAGGTATCTTTGCAGTAAAACCACGTCATATTCTAGTCTTTGGGGTGGCTCGGCGGGTTGGCATAAGGGAAGATTGTAACGCCCCGGATCCGATGCGCCAGGTGTCCGCCAGTTATTCGCCGTCTTTGCCATGTCATTTGCTTGCGTGTTGCACTTTGCCATGTCATCATATGCATTTCATATCATGTCATCATGTGCATCGCATTGGCATACATGTTCGTCTCATGCATCCGAGCCTTTTCCCCGTTGTCCGTTTTGTAATCTGGCACTCCTATGTCCTCCAGCGTTCCCCTTTTGCCTCTTCTCTTGTGCGGGTGTTAAACGTTCTCGGAATGGCCCCAGGTTTGCCAAGCGGCCTTGGTATAGCACCGTAGACCGCCTGTCAAGTTTCGTGCCATTTGAGGTCGTTTGATACTCCAACGGTTAACCGGTAACCAGAAGGCCTCTTTGTTGCAGCCCAACACCCTTCCAAAGTGGCCAAAACCCATCTAACTCCCTCCATGCTCTCGGTCGTTCGATCATGATCCTGTAATAAAAACCGCTCCTCATTTGGACACTCCTAGCTCCTCTACCTATAAATAGGCCCTCCTTCCAAATTCGGGATGATTCCCCCAAACCCTAAAATTTTCTTCGGCACGGACGTGTCCGCTCATGACGGACACGTCCGCCAGACGACACACCCTGCCAATCGCGCTCGCCACGCCGCCCCCACCTCCTCGGCCAACCGCCACCGCCACGCCGCCACTCGACCATCATACGCCATGGCCTCATGAGCCTAAAGGGGGGCCCGCCTGCCTGCCTGCCCTGCCGCCATGGACGCCCGCCGCCGCTGGCCGGCTTGCCTGGCCAGCATTGCTGTTTCAGGCTCACCGCTGGCTGCCGCCGTCATTGCTGCCTTCGGCCGAGCCGCTGACCGCTGCAGGCTGCAGCTGGCTCGCTGCCTGCTGCTCATTGCGCCGCCCCCTGCCTCCGCCGCCAGGGCGCCGGCCCTGCTCCACCGCCGCCTCGCGCCACATCTCCCGCCGCCGAAGCCGCCACTGAGCTCGCTGCCGCGCCTGCCCCGCCCCGCTTCGACGCTGGCGCCGCGCCGGATCCGCCAGATCCGGCCGCCCGGGCCCCTCCTCGACCTCCGGCCGACTTCTCCTGCCACTCCCGCGCCCTGCCTCGGCGCGATTCCGGCCAACCTCGAGCCCCGTGCATGAAGGTTGACTTCCCCCCCTCTATAAAACGCCCAAGTCCCCGTTTCTGTGTAAATAATCATGCCATGTTCATGCCGTCGCATCTCTGCATCTGTAGCTCTGTTTCGTGCGTATATCGGTCAAATTGTTCGACTCGACGAGTAGATCATTTCATTCCATTGCATCATTTTCATTTGAGCTCATCTTGATGCCCGAAATGCTGTTGGAACAGTGCATGTTGATATTAATCTGCTGAAACTGTTATAACTTGCTCATTTATCATTTTTGCCATGATTGATGTGTGCATCCTATGAGGTTGATGTCTACATGTATGTTGATCTATGCCATGCCATCTTTCCAGGGGTGTATGCCATGTATTTTTGTGAGTTGTGTGCTGAGTGTATCAAGCTTGTTAAGTAGGGTAGTTGTTGTTGCTTTGTTTTCTGATGATTCTGTTATATTTTGTTGCTATGTTAACATGCTTCTACTAATCATTCTATGCATAATCTGGAGATGTCCTATAAACATGTTTTGAACTTCATGTCATGCTCTATCCATTCATGCCCTTGGTTGCATTTATAGCTTGCTGTACACTGTTCATTTCTTGCTCCAAAGTTGCTTGAAAATGTTGCTGTCAGCCTGTTAACATTAAGTTCACTTGTTCCCATGTGTTTTCCTAGTGATCCATGCACCCTATGACCTTGCTCTTGCCATGCTTAGCTTCATAAACATGCCTTCTTATTGTTGGTTGCCTTGCCATGCCATGTATTGCTCTGTGGTGAGTGGTTCAAGCTCACCAACATGCCTACTTATTGTTGTTCCTGCCATGTATGAATCTGTAACATAACTTGCCATGTTTACATGGGTGCCATCATATTTTGTGTGCCTTTTTGGCTCATGGTCAGTAAGGGTCTTTTGATCTATGCAATTAGTAGATTCATGCCATGCCTTTGTTTGCCATGATAAGTTCCTATAACATGTTGTTTGCTTGCTCTAAACATTGCAACTTGATGTTATTTCCTGATAAGTCTGAAACTGTTATTATTTGCAATATCTCCATGTCTTTTTGAGCATGTTCTAGTTGTTTCTGGAGATAGCTCAGTGTTCATGTCTTGTTATGCTTTACCTGTACTTCACGCCCATGCCTTTTTTTATTATGTTGGGGTGCTGTAGCATATTGTTTTGATGCTTGTAAGATGCCTAGTTGCTGTTATGGATGATTGTTGCTATGACTTGTATAGTGTGCATGTGTTGAACCGTTGTCTGCTTTTGAGTGTGCTCTATATGAAACTTGCTTGTTTTTGCATGTAGTTCCATATTATCATGTTGCATCCTTATTTTGAGGTGTTTGCTTGATGTTTGTATGCATTTTGCATCAATGCCATGCTTAACTTGTTTTGCTCATATCTTCTAGTCCGTAGCTCCGAATCTAATGAACGTTATATGTAAGTTGACTAGAATTTCGTGTAGCTCATCATGGTGCATCTTAACTTGCTGTTTAACAACTTGACCATAAGGTTTATTCAGTTCTGGACCAATTTCGAAATTTGCATATGAGGACTTACCGGAAGTGTTATATGTTGTTTCCGGCCTCATTTAAACTTGCCTTGATGTGTTGTTCTTGTTTGCATCTTTGCCATGAGTAGCTTCATGTAGCCTTGTCATGCATCATGCTTGATGTGCATCATGTCTTGTTCATGTGTGGTGTGTTTACCATGTTGTGTGCTTCTTCTCGATAGTTCCTGCTTGCTATGATCGTGAGGATGCGTTCGTCTTCGTCGGTGGTTCGCCTTCGTGGCTTCATCTTCTTCATGGACTCGTTCTCCTTCCTTGTGGCATTTCGTGCAAGATGACCGCTACCCTCGGATCTCACTACTATCATTGCTATGCTAGTTGCTTCGTTCTATCGCTATGTGCGCTACCTATTACCTCGCTTATCAAGCCATCCCATATTGCCATGAACCCCTAACCTTGACACCTTTCCTATGCAAACCGTTGTTTGGCTATGTTACCGCTTTGCTCAGCCCTCTTATAGCGTTGCTAGTTGCGGTGAAGTTGAAGATTTCTCCATGGTGGACAGGGTTTATGTTGGGATATCACAATATCTCTTATATTATTAATGCATCTATATATTTGGTGAAGGGTGGAAGGCTCGGCCTTATGCCCGTGTTTTGTTCCACTTGCCGCCCTAGTTTCCGTCATACCGGTGTTATGTTCCCGGATTTTACGTTCCTTACGCTGTCGGGTGATTTATGGGACCCCCGACAGTTCGCTTTGAATAAAACTTGTCCAAAGAAGGCCCAACATTGGTTTTACCATTTGCCTCACCACCACCTATATTTCCCTTGGGAGTAATTAACCCAAGGGTCATCTTTACTTTAGCCCCCCCGGGCCAATGCTTGTCTAAGTGTTGGTCCAAACCAGAGCCACTTGCGGTGCCGCCCCTAGGCAACTTGGGGTATCGTCGGTTGCCTTACGTAGTGTTCATCCGGTCGTGGCCTGAGATGAGATACGCGCAGCTACTATCAGGATGTCGGCACGCCGGGAGGTCTTGCTGGTCTTGTTTTACCATTGTCGAAATGTCTTGTAAACCGGATTCCGAGATCGATCGGGTCTTCCGGAGAAGGTCTATTCCTTCGTTGATCGCGAGAGCTTGTCATGGGCTAAGTTGGGACACCCCGCAGGTATAAACTTTCGAGAGCCATGCCCGCGGTTATGTGGCAGATGGGAATTTGTTAATGTCCGTTGTAGATAACTTGACACTTGATCCGAATTAAAACGCATCAACCAAGTGTGTAGCCGTGATGGTCTCTTCTCGCGGAGTCCGGAAGTGAACACGGTTTCGGGTTATGTTTGACGAAGTAGGTGTTCGGATCACCTCTTGATCATTGCTAGCTTCACGACCGCCTTTTTTCTCTTCTCGCCCTCATTTGCGTATGTTAGCCACCATACATGCTTAGTCGCTGCTGCAACCTCACCACTTTACCCCTTCCTTTCCCATTAAGCTTTGCTAGTCCTGATACCCATGGTAATGGGATTGCTGAGTCCTCGTGGCTCACTAGATACTTCCAAAACCAGTTTGCAGGTGACGCAACCAAGCTCAAGGTGGAGCTCGATGATGATCTTGCCCTTTGTGTTGTTTTGTTCTAGTTGTTCAATAGTGGAGCCCAGTTGGGGTCTATCGGGGACCTTTTGTCGCATTTGTGGTTCTTCTTTTATTTTGGTTCCGTAGTCGGACCTTGATTGTATCTAGATGATGTAATGCTTTATTCATGTAATTGTGTGAAGTGGCGATTGTAAGCCAACTATGTATCTCTTTCCCTTATGTATTACATGGGTTGTGTGAAGATTACCTCACTTGCGACATTGCTTTCAATGCGGTTATGCCTCTAAGTTGTGCTTCGACACGGGAGATATAGCCGCATCGAGGGCGTGACAAGTTGGTAATCGAGCCTTCCCCACCTTAGAGCCCCACCGCTTGATCGCTTTTAGCGGCCGAGTTGTGTCTAGAAAAATGTTTTGAGTCATTTAGGATTATATATATCGGAGAGTTAGGAATTATTTTTACTCCCCAGTCTTCTTCATCGCCTGGTAAGGCATCCCGACGAGAGTTTTGACTCTTCTCTTCTCAAATTTCACTAATTTTTTAGAATCACACGGGTATCTTGGAATCGCTCCGATGGTTTTATGATGAGAACATTGTCTTGGTGCCTCCGTCAGGGTTTAGTGGAAGTGTCCCGGAGTTGAGCTCGAGGTGTTGTCGCCATAATTTTATCGTTGCAGTTCGAATACTGAGTTTAGTACGCCGACATCGAAAAATCTCTTTCATGCGCTTGTTGGTGAGATAACCCGATAACCCAAAGATCGAGGTGAGTACGGAGTATTGCCATGACTTGTATAACGGATGCTTTTCAAGGTTGAGGTAGACGATTTCGAAGGTTTCTTGGTTATGTGTTGACGGATGGATACAACTTGGATGTAGGTATTGTTAGTTTGGGTGAGATATATTGCTTCCCCTGTATCCCCAACACCAGATTGCATAACCAGAAAGTTTCGGGAGTTTATAGGTGGGAATTCAAGTAGCTCCTAGAATATCTTTCCGACAAATGCATGATATGGGATTGGGTAAATCTCTATCATATGTATTTGTTCCGGCTTATTCTGCAAGCCAATCCTTTGTTTTGTGTTATGTGTGGTATTCGAGTTGCTTCGATGTCAAATGTTGAATCCATACCTTTCCTAAACGGTGTTCTCATATTTCTATGTGAATACTAATCCTTATTGATCATCGATTTTGTCATGTCAACTCCTTTCCAACCGGTGTGCTTCTCTTCAAGTGGATCCCATCATTTTTCCCATCCGCAAGATCAAATCTAAGTTTTCTCAACGGTGTTTGTTTCATCCGTCCCCAAATTGCCTTTGTTTTCCCGCCCTCCCACCCTTTTTCTTAAAGGACTCAGATTTCTTAATCAAGTATCCATTTATTTATGTGAAGTCACTTCACTCTTTTCAATCAATTTCTTATCCGGTGATTGTCGGGGGTTGGATGCGACATATGCCAACGGGTGGCTTATCATGGTGGGGGCGAGTAGAACGTCGCCGGTGCCTGAAAACGGGATGAGGCGCAGACATGCACGCCGCTAATCTTACCCAGCTTGGGCTCTCCGGGAGATAACACCCCTATCGCTGCTCTCAAGGGTCTCCGCATGATCACTATGGTATGATAGTACAAAGGTGCTCCTTGAGCTGTTCAGGAGGCAGGAGGGAGCAAGGCTAGCTCTCTCCTTGGTTTGCTATGTGTCTAAACCTATCCAGTACGAACCTTTGCATGGGTGCCCGGGGGTTTATATAGGCCTACTCGGGGTACAATGGTAATCTGACCGGGCGGCCCCACCGCTCTGTCTCTCGCAGCCGCCCTTCTCTGCCGCTTCGGGGCCCACACTGGCGGGCCCCACGGACATGCGTAACATCGGCAACACTCTGATGACGCAGCTCGGCCATGGGGTCGTGGGAATAGTGCCGCCTGCCCTCGTCAGCGATCACCGCCGCCACTCCCGCCAACTGGTTTATGGCTTGTGGGGCCCTGACTCGAAGGCGGCCGACTCTGAGGAGGCCAACTCTCGCAGGGCCGTCTTCGGGCTCTTAGGCCATCTTCTTCTCTCTCACTAACAGGGGGCCCGGCGATCTCCGGGCCGCAGACAGCCATTGTCAGGACACAAAGCCTTGTGCACTGTGGCTGAAGTCAGGGGTGGCATGGCAACAGTGCTGCGCCTCACCAAAGATCTCCCGGTGATACGGTTCATTGTAGCCATGCCTACCTCCCGTGGGTTTGAGGGGACGGCCACGTCGGGGCCGTACCCTGCGTCGGTCTTCGTGAAAGGTCGCGGGCCGACTCTCATAGTCGGCCCCCTGAAGGTCGCAAGCCCAGAGTCGGCTTGTTTTAGAGTCGCCGTCTAAGGACTCGGCTTCTTCAAGGTCGCCATTTGGGACCCGCCTTCTCAAGGTCGCCACTGGGACCGAGGGGCGGGCCTGCCTCGATGACTTGAAAGATCCTGGTCCCGGTTGGCCTACCTGCGGGCCCATTACTCCGACAGAGTCCCCGGTTAGTGAAGCCCTCATGGTGCCATCAAGGGCTTCAACAGCTTCAATTCTCCTAGCGCCGACTCGAGACTCGCCATCGTTGTTTCGGTCACGCCTCGTAAGTCGAACTCGTTCGCGAGGGGCCACTGTTCGCCAGTCGCGGCGGGAAAACAGGCAGCGTATCGGTCACGCTTCCCCGCCATCATTGAGACGGTCATATCGCGTGGCGCCACGTGGAGCCGATAGTCTGCCTACCCACGCGCGTGACGGGACGGGCCGTCAGGTGGGGCCCGCCATTACCGCGCCTCGGACCCCGAGCGGATCCGCTGTGGCCGGGAACGGTTGGCATTCCCACGTCATTACTGCGCGCAGTAATTTCGTGGGGGTTAATCATGGGCGGCGTGGGGTCTTGGGCGCAGTTAATCCCCACGTCGCCCCCTCGGCTTCTCAGCCCATAGGGCTATAAGTAGGCGGCGGGGGCGGGCGGCACTGCACGCACACTCTCTCCCCCGCTCTCCCGCCTTTCTCCTTCCTTCGCCGCGAACCACGGCATTCTTCTCCGCCGCGAGCCAAGGCGTCCTTCCTCGCCGGCGATGAGTTCTTCTTCCGCTGCGCCCCCCGCCTCGCGCTCCGGCGAGTGGGATGGCTCGGACGTGGAGGCGGAGGACATCAAGTTCTTCGCGGACTTCGCGCTTCCCCCAGCGCGGGACTGGTGCACGCCCGCCCCGCCGGCGGGAGAGATCCGCCAAGGCCGTGGAGGGCGAGCGGGTTATCTTCCGCCGCATCTTATGCGCTGGCTGGGGCTTCCGGGAGCGGATTCTTCCGCTGCTTCTCGAAGTTCCACAAGCTGCAGCCGCACCACCTCACCCCCAACGCTGGTGCTTCTCTCCGCCGCCAGCTCTGGCGAAGGCTACATCGGGCGTTCTCCCCACCCTCGAGCTGTGAGGGAGTTCTTCTCTGCAAAATCGGCAGACTCGGGCCGGGCCGACATCGCTGGCTCGCTACGGCACCTACATCATGCAGCGGGCGCTCGACGGCCGACAATCCTTTTCCGCCCATCCCGCTGGTGAAGTCGGTGAAGATGTGGCAGAAGTCCTACTTCTACGTGAAGAACATCTCCACCGATGGCGACTGGGTCAATCTGCCTCCTTTCAACCCCGAGCCGCTGACTGGCCGGCTGGCCAGTTGGTCCCATCGGTCCAAGTCACTTTTGACCTCCGGAACGGGCGCCTGGCGCTGCTCGAAGTCATGCTGCAGCTTGAGGGCTGCAGCCCGATCTTGGCGCCGCCGGGCGCGCCGGGTTCTTCCACCCAAGGCCGGCCTCACCTCATCTGCCAGATGAGCGGCCGCCACGATCCGAGCCGGCTATGCACCAGGGACATGCCGCGTGGGGAGGTGGCGAACTTGGTGAACCACATCGCCCATTGCGGGTTCACGGAGGAGTGGCAGTTCGGCAAGGAGCCGTACTCGCGCGACAACCCCCCTCAATGGTAAGTTACTTCTGTTTGTATTTTGATCTTCTTCGCGTCGACTCAACTCGACCATTGCTGGTGTCCTTTGAGCAGAATCCCCTCACAAGACCGCGAGCCGGGCGCCAGAGAGCCTCGCGACACGCCCCAGATCGCGAGGCCAGCGACGCCGACGACCCCCGACTTGGGGGCCGCGACGCTGAGGCCGACGCCAAGGCGGCGGAGAGGGGCAGACGGCGCCTTAGGCCGTCGGGCGACCTTCGCCGATCGGGCGGCCGGAGGATCGACGCCGACACGGAAGTCGCCTGCCGCCAGCCGAAAGCCGGCCCTCCGCCAAGCCGGGCGCGAAGAGGCGCCACGCTGGCCGAGTGCCCTGGCGGCAAGTCGAAGAAGTTCAAGGAGCCGCCGACCACTGCGGGAGGAGGAGGCGGCCAAGGCCAACCGCTTCCGGAAGGAAGTGAGAAGGCCGCCGCTAGTTTCCTCATGAGTCTTCTTACTCTGTCATTTCTTTGTTGGATCTCATTTGAGTCTTCCTGATTTTCCCTCCAATCTTCTCCAGAGCTCCCCTCTCCCTTGAGAGAGCCGCCGTCCCCTCCGTCATGGGGTCGGTGGAGACGTCTGCCAACACACGGCGGATTGATCCCGCCGCCAACCTTCGGGAGGCGACGGCACGGAACACGCGAGAGAAGCGCGAGGAGGAGGAGGCCGACCGCCTGGAGAAGGCGGAGGCCGAGAAGGCGGCCGCCAACGCCCAGCGACGCCTGGAGGAGGCCGAGACTGCGGCCGCGGCGAAGCGGCATGCCGAGGAGGTCGCGCGTCGCCGATCGGCGATGCTTGTCCCCGCTGCCGCCGGGCGCCGCTGCCCTCGAAGTTCACGGGCAGACGGGAGGTCGGCATCGCGAACCTCTCGCGGAGGAGGGCGGCGACGACTCGCTTTGATACTCATGCACCGCCTCCGCCGCCCGCCGCCTCCGCTTTCGAGATCAAGACGGCAAGCAGCCGGTGGACCCGCAGGATCCTCCGACTGCAGACGACGCCGACAACGCGAATCGCTTTTCAGTCCGGGCCGCATGCCGCCGTCTTGAGAGGACGAGCTCAGCGCCGCGAGCTTGGGAAATCGGCGCTGCAAGCTCGGCGAACCTAGATGCCGAGGCCTCAAGTGCCGCGCCCACCGGCTGGCTGCGCGAAGGCGGCACCGGCCCGCTGAACCAGCCCTTCGGACGCCCAAATCGAAGGCGCAAAGAGGGCGACGCCCAACTCTACACCAAAGCGCATTCGCCCTGCGGACCTCCGTCCGGGTATGTTTCGCTTTTTCCTTTTTAGTTTTCGTCTTTTTTCGTGTAGGCGCGCCAACACTCCATCGGGTGTAGTCCCGAAGTTCGGGTCGGCTGCTTGAGCAGCGACTCGAACTCCTCTCGTGAGCTCAAGGCTAACTTTGCTTTGCCGGTTTTGCAGGAATTCCACAATCTCGCATGCTCGCCTTCAACCGCAATGTTGAAGAGCTGAGGAAGTGGACCGCCGATCTGACGGAAAGCCGAGGTGAGCTAATTCTTTCTTCTTCGCGGGGGCGTGCTGGCGCACCCGCGGGCTGTAGTCCCCGAGATTTGGGCCGACTGCTGAGCAGTCGGGCCGGATCTCCCCGGCGATCTATCTTCCTTCTTCTCTTCGCGGCTGGCGCTACCACTGGTCTGTAGTCCTCGAGATTCGGCCGATCGCTGAGCGGTCGGGCCGGATCTCCCCCGCGACCTTCCCATCGACGACGTTCTTGTCTTTTTTCCTTCGAACTTCAGCGCCAACGCCGCCTCCAGAGCAGCTGGGCGAGGCTAACACCGCCCGCCGCGCTAAGGAGGAGGAGTGCGATAAGCTCGCCCAAGAGCACGACTTCCGGGCGACGCAGCTGGCCTAGCGTAAAGAATCGCCGGAAGCGCAGGAAGACGCTAAGTCGCGGAGGATGCCTCATAGCCGAAGTTCGAGGTCGAGCGGCCCGCCGAACGAACGGGAGGCGATGCCGACCTCCCGCTACCACAAGCTCGAGGACATCGCCGACGGTAATTCTTTTTTTCTTCTTTGGTCTTCCGACTCGTGGTCGGGCTGATTTTGGGTTTTCGATCGCTTTTCCTTCGTCTTGGCAGACTTCTTTCCCGCCACTCGCAGCCGCTTCCGCCATCGAGGCGGCTCGGAGGAGCAAAGGGCGATAGCGGCGATTGCCGCCAACGCCTCAACCATCGACGAGCAGCTTCGAGCATCGGGTTCGCTTCGCCCCGCCGCTTTCTTCAAGGCCCGTCTTCAACGCGCCATGGCGCCCAAGTGGTCGCTGCCACGTGGCCGGAGGTGCCGACGCCAGACCGCCAACCGGGACGGCCGACCGGGTCGAGGTCGCCGCTGGTCGCTTGAGGCTTGAGGGGCCTCGCTCGGGCCGGAGCACGCCGAGCCTTGGAGTTCACAAAGGGTGGTATCTGGCTGGACTGGACCGTCTGGCAGCGCTCCGCCGAGGCCCAGTTGAGTGGAGGCCGTGGAAGGCGCCCTGTCGTCGATGCTGGGCGGCCATCGCCGAGTACACAGACACCAAGATCTTCGTGCCCGAGCGACCGAAGGCGCGAGGAGGTGCCGCGGAGTGGTTCGGGATGCACCCGGAGTACGAGGAGGACTCGGCGGAGGTGATCGGCTCCAGCGCCGAGGAGGAGGACGAGTCGAGGACGGAAGCGAGTAGGAGGCGCCAGAGATCTAAGAAGGCGGCCAGCCTCAGCTGATCAAGGCCTCAAAGAACGAGCCTCGAAGGACAAGGCGACTGTCGCTGGAGGCGACCAAGCCGAGACCGCCCAGCCGACTGCCCCGACGTCCGACACCGCCACCACCTCCGACCCTCCGGCTCCGGAGGCCGCCCCCTAGAGTGCTTCAGTTTTACCTGTCTCTTTTGTTCTTTAAAAAACTTGTCAGTTTCGAACAATTCCACCCGTGGGGTGTATTAGGACAAGGGCCTTATGTAAATATTTATCTAATTTCCGCCTTTCCTTGCTTTTTGTTCCTTAGACTTTTTCCTTTGCGGCCTTCCTTTAGTCGCCGCCTTGCCGGCTGGGCCGCCGCTCTGCGGACCGCCACCGGGTCAAGTGCGTAGCTACTTTAGGGAGGCAAGTACTTAGTCGTTTAGAATATCTTAGCAAGTTGGCTAGAAACCGACAGGCCGACTATTCGAGAGTCGGCTATCTTTGATGAAAATCGAGACGACGAGCCGATCGCCCATGAAGTCGGCTCGGTAGAAGGGGGGCGGGTAGCCGGCTTGAGCTACGCGTAGCTCTTAAGTCCTTAGCCATTTTTCATATGTGCTTTCTTCTTGCTTGTCCCCGCCCCAGCGACAGCCGCTCATGAGCTGCGGCTTTCGGCAGAGACGGCTTTTGAGCACATTACTTGTCTAACTTCGTGGAGCATTTCGTAGCGCAAGATGGCGAGTCCCCGGGTCGACTAGTCGGACCCGGTGCCAGACAGTATGATAAAAGGGAAAAGCATATTCGGAAGCGTAATCCATATCATACAGATAATCAAAAAGGCAGTCCCCGAGCTCGTCCCGGGGGGCCTAGGGTCTTAGTACTTAATACAAAAGAGGGTAGCGCGATACATACTGCATCAACTGTAAAATCTTCAAAGAAGATTCGCATTCCACGGGCGCTCTGTTTCTTTGCCGGAGTCGTCCCTCTTGCGTGCTCGAGGCTTCTGAGCGTCGATCAAATAGTAGGCGTCGTTCCCTAGCACCTTGCTGATGATGAAGGGACCCTCCCAAGGCGCCAACAACTTGTGCTAGCCGGCTGTTCTCTGAATCAGCCGGAGCACAAGGTCGCCCTCTTGGAATGATCTTGGCTTGACCTTGCGATTGTAGTATCGGCGCAGACTCTGCTGGTAGATGCCGGACCGACTGAGTGCCAACAGTCGGCCCTCTTCCAGCAGATCGACGCCGTCTTGGCATGCTTCTTCAGCCTCCTCTTCGGTGTACATGGAGACTCGCGGAGAGTCGAACTGTATATCCGTCGGGATGACGGCTTCGGCAACGTAGACGAGGAAGAACGACGTGAAGCCTGTTGACTTGTTTGGGGTTGTGCGCAGACTCCAAAGGACGGCAAGCAGCTCTTCGACCCAACAGCCGGCCGAGCGCTCGAGTGGTTCGACCAATCGAGGCTTGATGCCGGACAAGATGAGGCCGTTGGTTCGTTCCACCTGGCCATTTGACTGCGGATGGGCTATGGACACTAAGTCCAGTCGGATGTCCTGCGTTGCGCAGAAACGAGCCAGGGCGCCCTTGGCGAAGTTGGTGCCGTTTATGCGTGATGATCTTTGTGCGGTATGCCATACCGTCATCGTGATGTCGGCGATGAAGGTCACGGCTGTAGGCCCGTTTAATTTCTTGATGGGCTTTGCTTCCACCCACTTGGTGAACTTGTCCACCGCGACAAGCAAGTGAGTTAGGCCGCCTCGGGCCGTCTTGAAAGGTCCCACCATGTCCAAGCCCCAAACTGCGAAGGGCGAGGCAATGGGGATGGTCCTCAGCGCGGAGGCCGGCTGAAGGGGCTTGGAGCGGAACACCTGGCACCCCTTGCACTTTTTGACTAGCTCTTTAGCTTCTTCCAGGGCAGTTGGCCAAAAGAAACCGTGCCGAAAGGCTTTGGCCATGAGTGCCCTCGAAGCCGCATGGTGGCCGCACTCGCCCTGATGGATGTCTCTGAGGATCGCTTGGCCTTGCTCTGACTCTATGCATACTGGTGGACACCAGTGACCTCTAGGCTGACTAGCTCTCTGTTGACTATAGTGTAGGCTATTGCTCGGCGTTGCACTTGCCGAGCCAGGGTCTCGTCTGCTGGTAATTCCTTGTTCACTAGGAACTTGAGGATGGGCTGAGCCCATGAAGGTGCTGCTATCTCTTCAACTGCTACCACAAATGACTTGGACAAGGGTGGCTGGGCTGGGAGGCGGCGGGTTGGAGTCTCCGCCCGCTTGCTGGATCGGGGAATCTCTGGGCTGATCAGGGCAGCTCGGCCGACCGGGCGCAGATCCTCGGGCGGGCTTGAAGTCCCCGGCCGATGGCGCGATCCCCTGTGCTGGGCTCAAGTCCCCGGCCGACCGGGCGCAGCCCCGGCCGATCGTGGCTTTCTTGAGGTCGCTTCTTTGGGGCCTTGAGTCGGATCCGACTATTTACAGCGGAGCCTGCACGAAGATGGAGTCGGATTCTCGTGAGGGCTTGATAGACGGCTTGAGGAGGCGCTCAAGGGCGACGCTGGAAGGTATTGCTCTGGCGAGTGGAGCCGACTCGCACCAAAGCGTCGCTGATCGTTGTCGCTTTCGGCACTTGAAGGAATTCGCACCTCAAAATATCCGCTGAGTTGTTGCACGAAGCGGTAGCTTGCCATGTTTGCGTCTTTGGCGTCCCAGTCGCCAGATGATTGCTGAACCACCAAGTCGGAGTCGCCATAGCACAGGATCCGGCGAATGCCGAGTTCTTTGGCAAGCCGGAGTCCGTGGATGAGCGCTTCATATTCGGCGACGTTGTTGGAGGCGGCGAAGTGGATTTGGAGCACGTACTTGAGCTTGTCGCCCTTGGGGGAGGTGAGGACGACGCCGGCTCCGAGGCCGGTGCGCATCTTGGAGCCGTCGAAGTGTAGTCGCCAATGAGTAGAGTCGGGTGCTGGCGGCAGATACTGGGTCTCGGCCCAGTCGACGAGGAAGTCGGCCAACGCCTGCGACTTGATGGCGGTGCGAGGTTGGTAGTAGATGGTGTAAGGGGCTAGGTCGATAGCCCACTTGGCCACTGCCGAGGCGTCTCGGCTTCCAATGATCTCGGCGAGTGGAGCGGTCGCAGGACCCACGATGATTGGGTGCTCTTGAAAGTAGGGCTTGACTTCTTGGCGGCAAAATGTACGCGGTAGCACATCTTACGGTAGTGAGGGTAGTTCTCGCTTGAGGTCGATTACCTCGCTCGCCAGTAATATACCGGTCTTCGACCGAAGCGCTTTGCCTTCCTCCTTGCGCTCGACTACAATAATCAGTGTCTTGACTACCGGTGGTGGCGGCGATGTACAAGAGCATGGGCTCTTTGGGAGTCGGAGCCGCCAACACAGGGGGAGTCGCCAGCATCTTCTTTAGTTGGAGAAATGCCTCATCTGCCTTGTGGTTCCACTCAAAAAAGGTAGTCCTCTTCATCAGTTGATACAAAGGCAGAGCTTTCTCGCCCAGCCGACTGATGAATCGGCTGACTGACGCCAAGCAGCCGGTGAACCAGACGTCAACGATCAATTTGGGTACCTCCATTCTCTCGATTGCCTTAATCTTCACAGGGTTGCACTCTATGCCGCGTTCGGAGACCAAAAAACCGAGGAGCTGGCCGGCCGTGACTCCGAACACGCACTTCTCAGGGTTGAGCTTGATCTGGAATCGGCGTTGATTTTCAAAGGTCTCTTTGAGGTCTTCCAGTAGCGTCCCACGCTTTTCCGTCTTCACCACCACATCATCCACATAAACGTGGGCGTTTCTGCCAAGTTGCTTGAGGAGGCACTTCTGCATGCAACGCTGAAAGGTGGCGCCGACATTCCTCAAGACGAACATCATTGTCAGGTAGCAGAAGGCTCCAAATGGCATGATGAATGCGGTCTTCAGTCTGTCTGCTGGATTCAGCTTGATCTGGTGATATCCTGAATATGCGTCTAGGAAACTCAACAGCTCGCATCCGGCTGTGGAGTCTATCACCTGATTGATCCTTGGCAGAGCAAACGGGTCCTTCGGGCAGGCTTTATTGAGGCTGGTGTAGTCGATGCACATCCGCCACTGCTTGTTTTTCTTCAATAACAGTACTGGGTTTGCTAACCACTCCGGAAAAAAAATACTTCCATGATGAATCCGGCTGCCAGGAGCCGGGCTATCTCTTCTCCCACAACTCTTCTCTTTTCTTCTGACAGGCGGCGCAAGGGCTGCTGGACGGGCTTTACATCCGCCCGACGTAGCTTGTGCTCGGCGAATTTCGTCGGCACACTGCATGTCCTTGGGGACCATGCGAAGATGTCCCGATTCTCACGGAGGAAATCGACGAGCTCGCTTTTTTCTATTTCTTTGTCAAGGCTCGTGCCTATGACGGCGTAGTTCTGGGTGCTCCGGGTCCAAGGGTATCTTCTTGGTTTCTTTGGCGGCTTGAATGATCCTACGCTTCCGACTCCTTGGGGTCGGGCGACATCTCGGCTGCTTTCGGCCATCGCCACGACCGGTCAAGGAGCCGCTTTTGGCCGCGATCACCAAAGACTCGGCCAACCGACTGCTCTCGGCCGCGCAAGCGGACGACTTCCGGTAGTCGCCGGCAACAGTCAGAATCCCCTTGGAACTCGGCATCTTCATCTTGAGGTAGGCGTAGTGGGGAACCGCCATGAACTTGGCCAAAGCTGGCCGGCCAAGCAGTGCGTGGTACGGGCTCTCCAAGTCCACCACCTCGAACCAGACTGGCTCTCGGCGGAAGTGATCTTTGTCTCCGAAGAGGACGTCTATCAGAATCTTGCCGATTGGTGAACAGGAGAGGCCGGGTACGATTCCATGGAACACGGTGCGGCTGCTCTGCAGCTGCCTCCGCCTGATTCCGAGCTTCTCCATGGTGTCCTTGTACAGGATGTTTATGCTGCTGCCTCCGTCTATCAAGACCCGCGAGAAACGGGCGGCCCGCCTATCAGTGGCCAAGGTCGCACCTAGAACCAAGGCGTAGGAGCCCGGACTCGGCATCACCTCTGGGTGATCTGCCCGACTCCAGCTGATAGGCTTTTCGGACCAATGCATGAACTCAGGAGCCTTTGTTGCCATTGCATTGACTTCTTGCTGTTGTTGGCGCCTGCTGCGCTGATGAAAGTGCAACTAATCCCCAGGTGGTTTTGGTAATTAATAACAACATATATATCATTGAACTAATCATTTCTTGAGAATATTTCAGAAAGTTCAGTGATATGGGTATGGCAATGACTGATGATGTGGACCCTTCAAAATGCTAAGGAAAACATTGGCAAAAGCTCAAGACTCCATTTTTGGTTTAGTGATCCAAGATCACATTGAGTCCATAGGAAAGCCAATACTATTAAAAGGGATGAGGTTATGATGATGATCTGGTTGCTCTAAAGTGCTTAATGATTTATCTCTCAAACAATCAGCAATCTTTCATTCCAACATAAACTCATAAGTAATCTCGGTCCCACCGATTCCAAACTCACCACACCGAGATGAACCACCTCACCATATAGCCAAAACCCTAGAATCTCGGATTTTCCGATTCCAAACTCGGTCATTCGAAATTGGTGTTGCCAAGCTTCAGTAACCTTCAGACTCAAATCGGTGTCACCGAGATGAGAAAGTCGGTCCCACCGAGATTGGCAAACCCTAGACTTTGGAAGAATCGGACTCACCGAGATTGTATTTTCGGTCCCAAGAAAATCCCAACGTTCAAGATTTGAACTTTCGGTCCCACCGAGTTGTCAACTTCGGTCCGACCGAGATTGGTCAAATGTGTGTAACGGTTGGATTTTGTGTGGAGGCTATAAATACCCTCCACCTCCTCTTCATTCGTGGAGAGAGCCATCGAAAGAACTACCACTCCTACCTTACATTTTCGAGAAGAAAACTACCTACCCTTGTGTTGAGATCAAGTTGCTCCACTCCCACCATATGAAACTTGATTTCTAGTCTTTCCAAGTTGCTTTCCACTCAATCCCTTCCTCCACCACAGCCAAATCAGTGAGGAGAGTTGAGTGTTGGGGAGATTATCATTTGAAGCACAAGAGCAAGGAGTTCATCATCACCAACCCCATCTATTACCTTTTGGAGGTGGTGCCTCCTAGATTGGTTAGGTGTCGCTTGGGAGCCTCCGTCATGATGTGGAGTTGAACCAAGGAGTTTGTAAGGCAAGGAGATCGCCTACTCGTGAAGATCTACCCCGAGTAAGGCTAGTCCTCCGTGGGCGTAAGCCATGATGGCATAGACAAGGTTGCTTCTTCGTGGACCCTTCGTGGGTGGAGCCCTCCGTGGACTCGCGCAGCCGTTACCCTCCGTGGGTTGAAGTCTCCATCAACGTGGATTGACGATAGCACCACCTATCGGAACCACGAGAAAAATCTCCGTGTCTCCATTGCGTTTGCTCTTCTCCACCTCTCATTTACTATACATGCAACTTACTTTCCGCTGCCATAACTCTAGAATTGCATGTGTAGGGTGATACTTGACTTGGTTATCATTGTGAACTTGCTAAGAAACTACTCAAATCAAAAGGCTAAATTTTTAAGTTGTCAAGTAGTCTAATCACCCCCCCTCTAGACATACTTCCGATCCTACAAGTGGTATCAGAGCTTTGGTCTCCATTGGATTGGTTTCCATTGCATTGGACTCCATAAGCTTGGTTTCACAACCTAGGAGAGTATGGCGTCTAGTGAGGGTAATTTTCATAGAGGTCCTTACTTTGATGGTTCAAACTTTGCTAGTTGGAAGCATAAAATGAAAATGCATATTCTTGGACATAACCCCGCCGCATGGGGCATTATTTGTGTTGGCTTGCAAGGTGAGTTCTTGAGGAAGGAAAAGTTCGGATCGCGAAGCTCTGCGGATGAGTTGCGGATGTTCTGTAACAATGCTCAAGCTTGTGACATTCTCTTCAATGCTTTGTGTCGAGGAGTTCAACAAGATCAGCCGTCTTGAGAATGCAAAAGAGATTTGGGATACTTTGGTGAAATGCACGAAGGTACCGAGTCCGTGAAGGAATCAAAGCTAGATGTTCTTCAAGGTCGACTTGACAAGTTCAAGATGAAGGAAGGTGAAGGAGTCGCTGAAATGTACTCTAGGCTTGCTCTCATCACCAATGAGATGGCAGGTTTAGGAAGCGAAGAAATGACCGACCGATTCATCATCAAGAAGATCCTCAGAGCTTTGGATGGAAAGTATGACACCGTGTGCACTTTGATCCAAATGATGCCAAACTACAAAGATCTCAAGCCTACCGAAGTCATTGGAAGGATTGTTGCTCATGAGATGACACTTAAAGATAAAGAAGAGCTTCACAACAAGTCAAGTGGTGCTTACAAAGCTGCAGTTGAAGCTCCCACATCCTCAAGTGACAAGCTAGTTTCCAATGAAGAGATAAGCCTAATGGTGAAGAACTTCAACAAATTCTACAAGAGTAGAAGCAAGGAAAGAAGCTCAAAGTCTAGATCATATGATGAAAGGAGATCTTCTAGTCGTGATCGAAGCTGCTACAATTGTGGAAGACCGGACACTACTCAAATGAGTGTTCGACTCCCCACAAGAGAAGAGAAGAATCTCCAAGAAGAAGAAGCTCAAGAGAAGAGTCGCCTCGAAAAGAGAGAAGGAGTAAGATGATCGTTATGAGCGAAGATCCTCTCGGAGAAGCAAGGATTAGGAAAGGAAGGACAAGTCATCAAGGAGCTACACAAGAAGAAAACATCAAGCTCATGTTGGTGAATGGGTTTCCGGCTCGACTCCGACAATCACTCGAAAGAAGCTATCACTCCAACTCGAATCTGATCAAGATGAAGGTGTTGCCGGTCTTGCTCTCGTATCCTCCAACTCCAACTCCTATGACATATTTGATTCACCAAATGAGGGAATTGGAAGATGCTTCATGGCAAAAGGCCCCAAGGTAACACATCCTGAGTTCATTGACTTTGATAGTGATGAGGATGACTTGCTTGGTGAAGATGAGCTTTTACATGATAAATCTAGTGAGCTTAGTAATGATGAACATGCTAGTAGTCTTTATAGTCGAGATGAGTCGAATGACAATGCTATGAAGGAGATTGAGCGTCTAACTAAAGAACTAAACACTCTTAAGTTAGCTCATGAAACAACTCAAGAAGATCATAGAGAGCTCCTAAGATCTCATGAGAAGCTACGCTTCGAGAAGCTCAATCTAGAGCAAGAACATGAGTTTCTAAAAGCTATCAATGACGATCTTCGAAAGAAGAGTTCTTCATATCTTGCCAAACGACTTCTCTTGTCTAATTTCTTGCCACCTATCAAAACTAAGCATGACAAGCATAAGAAAAATTCTTCATCTAGTAGTAACAATAATCATGCTAAATCAAATGTTGTTGCTTCTAGTAATTCTCTTGATTCCACTAACAATGTTTCAAGCCAAGTTTCACTTGAGCAAGAAAATAGTCTTTTGAAAGGGATTATAGAAAGGTGTCTACAAAAGTCTTGCGGAAGCAAGAGCTTTGAGGAAATTGTTCGCAAACAAGGAAGACAGGAAGAATCAAGGAATTGGTTTTGAGCGAAAGTTCAACGCCGAGGGTGTTGAATGGGAAGAAGGTCAATATCCCACTCCAAAGTTTGTCTCTCAAGAGAAGAAGTATGATCCTACTTCTTCCAATGAGGAACAAGCTCAAGATGACTTTCCACCACAAGACCACAAGCTAAAAGGCAAGGACAAGCTTCAAGAGGAGATTGATGCATTCATTGAAGCACCCAAGGCCATGGTCAAGTGGGTTCCCAAGGCAACTTCAAGTTCTACTTCAACAAGCTCAACTACTACCCCAAGGATTCCCATCAAGATGATGTGGATTCCGAAGAAGAAGAACTAGAAGGTTCTTGAGGGTGACTCCGCCAATATACTTCACTCATATTCATTTTGGCAAGGACTTGTGCAATCAACTTCCACATCTTGCACTAGTTCATGGAGTCACAAACCCTCATGTTGGTAAGTCAAGGGACAAGGTAATCATTGCTTTCATGGACATCATCTATTATGAACTTCAATCTATGTCCATGGATATTCTTGTTTGTTCCTTGTGGGACTAACCCATGTAGGTATTGAAAGTGCCCGAATCCAAAGGATTGCTCCCAACTCTTGATGATCTTCATCAACATTGAGCATCCACATCTTCAACATCTACATGAAGTCTTCAACGACAACCCAAGGTTAGTTTGACCCTTTAAAAGGGGTTCTCACATCAAGGGGGAGCTTTGCTCTAAAGAAATGAGCTAAAGCATCTCCTAATGATGTGAACACATTAATGCTTTATGGAAAAGTGGTAACCCCACTTGTGCTTAAGCGATGAGTATGACCTATGATCAAATGTTCTCATTTGACTCCTAAGTCAATATACTCATATATAGATGACCTAGTCATCGCCAAATTGTGTGCTAGCTGTTAGTGTTTTGTTTGTGCATGTTTGACACATATTTCATTTGCTATCTTATTGTGTGAGCATGTTGGATGCATGATTTTATCCATTCGAGGACATCCATTTGTTGCTTTGGTCTTTATGGTTTTCTTTCTTTTTGACCAAATGGATGGACAAGAATGCCTAAGTTTTTCCCCTAGCTATCTATGCTTTCTTGTCTCAAACTCTATTCATGCTTATATCACAAACTTTGAACAAGACTTTTTTCGGACAGACCGAGTGAGGAGCACTCGGAGCCACCGATCCGTCAAAAGCCTAACTTCCAAAACCTTCTAAGTACTTTCGGTCAAACCGATATATTCAAATCGGACAGACCGAGATCACTTGGATTGATCTAGGTTTTCACCTCGGTGAAACCGAGTTTCAATTTTCGGCGTGATCGATGTGTGTAATCGCACGCATTAACCATCTCGGTCCCACCGAGTTTCAAACTTCGGTCCCACCGACACCAAGAGTATATATACTCGAGGACGAGCGTTGATTACTTCTTCAAACGCTTCGCCTCAAAACTCTTATTTGCCGTCGCCTTGGTCTCACGGATCGTCTCCGCCGCTGTGCGCCCTCGCTTGGGTCTCCATCGCCGTCAGCGGTCCTTCGCCTTTGCCGTTGCCGCCGTAGTGAAGCTCCACCGCATTGGGTGAGCTTCATCCCTCTCGTGTTCAATCGCTGATTCTATGCACGATAGGTGTTGCCATGATTCTTGCCAAGTTTGAGATCTCCTATCCAGCTATTTAGATCATAGAACAAATTTCGAGTGAAAATTTTAGGGTTAGGTTTCCATGAACACATCTCGGTGTGACCGATTCTGCATTTTCGGATCGACCGATTTGGCCTCTGGCCATTACCGCACTGCGTTCGGTGAAACCGAGTTGTACAAATCGGTAAGACCGAAGTGAAGATTTAGTGAAACCCTAACTGTCTCGGCTAGACGAAACCCATTTCGTCCAACCGAAAGTGGTGTATGTGGTCATTTAGGCGTTTGGTTTCACGAATTGATAGACTCGGTCAGACCGACATGTCTTCTGTGAAAACCTAAATCTAAAGTTTGAACTCATTTTTTGCAAAATCCTCTAGTTTGTGATAACTCTTCTATTCTCGCCCATACCCACTCTATTCACAAGGTTGTCGGACATATGCGAAGGAAGTGACAGATCGAACAGGTGCGAGATGCCGGTTGAGATTCAGAGGCAGCTACAAGTCCGAAGCAAGCAGTTTTTCAGATGATGAGAGAGAAGCACTCCAAGTGGATCTGCTTTGCGCCACGAGGGTGGAGGAAGAGGAACTCGGATGAGGAAGATTCAGATTTCGTTGCAGATGAGGAAATAACGTCTAAGCCAAAGAGGAAGGTGGTTGCCAAAGAGCATCAAGGGCAACAAACCAAGAAAGGCACCAAGAAGGTCAAGAAATCCTTTGTTGCCTGAAGCTCGGCATGGAAGAAACCTCCGGCAAAATCAAGAAGACTTCCAAGAGGAAGAGGAAAGTTCATGAAGAGCTGGCGATGATGATGATGATGATTACGATGAGGAAGCACCTCAGCCACCTCGAAGCGAAGTTGATGGGTGATGCCATCGAGGCGGGAGCACCTCCTAAAGCTAAGCCTTCAGCTCCGGCAAAAGGCAGCCCAAGCCAAACCATTTGCCAAGCCGGGAAGGCTGTGAGAAATATTCCAGCTTGAGAGAAGAAAAGGACAATGTGCCACTGCAGAATCGGATGATGAGGCTCATGTTACTGCTCAAGCTAAACAGAAACTGCGAGTTCATAATGAAGCTCATCCTCGAGCTGAAAATATGAAGGAGAGAAAGGACAAAGGACTCGAGCTATGGAGGCAAACAGATCCATATGCCGGCAGGAGAAAAACAGCGATTGACTCAAGATTCCACACAAGAGAGCAACAAGACTTTTATGAGGCAGTGCTCATGGACAAGAAGCCAATTATTTGCCGACACGAATCGTGGGTGGAATTACATCGACAGTGAAGAGCACGAGACTATTTCCCACATGTGCACGAAAGCTTCACCGCTTGTGGGATTGCGAGTTTGTTGGTCAAGTCGATCACTGGAACGATGAGATGATCATGCGTTCTATGCCACCGCACACTTCTATCCGGATGGCAGGATTGTATGGATGATGAGGCGTAGATTTCATCTCTGATTGAGGAATGGAGAGCATTGCTGAATGCACTGTTTCAAGGAAGATGACATTGATGTGTATGGCATTAGAAGAAAAATCACGAGTCGATGAAGAACATGTATAATGAGGTTGATGAGAAGGATGTAGAGATTTGGAAGCTTGGATCAGTCTACTACCTTGAGTGCAGGTCTCCCAACCACCAACACCATTACGAGGCATACCTTGATGCCTAAGTCGGGACCACCGCATGATAAGAGGTACTCTATCAACATGCTGCACATCCTAGATCGAAGACACCTTTTAAGGTGATGGACACGATAGTTGAGACTATCAAGAGGATGCGGTGACCAAAAGAGGTCGTGTGGGTTTGCTCCGCATATTCAGATGCTCATTAATGCCAAGTTTGGCACGGACACCTACCGTTGGATAGACCCCACTTGCCACTGCAGCCTGAACATGAAGACAACGAGGTTGTGATGGTGAGAATGCTCCCACGTCGTGAGAAGGACATGCTAAGTCTGAAGCTGCCAAACAAGCTAAAGCCGAGAAGGAAGCAGAAGCAAAGCCCAAGAGTGTTGCGAACAACTTCTTGAAGCCACTCGGAGAATTGAGCTACGCTGGCCAGCATAGTGCAATCTCGGGAGAGCCTTGAGAGGATCGTTGAGGATAAGTTCCATGCTCGACGGGCGTCAAGTGATGAAGTGCAGTCACCGTCAACAAGCTTGAAGCGAGATATCGAGGAAGCTAAGAGGAGAAAGCGAGAACTTATGAAGGAGATGGAAGGTGACATGGTCCAGATGACTATGAGCAGCTGCTGCGAAGTGCCCACAAAGCCCAGATCATTTGCTATTCGATGTCGATCCTGTGGCTACTACATCAGCACCTCCTACAGCTCCGTCGGCCCAAAGACACAGCTCCAGATCCACTCCTCCAGCTCCACAGACTTCAGTGAAGCGTTCGCAGATGCAGCTATCTCCACTCCATCGACGCAGACAGAGCCGCCAGCAGAGTCCCGAGTGACGATTAGCTCTATACCTTCGAACTTTTGGTAACTTGTTGCCAAAGGGGAGAAATTGTATAGATCATAGGGCTTCGAGAGAGAGAGTGTGTGCTTCGTTTTGCTCTTTCGTTTGCGGTTTTCCTTGAGATACTTTTGAGTTCTTTGAGATACTTCGTGTGTTTGATACTATGTTTGCTCTATCTTGATGAGTGCTTGATCATCTGTGCTTAATGTGTGCTTGATGTCTATCATATTTCATTCATATCTTGTATGATCATTTACTCATGTCTTGGTGATTGGGTGCATGATATTCATTCTTATCATTTTGTGCGCTCCACCAAGATGTATGTGACATGGAAGAGTAACCCATGATCCTAATCGATTGTGCATTTGCATTCAAACGCAAATCTTAAATAATGCACAAATTTAGGGGGAGCTCTTGCTTATCACATACTTCTCAAAGCGACGATGTTATTCATTAATTATATCACTTGTCGAAGCTTTGATCTATATGTTGTCATCAATTACCAAAAAGGGGGAGATTGAAAGTGCAACTAATCCCCAGGTGGTTTTGGTAATTAATAACAACATATATATCATTGAACTAATCATTTCTTGAGAATATTTGGAAAGTTCATGATATGGGTATGGCAATGGTGATGATGTGGACCCTTCAAAATGCTAAGGAAAACATTGGCAAAAGCTCAAGACTCCATTTTTGGTTTAGTGATCCAAGATCACATTGAGTCCATAGGAAAGCCAATACTATTAAAAGGGGATGAGGTTATGATGATGATCTGGTTGCTCTAAAGTGCTTAATGATTTATCTCTCAAACAATCAGCAATCTTTCATTCCAACATAAACTCATAAGTAATCTCGGTCCCACCGATTCCAAACTCACCACACCGAGATGAACCACCTCACCATATAGCCAAAACCCTAGAATCTCGGATTTTCCGATTCCAAACTCGGTCATTCGAAATTGGTGTTGCCAAGCTTCAGAACCTTCGTACTCAAATCGGTGTCACCGAGATGAGAAAGTCGGTCCCACCGAGATTGGCAAACCCTAGACTTTGGAAGAATCGGACTCACCGAGATTGTATTTTCGGTCCCACGAAAATCCCAACGTTCACAAGATTTGAACTTTCGGTCCGACCGAGTTGTCAACTTCGTCCGACCGAGATTGGTCAAATGTGTGTAACAGTTGGATTTTGTGTGGAGGCTATAAATATCCCTCCACCTCCTCTTCATTCGTGGAGAGAGCCATCGAAAGAACTACCACTCCTACCTTACATTTTCGAGAAGAAAACTACCTACCCTTGTGTTGAGATCAAGTTGCTCCACTCCCACCATATGAAACTTGATTTCTAGTCTTTCCAAGTTGCTTTCCACTCAATCCTTCCTCCACCACAGCCAAATCGGTGAGGAGAGTTGAGTGTTGGGGAGATTATCATTTGAAGCACAAGAGCAAGGAGTTCATCATCACCAACCCCATCTATTACCTTTTGGAGGTGGTGCCTCCTAGATTGGTTAGGTGTCGCTTGGGAGCCTCCGTCGTGATGTGGAGTTGAACCAAGGAGTTTGTAAGGGCAAGGAGATCGCCTACTGTGAAGATCTACCCCAGTAAGGCTAGTCCTCCGTGGGCGTAAGCCATGATGGCATAGACAAGGTTGCTTCTTCGTGGACCCTTCGTGGGTGGAGCCCTCCGTGGACTCGCATGGCCGTTACCCTCCGTGGGTTGAAGTCTCCATCAGCGTGGATTGACGATAGCACCACCTATCGGAACCACGAGAAAAAATCTCCGTGTCTCCATTGCGTTTGCTCTTCTCCACCTCTCATTTACTATACATGCAACTTACTTTCCGCTGCCATAACTCTAGAATTGCATGTGTAGGGTGATACTTGACTTGGTTATCATTGTGAACTTGCTAAGAAACTACTCAAATCAAAAGGCTAAATTTTTAAGTTGTCAAGTAGTCTAATCACCCCCCCTCTAGACATACTTCCGATCCTACAGCTGATCATCTGCCAGACTGGTGAACACTACATAGGCTCCGTGCTCTTCTGGAAACTCGTCTTGGACCGCGCTGCCATGGAGCGAGCGCCCATTGCTTGGGCGGCGGCGGAGGCGGCCAGCGGGCGTGGGGGCGAGGCGAGCCGTCTCTTGGCGATCTGGCGAGCGAGCTGGCACTTCGGTGGTGTGGTTCGGCGGCTTGCGGCGCCGATGTGGAACTTGCAAGGACCATCGAGTCCGCTCATAGGAGAAAGCCAGCAACCAGTTGGACTTGCCGCCTTTACGCGCTTGGCGGAGGCTGCCCCTCCGGCCGCGATCTTCTACCGCCGCAACCGCCGATTGTTGGAAGTCGGCCGGGGCCCTTGCGCTTGTTGTCGTTCTGCTGTTGCCGGTCGGTGGCGTCTCGGCAGGGGGTTACGTGATCTGGGAATCACTTTGCCAGCCGCGTTGACTTGGATCTCCGTCTTCATAGAAGAGTCGGCCGTGGCGTACTTGTCTGCTATGACTAGCAGTTGATCGAGGGTTTCGGGCTCGTCGCAGAGGAGCTTGTGCTTGAGAAGGGTGCCCTCTCGGCACCCGGCCGTGAAGTACTCGATGGCCTGCACCTCGTGCACGCCCTCGCAGGAGTTTCGAAGTTCGCCCCAGCGCGTGAGGTAGTCGCGTGTTGATTCTTCAGGGCCTTGCACGCACAAGGAGAGCTGGCGCGGCTTGGGAGGTCGCTTGTACGTGCTGGTGAAGTTGCGGATGAAGGCTTCGGTAAAGTCGACCCAACTATTGATGCTGCGGGGCTTCAGGCTGTTCAGCCATGTCCGGGCCGTGCCCTGGAGCATGAGGGGAACATACTTCACGGCGACTCGCTTGTTGCCGTTGGCTATGTTGACGGCTGTGGAGTAGTCTATCAGCCAGTCCTCCGGCTTCACGGAGCCGGTGTACTTGGGCGTGTCTCGGGGAAGCATGAACCCTTTGGGGAAAGGCTCGTCTCTGATGCGGGGCCCAAAGCAAGGCGGACCTAGCTCATCTTCTTCTTCTAACGCCAGGGATCTGTGGAGTCGGTCGATCCGGTGGTGGGCGTCATTTTCTCCGACTGCCTCTCAGCGGCCAAGGCGACCTCCGAGAGTCGGATGCTCAACAGGCGGCGGAGAAACTCGCTGCTCTCTTCGGGGTGGGGGAGGCAGATAATCATCTCGCTGTTCCATAGCTCTGGGGCGGCCGTCTTGGTCGCGCTCGATGGTGATGCGCGTCCGGCTGTGACTGACAGCCGGCTCCTTCTCTTTCCTTCTGCGGACTCCGCCAGTCAGCGTCCGGGAGGTCGCGCCTTGATCTCGGCGAGGGGTTAAGTCATCGTTCGGCTGCTGCAGTGCGTCTACGTGGCCGCCCGCCGCGTTCTGCGCAGCAACCGCGTCAAGGAGCTGTTGGACTCGCTCCGTCATTACACGGCGCTCTTCGCCTTCGAAGTTCTTCAGCTCTTCGGTCGCCGCTTGGGCGGCGCGGATGTTCTCCGCAGGGGTGGCGTACACGGGGCGCTTCGCCCCGAGCAAGTCGGCGATGGCTGCGCCGCGCTCTCGGACCGCACCTAGACGGCTCGGCCCAGTCGGAGCCAGCGAGCCGCCTACAGCATGATCCATCTCGCGCTGGTATGCTTCTGACAAGCGCCTCATGCTTGCCAACTTCTTAGCGCCTTCGATGATCTGAAGGCGGCGTTCTTCCAACATCTCCGCGTCTGCGTCCTCTGGGATGGGCGCGGACAGGTCTTGAGGGGCGGCGGGCGGTCTGGGCGTTTCGCGGGCGCTCACCGTGACCGATGACGAGCACCTCCGTGACGGCGCTTCCGCCACTCTCCTCATACGGAAGCGGCTCGTCGTAGATCACCATGTTGGTGGGGAAGATATCAAGCGATACGGCGTCGGAGTCGACCAGCACGGGTCGGAGGAGCCTACGGACTCCAAATCTACGGCGGGTTCGCCGGCGACGTGGAATTGGTCGAGGAGGCCCGCGAGAAGGTTCTCGGGGCCACCCGTGCCTGCACTCGGTGCAGGCTCGTCGGATAGGCGCACCTCACCGATGAGTTCGGCGAGGCCGCTCGCAGCGCAGGCGGCTTTAGCGCCGCGCAACGTGTCGATGCAGACTCCATCTGGCGAGCCGGGCTGGCTGCGCTCGCCAGGGAGGAAGATGGTTCCCGTCCAGAACAGATCTCCGGACGACGGTGCACCTCGCCCCACGGTGGGCGCCAAATGTCGGGGGTTGGATGCGACATATGCCAACGGGTGGCTTATCATGGTGGGGGCGAGTAGAACGTCGCGGTGCTCGAAAGCAGGATGAGGCGCAGACATGCACGCCGGCGAATCTTACCCAGCTTCGGGGATCTCCGGGGAGATAACACCCCTACTGCTGCTTTGCGGGGTCTCCGCATGATCACTATGGTATGATAGTACAAAGGTGCTCCTTGAGCTGTTCGGGAGGCAGGAGGGAGCAAGGCTAGCTCTCTCCCTTGGTTTGCTATGTGTCTAAACCTATCCAGGGCCGAACCCTTTGCATGGGTGCCCCGGGGCGTTTATATAGGCCTACCCCGAGGTACAATGGTAATCTGACCGGTGGCGTGGCCCCACCGTCTGTCTCTCTCGCAGCCGTCCTTCGCCCGGCTTCGGGGCCCGCAGATGGCGGGCCCATGGACATGCAGAACACTGTGCAACACTCCTGATGACGCAGGCTTAGTCATGGGGTCGTGGGAACAGTGCCGCCGTCTATCAGGCGATCACTGTCGCCACTCCTCGTCCAATCTGGTTTATGGCTTGTGGGGCCCTGACTGGAAGGCGGCCGACTCTGAGGAGGCCGACTCCCGCAAGGCCGTCTTCGGGCTCTTAGGCCATCTTCTTCTCTCTCACTGACAGGGGGGCCGGCGATCTCCGGGCCGTACAGGCCGCCGTCGTGGGCACAGTGCCTTGTGCAGTGTGGCTGAAGTCAGGGGTGGCATGGCAACAGTGCCGCGCCTCACCGGAGATCTCCCGGTGATACGGTTCACTGTAGCCATGCCTACCTCCCGTGGGTTTGAGGGGACGGCCACGTCTGGGCCGTACCCTGCGTCGGTCTTCGTGAAAGGCCGCGGGCCGACTCTCATAGTCGGCCCCCTGAAGGTCGCAAGCCCAGAGTCGGCTTGTTTTAGAGTCGCCGTCTAAGGACTCGGCTTCTTCGAAGGTCGCCAGCTGGGACTCGGCCTTCTCGAAGGTCACCAGCTGGGACTCAGCTGAGGGGCGCGGCCTGCCCTGATGTCTTGAAAGATCCTGGGTCCCGGGTTGGCCTACCCGTGGCCCATTACTCCGACAGTGATTTCTCATGAAGATGCTCAACAGTTTAAAGTTCATCATCCTTCATTGTTATTTCTTCTCCGGTGGATCCAATTCAAGCTTTCGATATTCATCATATCCTTTTTCCTCATTTAAATGTCTTCTCATACCGATGCACCTCTTAATCATTCACTTCTTCCTATTCATTTGTTCTGGAGTGCTGAAGATATCTCACAAGACTTGCGTTTCCATTCTCAATCCCTTCAAGATATTTCGAGGTTGTTATCTCATTCAAGCCATTTAATTCAACCGGTGCAATTTCTCTTTAAAATCATTTCCAATGGTGTTTTCTTTTGAGTGGGCCCTAACCCACGAGGTCTTTTCGAGGATCTTACGACTCTTCTAATTATTCCGGAGCTATCCCAAATTCTTTTCCAAGTTTGATGTAAGAATGAATTTTCATCAGTCACATGCCTTCTCCAAGATCTTTCAAATTATTTTTCATTGTTATCTCGTCGCGAAGCTCCTTCTAAATCATCGCAAGGCATCACCTTGTGTTTTCAACTTCTTTTTCTTTTCATCATCCTTTTATTACTGGAGTTCTTCATGGAGGTTCTACATGGTGGTTCATCAAGGATTCTTTTCATTCTTCAATTGTTCTTCAAGATTTCTCTTGAAGTTGTGACCCGTCAAGCTATACTCTAAAATAAACCTTGTGCCCAACACATGTTTTGTTTTGAGAAGCTCAAGTATTCTTCATCTTGCAGTCCAAAGTGCAATTCTTTCTACCTTATCTTTTGAGATGGTGATATGTCATTCTTGATAATTTCCATTCATGTTTCATGATTCACATGTTGTCAAGAATGTGGTACTCTATATCCATCAATCCCTTTGTTGGAGTTATCTTGTGTCATATTTCACCTAAAGCCTTCCCTAAGGTACATTGCTATTTGTGGTGCTTATCAATGATCCAAGTTTTCTCCTATACTCTCGGCGAAAGCAGTTTTGCATCTCTTCGTTGATCTCAACCAATCAATTGTTTCCATTAGTGGCCGGTTGTCACCTCATCATTTTGAGATGTTTGCCATAAGCCCACAACAAGCTTGTGCTTCTAGTTGTTGATTTTCCAACAACTCCATTCGATTCTTCTTTACAAGGATGCTTTCCAAATTCAATTGTGGCAGAAGATGCCATTCTCTTCTCCATTCTGTTATTCCAATGATCTATCTTCTATTTTTTTCTTCCTAAGGCATTGTGATGTTGCTCTTTTCACTCATCATCTCGAATTGTGAGGATCATGCTTTTGGTGCTTATCCATTTAACCGGAGTGTTGTGTCATCTCTTCAAGTTCTTTTCATCTTATCAAGTGTTCCTTCTTCTTTCAGTCAGAGTGTTGCCCAAATTATACCAATCTTATCCCTTCTCTATCTAGTTTTAACTGGAGTGGTTTAAATATCTATCTTATCACTAAACCTCTTGGTCCTTGTAATACTCCTTGTTCATCTTTTCTAACGGATTGTTTGCAATCTCGTTCATCTCTGTTGTACTCTTTCTTTTAAATTTCTCAACATCTCAAGGTTCATGGTTTCACTCGTTTGTCGAAGAAGCAACTTAGTTTTACCTCTCCTCTCCTCTTCCTCTTCCTTTTCCCTCCGGTGCCATCCTAGATCTCGGGACGAGATCCTCTCGTAGTGGTGGAGTGTTGTAACGCCCCGGATCCGATCCGCCAGGTGTCCGCCAGTTATTCGCCGTCTTTGCTATGTCATTTGCTTGCGTGTTGCACTTTGCCATGTCATCATATTCATTTCATATCATGTCATCATGTGCATCACATTGGCATACATGTTCGTCTCATGCATCCGAGCCTTTTCCCTGTTGTCCGTTTTGTAATCCGGCACTCCTATGTCCTCCGGCGTTCCCCTTTTGCCTCTTCTCTTGTGCGGGTGTTAAACGTTCTCGGAATGGCCCGAGGTTTGCCAAGCGGCCTTGGTATAGCACCGGTAGACCGCCTGTCAAGTTTCGTGCCATTTGGAGGTCGTTTGGTACTCCAACGGTTAACCGGGTAACTGTAAAGGCCTCTTTTGTTGCAGCCCAACACCCCTTCCAAAGTGGCCCAAAACCCATCTAACTCCCCTCCATGCTCTCGGTCGTTCGGTCACGATCGCGTGGCCGAAAACCGCTCCTCATTTGGACACTCCTATCTCCCTCTACCAATAAATAGGCCCTCCCCTTCCAAATTCGCGGATGATTCCCCCCGAAACCCTAAAATTCCTCTCTCACGGACGTGTCACCCGCGCCGGACACGTCCCACGGACGTCACCCTCGCCAATCGCGGCCTGCCACGTCGCCCTCCCCGCCTCGGCCAACCGCCGCCCGCCGCCATCGCCGCGGCCTCGCCCTTCGCATTGCGGCGAAACCATGAGCCCCAGCGGGCCCGCCGCCATGCCCGGCCGGCCACCGCGATGTTTCCATGGCGCGGCGCGCCCGCGCCCGTGCCGCCGTGCATGTTGCTTCGCTGCGCCGCCGCCGAAACGCGCCTGCGCCGCCGGCTGCCTTCGCGCCCGCAGCGCCTGCTGCCGCGCCTGCCTCCGCCGCCCATGTTTTGCCTCGGCGCCGCTCGACCACCGCCTCGCGCCGCCTCCGCTGCCCCGCGCCACATCTCGCCAGAAGCGCCGCCACCGAGCCCGTCGCCGCTATTGCCGGCCCGCCTCCGCCCGCGCCGCCGGGCCGGATCCGGCCAATCCAGCCGCCCGGCCCCTCCTCGACCTCGGCCGACTTCTCTCGCCACTCCGCGCCCTGCCCGCGCGATTCCGCCAACCTCGAGCCCCGTGCACGAAGGTTGACTTCCCCCCTCTGTAAAACGCCCAAGTCCCCGTTTCTGTGTAAATAATCATGCCATGTTCATGCCGTCGCATCTCTGCATCTGTAGCTCCGTTTCATGCGTATAATATGTCAAATTGTTCGACTCGATGAGTAGATCATTTCATTCCATTGCATAATTTTCATTTGAGCCCGAAATGCTGTCGGAAGAGTGCATGTTGATGTTAATCTGCTGAAACTGTTATAACTTGCTCATTTATCATTTTTGCCATGATTGATGTGTGCATCCTATGAGGTTGATGTCTACATGTATGTTGATCTATGCCATGCCATCTTTCCAGGGTGTATGCCATGTATTTTTGTGAGTTGTGTCTTGAGTGTATCAAGCTTGTTAAGTAGGGTAGTTCTTTGTTCTTTGTTTTCTGACAGATTCTGTTATATTTTGTTGCTATGTTAACATGCTTCTACTAATCATTCTATGCATAATCTGGAGATGTCCTATAAACATGTTTTGAACTTCATGTCATGCTCTATCCATTCATGTCCTTGGTTGCATTTATAGCTTGCTGTAGACTGTTCATTTCTTGCTCCAAAGTTGCTTGAAAATGTTGCTGTCAGCCTGTTAACATTATGTTCACTTGTTCCCATGTGTTTTCCTAGTGATCCATGCACCCTATGACCTTGCTCTTGCCATGCTTAGCTTCATAAACATGCCTTCTTATTGTTGGTTGCCTTGCCATGCCATGTATTGCTCTGTGGTGAGTGGTTCAAGCTCACCAACATGCCTACTTATTGTTGTTCCTGCCATGTATGAATCAGAGACACCGCCAGGCTCTAAGCTCTGACCGCTAGCGCACTCATTCTGGCGGTTCAAATAAAATCGTTCTCTGAAGAGCAGCAAATTGGGTTCTTCTCCAAGGTATACTTCGCTGAATACATGGAAATCGCAGATATTAGACATGGAATTGGGTCCGATGTCTTGTGGGTGAAGATCAAAGAAATTCAGCATGTCTCTGAAGAATTTTGAGCCAGGGGTAAAACCCCGGTTCATATGATCTGTGAAAACAACAACCTCTCCATCTTTGGGTTGAGGAAATTCTTCCTCCGGGTTAGGAGCACGATAAGGCATGACTTCCATCTTCGGCAGATAGCCAGTCATCACAAAGTCATCCAAGGTGCTGTCAGTAACAATGGATTTAACCCACTTGCAGGAGGTAGGTGCCTTTGGTGCCATTCTGATTGAAAGCCTAAGAACAAATAAAAGTGTCGGTTCAAATTTAAGCCGGGCAGAAAAAATATATTACTATGCGTACTCAAGATGGCGGCTTACGAAGGGGCCTAATGGTATAAGGATAACTATGTCATGGTTGTTTAAGCTGCCATAGGCTCTATAAGCCGTCAAGACTATTTAAACTGCCAAGGATGGTTTAAATTATTAATTAAGCATTGCTTCCTTAAAACCAGCATCAGAGCCGCCATGACTAGATAAATCTAACAAGTGCAGATTTTTCCTAAGTGTTGTACAAACAGATTTCACAATTTGCAGCTGTTATTTTGGATCAAACAGATGTTCAGAAAAGGAAATTTTCTAGACCTAAAACAGGGCGTAGAGGAGTTCATGCGCTATAATGGGGTTTTCTTACATGGAAAGGAGATCTACTGGTGCCCAAAATTGATGCGGAACACGTACCGCATAAGATCTATGTGGTTTTTGGATCGAAAGAAGCAATAGCTGATGGAACACAAGAACTCAGATGAACTCCGCGCAGTACAGAAGAACACGCTAGCCCTAGCACGGATCTATGGTGCGGAAAGGGGAAAACTTACTGCAAAAGGTTTGCTGTGGAAGGGCGCCGCTGTTTTTCTGGTCAAGATCAGGTTGATGAAGCGGCCAAGACGACAGAGACGAGACGCGCTGCGACGGCGGCGGCAGAGCTCCAATGGCAGAAGGGGGCGAGAGGAAGAAGATGCGAATGGAGGAAATGAGGAAGAGCTAGTCGGGTCTATCTATAAGGAAGGGCCACTAAAAGAGCACGAAAAACGAGGAGGCCGAAAACATGAGTTATCCAACTACAAGGACGCCTCGATTTTCGGGATGGTCATCAAGACAAAGATCCATTGGGATACATTGGATAAAACGCACTTTTATGACAGGTGACATCATGGCGGGTTACCGCAAATCCAGAAGATGACATCGTGGTGGGTTACAAAAATTTCATAAAGGCAGAAGATTTTTTCCTTAAGTGTCAAAGATTGACATGAACCAGTTCAAATCAATCTGGGGCCTAATGTTGGGGATATAACTATTGGTGTGACCCACCCAGGAGGGGCCGGGTCATACTTGCAAATATTCTTGAAGCACAAGACCCAGGATATAGATGGTGGTTTAGTTAAGGGCACAAGGCCCAGAGGCGACTTAAGGCCCGTGGTGATAAACCGCCATGTATGCGTGACTTGTATTGTAAGGCAAGAATAGTTAAGAGACCGAGCCGGACACTGTTTATGAGCCGACCAGGACTGCAGAGCCGCTGGGCGTCGACCTTTGTATATAAAGGGACGACCTGGCGGCGGTTCAGGGCAAGCAACATCAACTCGAGAGCTAGGTCAAGCGATTTGCTCCCTGGTTATCGAGACATAAGCAATCCCACTCAAAACTGGATCGTAGGCTTTTACCTTCGTCGTAAGGGGCCGAACCAGTATAAATCTCGTGTCCTTTGTCCTGACTAACCCCTTCAAGCTTCCTAGTTGCAATGGCTCCACGACTAAGTCCTTTCACTAGGACATCTGCCGTGACAATTCCACGACAGGCGTGGTTGCAGCGCGGCGCCAGAGGGGAAAGCTGTGGCCGGCCGCCCCAGGCGGAGCGCGGGCCGCGAGCAGAGCGGAGTGGAGGTCCTCCTCATCGGCGGGCGCTGTCGAGGAGGCCCGAACAACCCATTGCTCAATGTGCGCCCTCGGGGCATCGGCCATGGCATTGGTTGAGCGGTGAAGGATCGGTCGACGGAAGAGGAGATCCGATGCACCCCTACCTGGCGCGACAAATGTCGGATTACGGGTTCCGCAAACCCTTGAAAGGTTCAAACTCTGGGGTGCGTGTGGAGATTTCAACCTGCCTACTCACGATCCTCCTAGGCCTAGCGCGACGAGCTCGAAGAGACAAAGGGACACAATAGTTTATCCTGGTTCGGGCCACCTTGCAGTGTAATACCCTACTCCAGCGTTTTGGTGGATTGCCTCGAAGGGCTGAGGATGAACTAGTACAGTGGATGAACTGGGCTCTGATATGTGTCCAACGTATATATAACTTTTGAATGTTCCATGCTATTATATTACCCTTTTTGGATGTTTATGGGCTTAACTTTACACATTTATATCATTTTTGGTACTAACCTACTAACCGAAGGCCCAGCCCGAATTGTTGTTTTCTTTGCCTATTTTAGTATTTCAAAGAAAAGGAATATCAAACGGAGTCCAAACGGAATGAAACCTTCAGGAGCGTGATTTTTGGAACGAACGTGATCTAGAGGACTTGGAGTGCAAGTGAAGAAGAAGCCGGGGTGGCCACGAGGGTGGAGGGCGCACCCACACCTACAGGGCACGCCCCTATCTCGTGGGCCCCTCCGGCGACCACCGACCTACTTCTTCCTCCTATATATACCCACGTACCCCGAGAACATCCAGGGAGCCAACAAAAACAATTTCCACCGTCATAACCTTCCGTATCCGCGAGATCCCATCTTGGAGCCTTCTCGGCGCTCACTTGGGGAATCGACCATGGAGGCTTCCACATCAACACCATAGCCCTTGATGAGTTGTGAGTAGTTTACCACAGACCTTGGTCCATAGATATTAGCTAGATGGCTTCTTCTCTCTTTTGGATCTCAATACCATGTTCTCCTCGATCTTCTTGGAGATCTATTCGATGTAACTCTTTTTGCGGTGTGTTTGTCGAGATCCGATGAATTGTGGGTTTATGATCAAGTTTATCTATGAGAAATATTTGAATCTCCTCTGTATTCTTTTATGTATGATTGAGTTATCTTTGCAAGTATCTTTGAATTATCAGTTTGGTTTGGCCTACTAGATTGATCTTTCTTGCAATGGGAGAAGTGCTTAGCTTTGGGTTCAATCTTGTGGTGTCCTTTCCCAATGACAATAGGGGCAGCAAGGCACGTATTGTATTGTTGCCATCGAGGATAAAAAGATGGGGTTTATATCGTATTGCATGAGTTTATCCTCTACATCATGTCATCTTTCTTAATGCGTTACTCTGTTCTTATGAACTTAATACTCTAGATGCATGCTGGATAGCGGTCGATGTGTGGAGTAATAGTAGTAGATGCAGGCAGGAGTCGGTCTACTTGTCACAGACATGATGCCTATATAAATGATCATACCTAGACAATCTCATAATTATTTGCTTTTCTATCAATTGCTCGACAGCAATTTGTTTACCCACCGTAATACTTATGCTATCTTGAGAGAAGCCACCAGTGAAACCTATGCCCCCCCGGGTCTATCTTTTAGCATATAAGCTTTCAATCTACTTTTATTTGCATCTT